>CM069932.1:24998398-25598398 GCA_036172225.1 Cryptocoryne crispatula var. balansae
TCCCCAGGCAGCCCATTTTCGGTCCCCCTTGTGGCCCATCTAGCAGGCCTTTAAACAGGCCCATATCAGCTCACTTGCAGGCCTAGGTCCAGAGCCAAAAGAAACCAGTCCCCTTGTGACCCGGTTTCAGCCCATCAAGGATATCCCGAACAGGCCCATATTCCGACCCATTTGCAAGCCTATGTCCAAGCCCAGAACCAGTCCCTTTGTGACCCGGCTTTTCAGCCCGTCCAGGACACGTCAAACAGATCCCCAGCCGGTCCATTCAGAGTCACCTGAACAGGCCCCTAACCAGGACCGAAGCTGCCCTTGTTCAGCCCATGTCCAGGTTCTGAAACCGGTACCAAAACGGTCCTCCATGCAAGCCCATTTTAACCCATCATAATCTATCCACTCCAGTCCCCTTGTGGCTCGGTGAAATCCTAAATCAGTCCTCAAATAAAAATCAGATTTTGATCGAATTTAAAGCAGAGGAAGCTCGAAAATCAGAAAGAATCAAAGTCATCCAAAAATGACAAATAAAACAAGCCCGAGCAAATCGGTTTGCATCTGATCGGACCCAAAAGGCCGCTGCCCTTTTGAGTTCTATACTTTACTTTGTGGATGTGCATATCTCCGAAAACAGGTTGCCGCGACGGTTAATCAAAGGCGTTCGAGCCGTTGCTCGATGTAAGTTAACGCCGGATACTCGCACCATCCGGCGGAGAAGGGTCAAAAAATGAAATTTTCAAAGAACCCGAACCTCGGTTCTAATATTTTAAACTATCACCGGACTACCTAATATTCTTAGGATATCACATATTTTCCTAGAAAAGTCTGGCGATGTCTTTCTTTTAAAAAAAAAAGAACAGACGCAGAAAAAAGAGGTTCACACACTATGATTTAGGATTTGAGATTTTGATTTCCCTTTTTTTAAACATTGATGTTTCAGGTTTAGATTTAGATATTCTGACTCCTCTCCTTTTTATTATTTTAATTATTTAATATTTCAAATTGGATGTTTTAGATTATCTTATCTGGTCTCAGATTTTTAAGAAGTTGCATTCAAGATTTTATTTCTGGGGTTTTGAGTTTTATTTTTTTGTTTCCTTGATGTGGAGTTGATTTTTTTAATTTGCAATTTGTAATTTTGGTTTTTGATTAGGATTTTTTTTACTTTGGATTTTAGGGTCTAATAGTCATGCCTTCAACCAACAAACATCATGCATCCCTTCAACCAACAAGCATCATGCTTAGCTTGGACTCATCTTTGGTTTCTTTTGAGCTTGACTTACGTGAGGTGGCTTAATCTTGATCTGGGCTCCCTTCCTTCAAGTTTTGGATCAGTGGCTTTCAATCATTTTTTTTTGAATTCTCTGACTTGAGATATTCTGATTTCCTGGCTTCTCCATGATCTCCCAGATTTCAAATCTCTGATTTTTTTGGGATCCACCATGCTCCTAAACCCTGAGACTTGGAGCTCCCTAGCATTTCCAAAATTTTCAGATTGGCAACCTTCTCAGATTTCTTAGTACTTTCTATATTACAACCATCTGATGACCCGAGTTGTTTTAAACTTTCAAGTTCGTGCAATTATGATCTTGCTGAAACTTTGACCATCGAATTATCTGAACTTAAAAGAGATATGTTTGTGTCAATGCTTACATTCCGGATATTTAAACCCACTTGATTATCATCTCTCTTCTATGTGTTTTCACATTCAAAAATTCTGAGTGCTTCGTATCTCCCCTAAGTTGTGATAATCTGCTCATTGGAATATTCTGATTATTACATAAAATTATGTGTTTGAATGTTCAATTTCAGATTTCTGAATTGTGTTTTTTTTTCCTTTGAACAGTTGTCAGGGTTTCATCTTTTCTTATTTTTTATTTGCAGTCCACCAAGTTCATATAGCTATTCATTCATACTCCTCGTGCCATTAACATGTGCAGTTGACATAAAATTTCTATTGCTTGCTCGGTGGAGATATATATATTTATATATATGGAGGGAAGGCATGGAAGCCATAATTCCCATGTGTACCATCATTAAGATCATTGTTCTCTCTTGTTAATTACATGTTCCTTATGGCTATTGAGAGCCAGGTCAATGTTCGTTTAAGCCCACAAGCATTTGTCAAAATCTGCCACCCCACTGATTGGGGTCTTCGAGTTGTCATCCGTTGCATAATCTTTTGTGCGCTGCCCTTCTTTTTAATCTCCTCTTGAATGTTTAGTCAAACTAGAATTTTCTACCTTGAACAGGGGATCAAAACAGGTCCTAACATGGCCTGTCCTTCAAATTTTTATCAATCTTTAGAGAACTTTGGATTTTCTGATTTTGACCTTTCCGGGCCTTGCAGAATCTGGCATTTTTTGATTTCTGGACTTATCAAACTCCCAGCTTCCTAAACGTTTATGGGATTTTAGATCTCTGACTTCTAGGAACTTTTAGATTTTGGGTTACAAGGTTCTCAGATTTCAAAATTTGAAGGCTTTTCAGATTTTTTTGATGGTCTAAGATTTACAGGTTCTAACTTCTTGATTTCCAAATTCTTCGAATTCTCAGATCTTTTGATTACTTCAGATTTTCCATCTTTTGTAGAATTTTGACATTTTCTGTTTTTTTTATTTTTTCTTATTTATTTTGTTTGACTTACTTTATGTTATGACATGGGTATTTTTTATCGTTTATGGTGTTTTGAACTTGTTTTTGTTTCTTTTATTTTTTTTGATCTTTTTGACAAATTTTGGTCTGCTTGGGCATTTTTAGTTTTATTGTTGAAATTTCTAATTTATTCAGCTTATTTGATTTGCTTAATTTATTTAGCTATTAATAAGGTTTTTATCTTGGAAAACTTATTTTAAGTGTTTTAATTATCTGAAAATTATGTTTTGAGTTATTTTGAGTCTGAAATTTTTATGGTTGACTATTTGACTAGAGTTTTCATTTTTAGGATTTATTTAATTATTTTATTTTTCTCTTTTCTCTTTGTTCCATTCTTTTAAATCTATAGGGTTTTTTGGAAGCTTCCCATTAAACCAACAATGCACAGAATTCAAAATTTTCATTTCTTGGAAGATTTTGATACAATTACATGGGTGGGAGTCAATCTTGGAATTGAAATTTGCATATGGATTAATTTAACTTTCTAAACAATAATATTATCAAATATTTGAATAGTTTATTTCCAAAAGTGGATTCATGCTAGATTTCATTGGTAGGAGATATAATATGGCTATGTCTAAAATAGATATTATACTATTGATGGTCATAACAATCAATGTGTGCATCTTTGCAACACTCCATTGACGAGCAGGTGCAACAGTTGCATAGCACATATATAAACCAATAAGTTATGGGTGCAAAGCGTTTATTGAGCTTTGTGAGATTCATGGTCGATTTCATTTGATCTTCTATTTTGTAGGTCCTTGTGATTGCCCATCGAGTGGAGATAGTTGTGATGGCATATTATATCTTTCTCTTGGATGGTGGAAGATTGGTGGAGGGGAGTGGTTGGTCTTTGCTCTCTCAAGTTGGACGATATGGCTTATATGTGGCTATGGTGAACGGGGTGATTTTATAATGCATGATATATGTAAATTGCTTATTAGTCCGATGAAGTTCAGTTCTCTATTACTCCTCATTGGATACAAAAGGATTAATCCTAGAGTTTGTTATATATTTACTCATGACATATAGATCTCAACTTCGACACTTGCACATACATCGTTTTATTTGTCAAGATTGTTTGTCACACTTCTCTATTTTAATAACTTTCTGTTTATGAAAGTTCTTATTTATTTGATGAAAAGTGATAGATAAATTTATCAATACAAAGTTGATGACACTTTATATTATGTATGCATAATTATTTAAAAATATTTTTTTAATTCATCCGTACACGTGCGAAGCACGTTTTTTTAACTAGTATATATTGTGCTGGGAGCTAATTGCTTGGTTTATTACCAATTTACCTTTTGAAATCTTTTAAATTGTATCTATATAGCTCGTGTTCTGTAAAAAGAAAATCCATATTCTCATATTTATAACATATGCATGCACGTTCAGAAGTTAGAATAGAACTGATTATGATGCATTTTCTTTCTTTTCTTGTCGCTAAAAGTTTCTTTTTGTATTCTTTGGGCTTCATATTTTTTTGTATGTGTTACATTTTAGCAGGTAGATAATGTTTTTTCGGTTCATCCATGACTTGTGCTTTTATCTTCATATAGGAAACTTTGTCCAGATTTATTTTAGCCACATTTTTTAAAGAGATACTAAATCAAGATGTCAGACTTAAATATGAATGATAGTATATGTGAAGAAACATCCACCCAAACAAGTGGTTCACGAAAACGTTCCAAGGAGCCAAAATCAAAAGTATGGAAGTACTTTACTAAATTATTTGATGATGATGGACAAAAAGCATAGTGTAATGCATGCAAAGTTATATTTTCTGCAAATCCTAGATCAGGGACAAGTTATTTGACTAGACATGTGCAAATTTCATGTTCAATTCTTGGTGGTGAAAAGAACCAACCATTAGTTTCTCCGAGCACTACAATGTTTCAAGAAGGTGAAAGTTCTTCTAATTGGAGGTTTGATCCAGAAATTTGTAGATATGAATTAGCCAGAGCAATTATATTACATGAGTTTCCCTTTTCAGTCGTGGACTATGATGGAATTCGTAGATTTGTGAGAAGTTTGAATCCAAAATTTAAGATGGTCACCAGGAATACTATCAGAGATGATTGTTTGAAAATATACAAAGTTGAAAAGTTGACACTTAAAAAATTCTTGCGGTCATCTTGTATTAGTCTATCACTTACATCTGATATGTGGACATCTAACCAAGACATCAGCTATTTATCTATAACTGCACATTTCATTGACAATGATTGGAGATTGCATAAAAAGATTTTAAATTTTTCAATGGTTGAAACACCACGTCCAGCACATGTCTTGGCAGGTAAAATTTGGAACTGTATAAAAGATTGGGGTGTTGAGTCAAATATCTTAAGTATCACATTAGATAATGCTTCAGTTAATGATGCATGCATTCCACTTCTCACTTCAAATATCATGGAGCATAAAAAGATGATCCTTGATGGAAATTTTTTTCATGTAAGATGTGCTTCTCATGTTCTCAATTTGGTTGTCCAAGATGGATTGAATGTTATTGGAAGTGTCATTCGTAATGTTCGGGTAAGTGTTTGACATGTAAAGGGTTCTCCATCACGTCGTCATACATTTGAGAAGTGCATTGAGGATGCTGTATTATCAGTTGAAGGATGGGTGTGTTTAGATGTTCCAACACGTTGGAACTTTACATATGATATGCTTGATATAGCTATCCAATACAAAAAAGCTTTCTCTTATTTGGATTTGTATGATCTAAACTATCATTATGCACCTACAGTAGAAGAGTGGAAAAATGCTGAAATTGTATGTAATTTCTTGAAATTTTTTTATAATGCAACTAATGTGGTTTATGGAGTGAAATACCTGACAGCGAATATGTATTTTCATGAAATGTTCAAGGTGAAATTATTGTTGGATAATGAAGTGTCAAGTCCATATGAATTTATTCATGCAATAACAGAGAGAATGAAGTTGAAATTTAAAAAATATTGGAAAAATTGTGATTTAGTGTTAACTATTCCTATTATACTTGATCCACATTATAAGATGCAATTTTTTGAGTTCTGTTTTCCGGTATTATATGGAGATGAGGAACAGATGTATGTTACACAATTGAATGAGGCTATTCGAACATTATTTAATGAATATCAAGTTTTTTTGCCACGAGAGCGAGATACATCTATAAGTGAGACAATTGAGTCTACTACTTCGAGTAATATTGTAAAGAAATTTGATATGGATATTTTAAAAGGATGGAGCCATTTTTTATTAGAGAAAGCGAGACAAAGCAAAAAGACAGAGTTAGATGAATATCTCGAGGAAAATGTGCTTCATACAGAGTCTAATTTCGATATACTTGATTGGTGGTCAGCTAGGAGATCAATGTCTTCTACTCTTTCAAGGATGGCACGCGATATTTTATCTATTCCAGCTTCAACTGTTCATCTGAGTCAGCTTTTAGTACAGGACGAAGAATCTTGTTTGACTTTCGTAGTTCATTACTTCCAGAAATGGTTGAGGCATTGATATGTACCCAAGATTGGTTAAGAAATGCTACTAAAGGTATTTATATTCTCATTTATCATATTTTATTTGTTTGTTATTTTAAAGAAGAATGATTAAAATTTTTATTTTTTGAATACTAGGGTCAATTTCTACAGAGACGGTTAGCGATATCTTCATTGTTCCAGATCCAGATGAATTATGATTAGGTAAATAAATATGTCACATTTCACTATCTTAAGATGCTCTAGTTGCACTTTTAGTCGCTCTACCTGATCCCTTATTCGTAATTTATTTATTTCTTTTTATTTTATTTTTGTAGTTAAACTGCTAGAAGTTAATCTTAATTTTTATGGATTTTTTGGTTTTTGGCATGTACTTTCGGTGGGATCAATTTTACATCAGCTAGATATTTCTTAGGTGCTGTGTAGAAAATTTTGTGGCATGCAGATTAGAGGGATTTAAGGTTCTGTATTTTTCACGTATAGTTGGTTTACTAATTTTGCCCATTTTCTAGCAGGGCTGACTGTTCCGCTAGACTTGTTAAGTTGCTTAATTTTACGTGCATACTTTGTTTACATTTTGGTCATTATTCATATTGAAATACGGGTTCCTGTATACTTTTCTCTGCTAAATCTACAACCATATACTAAATAAAATTTATTGCATAATCCTTTTGCAGAAGCACAACCTTATTATTGTGGATTACATGGCTACTTATTTGGATATGTCTCTGGAAGATAGAATAAAGATAGATTCTAGTTTCTTGGAGCATCACTTAGTTTATGATTTTCTGATCGAGAGCATAACTTGCACCTATTGTTCTAGAAAACTTTATAGGCATGATTTGGAACTTGTTAAATTGAACGGATTTTGCACATCAAGGTTGTTAATTGGGGATGCAGAAAAGACAGTCAGCTATGTGGTATTCAGCATTATGGGCATTCAATGATTTTCTTTTAATGGAACTTTGAAGGCCAAGGAACTTCCGTGGTCAAAGTTCAGATTTTGAACTTTCACCACTGCCTTTGATTAGCTGCATGTTACATAGCTTGGACATAGAAGCTAATGGGGTATGCAGCATGAAGAAGCCAACCGATTTGAATTTTGAAACCAGTGTATGGGAGCTATAGTTGCTCATCTCTTTCAATTTTGCTCTAAGTAAAGCTGAACAGCATGAATGAGGCCGTAGCCTAACTCGAGGCTGGAAATACTCTGAGCTTTGGCCAATGGCCTGCCCTAGTAGGTATGTTGATTTTTATGCAGCAATTACCAAGCACAAACAAAGTTGTGATTACAAGAGGCATGGAGATGTATGTTTAGGTTTATACTCATTCATTGCCATGCATATTGGTGAACTGAAGTTGGGAGTACACTGATCTCCATCTTATATGGCTTCGATACTCGAGAGTATAAGTATTTGCATCTGGGCCCACATTTATTCTCACTTATCCGGAAGTACTGTTTACCCATCTGTTGTAAGCTTGACTTAAATTCTGTGTTATTTCATGATGCATCTACATTCTTAAATTAAGAAAAAGATAGTTACTGTATGATTTGCGTATGAGAATACACCACAATCAAGGGATTAATTCTCAATGTTTAAAATTTTGTGCTTGATTTTTAGTAGCTAGATTCAGTAACTTCCTACCTCAGAGAAGTGCAAGATCGAATATGCACTTTAAAAAGGTTCCAAGAACATATTTCTACATTATTTAACTCACTAAAATCTGCTCGTAGTGACCTGTGCGTTATTTATGTTTGCATCTTTCTCCAACCCCTCATGATGGGATTGGCACAAGGAAATTCCTAGAACATCATCAGGTATGACCTTTTAGTGTCATTGTGTCATATTTCAAAGATCCAGAGGAGCTGAAAACAAGAAAATTAAAATTGTAGATTTAACTAAAGGGCAAAATGAAAATTAGATGAAGGTGAAAGGAGGAAGAAAATGCCCATTGATAGCCTGGCAAGACACACTAAATAATATATTAATACAAAGTTTTGTTTTCTTTTTTTTATACTGCGGTTTATTTGTTGAAAAAAACTCAAAGGTTTAAATTCTTTTTGTATGATACATATATGTGATATTCTTAAATGTTCCAAGTTTGATTGGAGTTTATGGCTTTTACATCCTTCACTTTGCTTTTGACAACAATACATTTTTTTTTCTTATGTAGGCTTCTTACCTGAAAAATGGGACAATTTTTTTGTGAAATATCTTTACCCTGTTTTCACTCCAACTATGTTTGTATTTGTCGGTGGCACTGTGGCATATGGTTTTTTCAAGTATCTACAAGGGGAGAAACAAAAAGGTTAAAATTGCTGAGAAAGGCAACTGACTGAATCAATCATTTATGGTTTGCCATAATCTTTCAGTTTTCTGGGAGGAGGATATGTATGTTGACGGTCAGCTTTAAATGATAGAAAACTTTCTGTACTCTATGAGGTTAAGGTATAGATTTTTTTTGTAATGATATACCTGTGCAACATAGCTTTCTTGCAACACGAATGAGATCAGTAATCTACCAGAGAAAATAGACATGTGCATGTGTGATAAATAGCAAAAGAAAATCACCATTTGCTTGGAAGCACTTTTCAGTCATTTTATCTGATAGTCTATAGGAGATTGGATCTTCTTTTGCAGTAAAGATGTTTTTTGTTGAATGTAGGCAATTTGTATATGTTAGAAGTGGATGCAGGAAGGTGAGTTACCACCTGATTTTAGATAGTTAGTTTGCATATGTTCAAATCTCTTGGTTGTTGCATTTTCATGCAATTTTCAGATCATTTGAATGTTTTGATTTGGTAGAAGTTTAATTTTTTTATCATATTTATATATTTTTTTCATTCTGAATTTTATACATTTTTTATATTGAAAAGATCGGGTCGGGCCGGGTCGGGTCGGGCCAAATTTAAATTTTATGCGGGCCGGGCCGGGCCGGGCTAGAAATACAATGCAGGCCGGGCCGGGCCGGGCCGGCCCGTTCTATTTTGAACTGGGCCTGTACTGGGCCGCCTTCGGGCCTAGCCTGGCCCGGCCCATTGACACCCCTAACGGCAATGCAGGATACAATGGTACCAACGAAGACGAGAGTCGAGAGGTTTACCCTCTTCCTCCTCCCTCCCGCAATGTTAATGCATATCCAAACATTTTTTTGGGGTCAATAATCATGAAAGAATGAGAAAGCCCGGAACAGAAAATGGACGTTGTAGTTATGCAATCTTATCATCAAATATATCTGCAGTCATCATCTTCTTCTATGAGTAGGGGTGAGCATGGTTCGGTTTGGACCATTTTTTTTCCAAATCGAACCAAACCGATTCAACCCCTCAAATTGAACCAAACCAAACCATTTCAATTCGGTTTGGTTCGGTTTGGTTCGGTTTAAATCGAAAATATATAAAAATATTGTAATTAATTATTTTTTACATATATATAATAGTTTTTATGTTAAAAAACAATCAAAATAAATATTATTTTATTATAAAAATTATAAAAATTTTATTTTTAATAATATTAAAATAGTTTTTGTATAATTTTTTAATTAAATCAGTTTAAACGGTTTGGTTTGATTTAAACCGGTTTGGAGGACTTCCAAACCGAACCAAACCGAACATGGTTCAAACCGAACCGAACCAAACCAAACGGGTCGATTCGGTTTGGTTTTTCGGTTTGAACCGTTTAATGCTCACCCCTATCTATGAGCTTCTTGTGTTCATCGCCTCCTTGATTGAGATTGTTAAAGTATTTTCTTAAAAAAAAGGGGAAGGAACGTGTCACCCGACGGACGCGTCGGGTGACCATCCCGCGCACGCGGGCTTCGCGCGTCAGTTTCCCAATTTTCAGCCTCTTACCGTTGGAAGGCTTCCAATGTTAAAAAGAGGATATTTTTTATCCCTTTTTTGGCTTGCTCCCTCGCGTATGCTCTCTCGCTCGCCCGCACGCTCTGTCTCTCTCTGTCTTCGACGGATTTCTGATTCCAGCGGTCGGACGAACAACGAGGACTTCTTTTCTTCTTGGCTAGAAGCACTCAAAGCAAGATCAGTTCTCAAAGCTCTCCTGAAGGACGTGCTGACGGGAGAGAAGGGTTTCGCCTACCCGAGGGTTGCCGTATCTCTAGGAGGACGTAGCCGCAAGAAACGCACGTCGGTTGGCAATAGAACTCTTAGTTCTAGCGATTACGCGCTTCGACCCGACATGCTATGTTTCTAACTTCATTTATTTAATTTAATCTGTTCGTATGGCGATAGTGCTCATGTAGAAGCAAGTGGTAGGATGAGTTTTAAACTCTTAATGAATCCAAGACCCAAGTGGCAGGGTGGTTTTTTGCTCTCACCCTTGGATGATTCACCGACATGTGTGGAGTCGTGAGGCCGCGACTATGAGATGTGGGCTATTTTCTAAAACACCCATGAGATACCTGCGCAAGGCCATTAATAGCGCAACCCGCATGAATTTGATCTTGTTATACTATGTGTGGATTTAGGAGAACTTGAATCATGGAACCTGATTCAAGGTGAAACATCCATCGAGTGTTCTACAGGCAATCCCAAATATCACTAAGTGGGGTTCAAACCGAAAAGTACCTTCACCTATTACATAGTATAAGAGTGCTCACTAGAATTTGTTTGTTGATATTATTTTCTTTTGATTTGATATACTTCTGCGAGTTTTATGAAAATATGTGGGGGATTGTTAAAGTATTTTCTTAAAATAAAAAAAAGGGAAGGAACGTGTCACCCGACGGACGCGTTGGGTGACCGTCCCGTGCACGCGGGCTTCGCGCGTCAGTTTCCCAATTTTCAGCCTCTTACCATTGGAAGGCTTCCAACGTTAAAAAGAGGATATTTTTTATCCCTTTTTTGGCTTGCTCCCTCACGTACGCTCTCTCACCCGCCCGCACGCTCTGTCTCTCTCTGTCTTCAATGGATTTCTGATTCCAGCGGTCGGACGAACAGCGATGACTTCTTTTCTTCTTGGCTAGAAGCACTCAAAGTAAGATCAGTTCTCAAAGCTCTCCTTAAGGACGTGCTGACGGGAGAGAAGAGTTTCGCCTACCCGAGGGTCGTCGTATCTCTAGGAGGACATTGCCGCGAGAATCGTACGTTGGTTGGCAATAGAACTCTTAATTCTAGCGATTACGCGCTTCGACCCGACAGGCTATGTTTCTAACTTCATTTATTTAATTTAATCTGTTCGTATAGTTGTGTTTTTGTCGATTTTCAGGAAGACGACCCAATAGAGATTGCACTTGACAAGGCTCTCACCCCTGATTCGGTTATGGGTTTGATTCTTTATAACTTGTTTGGTTGCACGAGAAATTTTTATAGTGTTTTGTGATAAAAGTTGTATTAAAATAAAAATGTAGATGATTACAATCAAGTTTAGTGAGATGTGATAAGATAAAAAGATTGAGAGTCATGTATGACAACAGATAAGCGAGGAACCACATGTTAAGAAAAAGAGAGGGTGTCACCTCTTTTTTGGCTAAGAAAAAAATTTTGTTTAAAACGTAAATTTATGTTAGTTGTCAATATCGTTTTTAACAAATTTTATTACAAAAACATAATATTATAATAAAAAAATAATTTGTCAAACAACCAAACATCACAATAGAGTATTTGTTTGAGGATTCTTTGTCTTGGTTTAATCGATGTCTAATTTTTAAATCGGCTAAAGAATAGTAACCTCTTGATTGACAACTTATAATTTTGTTAAAATATTTTTTTGGAGATGCATAACTAAGATTTTGTTTTCATGAAAAATATTAAAGATAAAATTAAAAGTTTATAGATTTTATTAAGTCAAATTAAATATCACCTTAGTCTCAAAATATATTTTATATATACTTTAGCTTGTTATTTTTTCCAGACATAATATTTTTTTTCAAGAATAATAGTATACATAATAAAATTGTAAAAACTATGTTGATTAACATGTAAATGTCTTTCTGTATAAGTTTTATTTATTTTTGATATGATATTTATTTTTTTAGAAGATTTAACGGATAACTACATAAAAACTCTTTGGAGATTAATTTAAAATTAAAACTTAAAATCACTATTTGATATCATCTTGTTAGATAAATAAAACGTTAGATATATCATTGTTATAACTTTTCTTGTTGTGTATATTTTTAGAAACATTATATTAAGTTAATTTTATTTTCAGTGATTGAAACATCTTGTACCAATTTGTATTCATTTTAACCCTAGATATAACATTATAAATAGTCCCAAAATATATTTGATGTGCCGTTTAATCTTAACATTTTAAAATAAATATTTTAACAAATAAAGTGAAATCATAAAAAATAATAAATCAAAGACATATATGTCATTTTACAACTCTTTCTCGTTGACCCTTAAAGTGTCATTAATAATGTGGTTAGACCGGAGGTTATAAATTTTTTCATAACTTTTTTTTTTTTGGTCACATGGCGCGGATGGCCGAAGACCCGCCGTAAATTTTTCATAGCTAGATCCAGAATTTTGAATGTACCTCGGGACCGGATCGGGTTGGGTGGCGTTGTTGTTGTTGTTGTTTTTTTTTGATAAAACCTGTATATAGAAACTTTAACCCGGAAGGTCTTTACAAAATTGATGCAAAGCCATTTTTGGCAGAAGAGAAGGAAACTTATCCTCTGATCTAGATTGTAGTACCTACCTAGCCAACTCATGAGAGAAATTACATGTTCGGCTGTCTAAAAGAAATATGTACATGCAGACAAAAAGACAACACTTTAGAACATCTGAAAATGACACTTTGGGATCTCCATAGCATAACTCCTTGACTTATGATAGCATCAACTATCCTTTTAGGCTTTTAGCATCACTCTATGTCATCGTTTGCTTGAAAGATTGTGACGTCCAAAGACATGTCTGCTCAATTGTTTCAGTTTCCAACACTTGTGAGTTTGTAAAAGTCCACGGTTTAGTTCCCAAAACATTAACTTAATAATTTGAGGAAAGCCGGTTGGGTGGCGGGGATTGGTTTCACGGAGTTTATTGCTTCTTTTGTGTTGACATTTGCGTCATCATTGACCAATGCAATAAAGAGATTACCCATATATTCTTTTATTGAGATAGAAGTTACTCACTTTTTTATCTGTTATAATTTATCAACCTATTAGTCAATAAACATTCATCGGATAAAACTAACCAACGCAGGCAGGATCGGGGTTAGAAGTGAGTCGGTTGGACCCAAATTGTGGGTCAGCTGGAGTTGGAACCAAAGTTGGGAATTAGATTGGCAAGGGTCAGAATAAAAATTAATAAAATAAAAATTTAAAATATTTATGAGATCGAGTTCTTGGGGTTAGAATTGTGTCGGTCAACTAAAAATCTGATCAGATCAGACCCGAGTTGAGACCCGGGCCTTAATCTTGCATTACATTCACAGTGAACCCTACCTAAAATTAAAGTACTCTTTGTTTCACTCCATCCAAATTCCCAAGTCACCAGAAGAAGGATAATGAACCTGCTCTCAAGGTACATCTTTGTCAATTGGCAAATGAACCAGTACTAAATCATGAAGTAGCACTACAAGAAAATAGATTATTAGGGACGTGTTACAGTCATCCCGAAAAATCCAAAAGCCGTTGCTAATATGTATTAGTGACGGCTTTCCAGGCGTCGCAAACGCGTCGCAAATAATGCCGTCGCCAATATTATTAGCGACAGCTATAGTTAAGCCGTTGCCAGTAAATTTATTGGCGACGGCTTGTAAGCCGTCGCATAAAAAATTAATAAGACGACCATTTACTGGCGACGGCTTAAGCCGTCCCAATTGGTAAGGAGACCGAGACGGCGTCAACCTTATTTGGGATGGCTTAAGTCGTCCCAAATAAGCTTATTGGCGACGGCTTACGAGCCGTCGCCAATAAATTTACTTGCGACGGCTTACGTGGCCGTGACAAATGGTAGGCAAAAACCCCGAGGTGGGTTTCCGGATTTTTTTTCTCTGGTTTTGCGACGGCTTTCTTTAATATTTGGGACGGCTATGGATGGCTTTAGCCGTCCTAAATAAGCTTATTGGCGACGGCTTAAAGCAGCCGTCGCCAATAAAAAATTTTTGAAAAAAAATAATTTGATTGGCCGGATTGGATCAATTATATGATCAAATCCGGAAAATCAATCGTTCTTGAAACTTTCAGAAAGACCAAAAATCGGATTTACCAATCTAAAAATTGATTTATATTAACAATTCCGGGTTTGGATTGGGCAATCCGGCTTCGGATTGTTGAACTTCGTCTTTTTGGCCAATTCGAGGCCGGATTGCCCAATCCAAGGCCCATTCCGGGTTCGGATTGGGCAATCCGGCTTCGGATTGTGGAATTTTGTCTTTTTGGCCAATTCGAGGGCGGATTGCCCAATTCGAGGCCCGTTCCAGGTTTGGATTGGGCAATCCGGCTTTAGATTGGTCAAAAAGACGAAATTCCACAATCCAAAGCCGGATTGTGGAATTTCATTTTGAACTTGGAGTTTTAGATTAAATTTCTATTTGTATAGGTTGAATTTCTTGAAGTTGTACATCTTCGTTGATTACACCAATTGTTATAGGTACGTTAATAAGTTGTTCTTGATATGGTTCATTTTCATCATCACTCTCATTTCCTGAAATGTTGTAATAGTTACGAGGTAGTGATCGTACTGGTAACACCCATCCCTTATTAGAGTTATCATCTACATAAAAAACTTGTTCCACTTGACTTGCCAGTGCAAACGGTTCATCTGTTCCTAATCTTCGTTTTTTGTTTAATGATATAAAACCATATTCGTTAACCTTAAAACCTCGATCCTTATCATATACATCCCACCATTCACATTCAAAAAGTGTTAAACGGCTATTCCTATCGAACGATATCTCAATTATATCTAATATTCGTTCATAATAATCGTCACAACCAGATTGAAGATGGTCATTTACAATAACACCACTTAGTTGAGTTGATTTGGTTGAATCAGATTCCAATGTTCGAAATCTAAATCCATTACATATATAACCGTTTAATGACGACGTAAATCTCGACGTACTGAGTGATAAAATCTCCAGCTCCTTGGTATATCTAGAAGAACCTATATTCCTTAACTCTTGAATGTGTGTTATGAACCACACGAAGAAGTTATCTTCCGTAGTTGATCTATTATTAAGAGCATCACTATGAGATGGATGAAAATAATCGATGTCATCAATTTGATTTAACACGTATGCATGGATTAACTGTTGTTCTCTTTTCGTCAAAATTTTAGGCACATGCCTGCATCTCAATGGGTGACCAACTGGTTTGAATATTGAACTATCATCCGTATCAACTTCATATGGACCACCGTCGTAGTTCCGATCTCTACTATATTCACTCTATATGTTGAAATAAATTGTGTACACTCCTCAACCAAGTAGCCATAGGCAATAGAACCTTCAACTCTCACCTTGTTGCCCACATAATCTGAGCCTCTTTAAATATCTTTCAATTGGATATATCCATCGGTATTGAACTGGTCCAGACATTCTTGCCTCATAAGCCAAATGCACAACTAGGTGAATCATTACATCAAAGAATGATGGTGGAAAAATTTGTTCCAACTTGCACAACGTTACTGCAATCTTTGTCTCCCAATCTCTTAAAATGTTATTGTTCAAAACCTTAGCGCAGATGATCTTAAAATACTGGCATAACTCTACAATAGGACTCAGTACATCTTTCGGCACGTTTCCTTGGAATGCCAAAGGAATAATTATTTGCATCATAATATGGCAATCATGACTTTTTAAACCACTAATTGTTCAGACACTTAAATCTACATATCTACTAAAATTCGAAGAATAACCATCCGACACTTGAACATTCTTAATGAAATCAAGTATTCTTGACTTTTGTTCGTTGCTAAGTCTATAAATTGTATCTGGAAACTTTGATGAACCCTCGTACGGATGTAACTCGGGGTGAATATTTAAATCTACTAAATCTTTCTGTGAGTTCAAATTGTCCTTGTCGATTCCTGATAAGTTAAACATCTCTAATATATTGTCGCACACATTCTTCTCAATATGCATGACATCCAAATGGTGCCGAATGATAAGAGATGACCGATATGGTAGTTTCTCAAAAAATATACTCTTCTTCTTCTAATTTTTATTCTTTGACAAATTTTTCCTTAAGTTCTTTAAATCTTTCTTAAACGGTTTTCCGAACCTAATAGTGTCCATCTCTTTTTGTTGCCTCCATAGGTCATATCCTGTAAGTATCTTTGGTGCTCCTTCACACATCATCGACCATCAAAAAGATGCTTATATTGGTTCTTTCTCAACCGATGTGCTACTGGTAAGAACCGACAATGACTAAGGTAACATTGTTTTCGACTATGAGCAAGTCGAATGGAATGTGTTTCTTCGTTACAGATAGGACATGCCAATTTTCCTTTAGTACTTCATCCAGATAAATTTGCCCGTAAAATCATTTATCGTACTAAAAAGTATAACTCTCATTACGAAAAAGCGTCATAAGTCTTCAATCCAATCTCCCACAAATCTTTTAGCTCTTCCACCAATGGTTGTAATAATACATCGATATCATTTCCGGGAGCTCTCGGACCGGGTATTAATAATGATATCATCGTGTATGTGGCTTTCATACACATCCACGGTGGTAAGTTTTACACCATTGTAACAACAGGCCACACGCTATATTTTGAAGACATTTGACCAAATGGATTAAAGCCATCTGGAGCCAATCCAATCCGAATGTTACGTTTCTCTAACGCAAATTCTAGATAAAGTTCATCCACCCGTTTCCAGGCGGGAGAATCCGCAGGATGACGCATTTCACCTCTCAATTGATATGATCGTGGCTGACTATGACATGTCATCCACTTAGCCGTATTGGATGATATGAATAAACGCTGCAACCTACCTCCTAATGGAAAATAATGTAAAACTTTTCTGCTATTTTTTATTTTGATTTTTAGGATCATTTTTATATCTGGAGGTGTTACAATATGGACAAACACTTTTATCTTTATTATCTTTCCAAAATAGAATACAATCATTTTTACATGCATGAATTTTTTCATAAGTAAGTCCTAATTCCTTAACTAATTTCTTAAGCTCATACCAATTATCGGGAACACATGCCCCATTAGGCAAGACTTCCTTAAATAAAGATAATATCATATCCATACATTTTCTAGTGAGACCATTAATGGACTTAAGTTGAATTAACTTTAATATAAATTTTAATTTAGATACATTTTTTACACCTTCATATAAAGGCGTTTAAGAATCTTTTAATAATTTGGAATATTGAAAATTATGTTCATTGTGTTCTTCCTCATTATGTCAAATAGAAGATTCATTATTTTGAATATCTTGTAACATTTCCATTACCTGATCATCTACATAATTATCATGTGGTTCATTTAAATTTGTAATGCCCTCATTTATCATATTGACTTCAATTTCACCATGGTATATCCATTTTTGATAATTTAACCATATACCATTACATATTAGGTGTTCTTTGACAACATTTCTTTTAAAAATAAATGTATTATAACAATTTTTACTAGGACATTGTATTAGATCGTTATGTTGTCCATGTCTAAATTGTATTATAGAATTATGAAAACAATAGTTTAAAAAATCTTCGATCCTTTGAATATATCTAGAATCTAATCTATTAGGAATATGCATTCACGATTTGTCTAAGTTACTCATCTTGATTTGTTAAATGATTTAAGTACAATGAAGAAATGTTAATTTAATAAAGAAATCAATATATAACCGAACCTCCACCGAAAGAATAAACTCTCAAGTGAATATCTCGATTGAAGTTTCCTGAAAATGAGATAAAATGATCAAAATTAGACTTGTTGTTGAACAATAAATGTTTATACGTACCAATTAAACAATCTAAGTCACTTATAGGGGTGGGCATGGTCTGATTTTATAGCTTCATCTGTTGTAGATGCTGTTTGATAATTGGACTGAGAAAGATGTTGGGGGTTTCAGACCACTCAATTCAATGTCTTAATAAACCTCTCTAATTATATCTCTTATCTCTTGTTAAATTTCTTTAAAAATTTCTATAATTTAGTTTTATAACTTTATAACATAATCTCTTTATAAGAGATAGTAATAACATGCGTAATATGACTACATAAATATTAATTTGATTAACATGTAAATATTTTTATCAAATTAAATATTTATTTTTATCTAAGCTGTGGCTAGACATAAATTTATGGGTTCAGAATTTTCAGATTACCCCAAAATAGGCACCACTTTAATCTATCTCTTAAAAGTAAGCAAGATGGAGATATGCATGCTTAGGTGCCAGTTTGAAAATAGTCTTCATATCAAAATTATAAAAGATTCAAGTGTCGTTTGATTGATCTTAAATTAGTCAAGGATTTAGATTGTTTGATTTAATGTCTTGATTAATCTCTAGATATATTTCTTATATTTTGATATACCTTTTAAAAATAGCTTGCAAGTTGCAACTGTTTAATTTTTGGACATTACCTCTCTATATAATTTTGGTAAACACTGAATTGATTAATATATAAATATCTTAATCAAATGAAATACTTATTTTTATCACAAACCAAGAGTTAGACATGAAAACTAAGAATTCAGATTTGTTATATTAAGTCAAAACAGAAGCAACCATATGTAATTTCTCTTATGTCTCAAGAAAGCCTGTTAAAACAAAATTATACATTTTTAGCTTTTTTTATTTTCAGATCTCATCCCATTTTGAGGACAGAAATAAGAAGGAATGCACACGTTATAATCTTGACTAAATATTAGGTCAATTAGCAAATATGCCTTAATCAAAATAAATATCTTTTGAACATAAGATAAATATTATAAATAAACTTAAATGTAGCTTGATTGGACTGAACCCATCTCTAATAATGATGCAATCAAAGGTTGAGATTTACAAACAACTTGATAAAACATCTCTACAATGAAATGTTCAAAGGTTACATTTTTAGGTCATTTAATGTAAACATCTAAGATAACATCTACCTATATCACTTTACTCTTAAGAAATCAATTAATTTACAATGATTTGCATTTTTTCGGGGGTAGAAAAATTAAGATTCTTTTATCACAAAATAAGAGATAAAAAATAAATTTAAGTTCTAGGTAATTGCATTAAGTTAAATTAAGTGACAACTAAAAGTTTATATTTTTCACATTAAGCCCATAAAAAACCTCTTAGTTTTCCTTTTAATATCTAACTTTTCAGCAACATTTGCTATTAAACTTAGTGCTAATCTAATTGAAAATCTATGCACCTATCTGCCTTTGTTCTATCTCTTAAATAATTAAAGTGATCAAGGTGCTACATAATTGGTCTGAGTAAGCCCTAACCTCTTAATTTGTTAGGGCTGTTTGGCACATATCTATTCTATATATGCTTTGTGAGGTATAGGAAAAAAATTAAACAAAAATTCGTTTGTTGAAGATATATACCTCAAAGGAGGTTCGATTAACCCTAAGTAGGGTTTAAATTCGGCACAGAGGAGGCGGCAGTGGCGGAGCCGGCGACACCCACGGCGGTGGCGGAGGTAGCTTTCCCCTCACGGTGCCCTACGCAGGGAGGGGGCAGAAAAGCCGGCGGCGGCAGCGAAGACGGCTGAAGTGGCGGTGACGGTGGCTGCGGCGCCAGCGGCAGGAGGGAGTCCTCGACGGCGAGCGTGCGAGAGAGAGAGAGAGGGGGGGGGAGTGAGCGGCGGGGGGAAAGAAAGGAGGGGGTCGAGGGTTTTTTAAGACGAACTTATTGGCGATGGCTGGTGAGGCCATCGCCAATAATAGAAGCCGTCGCCAAAAAAAGTCGACCGTTCAACGGTCGGCTTGGATTAGTGGCAACGACTTATCAAGCCGTCGCCAGTTTTCGGAGGAAGAAACCGCTCGGGTTTCGTTTTCTGGGTATTGCGACGGCTTCGACCGTCGACACAAACATTATTTGCGATAGCTAGATTTAGCCGTCACTATTTACCAATTATTAGT
Organism: Cryptocoryne crispatula var. balansae; assembly: GCA_036172225.1. NCBI lineage: Eukaryota > Viridiplantae > Streptophyta > Magnoliopsida > Alismatales > Araceae > Cryptocoryne > Cryptocoryne crispatula. Next base: position 25,018,548 of record CM069932.1, read on the forward strand.
GACGGCTTTAACTTAGCCGCCGCATTTATCATTATTGGCGACGGCTTAACGAAGTCATCGCTAATAACCCGTCGCCAATGAGTCAATTTCCTGTACCAGCTTCTGCATAGAAGTCATATGGAAAAAAACACACCTTTGTATTTATTTCTTAGTTGGTACCACAACGGTCGTCGCTAAGATCCAAGGGGCGTACAACGTGAATTCGAAGCTCGTACAATTTCTGATTGAAAACCGAGGAAGTTCTCTTCGTTAGCCATATGAGGATATCCAAACTCCAATAATATGTTCGTAAACATTAGTAATATGTAAAAAGGGACAATAACACAAGCACCTATAATTAGTAATTAGAAACACAAAACCGGTCGCGTGACTATTTTAAGTGAGGCGGAAGTCCCCTCGATCCGCCCTCTCGGAAGAAGAGACAGTTCAAATATCCTGGACAACGTCATTTTCGGACAGCACAGAAACAAAAAAAATGTAAACCAGTCTTCGTTTCCTTAAATTCGGCAGTCCCAAACGTTATGAGAGAGAACAACAGCTTGTATGCATGTGATCGGTTGCTGGCAGAGGCAGCGGAACCTTTGCGCTTCTATCCCGACATGACGTAAAAATCCACGTCACCGTCGTTGTCTCTGGAGCTTCTTCGTGAGCGCAAGTATGTCTATCTTAGTTTTCTTCCTTTCTTTTTTATATTTATAAATTGCGGCACTGTTCAATCAAGGATGAGCGCAAATATCACCTTCATCAGATGCAATATAATTAATGAGAAAGTTTTGCTTAGGTGGTTGCTGTTAAAAGAATCTAATAGTGAATGTGATAAAGGGACGAAAAAAAGTATAACAACCATATCATAAATTAGTGCCACAAAAAAATATGAAAAGAATTGAGAGTACATGATAGTATCGTTATGTAACTAACTCATTGATTGTATAGTTTCTATCACACACACACACACTTTACATTAAAGTACGAAACAATAGAGATCAACAAAGGTAAATGGTACAAATCGTAATAAAAAATAAAGATTTCAAGAAGTTTTAAAATGTATCATGATTATAAAAGTATATTTAAAAGTACTATAATTTTAAAAAATATTTAAACAAAAATTATAAAATTAATATTATATCCTATATAAAACTTTTAGAGTTTACAGATAATTTTTGTTTTACCATCACAACAAAGTCAAGATGGCCGAGTTGGTCTAAGGCGCCAGTTTCAGGTACTGGTCCGAAAGGGCATGGGTTCGAATCCCATTCTTGACATCTGATTTTTTTGAACTCCAAATTAATTTCCATCGATTATGTAGTGGGTCGGCAAGTTTGCCCTCTTGTTTAGGTTTTATACATTGATTCGTATAAATATTAATCTAATCTTTCTTTCATAAAATAAAATTTTTCCGAAAGTACTTAAAATCTTTTGTTACTGATAAATATGTTTTTATCATGTGAAATTAACATTAGTAAAAAAATTATTTTGATGATGAAAGTAGTTTCTTTAATATTAACTCTCTTTCCTACTTAAAAAATGGGGTTCGAATCCCATTCTTGACATCTGATTTTTTTGAACTCCAAACTAATTTCCATCGATTATGTAGTGGGTCGGCAAGTTTGCCCTCTTTTTTAGGTTTTATACATTGATTCGTATAAATATTAATCTAATCTTTCTTTCATAAAATAATTTTTTTCCGAAAGTACTTAAAATCTTTTGTTACTGATAAATATGTTTTTATCATGTGAAATTAACATTAGTAAAAAATTTATTTTGATGATGAAAGTAGTTTCTTTAATATTAACTCTCTTTCCTACTTAAAAAATGAAGGTATCTTGTCAAGAAACTTTAAAGGGCATGAGTTCGAATCCCATTCTCGACGGTTGACGTTTTTGAGCTCTAAATTAATTTCCATCGATTATGGACCGGGTCGGCAAGCTTGCCCTCTTTTTTAGGTTTTATATATTGATTCGTATAATTATTAATCTGATCTTTCTTTCATAAAATAAATTTTTTCCAAAAGTACTTAAAATCCTTTGTTACAGATAAATATGCTTTTGCCATGTGAAATTAACATGAGTAAAATAAATTTATTTTGATGAATCCCTCTTTCCTACTAAAAAAGTGAAGTTATTCTTGTCAATAAAATTGAAAGGGCATGGGTTCGAATCCCATTCTCGACAATTGACGTTTCTGAACTCTAAATTAATTTCCATCGATTATGGACCGGGTCGGCAAGCTTGCCCCCTTTTTTAGGTTTTATATATTGATTCATATAATTATTAATCTGATCTTTCTTTCATAAAATAAAAATTTTCCGAAAGAACTTAAAATCCTTTGTTACAGATAAATATGTTTTTACCATGTGAAATTAACATTAGTAAAATAAATTATTTTGATGATGAAAGTACTTTCTTTAATATTATCTCTCTTTCCTACTTAAAAAGTGAAGGTATTCTTGTCAATAAAATTTTTAAAATTACTTAGGTAATGACATTTTAGACCCATTTTTTAAGGTTAAAACAGATATATTTTCGGATTAATCTTGTGCCAAACAGCCTCACGGGATGTTTTCAGCGTGGGTGTTTATTTTTCATAAAATACTATCACAAGATTTTTTTAATTTTTTAAAATTTTATGAAGATACTTTGAGATATAAAACCATGAGAACAGATACCTTACAATATATATTTTTTGTTCCTCTTTCAAGTAAAAAAAATGTGATGATAAGATTCCGTTGACTTGAAACTTGGCAAACAACCATTTTACTTAAAAGGGTACATTTACTTTATGACATTATTTAATACTAATTTGATATTATTTATCAACAGAACAACATTTTGTATGTTGTCCTTATCTCTTTTTTATGTAAAATACTAGTTGTGGTAGCAGTCTGTCCATGACATTATATTTTATATCTCAAAAATATAAAATTTAATAAATTTGATCATTACTGGTAATATTTTATCATTAAACAAAAAACATGTTGTTCTTAAGTTGCTTATTCAATATTTTTAAATTTTCATATAATTAATACTTAAGTCCACGTATTCCTTGTTACAGTGATTTAGTTTAATCATTTAGCTGGTTATTATTCATTCTTGTTATTATTATTATTATTATTATTATTATTTATTTTCATTCATTTGTGAGTCACTTTATATTGTGATAGAAATGTATGTCCTATAAGTCAATCATATATGATATGATTCGACATTTCTATAATATCTAATTCAATTAATTAGGTAAATCTTCATTATAAGCTCTTATTAGATGCAAATATCATAATGAAGTCCTTGATCGAATATAATAATGATTAAATCATGATGAGATCATGATAATAAGATTGATCATTTAGAGATATTTGATCTAAATGTTCTTAGTCATAGGATACTTGAGACGACACATCAATGATTCAGATAGACTAGTGTATGTGATATCTTCTCATGTGATGAGGATGACCGATCTCATTGGTCACTAGTGTGGAGACACTGAGATACACATATAGGTGTTCATTAGTTGAATGAGTTCACTGAACTGATCGAATTAGAAACCGTAAATGGTATCTTACCGAACTGTCCATCAGGGTTTTCTATCATCACGGTTGCATGGTTGGACCTCTGACTTGAATTGACAAAGATACCTTGTTGGGTGGAACTTGTGCTTTGACCATTGACTTATAGATCACCATTTATATGGTCCAGTATAGCGATAGATCGGGTACAAGGAAAATCCGATAGAGACAATTGAGCGGACAACAATGAATCGTCCATTCTTGGTAAGTGAGAGTGAATGTCCTATGGGATAGTACTCTAAATCCCTGGCTAGGGTAGATAGGATAATTGGAAAAAGAGTTTTTCAATTGATCCAATTCCGAGTACAGAATCCTATAGAGTCGGTACACTAAGGAGTTGATAGTCGATGGCATACTCCTTTCCGATTGGGACATTGGATGGATGAGGGTTTATATCCGTGCAATAACTGGTGATGGAAAGGCTTAATGGAGATGAGATTATCTGCATAGCCATTTGAGATCATGAGATGTGACTTGTACCCTTCATGATTGGTAGGCTGATTAATCTATTATCGGATAAAAGATTTAATTAAATTAAATATAATTGTTTTATTTTATTCAGACCTCAACCAAATAGGCTATTGGGCCTAGTGGGTAACACTCAAAAAGACTTATCCACAAGTATAGGGGCAAGGGCGTAATTTATAGAGATTTTGAGTTTTTATGAAAAATTTCAAAATTCTCTATAAATACTAATGGTTTTAGCCAAACCCGATCAAGCCAAGGGTGTAAACCACGTCCTAATCCTCTTTCCTACCTCCTTCTCTCTCTAGAAGGCGTCAATGGGTGATGGAACTCCGTTTGAGAAGAGTTCTCGAGGTAGGCGTGAAGGGAGAACCTGCTGTGAATGAAGTTCGTGTGGATATTGCTGGAGATCAGACACTTGAATGGTTTTAAGAGCTTAAGAAGGTCATATTTTTTCTCTCCATAGGATTATATGAATCCCTATTAGCTATATTCGAACCCGATTTGATCAGTTTTCAATTTTCAATTTTCGTCGTTCGGTTCTAGTTGGGACAGATTCTAAAGAAACCCATAGGAATCGTCGCTTCTACTGCACCAAATTTTTATGAACAATTCCTTACTATTGTATCAGAGCCCGGTTCAAGTCTTGGTCGAAACTGACATCGAATCGACATTATTTCATGTTATTTGTGTTCCCAAATCTGTGCAAACATCTATTTTGTCGAGGCCACCATAATCTTTGTTTGATTTAGATAAAATATTAGTTGGCTTCTGTAGAATCTCGTGATATAGGGCTTTCCAATGCCACAAACCTTTCAATGTTTGGATCTTTGTAGAGTTCGAAAGAAGCCCCAAAATTTGGTGTTTCTGTCATGCTCGAACTGTCACCCAGATTTGGGGATTTTGTGAAATCTCCGTTCACAGAAGAAATTGAGGCTTGAGAAAGCTTTAGGAGATGGGTAATGTGATCACCTAACCTTTCCTCTTGATCTCCAGCTTTGAATGGAGGTGGAAAGAGAGAATTTTAGATTTTTCCGGCGAACTAGGGTTCTGCGAAGTTTGGCGGCATGACCTATTTCTCCCTATTTTCCTATTGTTAAAATTTTTTTCTCTGAATGAATATGTACATATTTATAAACTTAATTGAATGATGAATATAAATTATATTTTTAAATAATTTTTGGTTTTCAGGATAAGGAGTTATCCTTGTTGCAAAATAGTGATTTCTGCTACGGAATCTCGATGATCGCCGCCTTTTATTTCTCATTTTATGGTCGGTTGAGATTTTTGATGGATATTAGGCTGACGTTTTTGTATTTCTTATTTTATGAGAATTCCAACGCATATTTTCTCAGATGACGCAAAGGCGGGCACACATCGGTCGGTGCAGGCAAGCATAAAGACTGGCGCACACGGCGGTGCACATAGGCGCTTGCCAGCGTGGCACAGTGCACCAGCTTGCATGGCGCAATGCGCCAGACACCTTATTTCATGATTTTAAATCATTTAAAATCATAAAAAATTCAAAAAATTTCAAAAAAAGTATGTAAAAATTCTTAAAAATTTTATAATATTATCTAACATGCTTTAAAGTGTTTAATGACATTTTAGATGATATTAAGCTTTATTTACATAGATGCACTCATGGTTAATCTTTAAAATTGTTTTAAAAGTTTAACTTAAATAATCAATGTCTTAATTAATTCTTTAAAATGAGATTTTATAGAATAGGAATTGAGACATTAATTTATGACTTTATACAATATTGGGAATGCATGAATGTTGTAAATAGTTTATATGTGCATGTTTATTTCATATAAATTGTTTATATGTTGTTGTTATGTTATTTTCATGTTATTTGTTTCATAAAAATTCGACATGCATGAAATTGATTTTTTTTTTTAAAATATAGTATGTAATTTTATGCTGATATATATGATATATCTCATATGATTATCATGTATGCGCTCGATGTTCATGTGATTAATGTTAGTGTGTGTATGGAGGTGATCATGGACTTAATTATGCTTGGTTTGTGATTATTTTTTAATTGTGTTGGTTATGTTATTAAATGGGGCCTGCATGTGCCTCCTCTCTTTCTATACAATCTTATTGTACATTCTACCTCCCTCCATTAATGTACTCCCTTGGTTAAAACTAAAGTTTCTTTTTAAGTTATGTACATTTGTGGGTCTATGTACTCTTAAGCTGCTTGTAAGAGTTAGAAGCCGATTTGTGGAAGGTTGGAGAGCAGGACAACTCGGAGAAGCACCCTTCTGAAGTGGAAGCATGCCAACTCAAGTATCTAAAGTAAGGTTTTGCACCTATAGGGGTGCCTTAGGTGCATGCTTAGGGTTAAGTCCATGATCACTCATTTTTATGCATATTTGATATGTGGTTGTGTGCTATCTTTTATACCTTAGATATATGATATTCCAAAGGTATTATATATACTTAGCACATATTATTGATGAGACTAAAATAAAATTCTTGTAAGGAATCAATATATGACAGCGGAAAAATTTTGATTCCATAAAGCCATGATCTTTGCCTTGATCGATGCCGAACGAGTAAAATCGGGAACCGAATATGAAGTAGAACGAGAGTACCTCATGGGATTTCTAAAATCCCTCACCATGGATGAAGAGAGGACATTCCTCCTTGCTGAAAACCGTTCAAGTGTCCGGTCTCTAGCGGTATCCACACGATCTGCTTCAATAGACGAGTTCTCTCTTCCTTCGGGCCTCCAGAAACCTTCCAGATCCAAGCTTGACCATGGGAGATCACCTTCTAGAGGAGAGAGGAGCAAGAGAGGATGCTTGAGACGTTCTCCAGCCCTATGGCTTGTTAGGGTTTGGCTTCATAAGCCAATTATATATAGAAGATGGAATTTTTTACAAAAACTCAAAACTTCTATAAAATTGCGTCCATGCCCTCATCTTATTGACCAGATCTATTGTGTGTGACCCACTAGGCCCAATAGTAAATTTGGTTGAAGCCTTAATTAATTTAAAAGAACAATCCTTTAAATTAAATCAAAAACCGTTATCCGATAACAGTTTTTACGGCTTTCTGATCATAAAGGGTACAAGCCACATCCTATGATCCCAAATGACTTTGGGGAGTTAAATAACATCCATTGAGCCTTTCCATCATCAATTACCACACGGATTTAAATCCTCGTTCATACAATGTCCCGGTTGGTCAGGGGTTCGGCACTGACTGTCAACCCCAAAGTATTCCAACTCTATGAAATCTTGTACTCAGGAATGGATCAACTGGAAAACTCCTTTTCCAATTATCCTATCTACCTTGTCCAAGGATTTAGAGTACTATCCATAGGACATTCTCTCTCTCCTACCGAGAGTGAACGATCCCCTATTGTCCGCTCAATTGCCTCCACCAGATTTTCCATATACCCAATCCATTAACTTCATAGGACCACAATACTAAGTGATCCATCAGTCAATAGTCAAAGTACATAGTACGCCCGGCAAGACATCTTTGGCGACTCGTGTCAAAGATCCAACCGTGCTATTGAAATGTAAGAATAACTCGATAGACGATTCGGTAAGATACCGATCGAGGTTTTCTTAAATTGGTCGATTCGATGAACTCATTCCACTAATGAGCACCTGTGTGTGTATCTCAGTGTCCCCACACTGATGACCAATGAGATCGGTCATTCTTATCATATGAGAAGACATCACACACACTAGTCTATCCGGATTCTTGATGTCCCGTCTCAAGGATCCTATGACTAGGAACATTTAGATCACATACATCTAGATGATCGATCTCATTATCATGATCTCATCATGATTCAATCATCATTGCATGTGATCAAGGACTTCATTACGATATACGCTTCTAATAAAAGCTAGTAACGAAGTTTTGCCTATTTAATTGAATGAGATATTCCTAAAAATGTCGAATCATATCATATATGATTGGCTTGTAGGGCATACATTTCTATCAATCTCCCACTTGCACTAAAGCCAATCACCCATCTCGCTCGGTGATCTCTATCTGACTCAAGGTGAAAGCTCAGCACTCTTTGAGTAACTGCTTCAGTTAGTGGATCTGTAATGTTATTAACGATAGATACTCTATCTTTAATTATATCTCTATCAACTCCATTCTCTCTGATTCTATGGTATTGCCATAGAAGTTTGAAACTTCTAATGAGACTTTAGCTCTACCCCATTGTTTTCCTAAAACAATGATAAACTTTCAGAGAAGGTTGAGACAATCCCATAAGCCAGATGAACATCTTCAACTAGTCAGCTTCTCAAACAATATACAGTCATTATGCAATCTACTTTAGATTAGTTGTAGAATTAGCAATGTTCTCTTGCATGGAACTCTTCCAGCTCACTGCACCACCATTAGCTTGTCTTATTATTAGACTTATCTGATTAGAAGCTTGTCTTCATAAAACTACAAGACTTCAAGTCTTATCCTCCATACATTAGAGATATATCCATAGTGCTTCTCAAGTACTCAAGGACACATCTCTAAATTATCCTTTGACTCTCACAAGGATTTACTTGATGAATGCTCATAACACTTAGAGCAAGAAGTCATGTGCGTAGCATCACAAATGTGATAGGTCCTATTGCAAAAGCATAAGGGCTATACTAATGTGATCTCTTTATCTCTTAAGAAGTCTACAAAGACATCTCTTTAAAGAAATCAACTCCACACTTCATAGGTAAGAAACCTATCTTGGAGTTTACCATGTCAAACTCTTTTACTATGGTTTTTATGCACATGAATTGGGTAAGGCCAAGAAACCTTTTAGATCTATCTCCATAGATCTTAAAACCCATATTAAGTTTGCAGGATGAATTGATAACTAGGCTCACTTATGATAACATACTTACTTCATTCTTAATGAGTAGTATGTCATACATATATCATGTCAAGAAGATAATAGCACTCCCACTTATCTTATATGAAAACACAAGGCATATCTTCATTCTCAATGAAGTCAAGATTAAATCTCATTAAACCTTATCTACCATCTATGGGAAGTTTTACTTGAGTCCATAAATGGACCTTATGCACACACTATTTGGATGTTTTGAAAATTGATTTCCAAAGGTTGTATCATATACACCTGTTTCTCAAAATAACATAGAGAAACACTATCTTAACATCCATTTGACATATCCTATAGTCATAGTGTGTAACAATCAAAATCCGAATGGATTAATTCCATGGCATAGGTAAAAGGTCTTATCATAGTCAACTATTTGACTTAAATGAAATCCCTTTTAACTATCCTTATTTTGAAGGTCTCTACCTTCTAATATACTTCAATCTATTCTTTAGTGATCCATTTATACCCTATAGATACTAAATCCTCAGGTGGATCAATCAAGTTCTGAACTTGATTAGAATAGATAGAGTTTATATCGGATTTTATTGTTTCTTCCCATTTTGAATCAATACATCATATTGCTTCAATATAGATCTTAGGATCATTATCCTTTTATCTTATGTCTCATTCCTTTCATCAAAGATATGTCTCACATATCTCTTAAGTTGATTGGACACAAGAAAAGATCTATGAATTATCCTTGTGTAAATATAAGCTAGTACCTTAATAAAAGTGTCCATGGATTGTGGGACTAGAACACCTTCCATTTATACTGGCTCCCACTATCTTTCTTAAGGAGGGACTCTTCCTCTAGAAATATGGAGAGATGAGCAACTCAAACCCTTCTCCCTAAGGGATGCATTAATATCCTTAAATTTGCTTAGGATATCCCACAAGCCAACACTTTGTAGTCTTATATTCCAACTTGATAGGGTTATACCTCTTTACCAAGCCAGACATTCTGAAACCTTAACTTGCTTAAGGTCAAGCTTTAATCCCTTTCCATATCTAATATGGAATAATTGGAATAGACTTGAAAGGTACCGATTTAAAATCAAATGTCTATATTGAGTGCTAACCCCTAAACAGACAAAGAAGAATTTTGCAAAGGTTGTCAATGTCCATATTATGTCCTACACAATATGGCTTCTCATTTTAGCTACTCAATTAAGCTAAAAATGTATAAGAGGTGTCCATCAAAATTAGATTTCACTATCCTTCATTTATGTGTGAATTATTACTTAAGTATCCCCTCTTTGATCTCATCAAAGAGTTCTAATACTCTTTTCATTAATATTTCCTCTTCATTCTTAATCTCAAATAATTCCTCGAAGGTTTTGGATTTGTACTTCATAAAGTACATATGTCCATACCTAGAGAAGTCATCTTTGAAAATTAATGAAGTTGAAATATTATCCTCTATCATTAATAGATATGGGCTAACATGCATCTAAATGCATGAGTTCTATAAACTCTTTAGCCCTCTCTCCATGTCTAACAAATGAAGAGTTGGTCATTTTGCTTAATAAGATAAGACTTATATATAGTTAATGATTCTAAATCATTTACCTATATGTTACTATCCGAATAGTACTCCTTAAGTCTTCTCTTATACATATGACCGTACTTTTAAACAATAGATTGATCAATATCAATCTACTTCACCTAATGAGGATTATTCACACATCTTATAAGAGCATACATATCTGATATGAATAAACTCTTTATTATGCTCCTATTGGTAAACACTTTACCTGTTATCATTTTCATACCATAGAATAAATCTCCATTTATTCAACTAGGAAATAGAAAAGAATATTCTTTTAGAAGGATAATTAAGACAATTCTAGAAGGCTATAGAAAATTTGTATCTCCCACTAGTAATGATGCAACATTTTGTACCATTTCATATGTAGGTCAACAATCTTCTTTAAACCTTCATTTACTTGCTATTATCTACAACTCTTTGTAGATATATGATGCATCTCTGGTATCTCATACTATTATATGCACCCCTAGTATCTTATACTAGAATACACATACATAGTATCTTATACTATCAAATGTGTATATAAGACAAGTAAATATTAATGACATAGATACATGGAGCTTCTCAAGCTCCACCTTTGCATTATGTGCAATACACTTTGCACTTCTTCTTCTACTTACCATCATCATGATAGTAGAAGAATGCTATGTCAAATTTGGGTTATAATATCTTGACTCACTTCTTTGACTTTTAACTATCACCATCTATTTCTATCTAATGATCTTACTTCTTTCTATTAGTCTTACCAATAAGAAGTATTCAATATGTATTATAGTTCTTTGCTTTTAATTAGCTCATCACCATGAGCAATGATGGATATCAAATCCATCTATTCATGTTGCCACTACTAATTTTATCTGATAGAGGCTAACATCTGATAGAAGGCAATCAATACATCTTTTCAATGAGATAAGATCTTATCTTCTCTCACATCATTAGATAGTATAGGTGATACTTACTTCTCAAGTAGGATAGTCAATAGGTCAACTATGAGAACTATTCTCTTAGTTCTAAACCGATATAAGAAGTGTGAGCCATTAAAATACTTAGCATCTAGCATGCTAGATTAATGGTGGTTTATAATATTCTACAACAGAGATGTAATTATATCAACATTACAGACATTCATTAAAATTAAGATATGGTCTTTCATCCTAATTTATACTCCCACTAATTTTTGACGAATTTGCATAACCCTCATTATGCAAAGACGGGATATCACGTAAACATCCTAGTGGGGACCAAGACCCTACTAACTTTATGGTGATAACCTTGTGGGAAACACAACAAGTGATCCCATACTTAATAGGTAGGTAACTTTTACCAATTGCAACTCATGCAATTCTTAGTCATTCAGCCTCTAGAGTTATAACCTTGTGGGAAACACAACAAGCTATATACTCTACTTAGGTCAAATCCGCTTGTTACGTTATGAGAATGGATTCTTAACATAGCCCTTGTGGGAAACACAACAAGGCCATGCAATGGTCCACCCCAAAGTTCGGCAAATGCCTTAGCCATGATCACCAATCCCTTGCTGAATGAGTCTTGTGGGAAACACAACAAACCCATCCAATCTAAAATTGGCTCATCAAGACCATAACAACGGAAGGCTACGTGAGTCATTCTCAATGTCTCACGTTTATCGACCTAATTAAAATGAGGAGGGATTTTATTAAAGTCTGGAATATTAATATACGTTTGGAATATCATATATTTAAGGTATAATCTGTAGCACACACCACATATCAAATATGCATTAAAACATAGGTGATCATGGACTTAACCCTAAGCATACACCTAAGGCACCCCTATAGGTGCAATTCCTTGCTTTAGAAGCTTGAGTTGGCATGCTCCCACTTCGGAATGGTGCTTCTCCAAGTGGTCCCGCTCTCCATTCTACCACGAGCCGGCTTCTAACCATTACAAGCAGATAAAGGGTACACAGACCCACAAATGTACAACTCATAATAAGAAACCTTGGTTTTAACCAAGGGGAGTACACAAATGAGGGGAAGGGAGAATGTATAATCAGATTGTATAGAGAGAGCGAGGAACACACGAGCCCCATTTACTAACATAACCAACTTAATTAACCAAGCAATCAAAAGCAAAGCATATTTAAGTCCATGATCACCTCCATACACACACCAACATTCATCACATGAACATAGAGCGCATACGTGATAATTATATGAGATATATCATATATACCATCATAAAATTATATACTGTAATTTTTAAATTCCAAATTTCATGCATGTCAAATTTTCATAAAATAAATAACATGAAATGCACATATAAACAATTTACATGCATAAGACAAGCAATATAAAATATTCAGATGATTCATGCTTTTCCAAAATTTCTCATAGCATTAAATTAATTTCCAAATCATAATTCTTCAAAATCATATTTTTCAGAATTTATTTGAACACTAATTTAATCAATAAAGATTTTAAAAAAATTTTAAAATCATTTATAAAATGATTCTATGGCAACCAAAGTCCAAAACTATTTAACAGGTTCATAAACATTTTACAAACCTATTAAATAATTTCACAGAACTTATATAATCATTAATTTCATTAATTTTGATCTTAAAACAATTTTAAAATCAAAACAATAGAATTCAATGACAAAATAGTAAAACTCTATTTAATAAGTCATTAAACACTTTAATAACTCATTAAATACATTCTACAATTTTTCAGAATTTTTTTGGAATTTTCTGGCAATTTTTCGGATCAAAAATGAATTTTAAACAATTTAAAAATCATTTTCCAAATAAATAACTGGCGGCGCATTGCGCCAGCCAGTCGGCACCGGCCACATACCCCCGCGGCTTGCGCCGAAGCGCCGGCGGCCGCGCGCCACACGCCGTGCGCCAGTGTGCGCCGCTGCGCGCCCCCGGGGCTAACGCGGCGCGGCCACTACCCCGCCCCGGCGCGCTGTGCACTCGCCATGTATCCCCCCGTGGCTGACGGGTCCGGATCCGATCCGGACTCTCCGTCTTCTTCGCCCGATAAGGGCGGGGCGGATTGTGGAAACCCTAGAAAACCGCCCGACTTTCGGGCCTAATTTGGGGGGTCAAACGAAGTCCAAAAAATCCAAAAAAATATGCTTTGGAATACTTAAACAATAAGCATTCTATTTATAGAAGTTTCATCTCATGAAAAATTCTATCCAACACGCAATTTCTGGAGGAAGTTGCCACGGCCGCAATTAAACCAAACCGCAAATACCTCTCAAATCCGGCACCTCCAAGGGCCGTTGAGTGTCCAATAACTTATGGAAACTCTAGGAAACTTAATTTCCTATCTTCCTACGTCATTAGACAGAGGTATTTGAGTCCAAATAGGTAAGTTCATCAACTCCCCTAATTTCGGCCGGATTTTCGGATATGATCATCTTAGCAAATTTTCGAACTCATTCCGGACTCTCCGGATGGCCAAATTTCATGAGGTTTGCGGCATTCGAAAGATCTTAGCCACGAGAATCCAATGAATCTAACCACACACAGTTTCGTATCTCATACAAACTGTGGTGATCAAATAAAAACAGCTCTGTATACAGTTTCGGGAAAGCAAGAAATCACATGAAATCAAGCCAATTTCGATTCAACTTCGACCAAGGCTTCAACCGGGCTCTGATACCACTGTAAGGAATCAATATATGACAGCGGAAAAATTTTGATTCCATAAAGCCATGATCTTTGCCTTATCGATGCCGAACGAGTAAAACCGGGAACCGAATATGAAGTAGAACGAGAGTACCTCATGGGATTTCTAAAATCCCTCACCATGGATGAAGAGAGGACATTCCTCCTTGCTGAAAACCATTCAAGTGTCCGGTCTCTAGCGGTATCCACACGATCTGCTTCAATAGACGAGTTCTCTATTCCTTCGGGCCTCCAGAAACCTTCCAGATCCAAGCTTGACCATGGGAGATCGCCTTCTAGAGGAGAGAGGAGCAAGAGAGGATGCTTGGGACATTCTCCAGCCCTATGGCTTGTTAGGGTTTGGATTCATAAGCCAATTATATATAGAAGATGGAATTTTTCACAAAAACCCAAAACTTCTATAAAATTGCATCCATGCCCTCATCTTATTGACCAGATCTATTGTGTGTGACCCACTAGGCCCAATAGTAAATTTGGTTGAAGCCTTAATTAATTTAAAAGAACAATCCTTTAAATTAAATCAAAAACCGTTATTCGATAACAGTTTTTACGGCTTTCTGATCATAAAGAGTACAAGCCACATCCTATGATCCCAAATGACTTTGGAGAGTTAAATAATATCCATTGAGCCTTTCCATCATCAATTACCACACGGATTTAAATCCTCGTTCATACAATGTCCCGGTCGGTCAGGGGTTCGGCACTGACTGTCAACCCCAAAGTATTCCAACTCTATGAAATCTTGTACTCAGGAATGGATCAACTGGAAAACTCCTTTTCCAATTATCCTATCTACCTTGGCCAAGGATTTAGAGTACTATCCATAGGACATTCTCTCTCTCCTACCGAGAGTGAACGATCCCCTATTGTCCGCTCAATTGCCTCCACCAGATTTTCCATATACCCAATCCATTAACTTCATAGGACCACAATACTAAGTGATCCATCAGTCAATAGTCAAAGTACATAGTACGCCTGGTAAGACATCTTTGGCGACTCAGGTCAAAGATCCAACCGTGCTATTGAAATGTAAGAATAACCTGATAGACAGTTCGGTAAGATACCGATCAGGTTTTCTTAAATTGGTCAGTTCAGTAAACTCATTCCATTAATGAGCACTTGTGTGTGTATCTCAGTGTCCCCACACTGATGACCAATGAGATCGGTCATTCTCATCATATGAGAAGACATCACACACACTAGCTTATACGGATTCTTGATGTCCCATCTCAAGGATCCTATGACTAGGAACATTTAGATCACATACATCTAGATGATCGATTTCATTATCATGATCTCATCATGATTCAATCATCATTGCATGTGATCAAGGACTTCATTATGATATACGCTTCTAATAAAAGCTAGTAACGAAGTTTTGCCTATTTAATTGAATGAGATATTCCTAGAAATGTCGAATCATATCATATATGATTGGCTTGTAGGGCATACATTTCTATCAATTCTTACTTGTTTTAATTTGGTCGATAAGCGTGTGACATTAAGAATAACTCACGTAGCCTTCCGTTGTTATGGTCATGATGAGCCAATCTTCGATTGGATGGGTTTGTTATGTTTCCCACAAAACTCATTCAGCAAGAGATTGGTGATCATGGCCAAGGCATTTGCTAAACTTTGGGGTGGACCATTGCATGGCCTTGTTGTGTTTCCCACAAGGGCTATGTTAAGAATCCATTCTCAAAACGTAACAAGCGGATTTGACCTAACTAGAGTATATAGCTTGTTGTGTTTCCCACAAAGTTATAACTCTAGAGGCTGAATGACTAAGAATTGCATGGGTTGTAATTGATAAAAAGTTACCTATCTATTAAATATGGGATGACTTGTTGTGTTTCCCACGAGGTCATCACCATAAAGTTAATAGAGTCTTAGTCCACACTAGGATTTCATCGTGATATCTCGTCTTTGCATAATGAGGGTTATGCAAATTCGTCAAAAATTAGTGGATGCATAAATTAGGATGAAAGACCATATCTTAATTTTAATGAATGTTTGCAATGTTATATAAATAAAATTATATCTTAGTTGTAGAATACAATGATAAACCACCATTAGTATGACATACTAGATGCCAAATAACTTAACGACTCACACTTCTTAGACTGGTCTAGAACTAAGAGAATTGTTTTTATAGTTAACCAATTAACTATCCTACTTGAGAAGTAGGTGTCTCCTATATTATCTAATGATGTAAAAGATAAGATCTTATCTTATAGACAAGATGCATTGTTTGCCTTAAACTAGATGTTAGTCTCTATGAGATATAAATTGTAAAGACAACATGGATAGATGAATATGAGATCTATCATGGCTCATAGTGATGAGATAACTAAGGGCATGCTAGAACAATAATACATCTTAATTACTTCTAGTTGGTGAGACCAATAGAAAGAAGTAAAATCGTTAGATAGAAATAGGAGATAGTTAATAGTAAAAGAAGGTGGTCAAGATAATAAAACCAGAATAAGACATAATTCTTACACAATCATGATGATGATAAGTGGAAGAGGAAGTACAAAGTGTATTGTATATAATGTAAAGGTGGAGCTTGAGAAGCTTAATGCATCCAAGTCATTGCTATTTACTTGTTTTAAATATACACTTAATAGTATTAGATACTATATGTGTATATCATAATATTAGATACTATGGATGCATTTAATGGTATGAGATACCGGATATGGATCTTATATCTACAAGGAGTTGTAGATGATGACAAGTAAATAAATGCTTAATAAAGAAGATGTTGACCTACGTATGAAATGGTGCAAAAGTTGCATCATTATTAGTGGGAGGTACATTCTTTAATAGCCTTATGGAGATGTCATAATAATTAAGATTGCTATTATATCCTTCTATAAGAACATTATATGATTTCTTGCTTGAATAAATGTTGATTTATTCTAAGCTTTGAAATTGATAGATATTTTAAAAGATTGAATGGCAAAGTGTTTGCAGTGGAAGCTTAATGAATTATTTAATCATATTTGATATGTTAACTCTCATGTTATGTGTGAATACCTCTTTTAAGAGGAAATGGGTTAATTTAGATCAATCTACACTTTAACTTAATGTAGAAATGGAGAATGGGTTAATGAGTTGTTAGAACTCATACATCTAGGTGTATGTTAACTCATATCTATTAAGGCTAAAGAAGAATATTTCTACTTCATTATTTCAAAGATGATGTCTCTAGGTATGGATATATGTACTTTATGAAGTACAAATCTAAGACCTTTGAGAAATTATTTGAGATTAAGAATGAAGTAGAGACACTAATGGAAAGAGTATTAGAACTCTTTGTTGAGATCAAGGAGGGGAATACTTAAGTACATAATTCACAGATAATTGAAGGATACTAGAATCTAATGGACACCTCTTTACACATTTTTGTTTAATTGAGTAGCTAAAATGAGAAGCCATATTATGTAGCACATAATATGAACAATGACAAGCTTTGCAAAATTTCTCTTTGTCTATTTTTAGCTAAGTACTCGTTATAACCACTTGATCTTAATAGGTACCTTCTAAGTCTATTGTGATTATTCCATATAGGATATAGAAAAGGGGTTAAAACTTGACCTTAAGCAAGTTAAGGTTTTGGAATGTCCGACCTGGTGAAGAAGTATAACCCTAGCAAGTTGGAATATAAGACTATGAAGTGATGGCTTGTGGGAAATCCTAAGGAAACTTCTAGATATTAATATACCACTTTTATGAATATGGGTTTGTGTTGCTCAGTTCACTATATTTCTATAGGAAAAGTTCCTCTTTAAGAAAGATAGTGGGAGCAAGGTATATATGGAAGATGTTCCAGTCTCACAACCAAATGACACTTCTATTATGGTGCTAGTTAATAATTACACATTGACAACTTATAGATCTATTCTTGTGTCCATTCAACCTAAGAGATATGTGGGACATATCTCTGATGGATGAATGAGGTATATGATAATAAGGATATTGATCTTAAGATCTATATGGAACCAATATGAGATATTAATTCATGAATAGGAAGAAACAATAAAATCTGATATAAACTTTATCTATTCTAATCAAGTTTAGAACTTGATAAATCCACCTAAGGTTATAGTATTCATAAGGAATAAATGGATCACTAAAGAATAGATTGGAGTGGATTAGAAGGTAGAGACCTTCAAATGTGAGAATAGTTGAAAAGGATATCATCGAAGTCAAATGGTTTACTATGATGAGATCTTTTACCTATTCTATAGATTAATCCATTCCTATTTTGATTGTTACACACTATGATTATTGTAAGGAATCGTCCATAAAAATTTAGTGTAGCAGAAGCGACGATTCTTATTGGTTCCTTCATAATCTGTCTCAATCGGAATCAAACGATGAAAACCGAAAACTGATCAAATCAGGTTCGAATATACCTGATAGGTATTCATATAATCCTATGAAGAGAAAGGAGATGAGCTTCTCAAACTCTTCAAATCGTTCAAATGTCTGGTCTCCAACAGTATCCACCCAAACTTTATTCACAACTGGTTCTCCTTTCGCGCCAACCTCGAGAACTCTTCCCGAACGGAGCTCCATCGACCGTGGACACCTTCTAGAGAGAGGAGGAGGTATGGAGGAGGCTAGGGATGTGGTTTTCATTCTTTACTTGATAGGATTTGGCTGAAACTATTAGTATTTATAAAAAAATTTGGAATTTTTCATAAAAACCTAAAATCTCCATAAATTACGCTCTTACCCCTGTACTTGTGGATAAGTCCTTTTGTGTGTGACCCACTAGTCCCAATAGCCTATTTGGTCGAGGCCTAAATAAAATAGAAAAATTCTATTTAATTTAATTAAATTTGTTATTTGATATCAGATTAATCGGCCTACCGATCATGAAAGGTACAAGCCACATCTCATGATCCCAAATGGCTATGGGAATAATTTCATCTCCTTTGAGCCTTTTCATCATCAGTTACTGCATGGATATAAACCCTCATCCATCTAATGTCCCGGTCAGAAAGGAGTACGGCATCGACTGTCAACTCCTTAATGTACCGACTCTATAGAATCCTATACTCATAATTGGATCAATTGAAAAACTCCTTTTCCAATCATCCTATCTACCCTGGACAGGGATTTAGAGTACTATCCCATAGGACATTCACTCTCACTTACCGAGAGTGGATGATCCCTTGTTGTCCGCTCAGTTACCTCCATCGGATTTTTCTTGTACCCGATCCATCGCTATACTGGACAATCTAAACGGTAATCCATAAGTCAATGGTAAAAGAAGAAGTTGCACCCAACAAGGTATCTTTGGCGGCTCAGATCAAGGGTCAAACCATGCAACCGTGATGATAGAAAACCCTGATTGACAATTTGGTAAGATACCATTCATGGTTTCTAATTTGGTCAGTTCAGTGAACTCATTCAACTAATGAGCACCTGTATGTGTATCTCAGTGTCTCCTCACTAACGACCAATGAGGTCAGTCATTCTCATCACACGAGAAGATATCACATACACTAGTCTATCCGGATCCTTGATACCGTCTCAAATAACCTTTGACTAGGAACATTTAGATCAATTACCTCTAGATGATCAATCTCATTATCATCATCTCATCATGATTTAATCATCATTGCATTTGATCAAGGATTTCATTATGATATTTGCATCTAATAAGAGCATATAATGAAGATTTGCCTAATTATTTGAATGAGATTTATCTAAAAATGTCGAATCATATCATATATGATTGGCTTGTAGGGCATACATTTATATCAATTGTATGATAAACTAATTGGATGTTAAGATAGTGTTCCTCTAAGTCTAAGGTATTTTGAGAAACGTGTCTATGATACAACTATAGGGAATCAAGTCCCAATAACATCAAAGAAAAGTGTGTATTAAGTTCATTTATGGATTGAAGTAAAACTTCCCATAGATCGTATATAAGGTTTAATGAGATTAAATTTTATGACTTCGTTAAGAACGAAGAGAAGCATTGTGTATTCAATAAGAGAAGTGAGAGTGTTTTTACTTTCTTGGCATTTTATGTGGATGACGTACTACACATTCAGAATGAAGTAGGTGTGTTATCATAAGTGAGCCTAGCTATCAAATTAATCCTCCAAACATAATTTAGGTTTTGAGATCTATGGAGATAGATCTAAAAGCAATGCCTAGTTAATGTACATAGTCACCAAAGTCAAAAGGTTTGACATGATAAACTCCAAGATAGGTTTCTTACCTATGTGGTGTGGAGTTGATCTCTCTAAAGTGATATCTTTGAAGACTTCTTGAGGAATACAATCTTTACATCCCTAAGGTTGTATCACATACACCTCTTCCTCAAGGTCACCATTGAGGAATGTAGTCTTAACATCTATTTGCCAAATCTCATAGTCACAGTGTGCAACAATGGTAAACAATATCTGACTGGACTTAATCATGGCTACTGGTCAAAAGGTATTGTCATAGTCAACACTTTGCCTTTGATGATATCCTTTAACAACCAATCTTGCCTTGAAGGTCTCCACATTTCCATCTACTCCAAATTTTCATTTATTCATTTAAACCCAATGGGTATGATACCCTCAGGTGAATCTATCAAGTTCCAAGTATTCCTGGAGTACATAGAGTTCATTTAAAATTTCATTGCCAATCCCCATTCCTTGGAATCAATATCAGATATTGCTTCCTCGTAAGTTTTAGAATCATCATCTTCATTATATTGTGCCTCCCTTCTTTCATCAGAGATATGTCCCATATCTATCAGGTTGAATGAGCACACGAGAAGATTTATGTGGGACGTGTGTTATCCTCTTCAAGAACCCTGTTAGAAGTGCCCTCTAGCTGTGGATCTGGAACCTTTTCCAACTTGACTGTGCTCCCACTATTTTTCTTTAGGTGAAACTTTTCTCTAATAATATAGCCTGTTTAGCAATAAAGACTCTTTGCTCATCAGGGTGGTAGAAGTAATATCCATGGGTATTAGGATATCTCATAAGCCTACACCTCTCAGTCTTAACATCTAACTTATCAGGGTTATACCTTTTCACATGGGCTAGACAACCCCATACCTTAACATGGTTAAGTTCAGGCTTTCACCCCATCCATATCTTATATAGTGTACTTGGAATAAACTTAGAAGGTACCCTATTTAGGATATAAGTGGTTGTTTTAAGTGCATAGCCTCAGACGGATAAAGACAATCTAGCAAAAAAAGTCACTGACCATATCATGACTAACAAAGTATGGTTCCTTCTTTCGACTAATCCATTAAGCAGAAAAGTGTAAGAAGGTATCCACTGAGATAGAATTCCACTATCTTTCAATCACTATGTGAAACTAGTACTTAAGTATTTTTTTCCTCGATTAGATTAAAGAGTCTTGATACTCTTTCCCAATTGTTTCTGAACTTCATTTTTGAATTCCTGAAATTTCTCAAAGGCCTCGAATTTGTACTTCATCAAGTACACATACCCTTACCTCAATAAATCATCAATGAATGTAATGAAGTAGGAGAATCCACCTTTGGCTTGTAATGAAGTACTTCATCAAGTACATCATCGATATATGACTTTCAACAACTCATTAGCTCTTTCTCCATGTCCACTAAATGAAGAGTTGGTCATTTTTCCCATAAGATAAGACTCATAATTAGGGTTTGATCAATGTTAACATTTCTCCTCTTATGAGAAGCATCCACACATAGAATGAGAGATTCCATATTTAATATGAATAAATTATTTACTACTCTCTCACTGCCAAACACTTTACCATTTAGAATAATAGAACATGCATAATTTCCAAAACTCACAACAAATCCATATTTGTATAAGTCAGAAATTGAAATAATGTTCTTAATAATAGAAGGAACATAATAACACTCAAACAATACTAAGATGTCTCCAGATGAGAACTTGAGGTAAAAACTAAAAAAACTTTAAAAAATCTCTTAAGATCAAAAGAATAGGAAAAGATTTCTTTTACATAAGATCATGTTGGTGTCATCAAGTCTAGCAAGATGATTGACATGGCAAGCTACTACACAACCAACAAGTTTTAAATGCAACAAGTGTAAGGAATCAATCTATGCCAGCGGAAATTTTTTTGATTCCTTAAAACCATAGTTTTTGCCTTGATCGATGCCAAACTAGTAAAACTAGGAACTGAATATGAAGTAGAATGAGAGTATCTCATAAGATTTCCAAAATGTCTCATCATAGATGAAGAGAGGATGTTCCTCAAAGCTGAAAACCGTTCAAGTGGACGGTCTCTAGTGGTATCTACATGATCTGCTTCAATAGATGAGTTCTCCATTCCTTCAAGCCTAGAGAAACCTTCTAGATCTAAGCTTGGCCTTGGGAGATCACTTTCTAGAAGAGAGAGGAGGGAGTGATGCTTCTTGGGATATGCTCTAGCCCTATGACTTGTTAGGGTTTAGCTTCATAAGCCATTTATTTATAAAAGATGGATTTTTTCACAAAAACCCAAAACTTCTATAAAATTACTTCTATGCGCTCATCTTATTGACTAGATCTAATATGTATGACCCACTATGCCTAATAGTCAATTTAGTTTAAGCCTTAATTAATTTGAAAGAATAGTTCATTTAAATTAAATTAATATCATTATCTGATAACAGTTTTACGACTTTCTAATAATAAAGGGTACAAGTCGCATCCTATGATCTCAAATAACTTTGGAGAGTTAAATAACATCCATTGTGCCTTTTCATCATCAATTATCACACTAACTTAAATCTTCGTTCACACAATGTCCCTGTCGGTCAGGGGTTCGACACTAACTATCAACCTCTGAATAATCCGACTCCATGAGATCCTATACTCGGGTTCAGATCAATTGGAAAACTCCTTTTCCAATTATCCTAAGTACCACAGCCAATGATTTAGAGTACTATTCCATAGGACATTCTCTCTCTCTCTCTCTCTCTCTCCTACTAAGAGTGAATGATCCCTTGTTGCTCGCTCAATTGCCTTCACCAAATTTCTCTTGCACTCAATATATCAACTATACTAGACCATCAAGATGGTGATCCATAAGTCAATAATCAAAGTACAAGATATATCTGATAAGACAACTTTGGTGACTCAGTTAAAAGATCCAACCGTGCTATTGAGATGTATAAATAACCTGATAGGCAGTTCGGTAAGATACCTATCAGGTTAATTATTGGTGTCAAGGGAGTATTACTCACAAACTATTTGGTGGACACCAGAGCTTCCTTGAACATCATGCCACCAGAAACATTGGAGTTATGTAGTATATCTATAGAAGAGATAAGCCCCTTGGGCCTCATGGTAACAACATTCGACAATATCAAGATGCCCGCTCAAGGCACAATAATGCTAGAGGTGGAATTAGGCCCCAAGGTTATCACGACTGAGTTCCACATACTTGAAATGGACGCTACTTACAAGGCCATATTGGGACGTCCTTATTTGGAGACCTTTGGGGCAGTGGCATCCACAAATCACCAATGCATTAAATTTTCATACAAGGGGCTAGTCATCAAGGTATCAAGTTATGTGAGTCCCTTACCATCTACGACCTCATGGATGCGAAACCAACCAATACTAACTTTAATGGAGTTACCAGAGACTGGTGAATCTTCACGGCAAGTTCAATATAAAAAGAGAGATGCTGAGCTTCCCATTGGCTGGCACATCATGAAGATGCTTGGTTATCAAGAAGAACAAGGTTTGGGTAAGTTCTGACAAGGGATTGACAAACCCATCAAGCTCCCCCATCATAAAACCAAAGAAGGACTCAGGTATCAAGAAACCGGCAAAGATAGGAGGGCATCTGAACCAGCACCATGGAAAAGCAATATGTTTGAGTATTTTCTCCGAGGCCGAGTTATCCATATTTGCCAAGAAGGGCCATGTTATTGCCATGACATCAACACAAGACCTAGAAAACGACAGAGAACCAATGAAGGTGAGGAAGAGCTCTATCTCTCATTATATTCATTATTTTTGGCCGATGAAGAGGGATCAAGCGAAAAAGCCAAAACCAGTTCAGTCATAACTCGTAGGAATCAATCTGCCAGGCAATTTTCTTTCCATTATCAATCTATTCCCCGAGAGCCGTCCCTCGTCCTCACGTTTTCTGGGTTTCATTTGCCTATCCAACTTAGTCTATCTCAGGGGCTCCCCGTTCCCTTCAATATTAACAGGGTCAAACGGCCACCTTTCTCAGGCAAGATCAAGCATGGGCACTCTTTCACTGATACCCTTTCCATCAGGCCTGCTAGCCCCTTACATTCGATGCTCCGCCGAGCATTCTCCTCCTTAACCCTCGGTCCCATGCCACCGAAATCTCGCACAATCATAATAACCCCTGATAATCCGGAGAGCTTGTTGGAACTCCTTTCCCTTTTGTCTTTATACACCAAACGAGCGCCTAAAACTAGGTCGATCTCCATGATTGATCTTCACCAAAAAAAACGTCCTCTTCACGACTCATTGGTCGATCGAGGAGACGTCACTTCCACCACCAAGCTAGATGATTCACCCTTTCCCCTTACTTTCTGTAGGAATAGTTCAACCTAAGAGAAAAGGGAAAAGAGTTCCGAACCGGTATTTGTGCCAGCTAGCCCATGTAACATTGGAATATTCCAAGATACCAGGATTCTTATAAAATCCACTACCCTTAGAAGAGATCATGTATGAGGATGGAGATAACATCGATACATCTTTAGGGGTATACGAGGTGGCCACCGAAAAGAATTCTGAATCCAAGGAGAAAGAAGAGGACGTGGCTAATAATTATGCATCCGGAATCAAGAGATTCGAGGAACCTTCAGCCGCGGCCAACGAGCCCACCAAGGAACTGAAATTCGACACACCGGAAGACCCTAGAATTGTCCTTATAAGCGCCAACCTCACCCCTGTTCAGGAAGAGAACCTTGTGAAAGTATTACAGGATCATAAAGAGGCCTTTGCTTGGACTTACCAAGATATGTCAGGGCTGGATAATTCACTAGTTGAGCATCGATTGACTCTTAGGGAGGGAGCTAACTCGGTTAAACAAAAACTTAGAATATTCCACCCAGATGTTGCCTTGAAGATGAAAGAAGAGGTCGACAAATTACAGCAAGCAAAATTAATTAGAGTTATTCTCTATCCGCAATGGGTGGCAAATATAGTCCATGTCTTAAAAAAGGATGGTAAAATTCAGATCTGCATTGATTTTCGGGACTTGAACATGGCTTGTCCTGAAGATGATTTTCCCTTCCCTCATACCGATGTATTAGTCAACAACACAACAGGGTATGAGACTCTCTCATTTATGGATGGGTATTCGGGTTACAACCAGATCCGATTAGCCAAGGAAGATGAGGAGAAGACTTATTTTACCACACCATGGGGCACATATTGCTATGTTGTCAAGCCATTTGGACTAAAAAATGCCGGTGCAACCTACCAAAGATCCATGATGGCTATTTTTCATGATATGATGCATAAGGTTGTGA
This sequence comes from Cryptocoryne crispatula var. balansae, assembly GCA_036172225.1. NCBI lineage: Eukaryota > Viridiplantae > Streptophyta > Magnoliopsida > Alismatales > Araceae > Cryptocoryne > Cryptocoryne crispatula. The sequence goes on from CM069932.1 coordinate 25,044,194, forward strand.
AAGTATATGTGGATGATTTGGTGGTTAAATCTAGAACTCTAGACGATCACCTGGAGGCTTTAAGAAAAGTTCTACAGAGGGCGGGAGAATATAAGCTCAGAATGAACCCTAAGAAATGTGTATTCGGAGTTTCATCAGGAAAATTGTTAGGGTTCATTGTCAGTAAAAGAGGAATCAAAATTAATCTAAACAAAGCCAAGGCAATTGCCAACCTTCCACCGCCACGCAACCTAAAGGAACTTAGAGGATTGATTGGAAGATTACAATTTATTCAGCGATTCATTTCTCAGCATTCCCAAAGGTGCAAACCCTTCTACGAGTTGACTAAAGTGGGAGCTTAGTTCAAATGGGATAGGAAGTGCCAGGAAGCATTCCAAGGACTCAAAGACTATTTAGCAAATCCATCGGTGCTTAGACCACCCGTTCAAGGAAAGCCCCTAATTTTGTACATCTCTGTGCTCGAAGTATCCTTAGGGGCAGTACTGGCGCAAGTAGATGAGGAGGGCAAGGAAAGGGCCACGTATTATCTCTCCAAAATCTTTGATTCTTGTGAGCTCAAATACACCAACATGGAGAAAACATGCTCCACCCTTGTGTGGGTGGTGCAGAAACTCAAGCATTACTTTTTGGCTCACGAAGTCCATCTTATCGCTCGAATGAATCCAATCAAGTTTCTTCTTGAAAGGTCAGCTTTGACCGATTGACTAGCTGGCAAAGTTTCCTCTCTCAGTTCGATATCAACTATGTCCAGCAAAAATCAGTTAAGGGGTATGCTATTGCCGAACATCTAGCTCATCATCCAGTCCCTACCGTTGATCCTGTTCGAAATGAATTTCCTGATGAAGAATTAATGTCCATCCAAATCCCCAGTTTATGGACGTTACACTTCGACAGAGCTCTTAATTCCCAAGGTAGAGGTATCAGGATCATTTTGTTATCTCCCGAAGGCATAGTCATCCCCCAGGCCTTCCAACTCAGCTTCCCTGTCAACATAGCTGAATATGAAGCCCTGCTAGCTGGACTAAGAGCTTCTCACCTCCATGGTGCCACTAAGCTTAGAGTAATATGAGACAACCAGCTGATTCTCTGCCAAGTCTTGGCTCGCTATCGAACCTCTCATCCCGGACTCAGACCTTACCAAGAACTTGCTTCATATGTTATCAAACTCTTTTCCAAGCTTGAATTTGTCCATGTTCCTCACGCTCAGAACATTCTCGCTTATTCTTTGGCATCATTGGCATCATCGCTATCCATTCCACTAGGAGAATCAAAGAAGAATAATTTTGTCCACCGGCAAGCCATGCCTGCCCTAGAAGACCCCTATTTTCTCAGGGTATGGATCGAATTCGAGAAGAAGGAGCAATCGCAACAAAGGAAAGAATTAACTCTGGTTGAAGTGGAAGAGTCGCTTGAGGAAGAAGAAAAGTCGTGGTACTCCGAAATTGCTCAATTTTGTAAAGATCAATCATTCCCACCAGGATCAACACCCACCGAAAAGAAGACCATTATAAAAATCTCTCAAAAATATGTGCTGCTGGGGGGAACCTTATTCAAGAGAACTCTGACTGGAGTATTACTAAGGTGCATAGACGAAGAGGAGGTCGAATTAGTGCTTAAGGAAGCACATTCTGGAGTATGTGGGGGTCATATCAACACCCAAACCCTTGCCAAAAAGATTATTTGGCAAGGGTATTATTGGCCCACTCTAGAAGAAGATTGCTCGATCTTTGTCCAGCGATGTCACCCATGTCAACTCCATGCCAACAAAATCCATTCACCCGCCTCTTCCCTTCACCCAATTCACGCCCCATGGCCCTTCGCCATGTGGGCCTTTGACATCATCGGCCCCTTTGGAGACCAAAAATCCACTAATAAAATCAAATCCCTTATCCTTACAGCCACAGAATACTTCACCAAGTGGGCTGAAGCAGAGGCATATGCGGAGATCAAGGCATCAATGGTGTGTACCTTTGTCAAGCACAACATCCTTTCTAAATTCGGGATCCCTGGCGACTTCGTCACCAACAACGGGCCGCAATTCATCTCTCAAGAGCTACAGGACCTCTGCAACAGGTATTGCATCAAGCTGCATCATTCATAGCCATATTATCCTCAAGGCAATGGCCAGGCAGAGGCAACAAATAAAACTGTGATTAAAATCATCAAGAAAATGTGTGAGTCTAGCAAGTTCGCCGCTTGGCTAGATAAGCTGGTGGATGCTCTATGGGCCTACTGCACTTCAGTACGAACTCCGATAGGTCAAACTCCCTATGCCTTGGCATATGGAATGGAGGCTGTAGTCCTATACGAAGTGCTCATACCATCCCTCCGAGTCCAACTGTAAGGAATCGTCCATTAAAATTTGGTGCAGCGGAAGCGACGATTCCTATGGGTTCATTTAGAATCTGTCTCAACTAGAACCGAACGACAAAAATCGAAAACCAATCAAATCAGGTTCGAATATACCTGATAGGGATTCATATAATCCCATGGAGAGGAAGGAGATAAGCTTCTTAAGCTCTTCAAACCGTTCAAGTGTCCGGTCTCCAACAGTATCCACACGAACTTCATCCACAGCAGGTTCTCCCTTCACGTCAGCCTCAAGAACTCTTCCCGAACGGAGCTCCATCGACCATGGACACCTTCTACAGAGAGGAGGAGGTAGGGAGGAGGCTAGGGATGTGGTTTTCACCTTTGTCTTGATGGGGTTTGGCTGAAACCATTAGTATTTATAGAGAATTATGGATTTTTTCATAAAAACCTAAAATCTCCATAAATTAGGTCCTTGCCCCTGTACTTGTGGATAAGTCCTTTTGTGTGTGACCCACCAGGTCTAATAGCCTATTTGGTTGATGCTTAAATAAAATAGAACAATTCTATTTAATTTAATTAAATCCGTTATCTGATAACAGATTAATCGGCCTACCGATCATGAAGGGTACAAGCCACATCCCATGATCCCAAATGGCTATGGGGATAATCTCATCTCCATTGAGCCTTTCTATCATCAGTTACCACATGGATATAAACCCTCATCCATCCAATGTCCCGGTCGGAAAGGAGTACGGCATCGACTGTCAACTCCTTAGTGTACCGACTCTATAGGATTATGTACTCGGAATTAGATCAATTGGAAAACTCCTTTTCCAATTATCCTATCTACCCTGGCCAGGGATTTAGAGTACTATCCCATAGGACATTCATTCGCACTTACCGAGAGTGGACGATCCCTTGTTGTCCGCTCAATTGCCTCCATCGGATTTTCCTTGTACCCGATCCATTGCTATACAGGACCATCTAAATTGTGATCCATAAGTCAATGGTCAAAGCACAAGTTCCACCCAACAAGGCATCTTTGGCGACTCAGGTCAAAGGTCCAACCATGCAACCGTGATGATAGAAAACCCTGATAGACAGTTCGGTAAGATACCATTCAGGATTTCTAATTCGGTCAGTTTAGTGAACTCATTCAACTAATGAACACCTGTATGTGCATCTCAGTGTCTCCACACTAATGACCAATGAGATCGGTCATCCTCATCACATGAGAAGACATCACATACACTAGTCTATCTGGATCCTTGATGTCCCGTCTCAAGTATCCTATGACTAGGAACATTTAGATCAAATACCTCTAGATGATCAATCTCATTATCATGATCTCATCATGATTTAATCATCATTGTATTTGATCAAGGACTTCATTATGATATTCGCATCTAATAAGAGCTTATAATGAAGATTTGCCTAATTAATTGAATAAGATATATCTAGAAATGTCAAATCATATCATATATGATTGGCTTGTGGGGCATACATTTCTATCACCAACTTGATCGGGACATCCCAGTAAGTGAACGCAAGGAATCTCTACTTGTACAACTTGATTTGCTAGACGAAAAGAGGCTGGCCGCTGCTGAACATGCTAGAACCTACTAGAATCGACTCAAAAGATTTTATCAAAAAAAGGTGGTCGAGAGAAAATTTCAAGTCGGAGAAGTAGTACTTAAAAGAATATTTGTCAAGCCAGGTGGTCCTCGCTCTTAACTTCAACCTAACTAGGAGGGCCTCTTTGTAATTTCAGCTATTTATCCTGGAAATTCGTACAAGCTACTTAACGCTGAGAGAAAAGAATTGAATAATCCATGGAACGAACTCTTTCTCAAAAAATATTTTTCATAGAAAAACCCAAAAAAACCTATATATACAACAAAATGCTGTAAAAATAAAACTTGATGTCATCCAAGTATTGCTTGCTACACGGCATAACCATTCAACTGAGATTAAGGACTGGCACCATACTACACCCACTTCATGCCCTGATCTTGCATCCGATGGCCCGCTATCGAAAGAGGGGTTGGGAAACCTCTTGGCAAAGATAGGATATCCTTATCCGATTCCCTTCACAACTCGGTCCAAGACAGGTGCATGGGACTAGAATAAGGAGTACTTAAAAAGCCCAACACCCTAGTAGGAGGCTGCCTTGGAGGGTCTAACTTCCCAAAATAGTAGGTGCCAAAAGATGGGCAATGAACCCCTTAGGTCATGAAAATAAAAATATATATGGCCTGTCTGACTGAGCACCTGGAATAACCACAAATAAAAAAGGGCTCCAAAAGATGGGCAATGAACCCCACGGATCAAGAAGAAGAAAAAGAAATCCGTCTGAATGAGGGCCACAAAAAGAGGGGCAACTAGAAAGAAGGAACTAAAGAGGTCGAATCCCAACGGGTAATCTGGGCATTAGTAGGAAAAACAAGTTCGAATTCCCCAATCCTGCCTCAGACTTACCTTGATTTTCTTCCCTCTTAACCACCACGGATAAGGATTGACTAATCTAGCTAGAAGGGATCTTTCACCAACTAAAGGTAGAAGGCTAGAAGATCCAAGTAAGGGCATCCTATCTACACGTGGTGTTTGTCTTTAACTAAGAAAGAAAATGAAAGGATGCCGGTTTGCAAGCAAGCTAGAGGATGATAGATGGCTACACTTTTGGCACGACCAAAAAAATCAAATATCTAAAACACAAACAAATCAAAAAATAAAAAATCATGAAAAAATCATAAAAACTTTGAAAATCTAAACAAAATATAAAACACCCAAAACCCCAACAAACTAGAAAATCCAAAAACACCAAAAGTTGTTATCTTTTGCATCCATATTTAATTTTTTTCTTGCATGTTTCTTTTAAATGCATTGCATTTTCTACTATCCTTTTCTTGTTTAAGAGGGGAAACACCCCTTGACAATTTGCAAGGGGATATACCCTAAAAGAAAACTAACATGCTTTCAAAGTCTGGATACGCAGGAAGAAAAATAGATGCAGTTTTACTAATAAAAAGAGAAGGTACAAGGATAAAGAGGGGGTCGGCACACTCAAGACTCGCCGCTTCCGTCTAACACAAGGTCCTCTAGAGTTGAAGCTATGGGTGGAGGCATTGCGGCTCTGTCACCCTCTTGCCGTGCAGAGGCAGTCGCACGACTGCGACTAGGACCTCGCTAGGTCGTCATCTGGGAAGCACCAGAGCGATGGGAGCACGACTCGGACCGTGCTCGAGCAAACTCCAAGGTCAGCTGATGTGCTGGTCATAAATCCTGCATATCTCTGCTGCATGCTATTCCTCCAACACCCAGATCCAGTCTGCATGACGTAACTCCAACGTATGGGTCTCCTCCATGTATGACAAATAGAGGCTCATCTCCTGCTCTCCAGACGGTCAGGAGAGGTCCTCAACCCTCTTCCGTAGAGTAGCAAGCTACAACCAGGTGAAGGGACATGATAGGAGTTATCTAAAAGGAGAGCCAGCAGGAAGTCTTACCTTCGAAGGGTCAACAGAGGACGATGATGACAGCTACAGTTCGAGCTCCTCTACACGTCTCATCAGCCGGTCAACCTGAAATAAAAATTTGTTCAGCAGCGTACAAAGAAGAAAAGGAGGGAGAGCATTAAACCCACCTCGGCATGGAGGCTCTGTTCCATCCTTATCGACTCGGCCGCTTGACGAAGGAGCTCTCCATTCTGCAAAGAAGGCATATCAGCACCAAACGAAGAAAAAAGGAACAGGTGACAACCAAATAATGACGTACTGCGGCAAGGAGGTTGCCCACAAAGTAGAGCGATTGCCATATGGAACGATCGCTGAAGAAGATGGCTCCCCCGCCGGTGGAGGCAGACCGTGGCAGCCTCTCCAGAAAAGAAAACTGCCACCTCCATAGGGGTGGCACCTATCCCATCAGTGTTCATGGGCTTAGCCTCCCCGGTCCAGCCCTGTAGCTCCTCCAGCTGACGATGGACCTCGTCACGTTGAAAAAGAGCTGGAATGAATCAATGGAATGACAAGAATAAAGGCTAAAAGCAAGAAGACAGACCTCGTGGCTGCTCTGAAGATAACGATCCTGCGCCGCCTTCAACTGGCACTAGGCTCGCTCCTCCTTCTCCCGATGCCTCTTGCGCTGTAAGGGAAGAGAAACATAGTGGCATTAACCTAATGATAATGAACAAACAACAATTAAAAGAGGATGAATCATACCAGGTGTCGAGTCTGCTCCCGAAGGGAGTTCACCTTCTCGCGAAGGTGAACCAACTCGCTCTCCTCCTCCTCCTGTACCAAAGAAGACACCACCATCAGTCATCCAGACAGGTAAGTAGCAAGAAAAACACTCAAAAAGGGAAGAAAGGGGTTGAAACCTCCTGGCTGTGAAAGAGGTGACCGTAAAACTTGGCATACCGCTCTAGGTACGCCAAGCTATCTGTGGCCCTGGAAACCACAGGAGTGCCGCCGCGCCGCCAAACATCCAAGGCTGTGCGACACTCCTGCCGCTAGTCCACGTCGATGGTCAGGCCCTGAGTCGACCTTCCCATCCGCTTATAAGGGTCCGGGATGACCCACTCTTGGTGGAGCCCTAGTGAGCACATCGTGAAGCGCACACACTAAGGCTCCACTTCATTGAGGTAGATAAGGAAGGTGTCTCAGCCGAAGACCCGTGTAGCCTAGACCCAGGGCTGCTCATCCTCGTCCGATCCCACGTATGGCTGCCAAACAACTTGCATAGAAGACTGAGAGGAACAGAGTTGTTATAAGAATGCTACAACCAAGTCTGAGGTCAATGGCATACCTAATCGTGGGGGAAGCGAAGTAGTCGATGCCGGAGGTCGGTCAACTGAACGTCATGGGGCATGGATGGCTGGTGCACAGACCACCCATGTAAAAATGGGTACTCAGGCGGGACTGAGTGGACTCTCTGCCTGAGGGGAAGGTGTAAATAACCCCATATCTAAAAAAGACAAAAATAATCATTAGTTTCTTGCAAGTAATAACAAAGGTTACAAATGAAACAAAGTATACTTGTAGAAAAGGAGTGAAGTCGGCAACTGAGATCTCCCCGCTCTCTCGAGCCAAGGAGGAGAAGAGGTGGACTAGCATCACGGCACCCCAAGCATACTCGCCAACTCGCCCAAGGTCGATAAGTAAAGGGACAAAGCACAGGTGAACCTTGTCACTCTTCATGGCCAACAAAAGTCTAGCCAAGAAGAACAACATGAACCTACGAAGGTCCACATCCGCTTCAGGAGTACCCTCCTCACCACGGAGGGTCTCCTGAACGCGCAACACAAGTTCCGCCATGAAAGGCGATCTGAGGACCCCCGTAGGCATGGCATCTCGCAAACCAGCGAGTTCCGCGAAAGGACCCCGCTTGAGCGTACGCCATCCCCCAGGACTCTCCGGGAGGGAAAGTCCAAAGTGATGCTTGAGTTTCCCCGAGTAGTCACTATAAGACTTCCCCGTCACGGGGTGCCCATGGACATGCAAACTAGTAGTGCGTGCCACGTTCTCAAGTGTAGGCACCGTGTGCCCCCATGAAAATAGGAATGAACGAGAGGTGGAATCCCACCTCTCCCTCATTGCATGGACAAATGGAAGGTCCTCCTAGAATGGCGTACAGAGAAAAAATGGGCCGAAACCCATCTCTTCTAGACGCCACTGCTGGAAGGGCTGGAACACCTCGTATACTATGCCCATCAATTCCCAAGAGAACTAGGAATGAATCTTCTTTTGCAATAAAGAGGAACCATGTCAGTCCACTCACCAAAAAAATAGAAAAATCAATCATAAAAATGATATGATGCATATTTACTAGAACTTTAGGCTCCACATACTCCTCTGGCGTCGCAAAGACATCACCACCAACGTCCTCATCAGACAACAGAGGCGCTGGGGCCGAGGTGGAGGCCTCCGTGTGTGATGAGGCGCGTGAACATCGCAACATCTGCAGATAAAAAAGTTAAAAAAATCAGAAATAAGCCAAAAAAATACGGCCACTGGGTATTACGACCCAACGCCGGGCGGCCCAGGCAACCCGGACGTTGGGCCACCCAGGCGACCTGATGTCGGGTCGCCTAGGAGGGGGGACGCACGCATCCCCCTATTTTACTTGTTTCTCCCTGTACCGACTTCTAAATTCTAAAATTTTTTCGCATACGGAAAGTAAAAACTGCGATCTACAATAGTCACAAAAGGAATAACGGACCTCAGAGATCGTAGGTGGAACAAGAAGCCATGGAAGTCACCCGTGTATTTCTGAACATGGAGTCACCATCAGAACGTGTGAAAATGAACGGTAAAACTGAGCCTATTATTTAGAAACAGTGAAAATTTTGCTTGTTATCCAAAAATTCTGAAAAAATCACCAAACACTAGAAAAATGGAAAATACATGTAAGTACCTTCCGACCCCAAGTTTGGAACACGAAGGACCAATTTAACCTGGTAGCTGCATTATCCCGACCCGGTTACCTGGCATACCAAAAAAGAAGAGAACATTTTCACGATCATCTTAACAATCATGCTAGAATGACAATTGATTTGTTAAAAAAAAAGACTCAAAATGCTCCAAACATGGAAATTGTTTTTTCGTACATCTTCATACTAACCCCTTTTCAGAACAAGCTCTAGTCCAAGATGGCAGAAAGAAACAAGAAGTACTCCATGAAGTCGTCAAGGCCATGAAGCTCTCCTCGGGACACAGAAGCTAGCTGACAGCATTGCCAGCCAGCCCGAACTAAAAGAAGATGCCTCTCATTCGCCTCCAAGCGCCTTGCCCTGATCCTTGGAATTGGGGAGCGGGACAAAAGATCACGAACAAGCACGTTCAGCTGAAGTACGCAACGATGAGGATTGTAGAACATAAGGGAGCTGGCCATCACCAAGAATAACTCTCTCCCAGGGACAAGGCAACTCTAGAAGAAAGTCCGAGTACAACAAATAAATGCTGATGTAAAGCAGCCTCGAAGTGGTCTCGCCAGCTGCGCCTTGATCGGAAATCGGGATAGTGATCCCAAACACCTCTACCTAATCCTGTCTGCCTCGCCACACCGGCAAGAGGACTTCGGGAAAAGGAACTCAGAAAGCCTGGAGCAGATGCAGTGAACCTGAAATGTATGTCAGCCTAGCAACTAAACAGCAAAAGGCTACATGAGAAAGGATGACCCAAGCTAGCTTCAGTCAGCCCTTGGTAGAGAAAACCAATAACCGACATGGCTAGTCGTCGGCCACCCCATATGCCTCCTACATGCGCCAGCTGCACAAGACTGATGATGTCACCTCCAGACAGATACAAAATGGTGATTACAATGCATATGACAGCCCCCTTTAATCCATATGCCAACTGCTTTGCCGAGTCACCAGTGGACTCCAAACAAGACAGAGTCCAGCAATATAAGCGAGACAAGTTGACCCCTTCATCGTCTAACAAGGCAATCACCTCCGAGTGAGGCATAAATTCCTACAATACATGCAAGCTCAAACAAACGAAAGAAGGAACAAAGAAATCTGGTGATTCACCCATCTCACTAGCCTTCAGAACCAGAATAAGCTCCACCTCCTCCAGAAGAATGGATCATTCAAAACCAGCAAAAATGAAAGTATGGGTCTCTGGGTGCCACCGCTCCACCAAGGCCCCCAATATCGCGAAATCCCAATGGTAAGTTTGTACATGCCAAAAGTGGCCAAGAATGCCCCTCAAACCCCAGCTATGTAAAATCTCCAAAGAATGGCGTGCTAGCACCCGAGTCACACGATTAGCCCAAGCAAGTTGTCCAAAGCGGTCAAAAGAAGGAAATGGTGGCAACTCCTGAACAAGGCACAAGAAATCAGTAAACAAAGTAAGTTCTATGAAAGAAAATGACCCGTTTGCCAGGTCATAGGCGACCCGTCTGTCGGGTCACCTAGGCGACCTGTCAGATGGGTCATCCTCCAAAACAGTAAGAAGCTCTCTCCGATCCGGTGGTCCAAACATCGTCTTACCAAAAGATGAACAAAGGAAGGAATCTAACCTAAAAAAATGCAAGAATGAAGAAGGATAAGATGGTATGCTTACTTCATTTCGATGAAGATGGCCCCGGAGATGATCTTGAAGGACCGGCATGGGGCTCACTGAATTTTGCCTAGCATAAGGCATGGTGAAGACTTCCTTGGATAAAAATCTCAAGATCTCACACTCTAAGAAGAGCTAAAGAGGGTGTTGGCAAGGGGGCTCACGGATTTGGGACATTTTAAAGACCCAAAAGGTAGTCAAGATGGGTACAAGACCAATCAATTCAATAATCCTGTCAGAATAGATATGGTAGATGACCTGTTGACTGGGACGCCTAGGCGACCCGTCTGCCAGGTCGCCTAGGTGACTCCCTAGACGGGTCATCTCCTGCTACCAGAACCGAAAAGAGCCACTCTTTACTTAAAGAAACTTGCACGCACCACATCAAATGTTCAATAGTTTGAAAATATATGTTTTTGAAGCTAACACAAGTGCATGAAATGAAAATCAAGCACGAATCACCCGAAGCTTCTTCAAGTAATGAGCCTTATAGGCTTCATCTTCTTCGGTCACCATCCAAAGACTATGTAGCTTGCATGCCTTCGAAAGGGCAATCACACTCTGGCACTCCTCTTCGTCATCAGACGTACCAAGATGTCGGTTCTTGATACTCGGAAGATGGGATATCCATGGCACCTTTTGCCTGCAAAGAACTAACTGAGGAAAACATCAGTGAGCATTATATAAAATCAATGAAGTACCGGTGATAAGCCGAAGATCCACTCCCGGAGCAAAACATGCTTTAAGATCCTTTCGAAGTAAAAGGGAGTGGCACACATAAGAAGCCAGCATGATTAAGCTTGGACAGATACAAATGCCAGTCTTGATGAGTCTTCACCGTAGGGTAGTTGTTGATAACCTTTTCTTCCATGCCAAGGACTGAAGATAAAGAATGCAGAGGGCTACGAAGGAACAAACGTGAAGCAGGAACAACCTCCTCAGCAACATCAAATTTGAAATGAAGCTCCATCCAAGAAATCAAAAGAAGAATGCTGCCAAACATGGGGCAGCCAAGGCAAGCCACGGAGAGCCCTTCATATAAGAAACCCAAGACAGATGGTGCAATACGCTCTTGATGCCACAATCCCTAAATACAAGGCAAAGAATTTGGAACAATCTAACCATCCTCCGAAGGATAAAAGAAGGTTGAAACAACGCAGTTACCACTCCCTTTAACCTGCAAATGACGTTGTCTGAATCTTTAGAAGCTTTATCCATGCTCTTAAGTGACCACGACAATAAACCTTCAAGAGAAATCTTGCCACCAACGATCAGTGAAGAGGCCTCTGATGGAGTCATAAGTTCCTTTAGAAACAAGTGAGCAGTGAGAGGAAAAGGCAGAATAAATCTGAAATCTTCTTGGCCATATGGTGAAACCGGGAGGCCCAACAACATTTCAACTTCTTCAAGAAGAATGGTGCATTCAAAAGTGTCAAGAATAAAGTATTGGTATCCGGATGCCAACATTCAACCAAAGCCCCTGCTAGAGCAAAGTCCCAATAATATTTGGAGCAATTCATCACATGAACAAAGAAATCGGCCATACCCCACTGCCAGAGTACATAACGGGCTTACAAAGTGATATATGGAATAATGCGGGAAACCCATTGACATGAACCATAGTGGCGAGCTCCCGGGAAAGGTGGAGGATCCTAAATAAGCAAGCAGCAAGATGTTAGTGATGCGCAGATGACCCATCTACCGGGTCGCTTAGGTGACCCGTCTGTCGGGTCGCTTAGGTTACCTGCCTGTCGGGTTGCCCAGGCGACCTGATGCTGGGTCATTTTTGGGCGACAGGGTCAACTTCAAAAGAAAAATCAAAATAAGAAGAGGATGATCTTTGCATAGGAAGAAACAAGGAAGCATCAAAAAAAAAAACCTACGATTCTAGCCATTATCCTGTTGAAAATATGCCTCGGTACTTATGAAAATCGCCTTGCTTTCCTTGGATGGATGAACCTTGAAGGAAGAGACATTGTAAAAGGAGTAGAAGAACCAACAAGGCAAGTAAAAGTATGGTTTTCTCATAAGAGGGACGAGTTGGAGGTTTTAAAGGAAGAAGAGTAGTCCTGGACACCATTTAAGGTTGAAAAGATATCCATAAGTCTAATATGTCTGCTCTGACAACGGGAGCAGGCGACCCAACAAATGGGTCACCCAGGTAACCCAGAAGACGGGTCGCCCAAGTGACCTGGCAAACGGGTCGCCCAGGCAGCTTGGGCACCCAATAGGCAGTTGGAGCACTATTCTACCATATATATCTAATTGAATGTCGAAGACCTCAAGTTCAGGGATAGTTGAGCTTGAGAACCCCCTCAACAAAAACAATGATGGATCAACTGTTTCTAAACTCGCGGATAGGCCAAAGTCATATGTACAGGGACGACGATTCTCTTCAAAAGTATCCTGACCCGTTAAACATAGAACCTATATCTTCAACTATTTGTCTATTTTTAGTTTGCTTTTTTATTTTTTTTATTTTCTCCCCAACAAAAAAGTCATAAGTCATTCATCATCATAAGTCATGCATCATCACACTCATGCATCACACACTCTCCAAACACTTCGAAGGTCAAACGAGCTGTGTTTAGATTTTTCGAAAAGTTTCTCGCTGGATTCAGTAGATTCTAGAAGAACATGGAATCATTCCACTCCGAACAGAATCGATACCTTCGCAAGGACCAAATGAACCTGAAAGATCTAACCTCAAAATGATTGGATGATTCACCTTATGTTTTCATTAGTTTAGTTAGCCCTTCTCGGTACAAGCACACCACAGAGCTGGGATGCTAACCAAAATGAACTCACGAGCCACGACTCGGAGGTCCCCCACACTGGAGGGCAGGCTTCCTTTTCTATTTTCATGCCCGCGACACTGTATCCATCCAATCAATGATGGGAATGATTTGAAGGGAGCAAATGAGAATGGCAAAGGATCGATAATGTCCGAACCTTGCCCAATTAGGCAGTAGTCTGCGTGTCTAATCTACACCTTGGTGCCACCTTTTCAGTCCGCTCCCATGCATGCCGCTACGCCTCATTACATTTTATTTCATTCATCTACGCTTCATTCCATACCGCTCCCCTACAAAGCAGACACCAAGGCGAGGCAAGCTGTAGACACACAAATTTTGCCTATTTTAGGAGCTTAAGATTCATGTTTTCTTAGAAGATACTCGAGTTTTCCGATAAACAAACCGGATCTCCGAGAAAATGGCTCAAAAACAAACTCTAGAGGAGAAGATGACCCCTTTGCCAGGTCACCCAGGCGACCCCTTTGCCGGGTCACCTAGGTGACCTGGTTAACGGGTCATTTCCCAAATCCATCCGTTCTGACGGTGGTAGGTGGGGGGTCAAGTCCAGTTAGGTACGGAAAGCATCGCGGCCAGCAGGTCGCCTGCCGAAATAGTGTACGGATTGAACGAAGTGACCCACGAGCGGCGCACGCTCATCCGGATGGTCGGGATTGATCGAACATAGGTGACTCGTCAGACGGGACGCCTGCCACTGTAGTAGGCCCCGGACGACGGTCGACTAGCTTTCGGCGCATGCACATTTAATGGCATTTATGTTTTCGCAGGTGACCCACCAGATGGGTCGCCTAGGCGACTCGGTAGATGAGTCATCTTCTGTTATGGATGACACCTTTTATGCCTGAAATGCCCCTGTGGCCCTTTTGCCTATAAAAGGGGACCCCCTAACCACTTTTTCAAGGGTTGGAGGAGTGTTAGAAGGGGGAGAACGTCCCAAACTCCCAAGAGAGAGCCCTAGATAGCTTCAAGCCATCTCCATCCTTCAAGCTTCATTGCCCAAGAGATTGAGAGCTTCCCACTTCCATCCGCCTCCATAAATTGACGTTCTTCATCTTGTTTCTTCATCAACATCCATTTTGATGCTTCTCAAGCTCCTACATCTTATGGGAGATCATCATCTACATCCTAGGAGCTTCCGGGAGTCATCATCAAGCTTTGAAGGCCATTAGAAAGCATCGTGGGAGCATCCGGGAGCAAACCGAATCCTGGTGTAGGAGGTGACCCAACCTGTCCCTGGGTCGCCTAGGGCTCCATATTGCCATTTTTGGAGCTGAAACTCGTTTTTCTTCCACCATCTTCTAGCATTACTTTGTTTCTATGTTTTCCAATAAAGATAATCATGTTTTCATGCATATTTAGCTTAATCATATCATATATCATCATTTAAAAACACATAAAAAGGGGGGTTGGGAGTTGTTCCCAATCCGGTTAGTCCATTTCCTTTTGTGGTTTTAGTTCATTTTTCTTGCAAGATGCTTCACTATCTTAGTGCTAATCCTCCTTCACTTGATTTTATGGCTTACTTATTTTTGTAGGAACAACTAAAAACGCTTCAAGCTCTTTCTTCTCTGCCGGCCGAAAAGGAAGAAGATGGAACTCATAATCTCTCAACATGATCTCTCCGCTTAGGTACGTTCGATCATTTCTTTTAATACTTACATTGTCTCTTTTCTTATCTTTTACTTTTGGAGCCCACGGTTCCTGACGACCACACACCAATATCCACCAGAGTCGGAAGCCAGATGAAAGAAGGAAGAGGAGTGGCGCTCACCGTTCCAGCCAAGAAGGAAGAACCAGCTCGGATTGGGCGTCCACACAGGGTCCACTAATCATTTCTCAACAGTAAAATATTGGGGCACTTGCAGCACCAGCTTGATGCAACCCATCTTGAGATATGTCTAGTGTAAATAAACTAAATGAAGAATATTTTAAAAGTTCGATAGCAAATAAAAGATACATGATTAACTATAAATAGTTTTGAAAATGTAAAAAAGAAGAAATAATGTCCTCAGAACCTCAAATGAACTAAAAGCTCGTAATGAAGACTTAATATTTTACCATGACAGATGAAATTCAAGCATGCCCATGTTTTTGAATCTCCTTTGCATCGAGTTTTTGTGAACAATTACATATATGTAGATACTAATATTCATCACATGTCTGTATGTTATTAAGAGTAGGAGTCTTGAGGAACAAATAGATAGCTCACTCACAACTTGAAAGAATAAAGAAAAGTAAAAATTAACATAAACACATCTGCAAATTCTTGATCCAAAAAAACAAAAAATATGTATAAACAATAAACTATATCCAACCAACCAACAAATTAAACTTGAACATATGCATATCAATAAAGTAGTAGACCTTCCACTAATGCACACATAAAATGTTGATGCCTAAACATATAACCAAACAACTTATTTGCTAAAAAATAGTTCTTTATTTGCCAGAAGACATGGTTGCCTCTTTTTTTCTAACTATAGTAAATGTAGTTTTAAAAAGATAAACACAAGAAGTGAAAAAGATGCCTATAACCAAAATGGTCTGATCAAATTATGTACGTTGTTATTATCACTTATGGCAAGAAGTGTATGCCTGCCAATGACAACATTATAGTGAAATGAGACATCTAAAAATTCTTGGAATGCAAGTATATATATGTGAAGCTGCATATACCTATCATGTAACTTGAGTCATATGCTTGGTGATCATCTTTCAAAAATTGTGGGTGGAGGACCCCTTGGTGTGTAGTTGATGGTACCGTACCCCCTTGCACCTTGAGTGCTAGAGCTCCCTTAACCTTAGCCTCCTACACTTTGACAAGCGTTGCCATTTCATGGTCCTCATCGGCCCCTGCTAGGTTGCCTTCCCTGACTTCCTATGCTTCCTCCTAGAATGCACCACAACATCGGATCCATGGTCCATTTCATCTTATCCAACCACCACACCTAGCCTAGAGAACTGGAGCTCCTCTCTAACAGGCACTACTTTCTGCACTAACCTATTTTTATGTTTGGTGAATCATTGTTTCTAGCACCCTTGGCTGTGGGTTTATCCAATTACGTCCTGCATATTTTACATTCAAGTTCTATTGAATTCCCTTGTTGTTCACATTGATGCATTATCTGGTTGGGCATGAATCTGGTTTTGTTAATTCGAGTCATAAATGTTGTGCACATATTAAGTTTGATGTTTATGCAAAAGTACATGTTAAGATGAATCAGGATTATCTTCACTAGGCACATATGGCAATCTTTCATATAATGACCTTAATTAGGACTAGTATCATCCATGGTTTGCATAAACAATAGATCACAAGGAATTGATACCAACTGAGTATTTCACTCAGATCCTCCAAGATCCGACAACTTCCACCAAAATCAACAGGAATGACTATGCAACCAGCTTGGGTTGACTGAGATCAGTGAGAAATGACCCACCTACAGCCTTGAAGCAACCAATCCTGGTTCTGACATGATTCATATGGCTTAGTAAGTCTGAGTCTTGGCCGACCCTTGGTTTCTGCTACATCACCTTAGCCAATCTGGGGCCCTATCCATAAACAGAAATCCTTAGTGTCACCCCACTCCATGGTAACTTTTTCTAAGTTTACTGGTATTCCTTGATTTTTTTCAAGTTTTGCAATGTTGACTAGATAAGTTTAAAGCTGAGTTTATATAGCTTCTATAATGCACATGATCCATGAATATGATCCATAAGCATACTCTTCTATCAATAATACATATTAAATTTTATATGAAAGGAATACAATTATATCGTACATTTCATAGATAAATTAAGTGAACCATCTGCTAACGTATGTATGCAATTCAATGAGTAACCTAGAATACCTATCAATACATCCTCACCTATAATTCATATCAATGATAAGCCCTAACCTTCTTGTACTACATTAATTTAATTTTTTCTGCTTGAGTTTCCATGCTAACTATTACTTCCGTTTTTGCATCTAGCTATTGCAAAGTTATGAGGAGACAAAATAACAATATAAATGAAAGAGATAGAGCCATGAATTATGTTAACAAACTTGAATATGTACAAGAAGACAACAATCACATTATGAGTTCAAGTGGAACCTATCCGACTTCAATTCCTCCTACTATGAGTAAATTTATGTATTTAAGTTATTTTGTAGTTCTTTATAAAAAATGAAGCATTTTTGTTTGGAATTATGTTCGAATTTCAAATATATTTTTATATGAAATATGTAGGAAGTAAATACTAATATAGTAAGCAACAAGTTGGACAAGAGTTGGATGCAACAACCAAGGTACAATAGTTTAAAGTTGTGTGATATAACTAATAAAAATAATATTTGCCATATTCAACATTGGGCCTAACACATACTTTTTTATTTAACTAGGGCAAGCAAAGAGTACATAGTTGGGCTCAACAAATTTCTAGATTATGCACTTGAGGTGTCATGTTCTAGAATTGAATCTTGTGTCCTTGTAAGAACTACAATAATTGTCTTTTAATGTCTAGAGATGATGTTTTTGATCATCTTGTATGTGAAGGTTTTGCTAAAGATTATACTTGTTGATACTTTCATGGAGAAACAAGTATTCAACTAGAGGGTCAAAATCTAGGTTTTCTTAAAGATTTAAATCAACGAGATGACATGTAGAAAATGTTAGAAGAACTTTGTGGACATCCAATGCAATATGATGATAAAAGTCAAGTAGACTTTGATTAGGCAGCTTATAGTAAATTAGAACCAGAGAAGTTTTTTAATTTATTGAATGATGCTGTTGTACATTTATATCCTGATTGTGATAGTTATACTAAGCTTTCATTCCTAGTCAAATTATTTCACTTGAAATGTCTTAATGCATGGAGTGATAAATCAGTAATTATGTTACTTGAGCTATTAGGCAAAGCACTTCCAAATGGTCATACATTACCAAGTTCTATTATGAGACGAAAAAATTGATGTACAATTGGGACTTGACTATAAAATGATACATGCCAGACATGTAAAACTTCACGTTGGAAGACCAATGAAAAAGTGTTAAAAGAAAAATGTAAACAAGAAAAGAAAGCTTCAAAGAATAATAGTAAAGTGTCAGCGAAAGTCCTTCATCATTTTTTCCTAATTCCAAGACTTTAAAGCTTGTTTATGTCCTCAAAGACATCTTATTATATGAGATGGAATGATGAAGAATAGATTAAAGATGGTTTACTACGTCATCCTGCAGACTCACCTGCTTGAAAAAGTTTTGACTATCATCATCCTAGTTTTTTTGTAGATTCTAGAAATATAAGGCTTGGATTGGCTAGTGATGGTTTCAATCCTTTTAGAATTCTAAATACTATGCATAGTGCATAGTCTGTGTGAAGTTTTCATGGCCAATTAAGGGCACAAGGGTCTGATTTGGGAGAATTATAGGCACGTGGTCCCGATGGAAGGAAAGAGGCACGTAAGCCCAGTTGGGGAAAAGGGGCATATGGGCCCAGTTGAAGTAAAGGGTCATGCAAGCCCAATTGATTAAAAAGGGCACGTGGGCCCGGTTGAAGAAAAGGGGCATAAGAGCCTGGTTGATGAAGAGGGGCACATGGGCCTAGTTGGATAAAGGGGGCACGTGGGCCCGGCTGATGGAAAGGGGCACATGGGCCTAGTTGATGAAAAGGGGCATAGGAGACCGATTGATTAAAAGGGGCACATGGGCCCTGTTGGATAAAGGGGGTGCGTAGGCCCGATTGATGAAAAGGGGCATAAGAGCCCGATTGATGAAAAGGGGCATAAGTGCCCGAAAATGGGGCATAAGGGCCCAATTGAGTGGGATGGGGTATGGGCCATGGTCCTAAGATTGACAGATTTTGGTCCCATGGGCCTGATTGATGGTTGTAAGATGGATAAAGAAAGGGCAGTGGCCATAAGATTGAGGAATTGTGGGCCCATGGGCCCAATCATTGATTTGGAGGAGAATAAAGAAAGGGTCATGGCCCTAAGATTGATTGATCGTGGGCCCATGGGCCGAATTGTTGCTTAGGAGAAGAATGGGGTAAAGGTCGTGGCCCTAAGATTGATGCTAAGGGATTTGCCTGCCTAGCTGGAGTAGGTCCTAGTATCCCCTTGCTAAGGTCTACATCCTTCAGGAGGCTTGTCGATTCATTCCCCATTTCACTAACCAATTTGGTCTCCTTACTTCCCAGTTTAGGGGTCAATTCAATCTGACCATCTTCATTGATCAATTCCAATGATGGTAACAGTTGATCAATGCCTGACAAATCCTTGCCTAGTCCATCATTGGATTGACAATCAACTAAGTTTATGATTCCTTCATCTAAGCTCCCTATAGCAGGCTTCTCCTCAGGATGTTCTATGGAAGAGGGCATGCCTAGTCTAGGGGATTCCAAAAAGGTAGAAGGGTTTGGTTCGACCTCCGCTACTAGCTGACTTTGATCTTGAGATATAGCAACGACATGATGAGAAGCTGATTCTTCTGCCATGGCAGGAGCACAAATGGTTGGAGTTATTGATTCCTCTGCCAGGGTAGGAGCTTGAGGGGTCGAAGTGACTAAATCATATGCCATAGCAGGAGCATGAACGATCGGAGTGACTGGTTCCTCTACCATGGCAGGAGCAATAAACGAAATAAGTGGTTTGACTGACTGAGGGGGAACCCTATGTTGAGGGATTGGTTGAGAAGCCGGGGTTTGCTCTATCGGCTTAGGATGAATGATTGGCCGAGGGACCGTTGGTGAAGTGGGTTGAGGGGCCAAGGCTTGCGTGGCTAGCCGAGGGGTTGTTGCTGGAATACGCTGAGAAGCTAATGGTCGGATGATTGGCCGATGGACCTTAAGAAATGTTGGTGGAGTCGAAGGCTGGGGAGCCAGTTCAAGTAATGGAGTATTGGCACAATTGACAGGAGGAGCTTGATTGTGCACAATTGATTGTGCCATTGACATGGGTTGCATGACTGGCTGAGATTGGGGCATGGGTGGTCTAATCAACTGACGTCGAGGAGTTGGCCGAAGATGATGATCTAGATGGGGTTGGGGAGGGCTCCTAAGTTGGTGCATAGTATCAATGTTCTTCTCATCCATGGGCCTCAATTCATCATGATATTGTATTAATTCCATGTCTCTTTTTGCTTCCTCAATTATTAAATAGCCCAGCCCATATCGTCGCAAAAATTTTTCCTTAACAATTTCAAAATCCCATATTTCTATTTCCCCTAGTGAAAAGAACCATTCTAGGGTTGCACCATCCAATGATCGCTTAAAAAAAATAGCATGAGCTCTTCGATCATTTAGCCATCGAGATGATTTGCTCAAGAAATCATTGACATGGGTGAAGGGATCACCTGAGCCATTGTAGCGATGGTAGGCTGGTGTTTGTGATGGAGGGATATGTGGGACTGGGAAAGATTGAGTAGATATTTTAGGGATGGCCTTCGAGTCCAAACGATGCCTCAGCTCTTCAAAGTGCTCATCCATTTGGTTGAGTTTGTCCATGAATGCTTGAGTGAGGCTGGGTTCCTGAGCCACCGGTGCAAGGTATTTAGATGAATGGGTTGGAAGAGGTGGCTTCAAAGTAGGAACTGACATAGAATTATATGAATGCCCCACAATGGGGTGAGTAGAGGCACGACAGGGTTGCCCAGGAGAGGAGATGATGAGGGGCCTAACTGTCAATTTAGGTGGTGAGGGGGCTTAATTTCCCTCGACCGGATCTTGATTGGCAGGCATCTTGTCCTTCGTTAAAGATTGCACAAGTGAAAAGGATTCAGGATCTAGATGGAGGGATAGACCCTGGAGGATTTGTTCCACACTAAGTGAAGTAGGTGGATGGGTGGGATCTTGAATTTCGGGTTCCCTGATGGCATTAACATGGCCCTCTGGTTGGACCATGGGTTGTTGTAGCATGTAGTGACCCTTCTTGTAGTAGCCCTGCATCCTGACATGTCTTTCGGACCTTAGCATCATGGGCATCCTATCGATCTTTCTTACAAAATGGTTGAAAGAAAGCAAATGAAAAGTGTAAATGCAAAGAGAGTTTTTGTTTGGTTATGCTTTGTTTTTTGTTTGAATTGATTTGGTTTCAATTTTGTTGTTTGGTAAGCAAGTTGAACACAAAAATTAAAGGGATTTTTTTTGTTTTGTTTTAGGTGTTTTGAAGGAAGAAAATTTTTGGTTGTTTTCAATTGTTTGTGAGCAAGCAAGTTGTGCAAATAAGTTTTTAAAATGACTACTCGACAATGTTTGGGTTGAATCCTTAGATTAGATAGATTGTTAGAAATTGTTCACTCAAGTAGGTATGGTTCCTATTGCTTCAATCTTCAAGACCTAAGGTTGTCACTCAATCACCACGAGTAGGTACTTGGGTTCTTCGGGTTTTGGGAAAGTGGTACAACCGGCCCAATCGTGTGGAGAGGAATACTCCACGGATGGGGACTTACGGAGGTCTTGATGGAAACAACCAAATCAACTAGGAAGGAATATCCCAGAAGAGAGGTTAGAATCCACCAAGAAGGTGTTTGGAGGGTGAGGGTGTGTTGGGAGAGAGAGCCCCTGCCTCGAATGCCCTATGGATCGGAACAAGTCCGGTACCCGATGCAAAAGCTAATGCAAAAATGAAAAATGGATGGTAGGAGGAGAATAAGCAATCAATATGCAAACATGAATGAATGCTATTAAATAAATCAAGCAAGTGAATGCAATCAAGACAAGCAATGATAAATTAAACAAGTAACTAGCAACTAGCAACTAAAAGGTGGTTCACGCAGGAACCGGCTTGTGTTGGAGTGTCCAAGTGGGGACAAATCTGAAATGAAGGTAAAAGGATGGTCCACGTGGAGACCGATTTGAAAATAAAGTGGCTCACGTGGGAGCCGGGTTTTGGAAAGGTAGGTGGTTCACGCGGAAACCGGTTTTTGAAGGAAAAAGGGGTGGTTCACGCGGGAACCGGTTTGTTTGATTGGAAAAAGAATAAGGAGGGCCACGTGGGGCCAATCTAAAATGGTGCAAAGGGGTGGTCCACGCGGGGACCGATCTGAAAGTGGGTTGGTTCACGCAAGAACCGATATAGAAAAGGGGTTGGTTCACGCGGGAACCGATTTTTGTGAAGAAAAGGGTGGTTCACGCGGGAACCAGTGTAAGAGTTGACAAAATAGAAAGAGGGCCACGTGGAGCCAATCTAAAGGTTCTATAAAGAGGTGGTCCATGTGGGGACTGATCTGAAAATAAGTTGGTTCACGCAGGAACCGAGTTGGAAAAGAAAGGTGGTTCACGTGGGAACCAGTTTATAAGAAGAAAAGAGTGGTTCACGTGGGAACCAAGTTGAAATTAAAGATAAGCAAATCAAGTCCACATGGGGGACAATCGTTAAAGGAAGAATAAACATCAAGTTTAAAGGTAAATGAACATGGAAAAGGTAAAGGACAAGCCGGTTCACACGGGATCCAAGTTGGAAAACAACTAGTTGCACAGATCAATCAAGCTAGCACAGTTGAAGACATTGGTTGTCCCACCGTGGTCGCCAAAAAGCTGTCGACTCCATAAAAGGGTTTCGGATCGGCACCTCAAGAGAAGGGTGATGATAGAATAGGGGAAGGGAGTGAATCGGAAGACACTCGGAAAGTGGTAAAAATTCCTCACCTCGGTCCCACACTCACATTGATCCCTGAACTTTCATCTCACGGCGTCGCTCGAGCACCGGAGATGGTTCGGGTCATGTGGAAGAAGAGTGAAGAATAGAATAACTTAGAACATGAAAAAAAGAGAAGAAGTGGTCGCCAGGAGCCGCGGGCTCCGCTTTATGGAATAAAAACAAGATTGAGTTAGATGACCGTGTGTACCTTAGCGTAGGAGATTGAGATGTGAGTTCAACCTTCTTCTTCTTCGGCTGGCCGATGAAGAAGAGTCCAACCGATGCTAGCTTGATGTATTTGTGCAACTAGAAGACAATAAGATAATAAAACAAGTGAAGAAGGATTAGAACTGAGTGAAGTGTAGTAACTTGTAAAAATATTAACATAAAACGGCAATTGGAAACAAACTCACCAGATTCGGGGTTAGCCCTAGCCCCTTTTTTTTAGTTTTTTGTGATAAATGAAATGATAAAAACAGAATAAAATGATGCTTAAATATGAACTAAATGATTTGAATGAAGAGTTAGCAAAGATAATATGGACGATTAAAGGCAACACAACCCAGGCAAAGTGGCAACCGAATTGGACAAATTCAATGTAAACTGCGCGGCTTTGATGCATAGACCGTAACGAACAACACCAATGTCAGAATAAAGTGATGTTTGTTTAAAAATAAATATGACTTATCAAGGGTGGTTTGATATGAAGACAAGTTTTTCTGAATCTTATGATAAGTAGTCTTCTGATTTTACCTGATAAGCCAGATTTTGGACAGTGATGTTCTAGAAACTCCCAGCACAATGTCGATGTAGAATGTGCTATGGGCACCACAGATGTTTGAATTGAATGATTCTTGTTTTAAATAAAATAGGACTCAACGAGGAACAATTTCTATGAAGGATGTATAGGCTGAATCCACCATAAATGTACTGAAATTGACTGAGAAGATGATGACTTAGAAGAGAAGACTTCGGATCTGTCTGTGCAGCACCGGTGTTGAAGCCGTAACAAGCTGAGGGAATGTCAGAATTGATCTCTGTTTGTTGGAGATGAAATATATCTTGATGATTCACACTTATTCTAAAGGAAGTATGGCCATAAATGATTATAAAGATCTGTAGAAGCCAATGATCAGCAGTGCAGCACGTCGGAGCATAGACCGGCTTCTTCTTCACTTTGGGATGATCTCTGGGCACCGGGATGAAGAGAGAACAATTTGGGAAGGTTGAGACAAGATGTCTCCACTTGAAGAGGAAACAAATCTAGTCTAAAAATGGCAAGCTTTGATGTATAAGACAACAAGTTGGATTGCCATCATTTGATGATGCTAATTTCGACCATGAAGCTTTCAAATACTATAAAAAGTGATATGGAGGAGGAAAACGGAAGGTAAGGTCATGAATTGGTCAGATATGTGCCCAATGGGCTGGACTTGCATGCAATTGGGCTTGATTGGTGCTGCGTGCGGACAGAACTGCACGTCTGACTTCTAAAAGGCTCTGCGGACAAATGGTAGATCAGAATTGAATGCCGTTTGTTGCAATAGAAATATAACTCATAGAAGAAGATTATTCATATTGAATACATTTTCAATAGTACGTCCATATAATCCTATGTAAATTTTCCAAATAGAGATTATGCTGGGAAAAGTATAATCTGGCACACCACCAAGAGTCTCTTGTTTGGCAAACACAGATTTTATTAAAAATTAGCAAATCATCCTCATATTTCCAATAAGCACCTCGGCTCATCCAAAAGGGTGGCTCATCATGATTTTGATGGTCTAAAAGAGATGTTGCCAATGGAATAATGGTTTAAGCTCTAAATAAGGCCAAATTGGCGTGTCTACAGTGGGTGGTGTGTTAGGTCGAATGATGGGAGCTCTTGAGATGGGTGTAATGATGGTGGTTTGAGGCATAGTTGGGTAGGTAGGTTGTGAAGGTACAGCTACTCGGGGCGGGATGATGATGGGTCCTAGTGGTGGTGATGTTTGTGGTGGATTAACCGGGCGGATTAGGGTCTGTCCTGATTGGAGTTGTGTGGCTGGTGGTGTTATGATGGGTCGTGATGGTGCTCGGATGATGGGTGGGTGGTTGAGAGTAATGGGGTTGGCTGATGTAGCTCGGGGTATGGAATGGACAGTTTGGTTGACGTGCATGGCGGAGGTGGCTCCCTCAACTTGCCAATTCTGGCCTCGATCATGATACTCCTCGGAAGAGATCAAGATGGGATTAACGTGTTGATTCCCAGGTGCAGGTGCATGTAGAGGTAAAGGGTTTTGGATAATCCCCAGGTCGGGGTTCTGTTGTTGTTGCTGCTGAGCTGGTGTATGCTGTCGTTGGTTTTTCACTGTTCTGATATATTCCCCCATCTGGTCCCATTCAATACTGCCTTGCTCATTAAGGTCCTGGATGTAGTCTTTGAACTGAAAAAAATTTTCCACAGTGTGCCCAGGATATCTGTGAAATAGGCAGTATCACTCTATGTTGACATTTTGACGCCACTCCAACTTCTCCCTTGGCAATGCAATTTGCTCTGCCGCCATGAGTGCATTAAAGATGTCAATGAGAGAGTACGACAATGGCGGGTAATGGTTCCTCTTGGGTCCAACCTTTCGGGGTTCGTAGGCCATGGGAGGGGGTGCTTGGTTGTAGTTGGCCAGTTGTTGCCGTGGTGGTTGGGGAACTGGGGCTTGTGGTCGCTGAGAAATTGGAGCTTGTTGTTGATGGGGCTGGAACTGAGGTTGAGGTTGAGGTTGATGAGAGTTTTTAAATGGTTGATTTTGTTGAGGGTTCTTAAACTAGTGTTGATAATTTCTAGGTGGGTTCCCTACAACATTGAGGTTCTCGTTTGTCACTACGCCCTCAGTCACTGGGCTGGTTGTGGTAAAAGTGGTTTTCTTGACAGCTCGGGGTCTAGGATCAAACAAGTTCATGATAGGTGAGTCTCTAAGATGCGTCTGAATGTACCGTGCCTTCTCATAGAGTTCACTCGTGGAGATGGGGTGATGCAAAGCCAACATATTTTTTAAGGCCGGAGTGGCATTGGTGATGATCATCTTCACTTGCTCCAGTTCTAAAATAGAATCAGTAAGCCTTTCTACCGTTGACCTCCACCTATCAGCATATCTAATAAAATCTTCATCATTTTTCATTTTTTCAGCCATGAGGTCGATGATGGAATATGTTGGTCCGACCCTATCTTGATATCTCTGCAAAAATTTAGCTTTGACAGTTTCAAAGTTACTTGCCTCCAAAGAGTCAAGCGAATAGAACCACTCTAAAGCTGAACCCTCTAATGATCTTCTGAAAAGAAAAGCAAGGGCCCTTGGATCATTTTGCCACATTACCGACTCATAAAGAAAGTCTTTGATATAAATGAATGGATTACCGGTTCCATTGTAGCGATGGTATACCAGAATCTCAGAGGGAGGTAGATGAAAAGTAGGGAGGGAAAGAAGAGAAATTTCAGGGGCTGCCTTGGTGTCGATCAATCGTCTAAGCTCTCTATACTGCTCATCCATGCGATTGATTTTGTTAACCATAGACTGATTGACAGAAGGTTCCCTAAGAGGAGGAGAAGGAGTGGGTGCTTGGTGCACCAGGATTGGGATTGGATGGGCCGAAGTGGCCGGATAAGAAGGGTACATTGGGAGATTCACCAAAGGGTGAGTAGGGTTAAGATGATTAGAAGAATGAACTAGTGGCCTAGAAGGAGCAACGACATTCGGATCAGGGTGATCTAGATTAGCTACCGGATAAGGAGAAATTGGGGCTACGAGCCCGATATAAGAATGGCCATAGTGGGCACATTGGGTTGATGTGCTACCGACCGAGGGGTAGAGATGTGAAGACCACCTTCGGGAGGGATGTGTTTGGCGGGCAACTTGCCCTCGAGAATGGCTTCAATAGCTTGAAGTTGAGTGGGGTCAACATGAGAGAATGCCTCCCAAAGTGAATTTGGATTGGGTTGAGGAGAAATTTGACTAGGTTCGGGGAGAATTTCGGGTTCATTGACGGCACATACGACATCAAGGTAGGAATAAGACTGGTCATACTCCAATTGTAGTTGATCGTATCTTTGATCCACCATTCCGATAACTCATCCTGACCTTAAATTCATAAACACAACAGAAAAAGAAGGTTGACAAATAAAAGCTCAAGGATTTTTTTGTTTTTATTTTTGACCCCTTTTTTGTTTTGATTTTCTTTTGTCGGACAAGCAAGTTATCAAGCGAATTAACCTCAAGGAAATTTTTTGTTTTGGTTCCTTTTAGGTGATTTTGGAATTTTTGTTTAATTTTTAGTTTTTGTTTGCAAACAAGTAATAGCAAAGACTTGAAATGATTAATGCAAATTTTTTTATTGTTTCAACCTCAAATTAATGGCTTGTTAAGAGAAATATTATCCACTCAAATAAATGGGTAGGACCCTATGCTCTCACAACGCCGAGCAATCTAAGTTTGTCACTCTTTTCACAATGATAGGTAATAGGTACTTTGGGTTTTGGGGTAAAAAGGGTACAACCAGCCCGATCAGTGAAGAGGGAATCCTTCACGTCTGGGGACTTACGGAGGTCTTGATGGAAGCTACTCAGTCCTTTCGAGAGGGAATCCCCAAAGGAGGAGTTGGCAACCACCAAGAGGGGTGTTTGGATGTGTTGGGCTTTGGGAGGAGAGAGCCTCCTTTCTCGGATGTCCTAAGGAGACGGGCGAACCCGAAACTTCAATGCAAACTAAATACAAATGAAATGTCAAGGAATAAGAAGCAAGCAAGAAGAAAATAAAAGCATGCAATGATTAATGAGATGTTGTAGAAAGCAAGTGAACAAGACAATGATATGAAATTAAACTAAGATGGTAGAAAGCACTAATTTTAACTAAGCATGCTTTGAAAATTTGCTAAAGGAGAACTATACTTAGAAAGAAATAGGCAAGTATACTTAACATGGGATGAAAGAAGATGATATCTAAGATGCTAAAGTAAAATAAGTTGATTAACAAAGTTGGAAATCAAATCGCTATGCTTTTAAAAAGATAAATGGAGAGCAAGTAAACTTTAAGAGAAGTAGGTGGTACTTTAAAGAAACTAGTAAGCAACATAAACAAGTAACAATGCAAGGAAATGGAAATGACTCACATGGAAACGAAAATAAACATGCTTTCAAATGGACATTCTTAGGAAAGAAAATAGGATCTCACTACAGCAAAGTCGGTCCCACCGTGGTCGCCAAAAGGTGTACGCACCCGAAACGGGATCCGTAGATCTTCCTTTTCCAGCCCCTACGCTTGCTTTCGAGACTTGGTGGATGAGATGTTAATGGTTTGTGGTCTCCAGGAGCCAAAGGCTCCAAAATATAGTAGAAAAAAATAAAAATGAAGAATAAAAATGATCGTCGTACCTTTGGAAGCAGGGAGATTGTTGGGTTCCGATTTCTCCTCTCTCAGCCGACCGAAAGAAGAGAGCTTAGTGAGTCCTTCGTCTTTGATCCGGTTGAAGCTCCGCCTCGGCCGGATTTACCTACAAATGTCCTTATGAAAACATATAAACAAGTGACAAGATCATTAGTTCTAGTGAAAGTGTAGAATCATGCTCAAACTCGAACTTAAACATGCAAAAGGGAAGGAACTAACCGGATTGGGACTAAATCCCAACCCCTATTTTTTGATAGGTTTTTAAAGAGGTATGAAAATGCAAATGTGTGACTTAATGCATGGTAAATGACATGCTAATGAAAGTTAAAATGAAAGGGGGGAGTAAAGGATCAACCGGAAAGGTAAATAAACTCAAAAAAAATGCAAAACAGGGTTTGCCCCTGCTAGTGCCCCATATATGGGGCGCTAGCTGAAGGTGTCCCCTTGATGGGGCGCATTGACCAAAGTCAAAGCACCCTATTTATGGGGCACCAGGGACTAGTTTCAGCAGATTTTCTTTCCTTCTTCGCGGTGTCGCCCCAGAGTGTAGGAAGACCTCCAAGATGGAAGAAGGAGTTCTTCAAGCAACCAATACTCAAGTGAAGCTAATGGAAGAGTGTTTTGGCACTAGATGTAAGGGAAATGGAGTGTAGAGGCCCTCAAAGTCGGAGAAAATTCATATTTCTGAAGAAGGAAACTACAGGTTTTTGGGGTTTTTGGGAGAGGGTTTTGGAATGGTTTGAGAGCTTGGAGAGGGGTTGTAAGGCCTTGGGAGTGTTGTGGTGGATGAGAGAGTTTGTGGGGTGACCTTGGTGTGTCCTCAATCTTCCAAATGGGGGTCCTTTTATAGCCAAGAAGATGGCAACTTTATTTGCAGAACTGTCCCATCAATCTGTCCAGTCAGTCAGACTAGGTGCAGGTGCCCTATAAGTAGGGCTCCTGGTGCCCTATTTATAAGGCGCTTGGTGCCCTATAAGTAGGGCGCCTGGTGCCCTGTATATAGGGCACTTTGACCCTGGTCAATGCCTATCGATCTTCTTCGAACTGCACCGAAAAACTTGATTTTTCCAGAAAACTCGGTTCCCTTGAAAGGTTACTCAAATATTATTCATGAAAACAAGAATTCAAGCTTTTCAATTGGACCAAAATTGCGTGTCTACAGTCATAACATTTAATCTTATTAAACCTTATATACCAACTATAGAAAGTTTTACTTCAGTTCATAAATTGACCATATACACACTCTATTTGGATGTTATTGGGACCTGATTCTCTGAGGTTGTATCATATACACCAGTTTTTCAAAACACCTTAGAGGAACACTATCATAACATCTAATTAACATATCTTATAGTCATAGTGTGTAACAACCAAAATCCAAATAGATTAATTCATGGAATAGGTAAAAGATCTCATCATAGTCAACCATTTGACATAGATGATATCCTTTTAAACTATTCTCACCATGAAGGTCTCTACCTTCCAATCCACTCCAATATATTCTTTCTTGATTCATTTATAACTTATGGATACGATATCCTTAGGTGAATCTATCAATATTTAAACTTGATTAGAATGCATAGAGTTTATATCAGATTTTATTGTCTTCCCATTTTAGAATCCATATCTCATATTACTTTTATAAATATGTAAAATCAATATCCTATCTATCTTATGCCACATTTATTCCATCAGAGATATTCTCATATATCTCTTAGGTTGAATGGACACAATTAAAAACTTATAAATTGCCCATGTGTAATTACTAACTAGTACTTTAATAAAAGTGGCATTGGGTTGTGAGCCGAGTAACATTTGGTGAGCTGAGTAAAATTGCCCATCTAGAAACATGGTGAACTGAGTAACATATTCCCTTCTTTAGAAGCATTGTATATTTAATATGCATAAGTTTCCTTAGGATATCTTACAAACCAATACTTCATAGTCTTATATTCTAATTAGTTAGGGTTGTACTTCTTCACTATGTCAAACATTTTGAAACCTTAACTTTCTTAAGGTCAAGCTTTAACCCTTTCCCTATCCTATAAGGAATAATTGGAATAGACTTACAGGGTATCAACTAAGATCAAGTGGTTACATTGAGCACTTAGCCTTAAATAGACAAAGAAGAATTTTGCAGAGGTTCTCATTGTCCGTATTATGTCCTACACATTACAATCTCATTTTAGCTACTCAATTAAGCTAAAATGTGTAAAGAGATGTCCTTTAAGATTATATTCTATTATATTTCAATTATGTGTGAATAATGTACTTAAGTATTTCCCTCATTGATCTTATCAAAGAGTTCTAATACTCTTTTCATTAGTATATCTACTTCTTTCTTAATCTTAAATAATTTCTTAAAGGTCTCAGATTTGTACTTCATAAAGTACATGCATCCTTGCCTAGAGACATCATCTTTGAAAATAATGAAGTATAAATTTTCTCTTTTAGCCTTAACAGTTATGGGCTAACATACACCTAGATGTATAAGTTTTGACAACTCATGAACCCATTCTTCATGTTTACATTAAGTTAAAGGGTAGATTGATCTAAATTAACCCATTTCTTCTTAAGAAGAGTATTCACACATAACATGGGAGCTAACATATCTAATATGATTAAACAATTTATTAAACTTCCACTAGCAAATGCTTTGCCTTTCAATGTTTTAGAGCATCTATCATTTTCATAACTCAAAATAAATCAATATTTATTCATGCAGGAAATCATATAATGTTCTTGTAGAAAGATATTATAGCAATCTTTAATAGTATGACATCTCTACAAGGTTATTAAATAATTTTTTCTCTCACTAGTAATGATGCAATTTTTGCACCATTTCATATGTAGGTCAACACCTTCTTTATTAAGCCTTCATTTACTTGTCATCATCTACAACTCCTTATAGATAAGAGATGCGTATCTAGTATCTCATACCATTAGATTCATCCCTAGTATCTAATACTATGATACACACATATAATATCAAATACTATTAAGTGTGTATATAAGACAAGTAAACATCAATGACTTAACTACATGAAGCTTCTCAAGCTCTATCTTTAAATTATGTGCAATACATGTTGCACTTCCTCTTCCACTAACCATCATCATGATAGTAGAAATTTTTTTTGTCTTATTGGGCTTTTATTATCTTGACCACTTTTTTTGACTTTTATCTCTCTTCTATTTCTATCTAATGATTTGACTTATTTCTATTGGTTTTTCCAACAAGAAGTATTTAAGATGCATTGTTGTTTTAACATGCACATATTAAGCTCATCATCATGAGCCATGATGGATCTTATATCCATCTTTCGATGTTGTCTCTACAATTTTTATCACATAGAGACTAACATCTAGTATAAGGCAAACAACACATCTTTTCTATACTATATTATAAGATAAGACCTTATCTTCTTTCACATCATTAGATAGTCTAGGAGACACCTACTTCTCAAGTAGGATAGTTAATTGGTCAACTATGAGAACAATTCTTATAGTTCTAAACTGGTCTAAGAAGTGTGAGCCATTAAAATTATTTGACATCTAATATGCCATACTAATGGTAGTTTATCATCGTATTCTACAACTGAAATATAATTTTATTATTATAACATTGCAAACATTCATTAAAATTAAGATATGGTCTTTCATCCTAATTTATGCTCCCACTAATTTTTGACAAATTTGCATAACCTTTATTATGCAAAGGCATGATATCACGACGAAATCCTAGTGGGGAATAAGACCCTATTAACTTTATGGTGATGAACTTGTGGGAAACATAACAAGTCATCCCATACTTAATAGGTAGATAAATTTTACCAATTACATCCTATGCAACTCTTAGTCACTTAGCCTTTAGAGTTATAACCTTGTAAGAAACATAACAAGCTATATATACTCTAGTTAGGTCAAATTCGCTTGTTACGTTATGAGATTGAATTCTTAACATAGCCCTTGTGGGAAACACAACAAAGCCATGAAATGGTCCATCCCAAAGTTTGGCAAATACCTTGACCATGATCAATGAATCTTGTAGAAAAGACAACAAACTCATCAAATCTAACACTGGCTCATCAAGACCATAACAACGGAAGGTTACCTGAGTCATTCTTAATGTCTCACATTCATCAACCTAATTAAAATAAAAAGGGATTTTATTTTATTATCATCAATAATATGTAAGTATATATAATTTATTTATAATATCATATATCTAAGGTATAACCTGTAGCACACATCCACATATCAAATATGCATAAACTAGGTGATCATGGACTTAACCCTAAGCATGCACCTAAGGCACATCTATAGGTGAAAATTCTTGCGTTAGAAGCTTGAGTTGGTATGCTCCCAGTTCAGAAGGGTGCTTCTCCAAGTGGTCCCACTCTCCAATCTTCCACGAACTGGCTTCTAACTATTACAAGCGGCTTAAGGGTATGTAGACTCGCAAATGTACATAACTTAATAAGAAACATTGGTTTTAACCAAGGGGAGTATATTAATGGACAGAGGTATAATGTACAAATAGATTTTATAGAGAAAGAGGAGCCATACGTAGGCCCTATTTAATAACATAACTAACACAATTAAAAAGTAATCGTAAGCCAAGTACAATTAAGTCCATGATCACCTTCACACACACACTAACATTCATCACATGAACATAGAGTACATACATGATAATTATATGAGTTACATCGTATATACTAGCATCAAATTATATACTGTAATTATGAAATTCACAATTTCCTATATGTTGATTTTTTATGAAATAAATAACATGAAAATAACATGAAAACAACATATAAACAATTTATATGAAATAAGAATGCATATATAAACTATTTAGAACATTTATGCATTCCCAATACTATGAAAAATTGTTAATTAATGTCATAATTTATATTATGTAAAATTTCATTTCATAGAATTAATTAAGCACTAATTAAGTTAAAACTTTAAAACAATTTTAAAGTTTGACATGAGTGAATCTATGTAAATAAGGTTTGATATCATATAACATGTCATTAAACACTTTAAAACATGTTAAATAATATTCTATAATTTTTCAAAAATTTTTAAAAGTTTTATGGGATTTTTAGACTTTTTTTGGCTTTAAACAATTTAAAATCATTGAAAATAATGATGGGGCAATGCGTTGTGTTTACCGGCATGCAACACCATTCAGACTTGCACCTGCATGCACAGCCAGGTGTGCCAGACCTCTTGATCATCTGTGCCGACCCTATGCACCATCGCGTGTGTCGACGGCCTTCCCCCGATGCACTATTCAACGAGAGGAATTAACTCTCCTTAAACTAACCTAATCTCCTTATCCCGAGCTCATAAAAATCCACAAAAATATGCGGTAGAATCCTCATCAAATGAGGATTATGAAACAATCAGCCTTATCTCTAGTAAACATCGCAATACACCAAAAATTGAGAAAGAATAGGTGGCGGTCGACTAGACTATGTTGCAAAAATCATCTTCCTGCAGTCCTCCATATCCCAAAAACAAAAAATTCTTAAAAAATACAATATGGAATACTCATCAAATGAGGTTTCCAAATATGTATATGTAACTTCAGAGAAAAATTCTTTATTGACAAGAAATCAGGGATAAACAAGGTTGTGTCGCTCGACCCAGCAGAACCCTAGTTTGCTAGAAAAATCTCAAATTCTCTTTCTACACCGCCGTTCAAAGCCGGAGATCATGAGGAAAGGTTTGGTTATCTCATTAACTATCTTATAAAGCCTTTTTCTAGCTTCAATTTTTTCTATGGATAGAGATTTCACAAAATCTTCAAATCTGGGTGTGAGTTAGGGAATGACAGAAATAGAGAGTTTTGAGGCTTCTCTTGGATGCTACAGAGCTCCAAAATTTAAACAGTTTGTGGTGTTAGAAAGTCCTATATCACTATATTATATTAGTGCCATCCATTTTATTATTTGCATTGCATACATATTATGGAGGCCCCAAAATTTAGATGTTTGCACAGATTCAGGAATATATAAATTACATGAAATAGCATAGATTCGACGTCGGTTTTGACCAATACTTGAATCGAGATATGACGATTCTTATGGGTTCATTTAGAAACTCTCTATTAGAACTAAACAATAAAAATCAAAAATTGATCAAGACATATTCAAATATATCTGATAGGGATTCATATAATC
The DNA here is from genome assembly GCA_036172225.1 of Cryptocoryne crispatula var. balansae. Classification (NCBI taxonomy): domain Eukaryota; kingdom Viridiplantae; phylum Streptophyta; class Magnoliopsida; order Alismatales; family Araceae; genus Cryptocoryne; species Cryptocoryne crispatula. Next base: position 25,078,604 of record CM069932.1, read on the forward strand.
CCATGGAGAAGAATAAGATGAGCTTATAAAGCTCCAAAACTTGTTCCAGTGCCCAGTCTCCAACGGTATCTACACGAACTTCATCCATAGTAGGTTCTCCCTTCGCATCGACCCCGAGAACTGTTCTTGAATGGAGCTCCATCACCTATGGACACCTTCTAAAGGGAGAAAGAGGTAGGAAAGAGGCTGAGGACATGGTTTCCACCCTTGGCTTAATACTATTTGGCTAAAACCTTTGGTATTTACAAAGAATTTTAAAATTTTTCATAAAAATCCAAATTTTTTATAAATTATGCCTTTGCCCTTGTTCTTATAGATTAGTCCTCCTTATATATGTGACCCACTAGGCCTAATAGTCTCTTTGGTTTAGGTCTAATTAAAATAGAATAATTTTATTTAATTAAAATAAATTTGTTATATGAAAATAGATTAATCAACCTACTGATCATGAAGGGTATAGGCCACATCCTATAATTTCAAATGGCTATGGGGATAATCTTATCTCTATTGAACCTTTCCATCATCAGTTATCACATGAATATAAAACCTTGTCCATTCAATGTCCCAGTCGGAAAGGAGTACGACATCGATTTTCAACTCCTTAGTATACCGACTCTATAAGATCCTGTACTCGAAATTGGATCAATTGAAAAACTTATTTTCTAGTTATCCTTGTCGACTCCGAAAATTTGATGGGGCCTCTCCTTTTTAGGGAAGTCCGTGAATCCAGATCGTCACCTCAAGAGGGGATGAGAAAGGAAGAAGAAAACACGGAATGCAACTCTCACCTCGGTCCCACACTCACATTGATCCCCAAACTTTCATCCCTTGGCGTCGCTCGATCACCAAAGAGATGGTTCGGGTCATGTGGGAGGAGGATGAGAAGTATAAAATTAAGACATGTGGTCGCCAGGAACCACGAGTTCCGATTTATGAAATAAGATTGACCGTGTATACCTTAGCGTGAAGAGTACGGGTCAAAGCTTCTCCTTCTTCGGCCGACCGATGAAGAAGAGTCCTCAACGCGTGGGTGCTTGATTTTATATGCAACTAGATAAAAAAATAGATGAAAAGACTATTAGAACTAGACAAAGTGAAGTATATGTAAATAAAATGACATAAAACACAACTAACTAGAAATTGACCGGATTCGGGTTATCTCCAACCTCTCTTTTTTACTTTCGGATTAACAGACTAAAAATAATGCAAAAAATGTAAAAAATTATAGGAGAATGGAGAATCATGAATAGGAAAAAGAACAGAAAGATTCTGAAAAGAATAGAGAGAGATATGGCCAAATCTGGGTTGTCGAAAAAGCCAAGCAGCAGTCTAGGATCTGCCAGGCGTGACTTTGCTTCTGCACTTGTCACGACCAGTCCTGACCTTAGAATCACGTGATGTTGATTGCAAACTGAAGAAGACTCAGAGAGGAAGAACTTTTATGTTGAGAGCTCGGGCAGAAGACATCAACATGCTGCTGTAGAAGCTGAATAAAAGAGACCTGGTAGATCACCCTTCCTCTCTCCTGAACTGACTTTTCTCTCTCTAAAAACTCAAAATTCTCTCTCTAAAAATCACAAAATGGACGCAGGAGGGAGCTTGGACATCTTGAGATGCCCGGGGGGTCGTGAACCAACTTCTGGAATGACCAAAATCAGAGTCTATATATAGGAGAAAAACGTCGCTAAAAAATAGGGCACCTTGCACCTTGGTGTTGGGCGCATGTGCCTCCAAGTGAGGGCACATGCTATCCACCCTACAAATTCGGTCTGATCCGGCCGAAAAAATTGATCCTATCCGGTCAGAGGTAGAGTCCCGGTTGAAAACTGGTTACCTCGTGCCCTCGATCGGGGGCACATGGCCTCGTGCCTCAAGGGCAGGGCGCATGGCCACGTGCCTTGGGTCTAGGGCACATGTGCCTAGGGATCAGGGTGCATGGGACTCTTTCTGCGCATCTTTCTTCTGAAAGCCATTGCAGACACTCCTGAACTTGGAATTCGACACCGTTTGTTGCGTTGGAAAGATAACAGGGCGAAGAATCTTTATATAGCAATGGATCAGCTATCACACCCTCCAAAACTTCAAAAAGTTATCCCAAAGTTAGGCAAGTGAACAGAAGATCCGATACTGGTCGGAATGACTCCGACGGCCAACCAGAAAGACATGGCATGAATCAAAACTTGTCCGGAGTGTGAATCTGACCATAACCTTCAATGCATGATCATTAGGCATTGGTCATTTAGCTAATTTCCGTGTTTACACGATTTACGTGTGGCTTTCGCTTGGAAATTACAGCTTTGTGTGGAAAACTCTGAAAAATGTCCGATTTCATTCGGCGAAGCTCCTTATCAGCATTAAAAGACCCGAAATCATTATAAGATCAATCACACCTGTTACCCTATAAAACATTAGTTTTATACTCTGAATTAGGCAAATTTGGCGTGTCTACAGCTTGCCTTGGCTTGATGTTAGCTTTGTAAAGAAATGGCATGTAATGAAGCGGAGTGATTCGGAGTGAACCATAATGGAATGCAAGTGAGTGTAGATGAATATAGCGGAATGGAATGGTGATGGATTGAAAAGGTGGCATCAAGGTGTAGATATGGACACGCTTATCTACCCGATCCAGCAAAATGAATCTAGCTGAGTATTCTAGATCACTTTCATGTTCCATCAAAATCTCATATAATTGATTGGTAAAGACATGCCATTGGCACGAAAGATGAAAAATAAAGGATAAAAGAGGTAGACAACCCTCAGCGCGGTGAGGAGTCCCTGAATTCATAGGTTCATCATCAACCAGCAACCCAAACTTTGTGGTGTTCTTGTACCGTGATGGGCTAAAGTTTGAAAGAGAAATTAATTTTAAAATGAAAAGAATACCAATCCATCATATTTGGAATCTCAAGTTCATTCAAATTTCACCAAAATACTCAGTTTAATTCTGAGTGGAGTAACCTCAAGTTCTAAAAGGGTTCGTTTAAGCATAACAAAATTGCTCGGGTATCGTGAAAACCATGAATCATGCTTTGGTAGAAAACTGAGTATTTGAAAAACGACAAAACAGACTTAAGCCATACATGGATTGAAAGATAATGGTGGGACTAACATAGAATGATAGAAAAGAAGAAAAAATGGCATGAAAACACGGTGGGATAAAAGAAAGAAAAGAATAAAACATGGTGAGATAAAATTGGTAATGATGAAGAATGAAAAAGAGATGGATATGAAAACATAGAAGATTATGTAGAAAAATAGTTGAAGATATAGATTGTCTATTGGAGGTCAAGACACCTAATTACGAACCATTGTCCCTCTAATGTTCAATTTTGGCTTATCTGTGAGTGTGAAGAAATGACCAAGCCTTCATAGATTTTGTTAAAGGGGATCTCAGGCCCAGTCATCTTCACACTTAAGGTCTTCAACATCAATGTATATAATACATATCAAATGAACCTAACATAACTAAATGACAAATGGTAGGAGTGATGTGAAGTGCAAAATGGAATGATGGTGATGATGTGAGATTGATGTGAAACTGAGTGAAGTCTTCAGGCATGGTTTATCAACTTGCATCAACTGCCTGATTCATCAGCATCTCTGGTCCATCCTTGTCTTTCCTTTTGACGGAATACAACACCATGATAATGTTCAGCTGGGTGGCGCTTTCTCTCTTTTCGTCACAAGGTTGGCATGATGTTCCTTCGGGAACACTGATCTCACCAATTCACATGTTAGGACTTAAAAGGTTGCCTGCACATTTCTGATTAGTACCCAACAAACGAAATTGTCATATGAAGCATATTTTTCCCGAAATGAACAACTGAAGTTTTCACTATTAGAACCATCATTTGGAGATCAAAACAATATTTTTGATGATGGTTCCTTTAGAAAAAATGTCATTCTCAACATTTTGGACAAATTCTGAATTTTTGAGATTTTTTTCAAATTTTTGGTCCATGTGCCCCCGATCAGGGGCACGTGCCCATGCACCCGGGGGGTGGGGCACCTGGCCATGTGCCCCCAGCTGAGGGCACATGCGCCCTGAAGCAAATTTTTTTTTTTTGCAAAAAAATGTGCCTGAAAACACTTAACAAAATGATTAAATTTTCATCATAACTCATCCCTTTGCCTGTATATCATTTGCCTTGATTTTGAGTCAAAGGTGTCGACTCTAGAAACGAGTTCCAGATTGGCACCTCAAGAGAAGGAGATGATGGAATAGAGGGAATATGGAAAAAAGGGAGTGAATCAGAAAACACTCGGAAAGTGGTAAAGAGTCCTCATCTCGGTCCCGCACTCACATTGATCCCCGAACTTTCATCTCACGGCGTCGCTCGAGCACCGGAGAAGGTTCCGGTCATGTGGGAGGAGAGGGAGGAATAAATGACTTAATGCATGAGAAGATTGAAGAAGTGGTCGCCAGGAGCCGCGGGCTCTGCTTTATGTAATGAAAATAGAAAGAAGTTGACCGTGTGTACCTTAGTGCGGGAGATGATGTGTTGGTTCAACCTTCTTCTTCTTCGGCCGGCCAATGAAGAAGAGTCCAACCGGTGCTAGCTTGAATGATCTGTGCAGCTTAATGACAATGAAAACAAGTGAAAGAATGAATTAGACTTGAGTGAAGTGTAGTAACTGAAATAAGAAGATGTGAAATTAGCAATTGAAATCGAACTCACCGGCTTCGGGGTGAGCCTTAACCCCTTTTTTTGTGTTTTTATTTATGTAAAAATGATGCAAACTAAACTAAAATATGTTCTAAAATAGCAAATAGACTGAATGAACTAGGTTGAGGAAGCTTATGGAGTGAATCAGCTTGAGTTGAAGCCGAGATGATTGAAACAAGCCGGTTCGGGTAGCCTTGCACCCTCCTGGCGCAACTTTGGTGTAGAGAACTCTACGGATGACCCCAATGTCAGAATCGAGCGCCGTTTGTTTCTATGGATGGAGAATGCAAATTGGAGGGAGCTTGGATGACCTCAGGACGAGCTAGGCATGGGGGGTTCAACCTTGGGTCATTGGGAATAGCCCTCAATTTATAAAGAATGGAAACCGGTGTAAAACATGGAAACTGGTCCGACCGCGCCACTGCATTTCAAAGGAGGTGAAGGCGCGCAGGGCGCGCCCTCAACCTGGGGGCGTGGTCTGTGCCCCCCCTGTTTCAAAGAGAGCGGGGGTGCGTTACACGTCTTATTGCTAAAAACCATTGGAACCTTTCATAAATTGCTAAAATTCAGACTTGATAAGATGAACGCGCCCCTGACCCAAGGGTGCGGTCAAAATAATCGATAATTAATGGCGGAAACCTTCCAAAAATCTTGTTTAGAAGGTGTAAACTGGGGTAATTTCTGATTTTCAGAAACTGACCACACCCCCGCATTTCAAAGGAAGCGGGGGCATGCCCCTGAACTGAGGGCGCACCCCCAGGGTGAGGGCGCGGTGAGTGCGCCCTCCCATTTCAAAGGAGGCGGGGGCACAATACACTCTCTCTCCTGCACTTGTGTTCCGCGGGCCGTAACTTGCAAACGGGACATCCGATTTGGCACCTGTTTGTTGCGTTGGGAAGAGGGCATTAAATTGCATCTCCTAAGGTCATTAAACCAGCCAGCATTACTCCCGAGACATTCGCACGTGGTTTTCTACCGGTTTACCCTTTCACGGAAAGCCGAAAACTGCGGCGGAGATCCGAAAGGGCATGGTTCCGATCGAGGAATATCGAGTCAACTCAGGATGACTTAAATGATAACCAAAAATGTATGGTACAGTCAAAAAACTAGAAATCATCGCAAAATCCAAGATTAACCCAGTAAATGTGAACCGAAGCTCGGAAAAGCCGAGAAACCGTAAAAGTGACCGAAACAGCCGTATGGCCCCGGTTGATAAAACATACAGCTAGGGTTGACCTGGATGACGCGAAAAGACCTGGTGGTGATCAGAAATGCCTAACACATAGTCCGGGATAGCCGTGTCAGTACAGATCAAAAAGCCATAACGAAAAGCCGTTATAGACCAACGCCTACCGAAATGACTTGTTGGAAACCCCAAATGTCACAAAACACATGCGAGACTCCTGAGACATTCAAGTATGGACCATTCAAGGTCAATCATCAAGAAGGTTTCGTGTTTTCACAGTTCACATGCGGCTCTCGCTTGAAGGTTACGGCATTGTTCCGGAAATCATTGGTCCATTCCCAACTCACAAGGGGCTCCACCAACGTCCTTAGCTCATCTCCATGAGATAATACAGATTAGATAATCAGTCAAATAATGGGTATCGCCAATGGAATAGGAGTCTCAGACTCTGAATCAGGCCAATTTGGCGTGTCTACAGCTTGCCTCGCCTTGATGTCGGCTTTGTAAGGGAGTGGCATGTAGCAGAGCGGTGTGAAATGTAGAGAAAGTGTAGCGAAGCAAGATGGAGCGTAGTGGAATGTAGTGAAGTGAAATGGCGATGATTTGAAAAGGTGGCATCAAGGTGTAGATATAGACTCGCTCAATGACCAAATTTTGCAAGACGAATCTCCTCAAGTCTCCTGGTCAACCGCCATGTTTCATCAAGTCTTCTTATGTTCGATTGGTAATAGATGTGCCATTGGCACCAGAGAAGAATAGCCAACCCCCAACGTAGTGGGGAGTCCTCAAAACATGGGTTCGTAGGTTCATCATCAGTCGGTAACCCGATCTTTGCGGTGTTCCTGTACTGTGATGGGCTAAAGTTTAAAAAGAGATTTGTTTCAAAATGAAAAGAATACCAATCAAGCACATTCAGGCTCTTAGATTCGTTTAAGTCTTCCAAGAGACAAGATTCAATTCGGAATGGAATGATCTCGAATTCCAAAGGGCAAATGTTGAAGCATAGACCATAAAGATAGTGACGGCGCAAGTTTTGATCGAACAGGAGGCCCTTGGTAGGATGAAGCAACTGCCACGGTGGGATGAATAGCAAGGGCGTGTTGCAATGGCCACAGTGGGGATAGAAATGAAAGCTTTGAAGGCACAAGGGGATTATTGAACACGGTGGGATTAACAAACATGGTGGGATTAGAAAATACGGTGGGATTAGCAAACACGGTAGGATATTAGAAAGATCAGAATTGGGGTATTTGATTTAGAGATTAGGGTGAGAATGTGAAGATTATGAAAGGATGTATGCATTGACAAAACAAAATGCAATGCAACTAATACTACATGATGCATGTTGAGCTCAAGAAAACAAAAACAAAACTTGTATAACGATTAGTTGAAGATATAGATTGTCTATGAGGTCAAGATACCCATTCGGGAACCATCGTCCCTCACAGCACAACTTTGGCTTATCCGTGAGCGCGAAAGATAACCTGACCATCATAGATTTTGATGAAGGGGATCTCGGGTCAAGCCTTCTCCGCGTTCATGGTCTTCAACAATAATGCATAAAATAATAATACACGAGTAACGACTTATATGTTAGCCGGCAACTTATGGGGGTTTCCCGTGTCGATTCTTCTGTTTCCACGAGCAATTCCTGTCTTTCATTAAAAGTGTTAGTCCTGGATGGACAATGATGTCCACTCGACCTTAATAAAAACAAAACATAAACAAATTTGATTTAACAAATTTTTCTCAGTTTTTCCTGGATTTTTCTAAATTTTCTGGAATTTTTTGTGAACATTTAAAGAATTTGACTGAACGCACCCCCGAACTGGGGGTGCGGCCTACGCGCCCTATGGTCGAGGGCGCGGCTTGCGTGCCCCCACCACGGGGGAGCGTTTGATCCCAGTTTCCTAAATGAACCCGGTCCGAATTTGGTTCAAATTGGGGTCAATTTCCCCTATATAAACACCTTATAGGATGACCAAAACTTCTTACCAACACCTAGGATGGCTCCTCCTTTGAAAAAGCAGCATAGTGTTAGCTTGGTTCGAGGTATTTCAAGCATCCTAAGTCATTTGAATGCCAGAATTGGTGCCAATTTGGTAAGTTTGCTGCCAATTTTAGCTTTCAACCACTTTTCTCCTTCTTTTCCTTATGGAATTCTCTCTTACCTCCTGTTTGGGTGTAGGATTACCCAAACTTCCCTAGTCCTTGATAGAAATGTATGCCCTACAAGCCAATCATATATGATATGATTTGACATTTCTAGATATATCTTATTCAATTAATTAAGCAAATCTTCATTATAAGCTCTTATTAGATGCGAATATCATAATGAAGTCCTTGATAAAATACAATGATGATTAAATCATGATGAGATCATGATAATGAGATTGATCATCTAGAGGTATTTGATCTAAATGTTCCTAGTCATAGGATACTTGAGACGGGACATCAAGAATCCGGATAGACTAGTGTATGTGATGTCTTCTCATGTGATGAGGATGACCAATCTCATTGGTCATTCATGTGGAGACACTGAGATACACATACAGGTGCTCATTAGTTGAATGAGTTCACTGAACTGACCGAATTAGAAACCCTGAATGGTATCTTACCGAACTGTCTATCAGGGTTTTCTATCATCACGGTTGCATGGTTGGACCTTTGACCTGAGTCTCCAAAGATGCCTTGTTGGGTGGAACTTGTGCTTTGACCATTGACTTATGGATCACCATTTAGATGGTCCAGTATAGCGATGGATTGGGTACAAGGAAAACCCGATGGAGGTAATTGAGTGGACAACAAGGAATCGTCCACTCTCGGTAAGTGAGAGTGAATGTCCTATGGGATTGTACTCTAAATCCCTGGCCAGGGTAGATATGATAATTGGAAAAGGAGTTTTCCAATTGATCCAATTCCGAGTACAGGATCCTAAAGAGTCGGTACACTAAGGAGTTGACAGTCGATGCCGTACTCCTTTCCGACTGGGACATTGGATGGATGAGGGTTTATATCCATGTGGTAACTGATCATGGAAAGGCTCAATGGATATGAGATTATCCCCATAGTCATTTGGGATCATGGGATGTGGCTTGTACCCTTCATGATCGGTAGGCCGATTAATTGTTATCGGATAATGGATTTAATTAAATTAAATAGAATTGTTCTATTTTATTTAAGCCTTAACCAAATAGGCTATTGGGCCTAGTGGGTCACACACAAAAGGACTTATCCACAAGTACAAGGGCAAGGGCGTAATTTATGGAGATTTTGGGTTTTTATGAAAAATTCCATAATTCTCTATAAATACTAATGGTTTCAGCCAAACCCAATCAAGACAAGGGTGAAAACCACATCCCAAGCCTCCTCCCTACCTCCTCCTCTCTCTAGAAGGTGTCCATGGTCGATGGAGCTCCGTTCAGGAAGAGTTCTCGAGGCCGGCGCGAAGGGAGAACCTGTTGTGGATGAAGTTCGTGTGAAAACTGCTGGAGACCGGACACTTGAACGGTTTAAAGAGCTTAAGAAGCTCATATTCTTCCTCTCCATGGGATTATATGAATCCCCATCAGGTATATTCGAACCCGATTTGATCGGTTTTTTATTTTCGTCGTTAGGTTCTAATTGAGACGGATTCTAAAAAAACCCATAGGAATCGTCGCTTCCGCTGCACCAAATTTTTATGGACGATTCCTTACAATCCTTGATGGTATTGCTCTCCTCCTTGGCTTTTTGGCTTGCTTAATGTCCTTAGCTTGTCGGTTAGAGTGACTCTTCGAGATTGGGGCTTGACCGGGCTCTTGATCCATGCTAAGCAATATTCAGGCTACTCCCTTGATTTCGGTTTGATGGGAGCTCTTGTTGAGTTGTGGCATCCTGACACTCACACATTCGTGTTCAGCAGCTTTGAGTGTATGGTTCTTTTTGAAGAGGCGGAGCTCCTTCTTGGCCTTCCTTGGACTAAAAAAGGAGAAATTGAAGGTATGTTCATCCCTTCTGGACCCCTCTCTTGCTTGGAGTTCTTGTAGGATTTCGTCGAGGATCGGCAAGTCAGCTCTTTGTTGGCCAGCAAGCGAATCAGTGTTCCCAAGTTGGCAGCCTGGACAGTTTCTCTTCTGATGGCTCCCGATCTAGATGAGGACCAAATTCTGCATGGTGCAAAGGGTTTTGTGGCTTGCCTTGCCGCAGTGTTCTTGTTCCCTGTGGAAGATGGTTTCCTAGAGGCCGATCAACTCTCGTGCATCAGTGGCATCTAGAGCGGCACACGGTTGGGGCCTTCGGTTCTGGGCTTCTTGTACTGTGGACTGTCCATAGCTTGTGTGGGCCATCCTCCCTTCGGCAGTGTGCTTCTACTGGCTTATTGGGCCGACCTCCACTTCAAGTTCGATCCAGCCAGTGAGGTGGCCACCAGGTCGCAGCTCTTCCACCGTAGCCCCTTGTTTTCATATGCTGCTGCACTCGGCTTCGGCGAGAGAGTCACCAACAGGTGTGCATCGGTGAAGAAGAGGCCAAAGTGGCGTGCTCATCTTGCTTCCATGAACCGTTCCAGCTTCTTTCACTCTTCCGCTGCCCTGATGCAAAAGGACTTCCAGGTGTGCTTTGCGCCCGGCGTTGATCTCCGCCTGGTTACTGGTTTGGCGTTTGTGTTGTACAACGCTCACCGCTATCACTCTCAGATAGGCTTGCCTCGGTACGAGCTGCCCAAGCTTTCCCACCTGCCACCTATCAAGGGCAGGTGGCTTGGCACTGCAGATGATGAGGAGGAGGCGATCTCAGCTATTGCCTTGTGGGAGGTGAGTCAGGTGTGCCACCTAGGCCTCTTGATTGAGGAGGACCTTGGTCGGAAGCGCCGCTACCTCTCCGAGTTGAAGCTTTTGCTCTCCTGAGAGTCTTCATTTCTTGCTTTAGCTTGTCAGACATGTTGTGGTTATTTTGAATAAACAATGAATTTTTATATAGTAGATTTTGAGCAAAAATTCAATTAAAATTTACTCTGTTTAAGAAAATTACAGTACAGATGTTGACAACTATAATGAATATCCCTTATTATTTTTCAACTCCATGAAAGTTTTTTAATATGAAATGAAGTATTTTCCATGGATTTTAAATTGCCATTTTTCTTTAAGTAATTTTTCAGAGCAAACCATGAGTCCGATGAATTTTATTTTGGTGGCTCCTTGATCGGCTCGATTATCTGAACAACATGATGTCTTCTGAATTTTTTGCCATTTGTATCAATTTTGGCTTTGAAAAATACATTTTTAGCCATTTTTGACTTAGAAATGCATAGAATTTTCTCCTGACACCTGAAAAATGTTAGCTAGTGTTGATAAAAAACATGAACATGCCTAGATAATTTAGGACCTAAGGCATTCAAAGTTAGGTTAAAAGAGAGATTTTTGGCGGGAATTTTAAAAAGAAAATTTCTTTACAAAATTATTCTGAGCAAACCGCGCATCGGATCGAGATTCTTTCGGTGGCGTCGCGATCAGCTCGATTTTGTGAATCCTGGGTGACATTTTCAAATTTCTCTCATTTTTACATTTTTACTCTTTATAAATACCATGCAAGGTTAAGAATTCCTCATTTCCACCTGCACACCATCTCCTCTTACGCTAGAAGCTCCAGAGCTCCAACTCAGATTCGGAGTCCAAAATGCTGTCAAAGGTTAGTGCCCCATTACAATAAATGTAGATTAGGTTGTGTTCTTCGATTTGGTTCAAGTTTCACACGATTCTGAGTTCCTTTAAACAAGTTATCGCGAAAATAAGAATCGGGCAGTTGAGAGTTGTGTGGTCCGCGCCTTCGATCCGGGGGCACGCAGACCGCACCCTCGGTTTGGGGATGCGCTGACCGCGCCACTAAGAGGAGGGCGCGGTTTGGGCACCCTCTCTCTCCTCATGGGCCAGGGGCGCGCGGAGCGCACCCCTGTTATGAGGACGCGCTAAGCGCGCCCTCCCTCTCCAAAGAGGGAGAGGGCGCATTCGGCATTTTTTTAAAAATAATAAAATAAAATAAAAATAAAAATAAAAATATTTGATGTCAACTTTCCTTTTTTATGTAGATGCCGAGATGCATTCGTCACCATGACTCCGATTCCGAGGAGCTTGAGCTCCCGGTAGTTCGCGAGGTATGTTTTATTTTATCCTACACTTAATGATTAGTTCCTTTGCATTTTTAACAATAAAATTGAGTGAACTAATGAAATGAATCTCTTGCAGCCCCAGATAAAATCCTGGATCTCGTGGGACTTGGTGCACGCTGCCTACCTCGACCTACCGGACTTCCAGCAGGTTCGGTTGGAGGAGATGGGGTTTGGGCCCATCCTCCGGGTGACTCCATTTTGGGAGGACCTACCACTGGTGCAAGTCCTCCGTGAGTCCTGGGACCCAGACTCTTTCATTTTTCTGTTCCCCTGGGGGCACATGGTGCCCTCCCTAGAGGATGTTGCACACATCACTGGTCTCCGTATTGACGCTAGGCCAGTGGTGTGTGCCACTTCTTCTGATTATTCACGGGAGTTCCAGCCCTTTTTACATATGAGCCTGAGTTCGAATCGGAGGATGGTCTACGCACCATCGCCAGACTAGAGGCTGGTGAGATGGTGGGCCTGGTAGATGCCGAGCGTGTCTGTAGTGAGAGCCAGGACAACTTTTCTGCCACATGGTCAGCCAGGCTGCGGTGGCATTTATCGGGTTACCTGGCTTCTTGGAGGCGGACATAGACCTGCGCTGCTTCCTCCTCTTCTTCTTCGGGTGCCTTCTGTTGGGCTCGAAGATGGACCGCATCCACCTACGGTTCCTTCCTTTGCTTGCTGACCTGGAGTAGGTTGGCACGTATGTGTGGGGGGCAGCGATGCTCACCCACCTGTTTTGTGGCCTCCAGCCTGAGGCGGGCTCTGTTTCGGTCGCCGGCTTCTCTCCTTTTCTCCAGGTGACTTTTAGAAGCTTTTCCTCTCTGTACACTTGTATTGTTCTACTTTGTTCTAATGAGTTGTGCCTTTTACAGGTATGGAGCTACCTCTACTTCCCCTTAGGCAGGCACAGCAGTCCTACCCCGGCCTCTTCCCTCTGATGGCTCGCTGGGAGCCTATCCACCCTACTGAGGGCCATCGAAGCCAGCTAGCTTCGATCCGTGCACAGATGCTCCACTTCCCACACACCAAGGTATGTTCTTAATTTGTGTATCAATATTCTCCTGGTGAAAATAATAATCATGATTTTGCATCCTGCAGGTGTGTTGGAGGCCATATTTGATGACCGACGACCATCTCCAGCCTTGGATTGATCAGGCGGGTCGTGTCTTCACCGTGATCTTCACCTTCTGTGCGTCAATGAGCTGGCGCTGCTATGGCTTCGGTTCTCGGTATGCGCCCTTGGTGTGGAGCAAGACTAGCTGGAGCCTCCTCCCTCTCTTCCTCTAGTCGGGGCCCGTCCCAGATGCCTACTCCTCCCTGTGGACTGGGTGGAGAGGTACCACGCCTTGATCACATTATGGTACGAAGGCGGCGAGGTAGTTATTGGCTGGGCAGAGGACAGTCGAGACTACCTTCACCGATACGAGGCGGTGTACGGCCATTTATTTCTTCCCGAGGGTCAGGTAAATGTTTATTCCTTTTTCTTCAATTCAATGCAACATTGTTGTTCTCTTCTAACCTTCGTGACATTTCAGGAGGCTCGGGCTCTACTGCTGTGCTAGAGGCTGGAGATCGTTGATCTACGGCAGGAGGTGGCTACTCTTCGCGGCACGTTGGAGATGGAGGTAAACACTACCTTGACTTTCATTTTTATTCTCGTCGTATACTTGTCTTGATCTGACGTGTTTTCTTTTGTTCGCAGCGGAAGGTCCCTGCCGAGGGTTCACCTCCTTCTCTGTCGAGGGAAGAGGTGGCTGAGCTCTGCCAGCGTCTGAGTGAGGCAAGAGAGGCCCTAGCGACTAAGGAGGCAGAGGTATCTTTCATTGTTCTCTCTTTTGGTTGTTGGTTTTTCTTGGTTCATATTCTTCCTCTTCTTCCAGGTTGCTGAGCTTTAGAGTACTTTGTCCTCCCGTATCCAGTCTTTGGAGGCCGAGATGGAGACATGGTGGTCTGCCCCGGCTGATCTTCATTCCCAGATGTTCATCTCGGATCTTCGTCTTCAGCATGAGTGCCATGCGCGAGATGGAGCGCCAGCATAGCCAGGCCATGCGGTCCTTGGAGCAGATGCACCTGTAGTGGCAGGTTCGTTTGTTAGCAGCAGAGGCGACACTGCAAGTCTACCGCCAGGGTGTCCCTCCACAATCGAGCCAGAGTCGTGCCCCTCAGAGTAGCACCCACCGGAGTGGCACACACCGGAGTGGCGGCACCGCTCGTAGCCAAAGTCACCACGGACAGAGCCAACAGGGGCGGAGTGACTAGAGCCAGAGTCACGAGCATGGTGCTTCTGTATTCCTGGCCACCTCTTCAAAGCATCGCCGCAACGAAGCGGCTGCAGCGGCTTTGGCAGACACGGCTACCATGCCTCCTCCTTGTGTTGGCTCTCTTGGAGAGGGTAGCAACATGTGCTGATATCTGTAGCAGGCTTAATCTTCTTCTGTTGTAGCTGCTTAGTTTCGTTGTTGTAGAACTTGATGGTGTAATCAGATCTTTGTCTTTTCTGGAGTCACTTGCATTGTTCTTTTCTGCTTGACATCACTCTAAATGGTAGTTAGTATCACATTTTGGCTTAGCCCCTTGCAAATTTGTCAAGGGGCGGAAGCCTCTTAAAGATAGTAAATGTTAGTAATGAAGAAGACAATAGATGTAAGGTTAGGAAACTTAACTGTTGGCGAGACTTCCCCTCCTTGCCTCGTGTTTCTTTCCTAAAATACTGCTATGGCAATAGTTACTCCCTTCTTGATCATAGAATCCTGAAAAACTTGGAAAAAAAAGGATTAAATCTTTACCATGACTCATCTCTTTGCCTATTGTTGTCTGCTTTGACTTAGGTCAAAGAGAGGAGCCTTCTTAACAAGGTGTAAAAAAATAAACTAAATGACCGAAATAAAATGGTTAAGAAAACTTACCTATCGTTGAGAGAACCTCCCCCTCTTACTTTAAAGTCCCTGAAAACACTTGATAAAAGAAGATCAGATCTTCACAATGACTCATCCCTTTGCCTACTACGGCCAACTTTGACTTAGGTCAAAGGGAGGAGCCCTCTTAACGGGGTGATAATAAAGATGAACATGCAATGCAGAAATGAGACATGCAAGGCATAAAAATAAACATGAATACTAGCGAAGGCAAAAAAATCAAGGTTATGCCAAGTTAAATGGTGCATTTTTTTTGGATTTTTGAAGATATTCAAATTTGTTTTGGATTTTGAAAATATTCAATTTTTTGGGAGTTTTTGTGGAGAATGTGTTTGTATCGAGACAATTCATCGGTCTTTGAGTGTTAATCAAGATTCAAGCGGTAAACACCACGTGAAAATGGGTTCCCTAGCCAGAATCTTTCTTGCCCTCTTCTCTTGATCGGTTTGGAATCCCCCTGAGTTTGGATAGTTTACCCTACCCTAGGGGTTTAAGATAGAAGAATAATAAAGGAAGTCTTTGACAGGATTTAGGGGTGTTGAGGAGGGTTTCTCTACTTATGCCCAAATTGCCCGTTGGGGTTCGGCCTCTTGGGTCTTTTCTACATGTGGCACTTACTTAGAAAAGTCTTTGACCTGTGGGGTCATTGCCCATCTTTTGGTGCCTTCTTTTCATTTTTTACTCTTCTGGGTACTCATTCAGACAGGCCCATATTTGTTTAAACCTGTGAGGTTCATTGCCCATCTTTTGGCACCCTTTTGCACCCTATGAGACAGCCTCCTACTAAGGCGGCGAACATTTTCGATACTATCCTCCTCTAGTCCCCTTCACCTATTTTGGACCGAAGAGAAGAGAATAGGGCGAGGGTTCTTTTCCGCCTTCAGGGTTGTGCCTTGCCTCTCTTGAGTGTCGGGCTATCTGGATTCTGGGATCGGGAGGTGTTGTGTGTGTAGGGCGATGTCTACCCTTGGCTTATAGCTAATCACCCTTGGATCGATGACTTAATATCATACCAGACATTCTCTATTTTTTTAAGGAAAATATTTTATGAGGTAAACGTTGTTCTATGGATGGTTCAATTTTTCTCCATCGACATTAGTTAGCTCATATGCATTGCTTGGATATTTTTCAGTTATAACGAAAGGCCCTTCCCAGTTAGGTTGTAACTTGGAGCGGGGACCACCCGGCTTAATGAATATGCGTTTGACTACCATCTCACCGATTTCGAACTTTCTCTCTTCCACCCTCTTTTGATAAAACCTTTCCAATTTGTTCTGATAAGACCGGGCATGTTCGGAGGCGGCCCACCTTCTTTCATCTAGGAGTTTGAGTTGTGCAAGGAGAGATTCTCGTCTCTCATCGACAGGGATGTCCCTATCGAGCTGAACTCGGAGTGATGGAAGGAGTACTTCATACGGGACCACCGCTTCCATCCCATATGCGAGAGCATACGGGGTTTGACCAGTGGGGGTCCGTACAGAAGTACGATTAGCCCATAGGGCATCTACAAGCTTATCTGGCAATCCACGAACTTGCTAGACTTACATGTTTTCTTAATGATTTTAATCAAAGTTTTGTTGGTGGCTTCTACTTGACCATTGCCTTGCGGGTAATAAGAAGATGAATGATGCAATGTAATGCGGTACCTATTGCAAAGATCACGCAAATATTGAGAGAGAAATTGTGGTCCGTTGTCAGTGATGATGTCGCTGGGGATCCCGAACCTGGCGATAATGTTGTGTTTGATGAAGGAGCATAGTGTTGGGGCCTTGAACTCCACGAACGCTTCCACTTGTGCCCACTTGATGAAGTACTCTATTGCCGTCAAGATGAATGATTTGGAACGGATTTCAGAGTTAAGATCATGTAGAGGGCCAATGATATCGAAAGCCCACATGGCGAAGGGCCATGGGGCATGAATTGGATGAAGGGAAGATGCGGGATAATGGATCTTGTCGGCATGAAGTTGGTAAAAATGATAGTGCCAGACAAGGATGGAGCAATCCTCTTCTAGGGTTGGCCAATAATACCCTTGCCTGATGATTTTCTTGGCAAGAGCTTGAGCATTGACATAGCCCCCACAGACCCCGGAATGTGCTTCCTTAAGCACCAATTCTGCCTCTTCTTCATCAATGCATCTCAGCAAAATTCTACTCAGGCTCCTCTTGTAGAGCACCCCTCCTAGGATGGTATACCTCTGGGATACTCTCCTGATAGCCTTCTTTTCTTTTGTATTTGATCCAGGTGGATATGTCTGATCTTGACAATACCTCGCAATCTCATCGAACGAAGGCCTCTCACCCTCGTCTAACTCTTCCAACTCGACTAGAGAAATCTCCTCTTTCAGCTCTAGAAGTTCCTTTTTGCCAAATCTCTCCTTGATCTTCAGGAATCGACCATCCTTAATCACCGGCATCGACCTTCTACGGACATGGATAGTCCGCACCTATCTACCTAGCAAGGCTGATAGAGATGAAGCTAAGGAGGCTAGGGCATCAACAAGGATATTCTAAGCTCGAGGAACATGGACAAAAGTGAGTTTGGAAAAGAGTTTGATGTAGCAAGAGGTGAGTTCTTGGTAAGGTTTGAGGTTTGGGTGAGAAGTTCGATATTTGGTTAGGACCTGGTGAAGGTCTAGTTGGCTATCACCTGCCACCCTCAATTCTGTGGCACCATAGAAATGAGCGGCCTCCAGCCTGGCCAACAAGGCTTCGTATTCAGCTATGTTATTGGTTGCTGGGAAGTCGAGCTGAAATGCCTGTGGAATGGTGACACCCTCGGGTGATAAAAGGATGATTCCTATTCCCTTACCATGTGAATTCAGAGCCCCGTCAAAATATAATGTCCTAAGATGGGAAGATCGGATCAACATCAGTTTGTCATTCGGGAACTCCAACTGGACCGGGTCAAAGAGGGGTATAGGGTGATGGGCTAGATGTTCGGCAATGGCATAGCCCTTAATCACCTTCTGGGAGACATAGGTGATATCAAATTGTGAAAGGAAACTCTGCCAACGACCTAATCGATCAGTTAGAACAGTTTTCTTAATGAAGAATTTGATGGGATTGATGCGGGTGATAAGATTGACCTCATGAGCTAAGAAATAGTGTTTAAGTTTCTGAACTACCCATATTAGTGCAGCATAGGTCTTCTTTACTATAGTGTACTTATGCTCACATGGATCAAAAATCTTTGACAAATAGTAGGTTGCCCTCTCTTTCCCTTCTTCATCCACTTGTGTAAGGACTTCCCCAAGAGAGTTTTCCAAAATCGAGATGTACAGAACTAAGGGCTTGCTAGGGACTGGTGGTCTAAGCACAGGGGGACTAGCCAAGTATCTTTTCAAACCATCGAATGCATCCTGGCACTTTGAATCCCATTTGAACTCGGCCCCCGCCTTGGTCAACTCATAGAAAGGTTTACACCTTTGGGAATGTTGTGAGATGAACCGGTGGACAAATTGTAGCCTCCCGATTAATCCTCGAAGTTCTTTTATATTTCTCGGAGGAGGCATACCAATGATTGCTTTGGCCTTGTTTGGGTCGATCTCTTTGCCCCTTTTACTCACTATGAACCCTAACAATCTTCCTGAGGATACTCCAAATGTACATTTCTTTGGGTTCATTTTCAATTTGTATTCCCTAGCCCTTCACAAGACCCTTCTGAGCACTTCAGGATGATCTTCTCGGCTTTTAGATTTAATGACTAGGTTGTCCACATACACCTCTACAAGGGTATGCATCATGTCGTGAAAGATAGCCATCATGGCCCTCTGATAGGTGGCACCAACATTCTTCAGTCCAAAGGGCATGACGACATAGCAGTAGGTTCTCCAAGGTGTGGTGAACGAGGTCTTCTCCTGGTTGTCTTCGGCTAACCGGATTTGATTATATCCAGAATAGCCATCCATGAATGATAGCATCTCGACTCCAGCAGTATTATCAACCAACACATCAATATGAGGTAGAGGAAAGTCATCTTTAGGACACGCTCGGTTTAAGTCCCTGAAGTCTATGCAGATTCGAACTCGTCCATCCTTCTTCATTATAGGGACTATGTTTGTCACCCATTGTGGATAAAGGATGACCTTAATGAATTTTGCTTGATGTAACTTGTTGACCTCTTCTTTCATCTTAAGTGCAACATCAGGGTGGAATCTCTTTAATTTTTGTTTGATCAGGGTAGCTCCAAGTTTCAAAGTTAGTTTATGTTCAACCAACGAGTTGTCTAACCCCGGCTTCTAACCCCGGCATGTCTTCGTATGTCCATGTGAACATGTCCTTGTATTCTTCCAAGATTCCAACTAAGTTCTGTTCCTCAGTGGGAGTGAGGTTTGCACTTAGGAGGACTGTCTTAAGATCTTCCAGTGTTCCAAGGTTTAATTCTTTTGTCGGTTCATCCACCGTGGTTGATGGTTCTTCAAAACTTTTAAATCCAGATGCATACGCATCAGCCAAGTCCTCAATTCCATCCTTAAAATCAGGATCCTTTTCTGATAAAACCTCGTAAACTCCCAGTGTATGATCTACATTGAATTCATCTCATATTGGATTTCATCAAGTTGGATAGCATTTTCCAAAAAGCTTGGTAGCCTTGCACATTCCTTGCACTTCAGAGCTAATTGTTGGAGATATCTCTCTGGAACACGCTTACCTCGAATTTTCTTCTTTTCTAACCTATTTACTCCTAAAGAAGACAGAATTGGAAAAGCGATATCTACAATGGGCGAAGGATCGAGCAGATCGATCAGTGAGTGAGAGAAGAGGTGTCCCTGGTTGGAAGCACCCTCCGAGACAAGTAGAGACGTCTCCTCAACGAAAAAGTGGGTTTGCGAGAAGACGTTTTTTTTTTGTATTTTGGATGTTTTCAATAATAGAAAGAGAATGAGCTGATGGAGCTCGAGTAAAAATAGAAAGCTTAAGTATAAATTGGAAAAATGGGCTCGTGGGCCCGACAATGGCAAAACATGGGCAGATAGGCCCAAAGCTTGGGAAAAGATCTAAGGGGCACGTAGGCCAAAAGCTAGAAAAGAAGTCTGAAGGGCACGTGGGCCTGGTTGGTGGGCATGCAGGCCCAGTATTGTTAAAATGATGTGGGCATAGGGGCCTAGTAGAGTAAGAAGATTTAAATGGGCTCTCAGGCCCAATGATCAGTTTGGGTGGCCAAGTTGGCCCAGAGTTAAAAATTGGGCTAGAGAGCCCATCAAGTGCATCCAGGAGGAAGTGCGTGAGGATTTTGAAATACGTGATCGTAGGATACAGCTCACACGGGATGTTGATTGGAGGTGAGTTAGGATGGATGAGTTGTTTAGAAAAGGATGCGCCCTTGCCTGGTTCTTCCTCCTCTATGAACAACCGAGCCAGACATGAACTCAGGTTGTCCACTTCTTTCTCTTTCTCTGGTTTCTTCCTCCTTTTGACTGGTTCTTCTTCTTCGTCCCCGACCATCATCATGGTTTCCCCTTTGATGAAGAATCTTTGGAGTCTCATGGCATTTTTTGGCCGGTAGACCATCCTCGGAGCGAAACTAGGCTCATAGCCAAGCCCGTGCCTTCTTGGTCTATGTACAACTTCAATGGGGTGCACAACCCCCTGCAGTTCCTTTCCCAGCCCTTTTCCTGGCTAATAGCCCATCCCTTTCATCATCCGCCACACAACTGTATCTGGAGGCATTGTCAACATCATGACCTCAGGCGACTCTGTAGTTGAAACCAACAACTGGACAAGTTTTGATACTGGCAGTGCAGAGGAGGGGTCATCCACATCATTTAAAATAGGGATGTTGGTTACTTTGATCACCTGGCCCTTGTATGGGAACTTCAGACATTGATGATTAGTGGAGGAAGCAACTCCTATTGCCTCAAGATATGGGCGTCCCAAAATAGCTTTAAATGTAGGGTCTAGTTCTAAAACATGAAACTCGGCGGTAACAACACATGGCTTGAGCCCTACTTCCAATGTAACCACCCCTCGTGCTAGCTTCCGGGAGTTGTCATAAGCTGTCACCGTGATGGAAGAAGGCTTGATTTCCTCAACGGAGATGCCGCAAAGTTGCAAGGTCTTTGGCGGCATGACATTTATAGACACTTCGGTGTCAATCAAGAAGGACTTAATCTCCATGCCTCTGATGACTACTGCAATGCGCAAGGCGTACTTCCTGATCTCTGGCCGTGCCAACTCCTCCTGTGTGAACGTGAGTGCCGGGTGTCCACTCCTCGGGGCCAGAACAGTAATGATCTTCTCAGGTGGGAGGTCCTCATTGACCATGACCCACTGCAAGTATTGTTGTAGGATGTCTTGATGGTTCTTTGACCTCTTTATCAGCTCTAGGATTGAAATCCGTGCTGGCATTTTGTCCAGATGCTTCAATAGGTCATATGCCATGCCGGGCAATGGTTCTTCTACCACCTCCTCTTCTGCTTGCTCCTGTGGTTGCATCCCGGCCTGGGGGAAGACCCTTTGGAACATCCTCCTGCTACGAAATATTGGCGCTAGCGTGGTAGGGGGGAGTGGTGATGGTGGTGATGATAGGGTTGGTTGGGATGTTGATGGGCCCGTGGTAGGTAGGGGTGGTGAGGATCGAATGATGAGGGGTCGTGGGGTAGTGGAGGCTGGTATGTTGGGTGATGGTTGGGGTGTTGGTGGTGATGGTCGGATGATGAGAGGCCGAGGGGTGGTAGCGACTGGTAGGTTGGGTGACCGTCGGATAATGAGGGGCCGAGGGGTGGTGGTGGCCAGTAGGTTAGGTGAAGTTTGGAGTGTTGGTGGCGGTCTAATGATTAGACGTCGGGGAGGATTAATGGTGGTCGGTAGGTTAGGCTGAGGTGATGGTTGGGGTGCTGGTGGCGGTCTAATGATTAGGCACCGTGGAGGGTTAATAGCTGGTGAGGGTGGTGTTTGGGTAGTTTGTGGGCTGGGGGCAGCTCTCGGTATGGAGAGTATGGTGCGATTTGTAGGTGGGGTTGGTTTGACGAGCATGGAGGCAGTTTGATCCTCAACTTGCCAACCCTGGGAGTGATAGTTGACTCCTTGATGGGGGAGTGGATGAGGTCGAGTCATTGGTTTGGGGGTGCTGGTGCCGGTGCTTGTACGGGTGCATGTACCGGGAGCAGATCTTGGACTATGCCCAGGCCGGGCTGCTACTGTGCTTGTGGTTGTTGTCGTCGTGGTTGATTCTGCCATGCCTTCATAGCTTGAATGGATTCTCCCATCTGTCCCCAATCAATGTTCCCCTGATCGTTGAGGACATGAACGTAGTCTTTAAATTGGAAGCAGACGTCCACCGTGTGCCTAGGATACCTATAGTAGGTGTCGACTCTGAAAATTCGACAGGGTCCACTCCTTTTTAGGGAAGTCCGTGAATCCAGATCGTCACCTCAAGAGGGGATGAGAAAAGAAAGGAATAAAGCTCGGAAAGCAAATCTCACCTCGATCCCACACTCACATTGATCCCCGAACTTTCATCCCTTGGCGTCGCTCGATCACCAAAGAGATGGTTCGGGTCATGTGGGAGGAGGGTGAGAAGAAAGAAATGTGGTCGCCAGGAACCGTGGGTTCCGATTTATAAAATTAAAATGACCGTGTGTACCTTAGCGTGAAGAGTGTGGGTTAAAGCTTCTCCTTCCTAGGCCGGCCGATGAAGAAGAGTCCTCAACGTGTGGGTGCTTGATCTTCTGTGCAACTAGACAAATAAACAAGTGAAATAGACTATTAGAACTAAACAAAGTGGAGTATATGTAAAGAGAATAACATAAAACACAACTGACTAGAAACTGACCGGATTCGGGTTATCTCTGACCCCCTTTTTTTATTTTCAAATAAACAGACTAAAAATAATGAAAAAAATATAAAAAAATTATAGGAGGATTTAGAATCACTAAACAAAGAGATAGGAAAAAGAACAGAAAAATTCTGAGTTGAATAGAGAAAGATAAGGCCAAATCTGGGTTGTCGAAAAAGCCGAGCAGCAGTCCAGGATCTGCCAGGCGCGACTTTGCTTCTATGCTCTTCACAACCAGCCCTGACCTCAGAATCAAGTGCTGTCGATTATAAACTAAAGAAGACTTGGAGATGAAGAACTTTTATGAAGAGAGCTTGGACAGAAGACGTCAACACACTGCTGTAGAGGCCGAAGAAGAGAGACCTGGCTGATCACCTGCAGAACAGTCTTCCTCTCTCTTGAACAGACTTTTCTCTCTCTAAAAACTCGAAATTCTCTCTCTAAAAATCAAAAAATAAATGTAGGAGGGAGGTTGGACATCTTGAGATGCCTGGGGGGTCGTGCCCATGCCTTTGGAACGACCAGAATCAGAGTTAATTTATAAGAGAACGAACAGACCTATCCGTACTAAAAAATAGGCACATTGCGCCCTACCCCAGGGCGCATGTGCCCTGGTGCAGGGCTCATGCGCCCCTCAGTGGGGCACATGCGCCCCCTGGAAGGGGCGCATCCCATCTTGTCCGAAAAAATCGATCTTATCTGCTCGATCTATTCAGCGGTAGAGTCCCGGTGAAAAACTGGGTCCCTCGTGCCTCAAGGTTAGGGCGCATGTGCCCTCAAGTGAGGGCACAAGGTCACGTGCCTCACTGGTAGGGTGCATGGGCACGTGCCCTGGGTCCCGGGCGCATGTGACCAGGAACCCGGGTGCATGGGACTATTTTTGCGCGTCCTTCTTCCGGAAGCCATTGAGAACACTCCCGAACTCGGAATTCGGCGCCGTTTGTTGCGTTGGAAAGATAACAGGCCGAAGAATCTTTCTATAGCATAGGATCAGCCATCACACCCTCCAAAAATTCATAATTTTTTCCGTAAGTTAGGGCAGTGAACAGAAGATCCGATACAGGTCGAAATGACTCTGACGGCAAACCCGGAAAGGCACGGTATGCAACAAAACTTGTCCGGGGTGTGAATATGACCATAACCTTCAATGCATGATCATTAGGCATTGGTAATTTAGGCAATTTCCATGTTTACATGATTTACGTGTGACTTTCGCTTGGAAATTATGGCTTTTTGCGGAAAACTTCGAAAAACATCCGATTTCGTTCAACGAAGCTCAAAATCAACTTTTAAAGACCCAGCATCATTATAAGGTCAATAGCACATGTTACCCTATAAAACATGAGTTTTATGCTCTGAATTAGGCGAATTTGGCGTGTTTACAGTTTGCCTCGCCTTGATGTCGGCTTTGTAAGGGAGTGGCATGTAATGAAGCAGAATGATTCGGAGTGAACTGTAATAAAGTGCAAGTGAACGTAGATGAATGTAGCGGAATGGAATGGTGATGGACTGAAAAGGTGGCATCAAGGTGTAGATATAGACACGCTTATCTGCCCGATCCAGCAAAATGAATCTCTCTGAGTATTCTAGATCACTTTTATGTTCTATCAAAACCTCACATAATTGATTGGTAAAAGACATGCCCTTGGCACGAGAGATGAAAAATAAAGGATAAAGGATAAAAGTATGTAGCCAACCCTCAACGTGGTGAGGAGTCCTCAAATTCGTAGGTTCATCATCAGCCAGCAACCAGAACTTTGCGGTGTTCTTGTACTGTGATGGGCTAAAGTTTTAAAAGAGAAGTTGATCTTAAAATGAAAAGAATACCAATCCATCATATTTGGAATCTCAAGTTTTATTCAAGTTTCACCAAAATACTCAGTTTAATTCTGAGTGGAATAATGTCAAATTCTAAAAGGGTTCGTTTTAAGCATAACAAAATTGCTCGGGTATCGTGAAAACCATGAATCACGCTCTGGTAGAAAAACCCGGTATTTGAAAAATGACAAGACATAGTTTAAGCCATAGTGGGATTGATAGACAATGGTGGGATAGCATAGAATGATGGGAAAGAAGAATCAATGGCATGACAATTGCCATGGTGGGTGGGATAAAATAAAAGACACGGTGGGATAAAATAAAAGACATGGTGGGATAAAAGAAAGGGACGAATAAAACATGATGGGATAAAAGAGTAAAACACGGTGAGATAAAATTGGTAATGATAAGAATAAAAAAAGGAGATGGATGTGAAAACATATAAAATTATGTAGAAAATAGTTGAAGATATAGATTGTCTATTGGAGGTCAAGACACCCGATTAGGAACCATCGTTCCTCCAATGTTCAATTTTGGCTTATCCGTGAGTGTGAATAAATGACCAAGCCGTCGTAAATTTTGTTGAAGGGGATCTCGGGCCCAGTCATTTTCACTCTCAAGGTCTTCAACATTAATGCGTATAATACATATAAAATGGACCTAGCATATCTAAGTGACAGATAGTAGGAGTGATGTGAAGTGCAAAATGCAATGATTGTGATGATGTAAGATTGATGAGAATGTGGATTTGAGTGAAGTCTTCAGGCGTAGTGCATCGACCAGCATCTCTGGTCCATCCTTGTCTTGCCTTTTGACGGAATACAACACCATGAGAATGTTCAGCTAGGTGGTGCTTCCTTTCTTTTCGCCGCAAGGTTGGCATTACGTTCCTTGGGGAACACTAATCTTGCCAATTCACCTGTTAGGACTAAAAAGGTTGCCTGCACATTTTTGGTTAGTACCCAACAGACGGAATTGTCATATAAAGCAAATTGTTCTTGAAATGATCAACTAAAGATTTCACCATTAGAACTACATTTAGAGGTCAAAAAAAAGTTTATGATGATGGTTCCTTAAGCAAAAATGTCATTTTTAACATTATAGACAATTTCTGAATTTTTGAGATTTTTCTGAATTTTTCGAATTTTTTGTCCATGTGCCCCCGATCGGGGGCACCTGGCCATGCGCCTTGGGGTGGGGCACCTGGCCATGTGCCCCCAGATGAGGGCACATGCGCCCTGAGGCAATTTTTTTTCCAGAAAAATTTGTACCTGATCGCCCTTCTCTTTTTGCTTCTTCAGCTCCTGAAAATACTTAATGAAAATGATTAAATTTTTATCATTACTCATCCCTTTGCCTATATATCATTTGCCTTGATTTTGAGTCAAAGGGAGGAGCCTTCTTAACAAGGTAGAATAAAACAAATGACTTAAATGAAATGGGGGTAAGGGTTGAGAGAACTTACCTACCGTGGTGTGAATCCTCTCCTCTCCTGTATTGAAATGCCTATAACACTTGATAAAAGGGGATTAGATCTTCACCATGACTCATCCCTTTTCCTATTATGGTCAACTTTGACTTAGGTCAAAGGGAAGAGCCTTCTTAACAAGGTAATTAAAGCAAAAATGGATATGCAATGTAGGAATGGAAATATGCATGACAGAAAAATGAACATGGATGCAACTAAGGCAATGGTCATGACTGAGCATTTT
The DNA here is from genome assembly GCA_036172225.1 of Cryptocoryne crispatula var. balansae. NCBI lineage: Eukaryota > Viridiplantae > Streptophyta > Magnoliopsida > Alismatales > Araceae > Cryptocoryne > Cryptocoryne crispatula. The sequence goes on from CM069932.1 coordinate 25,104,817, forward strand.
TTTGGATTTTCTTAGAAATATTCATTTCTTTTTGGATTTTTGAAATATTCAAATTTTTTTGTATTTTGAATTATGCAATTTTTTTATTTTTGAAATATGTATTTTTTGTTTTTTTTGAAATATTCCACTTTTTTGTGGAGAAAATGCTAGTATTTGAGACAAGTCATCGGTCTTTGGGGTTTGTCAAGACTCAAGTGGTAGATGCCACGTGCAAAAATAAAGTTCCCTACCTAGAATCTTTCTAACCTTCTTCCTTTGATCGGCTTGGGTTCCACCTGGATTTGGTCGGTTTACCCTACCCAAGGGGTTTAAGGAGGAAGAGTATAGAAGAAGTCCTTGATAGGGTTTAAAGATGTTGAGAGGGATTTCTCTACTCTCACTCAAATTACCCATTGGGGTTCTGCCTCTTTGGGTTTTTCTTTCTTTTTTTGCTCTTTTCTATATGGCACATATTTGGACAGGTTTTTGACCCGTGGGGACATTGCCCATCTTTTAGTGCCTTTTACCATGACTATCATTCTGGGTACTCATTCAGACAGGTTGATCATTTTTTTCTTTTTCTAACCTGAGGGGTTCATTGCCCATCTTTTGGCACCCTTTTGTACCCTCTGAGACGGCCTCCTACTAGGGTGGGAGTGTTTTCGATACTACCCCTCTCTAATCTTCTCTCCCTATCTTGGACCGAGTAGAAGAGAATAGGGTAAGGGTACTCCTTCCATTTCTAGATTTCTGCCTTGCCTTTCGCAAGTGTCAGGTTGTCTGGATTCTAGGATTGGGAAGTGTTGTGTGTGTAGGATGGTACCTACCCTTGACTTCTCACGAACAACGTAGGATCGATGACTTGAGATTATACCAGTGGTTTCTCCATTTTTATGGAAAGTACTTTTTGAGGTAAACTCCATTCTAAGGATGATTCAATTTTTCTCCATTTGCATTGGTCAATTCATATGCATTACCTGGATACTTTTCAGTGATTACAAAAGGCCCTTCCCAGTTAGGTTGCAACTTGGAGCGGGGACCCCCTGGCTTAACGAATATGCGTTTGACTACCATCTCACCAATTTCGAATTTTCTCCCGACCACCCTCTTTTGATAAAACCTTTTGAGTCTATTCTGATAAGTCTGGGCATGCTCGATGTCGACTCTGAAAACGGGTTCCGGATCGGCACCTCAAGATAAGATGGTGAAAGATAGAATTGGGGAAAAAGGGAGTGAATCAGAAAACACTCGGAAAGCGGTAAAGACTCCTCACCTCAGTTCCACACTCACATTGATCCCCGAACCTTCATCTCACGGCGTCGCTCAAGCATCGGAGATGGTTCGGGTCATGTGGGAGAAGAGTGAGGAGGAGATGAAATTAAAACATGAAAGATGTGGTCGCCAGGAGCCGCAGGCTCCACTTTATAGAATAAAAATAAGAGATGAGTTGAATTGACCGTGTACCTTAGCGTGGGAGATTGGGATGTGGGTTCAACCTTCTTCTTCTTCGACCGGCCGATGAAGAAGAGTCCAACCGATGCTAGTTTGATAAACCTGTGCAACTAGAACAATAAACCAAGTGAAAGAAAATGATTAGAACTATGGGAAGTGTAGTAACTATAGAGAGAATATGAGAAAGAAGCAATTGGAATTGAACTCATCGGATTGGGGCGAGTCCTAACCCCTTTTTTTGTATTTTTTATTATGTAAAAATGATGCAAATGAACTGAAATATGCTTTAAAATAGTAAATGAACTGAGTTAAATGAGTTGAGGAAGCTTATGGAATGGATCGGCTTGAGTCGAAGCCAAGTTGGTTGAAGAAGGCCGGTTCGGGTAGCCTTTGCACCCTTCTGGCGCGACTTTGGTGCAGAGGATGCTAAGGACGACCCCGATGTCATAATTGAGTGCTGTTTGTTGGAGTAGACATAGGACTCAAAGAGGAAGAGTTTATATGTTTATGACTTCTCCGAAATACTCCTTTATAAGTCAGTAAAAATTCTGAAAGTTGGCGGATTTAGAAAACAGAACCTGGGTGCGCGCCCTCAGTGTAGCAATCGCCACGATGAAACGGCAAGTCGGAATTGAGTGCCGTCAGTTGGAGATAAAAGAGAACGAAGAGATGAACATATTATATGTTGAATACTTTTGCAGCAGGAACCCAGGATTTTCTGCAGAAGTCGATGAAGATGGTTGATGCAGAACACCCGGATCGAGCCTTCTCCTTCACTTCGGGATCGATCTTTCAATGTCGGATCGCCTTTGGACGTCGGGACGGCTTTGGAGAAGAGCTTGGATGACCTCTGGACGAGCTAGGCATGGGGGATCCTCCTTGGGTCGTTGAGAATGGCCCTTAATTTATAGGGGAAGGAAGCCAGTGCAAATTTTAGAAACTGGACCGACCGCGCCCCCGCGTTTCAAAGGGAACGAGGGCGCGTAGGGCGCGCCCTCAAACCAAGGGCGCGCAGGGCGCGCCCCCAGTTCGGGGACGCGGTCTGCGCGCCCCCCTATTTCAAAGGAAGCGGGAGCGCGTTACGCGTCTCACTGCTAAAAATCGACGGAAACTTCCGGAAATTGCTAAAAATTGACTTGATATACGTAACGCGTCCCCGAATCGGGGGCGCGGTACAAATAATCGAAAATCCTCTGCGGAAACCTTCCAAAAATCTGGTTTAGAAGGTGCTAATCTGGGTAATTTGCGATTTAAAGAAACTGACCGCGCCCCCGCCTTTCAAAGGAACCGGGGGCGTGCAGGGCGCGCCCCCGGGTTGAGGGCGCGCTCTGCGCGCCCTCCTCTTTCAAAGGGAGCGGGGGCGCAATACACTCTCTTTCCTACGCGCGTGTTCCGCGAGCCGTATCTTGCAAACGGGATGTCCGATTCGGCTCCCATTTGTTGCGTTGGAAAGAGGACCTTCAAACGCACCTCCTCAAGTCGGTAAACCAGCCAGCATGACTCCCGAGACATTCGCACGGGGCTTTCTACCGGTTTACCCTCTTGCGGAAAGCCGAAACTCGGGGCAAAGATCCGAAAGAGCATGGTTCCGGTCGAGAAATCTCGGGTCAACTTGGAATGACTTAAAATGATGACCGAACAAGTCCTGTACGATCGGACAACCCGAAGTCATCGAAAAATCTGAGATTAACCCGGTAAACGTGAATCGAAAGCCGTAAAAGCCGCGAAACCCTAAAATTGACCGAACCGGATGTATGGCCCCGGTTGATGAAAATATTCGGCTAGAATCGACCCGGATGACCTGAAAAGACCCGGTGATGACCGGAAAGGCCTAACATGTGGTCCGGGATAGCCGTGTCAGCACAGATCGAAAAAGCCATAACGAAAGCCATCATTGACCGACGCCTACCGAAATGACTTCTCGGAAACCTTGAATGTTACGGAACACATGCGGGACTCCCGAGACCTTCAGTTATGGACCATTCAAGGTCGGTCATCGAGCAGGCTTCGTGTTTTTACAGTTCACGTGCGCCTCTCGCTTGAAGGTTACGGCAATATTCCGGAAATCATTGGTCCATTCTCAACTTACAAGGGGCTCCACCAATGTCCTTAGCTCATGTCCACGAGGTAATCCAGATCAGATAATGGTCAGATAAAAGATATCACCTATGTAATAAGAGTCTGGGGCTTTGAATTAGGCCAATTTGGCGTGTCTACACTCGGCAGCGGCTAGCCTTCTTTCATCCAAGAGTTCAAGCTGTGCAATGAGAGATTCTCGTCTCTCATCAATAGGAACATCCTTGTCGAGCTGAACTCGGAGAGATGGAAGTAATACTTCATAAGGGACCACTGCTTCCATCCCATATGCCAAGGCATACGGGGTTTGTCTAGTGGGAGTCCTTACAGAAGTACGATAAGCCCATAGAGCATCTACAAGCTTATCAGGCTAGTCGGCAAATTTGCTAGACTTACAAGATTTCTTGATGATTTTGATTAAGGTTTTGTTGGTGGCTTCTGTTTGACCATTGCCTTGAGGATAGTATGGTGATGAATGATGCAATGAAATGCGATACCTGTTGCAAAGATCACGCAGATCTTGAGAAAGAAATTGTGGCCCATTATCGGTGATGATGTCGCTGGGGATCCCGAACCTTGCCAGGATGTTGCGCTTGATGAAGGAGCAGACTGTTGACGCTTTAATCTCCACGAATAATTCCGCTTCAGCCCACTTTGTGAAGTACTCTGTTGCTGTCAGAATGAATGATTTTGAGCGCATTTCGGAGTTGAGGTCACTCAAGGGGCCAATGATATCAAAGGCCCACATGGTGAAAGGCCATGGGGCATGAATTGGATGAAGGGAAGATGCGGGAGAGTGAATCTTGTCGGCATGGAGTTGACATGAATGACAATGCCGGACAAAGATGGAGCAGTCTTCTTCTAGAGTTGGCCAATAATATCCTTGTCGGATGATTTTCTTAGCAAGGGCTTGGGCATTCACATGACCACCACAAACTCCAGAATGTGCTTCCTTCAGCACCAACTCGGCTTCTTCTTCATCAAGACACCTGAGTAAGATTCCACTTAGGCTTCTCTTATAGAGCACTCCTCCTAGGATTGTATACCTCTGGGGTACTCTTCTGATTGCCTTCTTTTCTTTGGTGGATGATCCAGGTGGGTATGACTAATCTTGGCAATACCTCGCAATCTCGTCATACCAAGGTCTCTCACCTTCTTCTAATTCTTCCAACTTAATTAAGGAGATTTATTCTTTATGTTCCAAGTATTCCTTTTTGTTGAACCTCTCCTTAACTTTCAAAAAACGTCCATCCTCAATTGCTGGAATTGTTCTCTTACAAATGTGGATAGTCCGCACTTGCCTTCCTAGCGGGACAGATAGAGATGAAGCTAGTGAAGCTAAGGCATCGGCGAGGATATTCTTAGAACGGGGGACATGGACAAAGGTGAGTTTGAAGAATAGCTTGATGTAGCAGGTGGTGAGCTCCTGGTAGGGTTTGAGGTTTGGATGGGAAGTTTGGTACTTGGACAGGACCTGGCGCAGGATCAATTGACTATCACCTATCACCCTCAGTTCGGTGGCACCATGGAAATGAGCAGCCTCCAGCCCGGCCAGTAAGGCTTCATACTCAGCTATGTTGTTGATTGCTGGAAAGTTAAGCTGAAAAGTCTGTGGAATGGTGACACCTTCAGGTGACAGAAGGACAATACCTATCCCTCTACCATGAGAGTTCAGAGCCCCGTCAAAATATAATGTCCAAAGATTGGAAGATCGGACTGACATTAGTTTGTCATCCAGGAACTCTGACCGGACTGGGTCAAAGATGGGTATGGGGTGATGGGCAAGGTGTTCAGCAATAGCATAGCCCTTGATTGCCTTCTGTGGGACATAAGTGATATCAAATTGTGACAAGAAACTCTGCCATCACCCTAACCGATCAGTCAAGACTGTCTTCTCTAACAGAAACTTAATGGGATTGATACGAGCAATGAGCTTGACTTGGTGAGCAAGGAAATAATGTTTGAGTTTCTGAACCACCCAAACAAGAGTAGCACAGGTCTTTTATACCACAGTGTACTTCAGCTCACAAGCATTAAACATCTTGGACAAATAGTAAGTAGCTCGTTATTTCCCCTCTTCATCAACTTGTGCAAGGACTGCCCCAATAGAGTTCTCAAGAACCGAGATGTAGAGGACCAAGGGCTTGTCGGGAATTGGTGGTATAAGTACAGGGGGACTTGCCAGGTATGTTTTCAACCCATCAAACGCCTCCTGGCACTTCGAATCCCATTTAAACTCGGCCCCCGCCTTGGTTAACTCATAGAAAGGTTTACACCTTTGAGAATGTTGTGAGATAAACCGGCGGACAAATTGTAGCCTCCCAATCAATCCACGAAGCTCTTTCATATTCTTCGGAGGAGGCATACCAATAATTGCTTTAGCCTTGTTTGGGTCGATCTCTATGCCCCTTTTGCTTACTATGAACCCAAGTAGCTTTCCTGATGAAACTCCAAATGTGCACTTCTTAGGGTTCATTTTCAGCTTATATTCCCTAGCTCTTTGCAAGACTTTCCTTAGCACTTCAGAATGATCTTCCCGACTTCTGGACTTGATAACCAAATCATCCACATACACCTCTACATGGGTGTGCATCATGTCGTGAAAGATAGCCATCATAGCCCTCTGATATGTAGCACCAGCATTCTTTAACCCAAAGGGCATGACAACATAGCAATATGTTCCCCAAGGTGTAGTGAATGAGGTCTTCTCTTGGTCCTCCTCAGCTAACTGGATCTGATTGTATCCAGAATAGCCATACATGAATGAAAGCATTTCAAATCCAACTGTGTTATCAACCAAAACATCGATATGAGGCAAAGGAAAATCATCCTTAGGACACGCTCGGTTCAAGTCCCTGAAGTCTATACAAATCCGAATTCGTCCATCCTTCTTCATAACAGGGACTATGTTAGCCACCCATTGTGGATATAGGAAAACTTTAATAAATTTTGCTTGGTGTAGTTTGTCGACCTCTTCTTTCATTTTGAGTGCAATATCAGGGTGGAACCTCCTGAGCTTTTGTTTAACCGGGGTAGTTCCAGGTTTCAAGGTTAATCTATGTTCAACCAATAAATTATCTAATCCCGGCATGTCTTCATATGTCCATGCGAACGTGTCCTTATATTCTTCCAACACTTTGATCAAACGTTGTTCTTCTGAGGGAGTGAGGTTTGCACTGATGAGGATAGTCTTAGGATCTTACAGGGTTCCTAAATTCAGTTCCTTGGTCGGTTCATTCCCTGTGGCTGATGGTTCTTCAAATCTTCTAAGTCCAGATGCATATGCATCAGCCAAGTCCTCGATTTCATCCTCGGATTCGGGATCCTTCTCTGATACCACCTCATATACTCCCAAAGTATGATCTATGTTATGCTCATCCTCATATCGAATTTCATCTAGCTGGATGGTATTATCTAAAAAGTTTGGCGGCCTTGCACACTCTACGCATTTCGTGCCAATTGTTGCGTATATCTATTTGGAACTCGCTTACCTCGACTTTCCTATTTTCTAACCTAACTTGACCTGCGAAGATAAAGCTGGAAAGGTGGTATTTACAGTGGAGGGAGGATCGAGTAAATCGATCAATGATTCAGAAAAGAGGGATCCCTGATTGGGAGCACCCTCTGGGATGAGTAGAGACGTCTCCTCGATGGAAATGTGAGTTTCAGAGAAGACGTTTTTTTTTGGAAATTTCAAGTAAAAAGATAGAATGAGTCAGCATGACTCGAGGTTTGCTGGAAGCTGACTGAATTATCAGAGAGACAAACTTATGAATAAAAGGGAAAAAGGGGCTCGTGGGCCCAATGGTAACAGAAAGTGGACACATGGGTCCAAAACTGATGAAAAAAATAAACGGGTACGTGGACCCGATCTTAAAAATAAATGGGCATGTAAGCCCATGTTGGGAAAAGCCCTCAGTTCTGAAGTTGATGAGGGAAGCAAATGGGCAAGCAGGCCTAATAAGAGTGGAAGGTTGAAGAGGGCACATGGGCCCAAAGTGGGTAAGTGGGCCCTGAAGCCCATCCAAAAGATCTAGAATTAATGGTACGAGGTTCAAACATGGCATTATTGTATTTGGGCCTCGTGGAATGGTTTTGACTTGGGTAACATGTTTAACTAGATGATTTAAGATTGGTCTGCCCTTGAGTGGTTCCTGGTGCTCTTCCCCACTTGATAACAGACGAGTCAAAGATAAGCATAAGTCTTCCAAGTCTTCTTCTTCTTCATCTGGAGCCTTCCTTCTCTTGACAACTATAATGAAACTCTTGTCATCTTCAGCCATCATCATGGTCTCCCCTTTGATAAAGAAGGTGTGGAGTCCCATGGCATATCTTGGCTGGAAGATCCTCCTTGGGATGGAATCCTCTTCATATCCCAACCCTTGCCTGCGTAGCCTTTTCACAGTTTGAATCGGCTAAGTGATTCCTTGAAGATCCTTGCCTAGACCTTTTCCAGGCTGATAGCCTAGTTTCATCATCATCCACCATCTCATTGTGTCAGGTAGAGAGGCAGTCATACATCTGACTTCTGGTAAATCTCCCACTGAGATATGGGGTTGTATTGACAAACCAAGCGGTGTAAAAGTAGGATCATTCATCTCGTCCCTTATAGGCATGCTAGTCACTTTGACCACTTGTCCTTTAAAGGGAAATTTTATGCACTGGTGGTTTGTTGAAGCCACAGCTCCTATTGCCTCCAAGTATGGCCTCCCAAGTATAGCCCGAAAAGTTGGATCTAATTCTAGAACAAGAAAATCCATTGTGACCATACATGGTCCAAGTTTGACTTCTAAAGTGACCACCCCACGTGCAGACTTCTTGGAATTGTCATAGGCTATCACCATGGCACAAGATGGCTTAATTTCTTGTTCAGAAATACTGCATAACTGCAGAGTTTCTGGCGGCATAACGTTGATGGAAGCTCCAATGTCAACCAAACAGGATTTCACTTCAATATTACAAATAACCACAGCCACATGCAAAGCATATCTCTTAAATTCCGGATCTGCTAATTCTTCCTGAGAGAAAGTAAGTGTTGGGTGCTCACTTCTAGGGGCTAACACTGTAGTGATTTTTCTCAGGTGGGAGGTCTTCATTCACCATGACCCTTTGCAAATACTGCTGTAGAATCTCCTGGTGCACTTTTGATCTTTTGATCAACTCAAGTATGGAAATACGGGCCAGTGTTGTATCCAAATGCTTCAACAAATCATAGGCTGTGCCTGGCAATGGTTCTTCTACTTGTTCCTCCTCCATTGGATCCTGTGGTTGAGTACTGACTTGGGGAAAGAGCCACTGGAACATCCTCCCACTCCGAAGCACCGGGGCTATTTGGCGATCGGGTAGAGGTGACGGGTTAACTGGGGTGGGAACAGGTGGTGTAGGTTCAGGTATGGTAGGCAATGGGATTGGTGGTTCTAGGATGATGGGGTTAGTTGGTAGAGAGGTAGGATTTGGAGGTGGTAATGATGGTGATACAGGTGGCCTAATAAGAAGAGACCGGGGTGCAGAAGTGGTTGATGAGTTTAATGAAGGTGTAGGTTGTGAAATTGGTTGTGGTGGTATGATAGGTTGGGTTTTTGGAGTGGTAGAGCTCGTAGGCTGGGGGTTCAGGTTTGGTGTAGGTTGTGAAATTGGTTGTGGTGGTATGATAGGTTGGGGTTTTGGAGTGGTAGAGCTCGTAGGGCTGGGGTTCAGGTTTGGTGGTGATTGTGGTGGTCGGATGAGCAAGGGCCGGTGTGTAGCAATGGTTGAAGGAGGTGTAGTTAAGGAGGGGGCTGGCCTAATGAGGGGTCGGCGAGAAGAAGTGGCGGCCAGTGGTTGGGTTATTGAACTTGGCGGTGGTTGTGGAGTAGAAGGTGCACGGATTATTTGTCTAGGAGGGTTCCTAGCAGGAGACCTAGCCGGGTTGACAGGCATGGTTGTATTGTGGCTTTCTAGTTGCCAACCTTGAGCATGGCTGGCATCTCCCTGGACAATGAAGTGTACTAGACCAATTCCTGGGTTTGGATGTGCTGGTGCCGGTGTTGGAGCGGGAGCATGTAATGGGAGCGTATTCTGAACAATCTCCAAGCCAGGTTGTTGTTGAGGTTGAGCCGGTGGACGCTGCCGCTGCTGCTGCCTAGCCTTCATTACCTGTATGCATTCCCCCATTTGGACCCAATCAATGCTGCCTTGGTCATTCAAATCGTGGATGTAATCCTTGAATTGAAAACACACTTCAACAGTGTGACCAGGGCACCGGTGGTAAGCACAATATCGGGACATATCTACATTTGTTGGCCAAACCTCTCTTTCCTTGGGCAATTCCAACTATTTCTCCGCCATGAGTACATTGAAGATGTCGATCAAGGAGTAAGGGAGTTGTTGGTAGTTCTCTCTCCTAGGACCTCCCCTTCGTGGTGCCTGATTGAGTGGTGGCGGTGCCCTATTGTAGGTAGGTTGACGAGGTTGCTGGGGTTGTGCTACTGGTTGCGGGGGTTGTTGTGGTTGTCGTGGTTGTGGTGGCCTAACCTGTTGTTGAGGGGGGTAATAGGAAAGGTTTTGTGGTGGGTTTCTGAACTGGTTTTGACGGTTCCCTCCCTGGTTCCCCACAATGTTTATAGCTTCATTGTTGACCACTCCTTCGGTTGTAAGCCCAACTGGTGCAGAGGGGGTCTTCCTGAAGTTTCTAGGTTTAGGATCAAAAGGGTTTATCATGGTGGCATCCTTGAAGTGGGCTTGCAAGTATCGGGCACTGTCATAGAGTTCATTCATGGTGGTAGGACGGTGCATGATCAATACATTCCTCAAGGCAGGTGTAGTGTTGCCGATAAGCATCTTTACTTGTTCCCCTTCAGAAATCACATCTGTCAATTTTTCTGCCATTCCCTTCCAGCGATCAGCAAACTTTATGAAGTCCTCTTCGGGCTTCATCTTCTCAGCAATCAAGTCTATAATGGAGCATGCTGGTGCCACCCGGTCTCTGTATCTTTGCAAGAATTTGGTTTTCACAATATCAAAGTCTTTTGCCTCAAAGGAGTCGAGTGAGTAGAACCATTCCAATGCAGACCCTTCTAATGATCGATGAAACAAGAAGGCAAGAACCCTACGATCATCTTTCTAGAATGAGGATTCATAGAGAAAATCTTTAAGATGAAGAAAAGGATTGCCAGTACCATTGTAGCGGCGATAAACTGGTAGTTCAGAAGGTGGCAGGTGGAGAACTGGCAAAGAAGGAATAGAAATCTCAAGCACTGACTTGGAGTCCAGGCGACATCTCAGCTCTTCATAACGTTCATTCATCTGAGTGAGCTGATCCATGATTGCCTGGGTGAGAGCAGGTTCTTGGTTTACTGGAGGCGGTATGTGGTTAGAGACATGGTTCTGGAATTGAGGAGCATGACTTGAAGTTGTCCCATGACTTGATGGGCCAAGGGAGCAACATGGTTAAAATAGGGTGGCTGAACAAATGAGAGTTAAACCATAGATGGTTGAGCTATAGATGGTTGAACTACAGATGGTTGTGCTAGTGCCAATGATGGTTGAATCACAGATTGTTGAACAATAGGTGGTTGAACAGAAGGTGATTGAATGAGTGGTGGTCGAACCAGAGGACAAGGAGATGAGGCAACTTGGTTAACTTCAGCCTGATTTGAGGCCATTTTGCCTTTCACTATGGATTGTATACGGGCATAGGTTTCTAGGTCGGTATAGAGAGACAACTCCCTAAAGAGTTGTTCAACATCACGAGGAGCAGATGGTTGAGGGACCTCTTGCGCTTCTGACTCAAACAATGGATTAACACGACCATCTGACGGATTTGGTTGATGACCCATCTCGTGCTCTCGATGTTCAGCTTGTTCCGCCATTACAAAGTGCCTTCCAGACCTTAGTTGCATTGAACTTCAAGGAGAAAACAAACAAGTTGACAAAGAACTTTTTTTTGTTTTTTTAGTATTTTGCAAAAGGTTAGATGTTTGAATTTTTGTTTGACAAACAAGTGATGCAAAGACGTGAAAGCAAGATTACGCAATGATTTTGATTAAACCTTAGGTTTATGAATTTTGTTAAGAATTGTTCTCTCAACAAATGGGTTAGGATCCTAACTCCAATCTCCAACGACCTAGGTTTCACACAATCTCACCATGTGTAGGTAACCTAGGATGCTTCGGGTTTTGGGGAGTGGTACAACCAACCCGATCGTGAAGAGGAATACTCCACGTATGAGGAATTATGGAGGCTTTGATGAAAGCCAACCAAGTCAACTAGGAAGGAATATCCCAGAAGAGAGGTCAGAATTCACCAAGAGGGTGTTTTGGATGGGAGGGATAAATGGGAGAGTGAGCTCCCGCCTCAAAAAAGTGTAAAATAAGGAGGTAGAGAGAAGGAGCAGAGAATGTAATCAAGTAATAAAACAAGTAATGAGCAAAACATAAACTTAAATAAACAAGTAATTACACATGACAAGCAATTAGAAACTAGACAAGCAACTAGAAACTAGAATCTAGACCTTGTTTCTTCTATGAGTCAAATGAAGATAGTGAAAAGGTGATGTAAAGACGAGGGTTCAGATATGATAGCTAAGCAAAAGGGTGGTCCACATGGGGACTGATGTAAGAATAAGCTGGTTCACGTGGGAACCGGGGTAAAAGGTAAAGGTGGTTCACGTGGGAACCGGTTTTGGGTAAAAAGGGGTGGTTCACGTGGGAACCGGTTTGAATGGTCAAAAGAGAGCCATGTGGGGCCAATTAAAGGTGAATAAAGATCTGATCCAAGTTGGGATAGATCTGGAAAAAAAGGGGTTTGGTTCACGTGGGAACCGAAGTAAAGAAAGAGATTGGTTCACGTGGGAACCGATTTAAAAGGAAAAGGGTGGTTCACGTGGGAACCGGTTTAAATAAAATGACATAAATTAAATGGCATACTTGGAATTTCAGATCAGATGAAATATGGGTGAAATCAGAAATTTTGAGATGGCATGAAGTTTAAGAAAGGTGGAAGGAAGGAAAGGCTCACGTGGGAACCGGTCAAGAACTAGAACTAGTTGCAAACAAAACACTAAGCACCCACGGTTAAAGACAATTTGTCCCACCGTGGTCACCACAAATCTGTCGACTTTGAAAATTTAACGGGGTCCTCTCCTTTTCAGGGAAGTCCGTGAATCCATATCGTCACCTCAAGAGGGGATGAGAAAAGAAAGGAATAAAGCTCGGAAAGCAAATCTCACCTCGATCCCACACTCACATTGATCCCCGAACTTTCATCCCTTGGCGTCGCTCGATCACCAAAGAGACGGTTCAGGTCATGTGGGAGGAGGGTGAGAAGAAAGAAATGTGGTCGCCAGGAACCGTGGGTTCCAATTTATGAAATTAAAATGACCGTGTGTACCTTAGCGTGAAGAGTGTGGGTTAAAGCTTCTCCTTCCTCGGCCAGCCGATGAAGAAGAGTCCTCAACGTGTGGGTGCTTGATCTTCTGTGAAACTAGACAAATAAACAAGTGAAATAGACTATTATAACTAAACAAAGTAGAGTATATGTAAAGAGAATAACATAAAACACACAACTGACTAGAAACTGACCGGATTCGGGTTATCTCTAACCCCTTTTTTATTTTCGGATAAACAGACTAAAAATAATGAAAAAAAATATAAAAAATGATAGGAGGATGTATAATCACTAAAAAAAGAGATATGAAAAAGAAAAAAAAATTCTGAGTTGAATAGAGAAAGATATGGCCAAATCTGGGTTATCGAAAAAGCCAAGCAGCAGTCCAGGATCTGCCAGGCGCGACTTTACTTCTGCGCTCGTCACGACCAGCCCCGACCTCGGAATCAAGTGAAGTCGATTGTAAACTCAAGAAGACTTGGAGATGAAGAACTTTGATGAAGATAGATTGGACATAAGACGTCTACACACTTCTGTAGAGGCTGAAGAAGAGAGACCTGGCTGATCACCTGCAGAACAGTCTTTCTCTCTCTTGAACAGACTTTTCTCTCTCTAAAAACTCGAAATTCTCTCTCTACAAATCACAAAATCAATGTAGGAGGGAGGTTGGATGTCTTGAGATGCCTGGGGGGTCATGCCCATGCCTTTGGAACGACCAGAATCATAGTTAATTTATAAGAGAATGAACAGACCTATCCGTACTAAAAAATAGGCACATTGCGCCCTACCCCAGGGCGCATGCACCCTGGTGCAGGGCGCATGCGCCCCCTGGAAGGGGCGCATCCCATCTTGTCTAAAAAAATTGATCTTATCTGCTCGATCTATTCAGCGGTAGAGTCCCGGTGAAAAACTGGGTCCCTCGTGCCTCAAGGTTAGGGCGCATGTGCCCTCAAGTGAGGGCACAAGGTCACGTGCCTCACTGGTAGGGCGCATGGGCACGTGCCCTGGGTCTCGGGCGCATGTGACTAGGAACCCGGGCGCATGGGACTATTTTTGCGCGTCCTTCTTCCGGAAGCCATTGCGAACACTCCCGAACTCAGAATTCGACGCCGTTTGCTGCGTTGGAAAACTAACAGGCCGAAGAAGCTCTCTATAGAATTAGATCAGACTTCACACCCTCCAAAACTTCAGAATTTTGTCCGGAAGTTAGGGAAGTGAACAGAAGATCCGATACTGGTCAGAATGACTTTGACGGTAAACCGGAAAGGCACGGTATGGAACAAAACTTGTATGGGGTGTGAATATGACCATAACCTTCAATGCATGATCATTAGGCATTGGTCATTCAGCCAATTTCCATGCTTACATGATTTACGTGTGGCTTTCGCTTGGAAATTACGACTTTTTGCGGAAAACTTCGGAAAACATCCGATTTCGTTCGGCGAAGCTCAAAATCAACTTTTAAAGACCCGGCATCATTATAAGGTCAATCGCACATTTTACCCTATAAAACATGAGTTTTATGCTCTGAATTAGGTGAATTTGGCGTGTCTACAACCATGTGACCCTCTTTTATTTCCAATTGCTATTTAAACCGGTTCCTGCGTGAACCACCCTTTTTTCCTTTCAAACCAGTTTCCGCGTGAACCAATCTCTTTCTTTAGTTCGGTTCCCACGTGAACTAAACCTCTTTCTTTAGATATATCCCTACTTGGATTAGATACTTATTCATCTTTAATTGGCCCCACGTGGCCCTCTTTAATCATTTAAACCGGTTCCCGCGTGAACCACCCTTTTGCTACCAAAACCGGTTCCCGCATGAACCACCTTCACTTTTATCCCAGTTCCCACATGAACCAATTTATTCTTACATCGGTCCCCATGTGGACCACCCCTTTTTCTTGGCTATCAGATCTAAACTCTCTTCTTTTCATTACTTTTCATTCTCCCTTTTGCTTTGCTTGTCTAGTTTCTAGTTACTTGTCTTATGTGATTGCTTGTTTATTTAAGTTTATGTTCTACTTATTATTTGAATTATCGCTTGATTGCATTATCTGTTCCTTCTCTCTAACTCCTTCTTTTACACTTTTTTTCTTTTGAGGCGGGAGCTCATTCTCCCATTTACCTCTCCTATCCAAAACACCCCCTTGGTGGATTCTAACCTCTCTTTTGAGATATTCCTTCCTAGTTGACTTGGTTGGCTTTCATCAAGGCCTCCATAATTCCTCATACGTAGAGTATTCCTCGTCACGATCGGGTTGGTTGTATCACTCCCCAAAACCCAAAGCACCCTATGTTATCTACACGTGGTGAGATTGTGTGAAACCTAGGTCATTGGAGATTGGAGTTAGGATCCTAACCTATTTGTTGAAAGAACAATTCTTAACAAATCCATAAACCTAAGGTTTAATCAAAATCATTGCATAATCTTGTTTTCAAGTCTTTGCATCACTTGTTTGTCAAACAAAAATTCAAAACTCTAACATTTTTTCAAGATGCTAAAAACTAGAACAAAGTTCTTTGTTTGTTTTGCCAACTCATTTTTTTTACCTTCTCCTTGAAGTTGAAAGGTTTCAATGCAATTAAGGTCTAGAAGGCATGTTGGAATGGTGAAACATGCTGCACGTCAAGAGCACAAGATGGGTCATTAACCAATTCCATCAGACGGTCATGTTAATCCCTTGTTTGAGTTAGAAGAGCAAGAGGTCCCACAACTATCTGCTCCCCATGATATTGAACAACTCTTTAGGTAGTTGTCTCTTTATACTGACCCAGAAACCTATTTCCGTATACAATCCATGGTGAAGGGCAAAATTGCCTCTAATCAGGCTAAAGCCAACCAAGTTGCCTCATCTCCTCATCCTATGGTTCGACCACCACTCATTCAATCATCCTTTGTTCAACCACCTATTGTTCAACAATCTATGATTCAACCATCATTAGCTCAACCGTCTGTTGTTCAACCATCTGTGGTTCAACCATCATTTGTCCAGCCACCTTATTTCAACCATGTTGCTCCCTTAGCCCACCAAGTCATGGGACAATCTTCAAAGAATTTGCCAAATCATGCTCCTCACTTCCAGAATCACGCATCTAACCACATAGCCCCACCAGTAAACCAAGAACCTGCTCTCACCCAGGTAATCATGGATCAGCTCACCCAAATGAAAGAACGTTATGAAGAGCTGAGATGTCGCTTGGACTCCAAGTCCACTCCTGAGGTCTCCATTCCTTCTTTGCTAGTTCTTCACCTGCCACCTTATGAACTACCAGTTTATTGCCGCTACAATGGTACTGGCAATCCTTTTCTCCACCTTAAGGATTTTCTCTACGAGTCCTCATTCTAGAAAAATGATCGTAGAGTCCTTGCTTTCTTGTTCTGCCGATCATTAGAAGGGTCTGCATTGGAATGGTTCTACTCACTTGACCCCTTTGAGGCAGGAGATTTGGATATTGTCAAGACCAAATTTTTGCAAAGATACAGAGACCGGGTGCCACTATCATGCTCAATTATAGATTTGATTACTGAGAAGATGAAGCCCAAAGAGGACTTCATAAAGTTTGTTGATCACTGGAGGGAAATGGCAGAGAAACTAATAGATGTTATTTCAGAAGGGAAACAAGTAAAGATGCTCATTGGAAACACCACACCAGTTCTGAGGAATGTCTTGATTATGCACCATCCTACCACCATGAATGAGTTTTATGACAGTGCCTGATACTTGCAAGCCCACTTCAAAGATGCAACAATGATAAATCCATTTGATCCCAAACCTATAAACATCAGGAAGACCACCTCTGCACCAGCTGGGCCTACAACTGAGGGAATTGTCAACAATGAAGCTATAAATAATGTGGGGAACCAGGGAGGGAACCATCAAAACCAGTTTAGGAATCCACCGCAAAACCTTTCCTACCATCCCCCTCAACAACAAATTAGGCCACAACAACCATGACAACCACAACAACCACCTCAACCTGTAGCGCAACCCCAGCAACCTCGTCAACCTACCTACAATAAGGCACCTCCACCACCCAATCAGGCACCATGAAGGGGAGGTCCTAGGAGAGAGAATTACCAACAACTCCCTTACTCCTTGATCGACATCTTCAATGTACTCATGGCAGAGAAACAGTTAGAATTGCCCAAGGAAAGAAAGGTTTGGCTAGTAAATGCAGATATGTCCTAATACTGTGCTTACCACTGGTACCCTGGTCACATCGTGGAAGTGTGTTTTTAATTCAAAGACTACAACCACGATCTCAATGACCAAGGCAGCATTGATTGGGCCCAATTAGGGGAATGCATATAGGTAATGAAGGCTAAGCAGCAGCAGCAACAGCATCCACCAATTCAACCTCAACAACAACCTGGTTTGGGAATTATTCAGAATCCGCTCCTATTACATGCTCCCGCTCCGACACTGGCACCAGCATATCCAAACCCAGGAATTGCTCTAGTACACTTCATTGTCCAAGAAGTTGCCAACCATGCTCAAAGTTGGCAGCTAAAAAACCACAATGCAACCATGCCACCATAATCACCATCATTAGGCCAGCCCCCACACTTCCCTCAAGCATTGCTACACACCGGCCCTTGCTCATCCAGCCACCACAATCACCATCAAACCTGAACCCCCAGCCACTGAGCTCTGTCACTCCAAAACCCCAACCTATCACACCATCAACCCCACAACCTACCACATCAACCACTCCTGCACCCCGGCCTCTTCTTATCAGGACGCCACCATCACCATCACTACCACCTCCAAATCCTACCCCTCTACCCACAAACCCAACCATCCTGGATCCACCAATCCCATTGCCTACCATACCTACACCTACACTGCCTGTTCCACCACATCCCACCCCAGTTAACCCATCACCTCTAACCAACCGCCAAATAGCCCCAGTGCTTTGAAGTGGGAGGATGTTCGAGTGGCTCTTTCCCCAAGTCGGGACTCAACCGCAGGATCCAGTGGAGGAAGAACAAGTGGAAGAACCCTTGCCAGGCATGGCCTATGATTTGTTGAAAAATTTGGATAAGAAACCGGCCCGTACCTCCATACTTGAGTTGATTAAAAGATCAAAGGTGCACCAGGAAATTTTACAGCAGTATTTGCGAAGGGTCATGGTGAATGAAGATCTCTCACCTGAGAAGATCACTACAGTGTTAGCCCCTAGAAGTGAGCACCCAACACTCTCTTTCTCTTAGGAGGAATTAGTAGATCTAGAGGTCAGGAGATACGCCTTACATGTGGTTGTTATCATCTGTAATATTGAAGTGAAATCATGTTTGGTTGACACTAGAGCTTCTATCAACGTTATGCCACCAGAAACTTTGTAGTTGTGCGGCATTTCAAGCCATCCTGTGCCATGGTGACAGACTATGACAACTCCAAGAAGTCCACATGTGGGGTGGTTACTCTAGAAGTTAAACTTGGACCATGTACGGTCACAACTGATTTTCATGTTCTTGAACTAGATCCAACATTTCGGTCTATACTTGGGAGGCCGTACTTGGAAGCAATAGGAGCTTTGGCTTTAACAAACCATCAGTGCATAAAATTTCCCTTTAAAGGACAAGTTGTCAAAGTAACCAGCATGCCCGTAAGGAATGAGCTAAATGATGCTTTTTCACCCTTAGGACTATCAATGCAATTGAAGATCACAGTGGGAGAGTTGCCAGAAGTTAGATGCATGACCATCTCTCTACCAAACACAGTGGGATGGCGGATGATGATGAAATTGGGCTATCAGCCTGGAAAAGGTTTGGGCAAGGATCTTCAAGGGATCACTCAGCTGATTGAAACTGTGAAAAGGCCACGTAGGCAGGGGTTGGGATACGAAGAATATTCCATCTTAAGGAGTGTCTTCCAGCTAGGATATGCCAGGGGATTCCATACATTCTTTATCAAAGGGGAGACCATGATGATGGCTGAAGATGACAAGAGTTCCATTACAGCTGTCAAGAGAAGGAAGGCTCCAGATGAAGAAGAAGACTTGGAAAGTCTGTGCCTATCTTTGACTCGTTTGTTCTCAAGTGGGGAAGAGCACCAAGAACCACTCAAGGGCAGATCAATCTTGGATCATCCTATCTATAGACATGCCAAATTGGCCTGATTCGGAGCACCAGACTCTTATTCTATAGGCGATATCTTTTATTTGACCATTATTTGCTCCAGATTACCTCATGGAGATGAGCTAAGGACGCTGGTGGAGCCCCTCGCAAATTGAGAATGGACCGATGATTTCTGGAGTAAAGTCGTAACCTTCAAGTAAGAGCCATGCGTGAACCGTGAAAACACGAAGCCTGCTCAATGGCCGACCATGAATGGTCCTTACTTGACCATCTCGGGAGTCCCGCATGTGTTCCGTAACATTCAAGGTTTCCGAGAAGTCATTTCGGTAGGCATCGGTCAATGACGGCTTTCGTTATGGCTTTTTCGATTTGTACTGACACGGCTATCCCGGACCACATGTTAGGCCTTTCCGGTCATCAACGGGTCTTTTCGGGTCATCCGGGTCGATTCTAGATGAATTTTTTCATCAATCATGGCCATACGTCCGGTTCGGTCAATTTTAGGGTTTCTCAGCTTTTCCGAGTTTCGGTTCACGTTTACCGGGTTAATCTCAGATTTTTTGATGACTTCGGGTTTTCCGATCATACTGGACTTGTTTGGTCATCATTTTAAGTCATCCAGAGTTGACCCGAGATTTCTCAACCGGAACCGTGCTCTTTCGGATCTTCACCACGGGTTTTGGCTTTCCGCGAGAGGGTAAACCAATAGAAAGCCCTGTGCAAATGTCTCAGGAGTCATGATGGCTGGTTTACCAACTTGACGAGGTGCGGTTGAAGGTCCTCTTTCCAACGCAACAAACAGGAGCCGAATCGGACATCCCGTTTGCAAGATACGGCTCGCGGAACGCGCGCGCAAGAGAGAGAGTCTACCGCGCCCCCGCTCCCTTTGAAAAGGGAGGGCGCGCCCTCAAACTGGGGGCGCACCCTGCGCGCCCCCGGTTCCTTTGAAAAGTGGGGGCGCGGTCAATTTCCAAAAAATTGGAAATTGCCTTGATTAGCACCTTATAAACCGGATTTTTGGAAGGTTTCCGCAGATGATTTTCAATTATTTGTACAGTGCCTCCGGTTCAGGGGCATGTTACGTATGTCAAGTCAATTTTTAGCAATTTCTGGAAGTTTTCGGCGAATTTTAGCAGTGAGACATGTATCGCACCCCCGAAGTGAGGGTGCGCCCTAAAAAGCAAGGGCGCGGTCGGTCCAGTTTTCATATTTTGCACCGGCTTCCTTCCCCTATAAATTGAGGGCCATTCTCAATGACCCAAGGTTAATCCCCGGTGCCTAGCTCATCCTGATATCATCCAAGCTCTCTCCCAAGGCCGTCCTGACGTCCAAAGCTGATCCGACATCGAGAGATCGATCCCGAAGTGAAGGAGAAGGCTCAATCCGGGTGTTCTGCATTAACCGACTTCATTGACTTCTCCAGAAAATCTGGAACTCTTTCTGCAAAAGTTATCAACATATAAGTTGTTCCTCTCTTCATCCTCTTTCATCTCCAACTGACAGCACTTGATTCTGACTTACCGTTTGTTCGTGGCAGTTGCTGTACTGAGCGCGCGCATCCAGGCTCTGTTTTCTATATCCGCCCACTTACAGAATTTTTTACAAACTTCTACAAAAGTATTTCGGAGAAATCATCAACATAGGAACTCTTCCTCTCTGACTCTTATGTCTATTCCAACAAATGACACTCGATTCTGACATTTGGGTTGTCTGTACTATTTTCTAAACCAAAGTCACACCAGGAGGGTGCAAGGCTACCCGAACCGGCTTGTTTCAACCATCTCGGCTTCAACTCAAGCTGATTCACTTTATAAACTTCCTCAACCCACTTTATTCAGTTCATTTACTGTTTTATAACATCTTTTAGTTCATTTGAATCATTTTTTCATAATTGAAAACACAAAAAAGGGGTTAGGGCTCGCCCCAATCCGGTGAGTTCTATTCCAACTGCTTCTTTGTTTCATCTCTTCTTCTATAGTTTCTACACTTCCCATAGTTCTAATTGGTTTCTTTCACTTGGTTTATTGTTCTAGTTGCACAGGTCTATCAAGCTAGCATCAGTTGGAGATTCTTCTTCATCGGCCGGCCGAAGAAGAAGAAGGTTTAACCCACATCCCAATCTCCCGCGCTAAGGTACACGGTCAAATTCAACTTCTTTCTATTTTCATTACAAAAAGTGGAACCCACGGCTCCTGGCGACCAAATTTCTTATTCATGTTATAAGTTCATCTCTTCCTCACTCTCCTCCCACATGACCCGAACCATCTCCGGTGCTCGAGCGACGCCGTGAGATGAAAGTTCGGGGATCAATGTGAGTGTGGGACCGAGATGAGGACTTGTTATCGCTTTCCAAGTGTTTTTTTTTCGATTCACTCCCCTTTTCCACTATTCTATCTTTCACCTTCTCTTGAGGTGCCCACACGGAACCCATTTCTGGAGTCGACAGCTTTTTGGTGACCACGGTGGGACAACCAACGATCTGGGCCATGGGCCCACAATTCCTTTATCTTAGGGCCACGACCCTTTCTTTATTCTTCTCCAAATCAACGATCAGGCCCATGGGCCCACAATTCCTCTATCTTAGGGCCACCACCCTTTCTTTGTCATGCCCACAACCATCAAATGGACCTATGGGCCCCCAATTCTTCAATATTAGGGCCACCACCCATACTTCATCCTATTCGATTCGGCTCTTATGCCCCTCTTCTGCAATTGGGCCCTTATGCCCCACTTCTGCAATCGGGCCCTTATGCCCCATTTTCAGGCACTTATGCCCCTTCTCATCAATCGGGCTCTTATACCCCTTTTCATCAACTAGGCCCATGTGCCCCTTTCCATCATCCGGGCCCACGTGCCCCCTTTATCCAACCGGGCCCATGTACCCCTCTTCATCAACCGGGCTCTTATGCCCCTTTTCTTCAACCGAGCCCACATGCCCCTTTTAATCAATCAAGCTTGCATGCCCCTTTCCTTCAATTGGGCCCATATGCCCCTTTTCTCCAACTGGGCCTATATGCCCCTTTCCTTCCATCGGGCCCACGTGCCCATAATTCTCCCCAATCGGGCCCATGTGCCCTTAATTTTTCTAAATCGGGCCCATGTGCCCATAATTCACCTCAATCGGGCCCACGTGCCCGCAATTCACCTCAACCGGGCTCGCATGCCCATGTTTTTTTACAACCGGGCCCATGTACCCAAATTCCTTCTAAATCTGGCCCACATGCCCACCTTCCAACAAACTCAGGCACACATGCCCACACTCCTTCAACTTCGGGCCCGCATGCCCCCATTTCTTCACCATCGGGCCCGCGTGCCCAAACTTCTTCGAAATTGGGCTCCCGTTCCCCCACTTCTTCGAATTCAGGTTTGCACACCCATACTCTTCAATGGCGCCAGCGAGCCCATCATAAATCACAATCTTGCTCAAACCATTTAAATCGGGTCCATGTGCCCGCTCTTTTCATTAGGTCCCTCGGGCTCAACCTCCAATCGGGCCCTCATGCCCATCAACATCAACCAGGCCCTCTATCCCACATTCAAATCTTGGGCTCACGTGCCTCTTGATTCCAACTACTCCTAGGCCTTCAAGCCCACTTTCAACTCACGGGCCCAAGAGCCCATTTTAACTCACTTTTGTTTCCAAGCATGTTTATTTCCTTTCAAATTCTCTTTCATTCTCTAAATTTTACTTTCAACAAAAAAAATCAAGGTAAAGAAATTTTCTGGGTGATACCACAATCTTTGCCTTTTACATTATTAATTTTGACTCCGCCATGCTAAATTGGATCCTCCACATCTTTCACTTCATCCTATGACTATGAATCTTCAATCCAATGCAATATGGTGCATTTCAAAAGTGGAAGCAGTTGGGCAAAGCAAGGCAAGGCATGGCAGGCAAGGCAAGGCAAGCACAAGCGAAGCCGTCATCAACAATGAACTTCTCCTTCTCTCAGGTATTACATGAAATTGCATTCATCATCATTATGTCATCCGCAAGGCAATAATTTTTTTTAAAAAATGATGTTTAATCTCACATGACAATCTTACTTGAGAGAAATTTATGATTGATGATAACTACTTTTTGTTTTATCCTAATGAATTCTTTACAATGCAAGGCATGTTTTCAATTAATTCACCTATGGAATGTAATCTACCTCAAAAAAATGGAGAGAACTACTAGTATGACTTAAGTCCACATTTCTAGGTTGTTGTCTAGGAGTCGAGGGTAGATACCATTCTACACACACAACACATCCTGATCCCAGAATCCGGATGACCCAACACCCGAGAGAAGCTAGTCAAGGCTTAGAGGTGGAAGGAAAACCCTCACCCTACTCTCTTCTGTTCGGTCCAAGATAGGCAAAGGGGACTGGAGGGGGGGAGTATCGAAAGCATCCACTGCCTTAGTAGGAGGCCATCTCGAAAGGTCCAACTTCTCAAAAGAAAAGGGTGTCGAAAGATGGGCGATGAACCCCACAGGTTTAAACAAATATGGGCCTATCTGAATGAGTACCCAGAAAAGTATAAAATGAAAAAAGGCACCAAAAGATGGGCAATGACCCCACAGGTCAAAGACTTGTCTAAGTGAGTGCCACATGTAGAAAAGACCCAAAGAGGCTGAACCCCAACGGGCAATTAGGTGCAAGTAGAGAAATCCCTCTCAACATATTCAAAGCTTATCAAGGACTTCCTTATCAATTCTTCATTCTTAACCCCCCAAGGTGCGGGTGGACAAACCAAATCAAAGCGAAACTCTAGCCGACCAAGGGTTGAAGGTCGGAAAGATTCTGGGTAAGGAACCCCATTTTGCACACGGTATCTACCAGTGAACCTAGAAAAACAATCAAGTGATGAGAACTTGTGTCAATACAGAATTTCCTCTCCAAAAAAAAATATTTTCAAAAACACTCAAAAAGGTTGAATATTTTCAAAAAAGCTCCAAAAAAATGGTTGAATGTTGTCAAAAACTCCAAAAAAATATTTTTAAAAACGCAAAAAAGAATATTTTCAAAAATCTCAAAAAATTGAATCTTTTCAAAAAAAAAGAAAAGAAAACTTCATTTTAAAATTCCAACAAAATTTTAAAAAAATAATTCATCACCACGCTTGGTTTGAATTCTTGTCCTTACATTCATTGTATATTTGTTGCTTTATTTTTACACCCTTAAGAAGGCTATCACCTCTTGACAAAGGTCAAGGCATACTGCAACTTGCAAGGGGGATAAGCCACATTGTTGTTCTAATATCTTCCTTCTGAGTGTTTCAGGCACAAGAAAAACTTTACACCCCTTGACAAAGGTCAAGACATACTGCAACTTGCAAGGGGGATAAGCCATACTGGCATTCTAATCTCGTTTTTCGAGTGTTTCAGGCACATAGAACAAACGAGGAGAACTACATAATAAGGCGATGCTCGCCACTTCCCTCCCCTAAGGATTCTTAGGAGGAGGTGTCACCATGACCTCGGCCTCAACTTTGCCGAGGAGCAATTTTTAAAATTTCAATAAGTCAATGCTCGCCACTTCCCTCCCTTAAGGATTCTCAGGAGGAGGAGTCATCATAACCTCGGCCTCTACTTTGCCGAGAAACTTTCACTCTGTGTCCTCATTAGGACACATGAAATCTTTTGTGAGAATGCATGTCATCACACCGCCAACTCACTGTTATCATTTCCTTTCTTAGCATATATTAGGTGCATTCCTATTTATTTTATGCATTGATGTTGAAGACCGTGAATGCAAAGAAGACCAGGCCCGAGATCCCCTTCATCAAAATCCACGACGGTCGGGTCATTCTTTGTGCTCACGGATAAGCCCAAAGTTGTGCTGTGAGAAACAATGGTTCCTGAATGGGTATCTTGACCTCATAGACAATCTATATCTTCAACTATTTGTTATACATGTTTTGTTTTATTTTCTTGAGCCCAACATGCATCATGTAGCATTAGTTGCATTACATTTTGTTTTGTCATCGCATACATCTTTTCATGATCTTCACCTTCTCACCCTAGTCTCTGAATCTTTTACCCTAATTTCGATCATTCTAAACCCCACCGCATTTTCAAATCCCACCATGTTCTATAGTCCCACCGACCCTTCAGATATCCCACCGTGTCTGTTAATCCCACCGTGTTCGGTAATCACCTTGTGCCTCCAACTCTTTCATTTCTATCACCACTGTGGCCACTGCAACAACCTTCTTGTTATTTATCCCACCGTGGCAGTCAATTCATCCCACCAAGGGCCTCCTATTTGAACAAAACTTGCACCGTCACTATCTTCACGGTCTATGCTTCAACATTTGCCTTTCGGAATCTAAGATCATTCCATTCCGAATCAAATCTTGTCGCTTAGAAGACTTAAATGAATCTGAGAGCCTGAATGTGCTCGATTGGTATTCTTTTACTTTTTCAAAACAAAATTTCCTTTTAAACTTTAGCTTATAACAGTATAGGAACACCGCAAAAATCAGGTCACCGGCTGATGATGAACCTACGAACCCATGTTTCTGGGACTCCCCACCACGTTGGGGATTGGCTATTCTTCTCTCGTGCCAATGGCACATCTCTTACCAATCGAACATAAGAAGACATGATGAAACATGGCGGTTAACCAGGAGACTTGGGGAGATTCGTCTTGCTGAATCTGGTCATTGAGCGTGTCTATATCTATACCTTGATGCCACCTTTTCAATCCATCACCATTTCACTTCACTACATTCCACTACGATCCATCTCGCTTCGCTACGCTTTCTCTACGTTTCACTCCGCTCCGCTACATGCCATTCCCTTGCAAAGCCGACATCAAGACAAGGCAAGCTATAGACACGCCAAATTGGCCTGATTCGGAGCCCCAGACTCTTATTCCATAGGCGATATATTTTATTTGACTATTATCTGATCCGGATTACCTCATGGATATGAGCTAAGGACACTGGTGGAGCCCCTCGCAAATTGAGAATGGACCGATGATTTCCGGAGTAAAGCCGTAACCTTCAAGTGAGAACCACGCGTGAACCGTGAAAACATGAAGCCTACTCGATGACCAACCATGAATGGTTCTTACTTGAACATCTCGGGAGTCCCGCATGTGTTACGTAACATTCAAGGTTTTCGAGAAGTCATTTCGGTAGGCGTCGGTTAATGACGGCTTTCGTTATAGCTTTTTCGATCTGTACTGACATGGCTATCCCGAACCACGCGTTAGGCCTTTTCGGTCATCACCGGGTCTTTTCGGGTCATCCGGGTCGATTCTAGCTGAATTTTTTCATCAATCATGGCCATACATCCGGTTCGGTCAATTTTAGGGTTTCCCGGCTTTTCCAAGTTTCGGTTCACGTTTACCGGGTTAATCTCAGATTTTTCGATGACTTCGGGTTTTTTGATCGTACCGGACTTGTTTGGTCATCATTTTAAGTCATCCCGAGTTGACCCAAGATTTCTCAACCAGAACTGTGCTCTTTCGGATCTTCGCCACGGGTTTCGGCTTTCTGCGAGAGGGTAAACCGGTAGAAAGCCCCGTGTGAACATCTCGGGAGCCATGCCGGCTAGTTTACTGACTTGAGGAGGTGCGGCTTAAGGTCCTCTTTCCAACGCAACAAATGGGAGCCGAGTCGGACCTCCCGTTTGCAAGATACGGCTCGTGGAACGTGCGAGCAGGAGAGAGAGTCTACCGCGCCCCCGCTCCCCTTGAAAAGCGCTCTCAAATTGGGGCGCGCCCTGCACGCCCCCGGTTCCTTTGAAAAGCGGGGGTGCGGTCAGTTTCCAAAAATCATAAATTGCCCCGATTAGCACCTTCTAAATCGGATTTTTGGAAGGTTTCCGCGGATGATTTTCGATTATTTATATCGCACCCCCGGTTCAGGGGCGCGTTACGTATGTCAAGTCGATTTTTAGCAATTTCCGGAAGTTTCCGGTGAATTTTGGCAGTGAGACGCGTACCGCACCCCGAAAGTGAGGACGCGCCCTGCGCGCCCTTGGTTTGAGGGCGCGCACTACGCGCCCTCGTCTCCTTTGAAAAGCGAGGGCGCGGTCGGTCCAGTTTCCATATTTTGCACCGGCTTCCTTCCCCTATAAATCGAGGGCCATTCTCAACAATACAAGGTTAATCCCCGGTGCCTAGCTCGTTCTGAGGTTGTTCAAGCTCTCTCCCAAGGCCGTCCCGACGTCCAAAGCCGATCCGACTTCGAGAGATCGATCCCGAAGTGAAGGAGAAGGCTCAATCTGGGCGTTCTGCATCAATCGACTTCATTGACTTCTGCAGAAAATATGGAACTCTTTCTGCAAAAGTGTTCAATATATAATTTGTTCCTATCTTCATCCTATTTCATCTTCAACTGACAGTACTTTATTCCGACTTTCCGTTTGTTCGTGGCGGTTGCTGCACTGAGCGCGCGCATCCAGGTTCTGTTTTCTATATCCGCCCACTTTCAGAATTTTTAAAGACTTACACAGGAGTATTTAGGAGAAATCATAAACATTGGAACTCTTCCTCTCTGAGTTCTATGTCTAATACAACAAACGGCACTCAATTCTG
Source organism: Cryptocoryne crispatula var. balansae (assembly GCA_036172225.1). NCBI lineage: Eukaryota > Viridiplantae > Streptophyta > Magnoliopsida > Alismatales > Araceae > Cryptocoryne > Cryptocoryne crispatula. Next base: position 25,132,306 of record CM069932.1, read on the forward strand.
ACATCGGGGTCATCCATAGAATTCTCTGCACCAAAGTTGCGCCAGGAGGGTGCAAGGCTACCCGAACCGGCTTGTTTCAACCATCTCGGCTTCAACTCAAGCCGATTCACTTTATAAACTTCCTCAACCCACTTTATTCAGTTCATTTACTATTTTAGAACATCTTTTAGTTCATTTTCATCATTTTTACATAGTTAAAAACACAAAAAAGGGGTTAGGGCTCGCCCCAATCCGGTGAGTTCTATTCCAATTGCTTCTTTGTTTCATCTCTTCTTCTATAGTTTCTACACTTTCCATAGTTCTAATCGGTTTCTTTCACTTGGTTTATTGTTCTAGTTGCACAGGTCTATCAAGCTAGCATCGGTTGGATACTCTTCTTCATCGGCCGGCCGAAGAAGAAGAAGGTTTAACCCACATCCCAATCTCCTGTGCTAAGGTACACGGTTAAATTCAACTTCTTTCTATTTTCATTACATAAAGCGGAGCCCGCGGCTCCTGGCGACCACCTTTCTTATTCATGTTATAAGTTCATCTCTTCCTCACTCTCCTCCCACATGACCCGAACCATCTCCGGTGCTCGAGCGATGCCGTGAGATGAAAGTTCGGGGATCAATGTGAGTGTGGGACCGAGGTGAAAACTTTTTATCACTTTCCGAGTGTTTTCTTTTTGATTCACTCCCCTTTTTCCCCTATTCTATCTTTCACCTTCTCTTGAGGTGCCAATCCGAAACCCGTTTCTGGAGTCAACACTGTCTAGCAAGCTACCAATCAAGTCAAAACCATCCCACGAGGCCCGAATACAACAATTTCATGTTTAAGCCTTGTACCATTGTTTTTAGAACTTCTGGAAGTTGCCAGTCGTGCTTAAGGATGGCAACTAGAAAATCACAATGCAACCATGCCAGTCAACCCAGCTAGGCCTCTTGCTAGGAACCCCATTAGACAGATAATCTGTGCACCATCTACTCCACAACCACCACCATGCTCAATAACCTAACCACTAGCCGCCACTTCTTCTCACCGACTCATCATTAGGCCAACCCCTTCCTTAACTACATATCCTTCAACTATTACTACACACCGGCCCTTGCTCATCCGGCCACCACAATCACCACAAAACTTGAACCCCCAACCTATAAACTCTGTCACCCCAAAACCCCAACTTATTACACTACCAACCATACAACCTACCACCACTCCTGCTCCCCGGCCTCTTCTTATCAGGCCGCCACCTTCATCATCACCTCCAAATCCTACCCCTCTACCCACAAACCCAATTATCCCAGATCCACCAATCCCATTGCCTACCATATTTGCACCTACACCACCTGTTCCACCACATCCCACCCCAGTTAACCCATCACCTCTAACTGACCACCAAATAGCCCCGGTGCTTTAGAGTGGGAGGATGTTCCAGCAGCTCTTTCCCCAAGCCGAGACTCAACTGCAGGATCTAGTGGAGGAGGAACAAGTAGAAGAACCCTTGTCGGGCATTGTCGACTCTGAAAATTCGACGGGGTCCTCTCCTTTTCAGGGAAGTCCGTGAATCCAGATCGTCACCTCAAGAGGGGATGAGAAAAGAAAGGAATAAAGCTCGGAAAGCAACTCTCACCTCGGTCCCACACTCACATTGATCCCCGAACTTTCATCCCTTGGCGTCGCTCGATCACCAAAGAGACGGTTCGGGTCATGTGGGAGGAGGGTGAGAAGAAATAAACGTGGTCGCCAGGAACCGTGGGTTCCGATTTATAGAATTAAAATTGAAAGATGACCGTGTGTACCTTAGCGTGAAGAGTGTGAGTTTAAGCTTCTCCTTCTTCGGCCGGCCGATGAAGAAGAGTCCTCAACGCGGTGGGTGCTTGATATTCTGTGCAACTAGACAAATAAACAAGTGAAATAGACAATTAGAACTAGACAAAGTGGAGTATATGTAAAGAGAATGACATAAAACACACAATTGACTAGAAACTGACCGGATTCGGGTTATCTCTAACCCCTTTTTTTTATTTTCGGAATAACAGAGTAAAAGTAGTGTAAAAAATGTAAAAAAATGATAGGATGATGGAGAATCACTAAATAAAGAGATAGGAAAAAGAACTGAAAGATTCTGAGTTGAATAGAGGAAGATATAGCCAAATCTGTATTGTCGAAAAAGCCGAGTAGAAGTGCAGGATCTGCCAGGCGCGACTTTGCTTCTGCGCTCGTCACGACCAGCCCCGACCTCTGAATCAAGTGCCATCGATTTTAAACTGAAGAAGACTTGGAGAGGAAGAACTTTGATGAAGAGTGCTCAGGCAGTAGACGTCCACAAACTTCTGTAGAGGTCGAAGAAGAGAGACTTGGTAGATCACCTGCAGAACAGCCTTCCTCTCTCTTGAACCGACTTTTCTCTCTCTAAAAACTCGAAATTCTCTCTCTAAAAATCATAAAATCGATGCAGGAGGGTGATAGGACGTCTTGAGATGCCTGGGGAGTCGTTCCCCTCTCTTTGGAATGACCGGAATCAGAGTCCATTTATAGGAGAACAGAGGGCATCATCGGAGCTAGAAAATAGGGATGAATGCGCCCCACTGAAGGGCGCATGCGCCCCCAGGGGGGGGCATATCTTATCTTTTCCGAAAAAATCGATCTTATCCGGTCCGTCGGTTCAGTGGTAGAGTCCCGGTGAAAGACTGACTCAAGGGTGGGGCGCATGTGCCCTCAAGTGAGGGCACATGGTCACGTGCCTCACTGGTAGGGCGCATGGGCACGTGCCCTGGGTCCCGGGCGCATGTGCCCTGGAACCCGGGCGCATGGGACTGGTTCTGCGTGTCCTTCTTCCGGAAGCCATTGCGAACACTCCCGAACTCGGAATTCGACGCCGTTTGTTGCGTTGGAAAGATAACAGGCCGAAGAAGCTTTCTTTAGCATCGGATCAACCATCACACCCTCCAAAACTTCATAATTTTACCCGGAAGTTAGGGCAGTGAACAGAAGGTCCGATATAGGTCAAAATGACTTCGACAGCAAACCGGAAAGGCACGGAATGCAACAAAACTTGTCCGGAGTGTGAATATGACCATAACCTTCAATGCATGATCATTAGGCATTGGTCATTCAGCCAATTTCCGTGTTCACACGATTTACGTGCAGCTTTCGCTCGGAAATTACGGCTTTTCGCGGAAAACTTCGGAAAGCATCCGATTTCGTTCGGCAAAGTACCAAATCAACTTAAAAGGACCCGGCATCATCATATGATAAATCATGCGTGTTACCCTATAAAACATGAGTTTTATGCTCTGAATTAGGCGAATTTGGCGTGTCTACAGGCATGGCCTATGATTTGTTGAAACATTTGGATAAGACACCAGCCCACATCTCCATACTTGAGTTGATTAAAAGATCAAAAGTGCACCAGGAAATTTTACAGCAGTATTTGCAAAGGGTAATGGTGAATGAAGATTTCCCACCTGAGAAGATCACAATAGTGTTAGCCCCTAGAAGTGAGCACCCAACACTCACTTTCTCTTAGGAGGAATTAACAGATCCAGAGGTCAGGAGATATGCTTGCATGTGATTGTTGTTATTTGTAATATTGAAGTGAAATCATGTTTGGTTGACATTGGAGCTTCCATCAACGTTATGCCGCCAGAAACTTTGTAGTTGTGCGGCATTTTTGAACAAGAAATCAAGCTATCTTGTGCCATGGTGACAGCGTATGACAACTCCAAGAAGTCTGCAAGTGGGGTGGTCACTTTAGAAGTTAAACTTGGACCATGTACGATCACAACATATTTTTATGTTCTAGAACTGGATCCAACTTTTCGAGCTATACTTGGGAGGCATACTTGGAAGCAATAGGAGCTGTGGCTTCAACAAACCATCAATGCATAAAATTTATCTTTAAAGGACAAGTTGTCAAGGTAACCAACATGCCCATAAGGGACGAGCTAAATATTGCTTTTTCGGCCGTTCGACTGTCAATGCAACCCCAGATCTCAGTAAAAGAATTGCCAGAAGTTAGATGCATGACCGCCTCTCTACCAGACATAGTGGGATGGCGGATGATGATGAAATTAGGCTATCAGCCTAGAAAAGGTTTGGGCAAGGATCTTCAAGGGATCACTCAGCCAATTGAATCTATGGAAAGGCCACATAGGCAAGGGTTGGGATATGAAGAGGATTCCATCCCACAAAGGGTCTTCTAGCCAGGATATACCATGGGACTCCACACATTCTTTATCAAAGGGGAGACTATGATGATGGCTGAAGATGACAAGAGTTTTACTATAGCTGTCAAGAGAAGGAAGGCTCTAGATGAAGAAGAAGACTTGGAAGATATGTGCTTATCTTTGACTCGTATGTTCTCAAGTGGGGAAAAGCACTAAGAACCACTCAAGGGCAGACCAATCTTGGATCATCCTGTTGAAAAGCAACCTACCAATCAAGATTCCACGAGGCCCAAATACAACAATCCCATGTTTAAACCTTGTGCCATTATTTCTAGATCTATTGGATGGGCTTCCAAGCCCACTCTCTTCCACCAAATTGACAACTCACTTTGGGCCCATGTGCCCTCTTCAACCTTTTATTCTCACTGGGCCTGCTTGCCAATTTACTTCCCTCACCAGCTTCAGAACTGAGGGCTCTTCTCAGCATGGGCTCACATGCCCATACATTTTCAAAATCGGGTCCACGTACCTGTTTACATTTTTCATCAATTTTGGACCCATGTGCTCATTTTTTGTTACCATTGGGCCCACGAGCCCCTTTTCCCCTTTATTCTTAAGTTTTTCTCTCTTTTAATTCCATCAGCTTCTAGCAAGCCTCGAGTCACTCAAGCTCAGTCTATCTTCTTACTTGAAAATCCAAAAAAAATGTCTTCTCTAAAACTCACATTTTCATCGAGGAGACGTCCCTACTCATCCTAAAGGGTGATCCCAATCAGGGATCCCTCTCTTATGAATCATTAATCAATTTACTCGACTCTTCCTCCACTTTAAATACCACCTTTCCAGCTTTGTCTTTAGTAGGTCAGGTTAGGTTAGGAAATAGAAAAGTCAGAGGTAATAAAGTTCCAAGTAGATATCTGCAACAATTGGCACAGAAATGTGTAGAGTGTGCAAGGCTACCAAACTTTTTAGAGAATACCATCTAGCTAGAAGAAATCCGATATGAGGATGAGCATAACATAGATCATACTTTGGAAGTATATGAGGTGGTATCAGAGAAGGATCTTGAATCTGAGGATGAAATCGAGGACTTGGCTGATGTGTATGCATCTGGACTTATAAGACTTGAAGAACCATCAGCCACAGGGAATGAACCAACCAAGGAACTGAATTTAGGAACCCTGGAAGATCCTAAGACTATCCTCATCATTGCAAACCTCACTCCCTCAAAAGAACAACATTTAATCAATGTTTTGGAAGAATATAAGGACACGTTCGTATAGACATATGAAGACATGACGAGATTAGATAATTCATTGGTTGAACATAGATTAACTTTGAAACCTGGAACTACCCCGGTTAAACAAAAGCTCAGAAGATTCCACCCTAATAATGCACTCAAAATGAAAGAAGAGGTCGACAAACTACACCAAGCAAAATTTATTAAAGTCGTCCTATATCCGCAATGGGTGGCTAACATAGTCCTTGTTATGAAGAAGGATGGATGGGTTCGGATTTGCATAGACTTTAGGGACTTGAACCGAGCGTGTCCTAAGGATGATTTTCCTTTGCCTCATATTGATGTTTTGGTTGATAACACAACTGGATTTGAAATGCTTTCATTCATGGATGGTTATTCTGGATACAATCAGATCCGGTTAGCCAAGGAGGACCAAGAGAAGACCTCGTTCACTACACCTTAGGGAACACATTGCTATGTTGTCATGCCCTTTGGGTTAAAGAATGCTGGTGCTACATATCAGAGGGCCATGACAGCTATCTTTCATGACATGATGCACACCCTTGTAGAGGTGTATGTGGACGATTTAGTTATCAAGTCCAAGAGTCGGGAAGATCATACTGAAGTGCTAATGAGAGTTTTGCAATGAGCTAGAAAATACAAGCTGAAAATGAACCCTAAGACGTGTACGTTTGGCATTTCATCAGGAAAAATACTAGGGTTCATAGTAAGCAAAAGGGGCATAGAGATCAACCCAAACAAGGCCAAGGCAATCATTGGCATGCCTCCCCCGAAGAATATGAAAGAGCTTTGAGGATTGATTGGGAGGCTACAACTTGTCCACCGGCTAATCTCACAACACTATCAAAGGTGTAAGCCTTTTTATGAGTTAACCAAGGCGGGGGCCGAGTTTAAATGGGATTCGAAGTGCCAAGAGGCATTCGATGGGTTGAAAACATACCTGGAAAGTCCCCCTGTACTTAGACCACCAATTCCTGACAAGCCCTTGGTCCTCTACATTTTGGCTCTTGAGAACTCTCTTGGGGCAGTCCTTGCACAAGTTGATGAAGAAGAAGAGCGAGCTACTTACTACTTGTCCAACATGTTTGATGCTTGTGAGCTGAAGTACACTGTGGTAGAAAAGATTTGAGCTACTCTTGTTTAGGTGGTTTATAAACTCAAGCATTATTTTCTTGCTCACCAAGTCAAGCTCATTGCTCATATCAATCTTATCAAGTTTCTGTTAGGGAAGACAGTTTTGACTGATCGGTTAGGACGATGGCAAAGCTTCTTGTCCCAATTCGCTATCACCTATGTTTCATAGAAGGTAATCAAGGGCTATGCTATTGTTGAACACCTTGCCCATCATTCCATACCCATCTTTGACTCAGTCCGATCGGAGTTCCCGGATGACGAACTATTGTCAGTCCGATCTTCCAGTCTTTGGACATTATATTTTGACGGGGCTCTGAACTCTCATGGTAGAGGGATAGGTATTGTCCTTTTGTCACCTGAAGGTGTCACCATTCCACAGGCTTTTTAACTCGACTTTGCAGCAACCAACAATATAGCTAAGTATGAAACTTTGCTGGCTAAGTTGAAGGCTGCTCACTTCTATGGTGCCACCAAACTTAGGGTGATAGGCGATAGTCAATTGATCCTACGTAAAGTCCTATCCAAATACCGAACTTCCCATCCAAACCTCAAACCCTACCAAGAGCTCACCACCTGCTACATCAAGCTATTCTTCAAACTCACCTTTGTCCATGTCCCCCGTGCTCAGAATGTCCTTGCTAATGCCTTACCTTTACAAGCTTCATCTTTATCTATCCCGCTAGGCAGGCAAGTGCAGACTAGCCACATCTGTAAGAGGTCAATTCCAGCAATTAAGGATGGACATTTTCTCAAGGTTAAGGAGAGCTTCAACAGAAAGGAATACTTGGAACACAAAAAAAATCTCCTTAATTGAGTTAGAAGAATTAGAAGAAGGTGAGAGACCTTGGTATGATGAGATTGCGAGGTATTGCCAAGATCAGTCATATCCTCCTGGATCAACCACCAAGGAAAAGAAGGCAATCAGAAGAGTATCCCAGAGGTATAAAATCCTAGGAGGAATGCACTACAAGAGAAGTCTAAGTAGAATCTTACTTAGGTGTCATGATGAAGAAGAAGCTATGTTGGTGTTGAAGGAAGCACATTCTGGAGTTTGTGGTGGTCATGTGAATGCCCAAGCCCTTGCTAAGAAAATCATCCGACAAGGGTATTATTGGCCAACTCTAGAAGAAGACTACTCCATCTTTATCCGACACTGTCATTCATGTCAACTCCATACCGAAAAGATTCATTCTCCCACATCTTCCCTTCATCCAATTCATGCCCTATGGCCTTTTTCCATGTAGGCTTTTGATATCATTGGCCCCTTGAGTGATCTCAACTCCGAAATGCGCTCAAAGTCATTCATTCTGACGGCAACGGAGTATTTCACAAAGTGGGCTGAAGCGGAAGTGTTCGTGGAGATTAAAGTGTCAACAGTTTGCTCCTTCATCAAGCGCAACATCATTGCAAGGTTCGGGATCCCCAGCAACATCATCACTGATAATGGTCCGCAATTTCTCTCTCAATATCTATGTGATCTTTGCAACAAGTATCGCATTTCATTGCATCATTCATCACCATACTATCCTCAAGGCAATGGTCAAGTAGAAGCCCCCAACAAAACCTTAATTAAGATCATCAAGAAATCTTATAAGTCTAGCAAGTTTGCTGACTAGCCTGATAAGCTTATAGATGCTCTATGGGCTTTTCGTACTTCTGTAAGGACTCCCACTGAACAAACCCCGTATGCTTTGGCATATGGGATGGAAGTAGTGGTCCCCTACGAAGTATTACTTCCATCTCTCTGAGTTCAGCTCGACAGGGATATTCTTGTTGATGAGAGACGAGAATCTCTCCTTGCACAGCTTGAACTCTTGGATGAAAGAAGGCTAGCTACCGCCGAGCATGCCCGAACTTACCAGAACAAACTTAAAAGGTTTTATCAAAAGAGGGTGGTCAAGAGAAAATTCGAGATCGGTGAGGTGGTCAAGAGAAAATTCGAGATCGGTGAGGTGGTCATTAAAAGAATTTTCGTTAAGCCGTCCCCGCTCCAAATTGCAACCTAACTAGAAAGGGCCTTTTGTAATCACTGAAAAGTATCCAGGCAATGCATATGAATTAACTAATGCAGTTGGAGAAAATTTGAGTCATTCTTGGAATGGAGTTTACCTCAAAAAGTATTTTCTATAAAAATGGAGAACCACTGGTATAATCTCAAGTCATTGATCCTTGGCTGTTCGTGAGAAGTCAATGGTAGGTACCATCCTACACACACAACACCTCCCAATTCTTGAATCTAGACAACCAGACACTTGCGAAAGGCAAGGTAGAAATCTAGAAACGGAAGGAGTACCCTTGGTAACTATATGCACATTTTAGCAACTATATACACTATTTAGTAAGTATCTATACTACTTAGTAAGTATATTCACTCTACAATAACTACATGTACTATTTAGTAACTATATAAACTATTTAGTAACTATGTGCACTTCTTAGTAACTATATGCATAGGTTAGTAAATATATGCACATGTTAGCAATAGAAAAAAGTTAATAACATCCTTACATAAAGAGGTTACATGCATGGGTCCATGAAGGGGCTCACATTGGGTTAGTAAGTATATGCACAATTTATTATCAAAAAAAAAGTTACTAACAACAGTTCTCATGTGAGTGTTTTTAATGAGGGTATAGTGTGACATGCATGGATTGGAGATTGAAAGAGTTCCTTTCTTCAAGAATCTGAAGTGATCCGCACTCCACTAGAATTGTTGACAAGGAGTATAGGTTTGTAGACACGCCAAATTGGCTTGATTCAGAGCCCTAGACTCTCATTCCATAGGCGATATCTTTTATTTGACCGTTATCTGATCCGTATTACCTCGTGGAGATGAGCTAAGGACATTGGTGGAGCCTCTTGTAAGTTGAGAATGGACCAATGATTTCTGAAATATTGCCGTAACCTTCAAGTGAGAGCCGCACGTGAACTATAAAAACACGAAGCCTGCTCGATGACCGACCTTGAATGATCCATAATTGAAGGTCTCGGGAGTCCCGCATGTGTTCCGTAACATTCAGGGTTTCCGAGAAGTCATTTCGGTAGGCGTCGGTCAATGATGGCTTTCGTTATGGCTTTTTCGATCTGTAATGACACGGCTATCCCGGACCACATGTTAGGCCTTTCCGGTCATCACCGGCTCTTTTCAGGTCATCCGGGTTGATTCTAGCCGAATATTTTCATCAACCGGGGCCATATGGCCATTTCGGTCAATTTTAGGGTTTCCCGGCCTTTCCGAGTTTCGGTTCATGTTTACCGGGTTAATATCAAATTTTTCGATGACTTCGGGTTTTCCGGTCGTACCGAACTTGTTCGGGCATCATTTTAAGTCATCCCAAGTTGACTCGAGATTTCTCGATCGAAACCGTGCTCTTTCGGATCTTCGCCCCGGGTTTTGGCTTTCCGCGAGAGGGTAAACCGGTAGAAAGCCCCGTGTGAACATCTCGGGAGCCATGCCGGCTAGTTTACTGACTTGAGGAGGTGCGGCTTAAGGTCCTCTTTCCAACGCGACAAACGGGAGCCGAATCGGACCTCCCGTTTGCAAGATACGGCTCGCGAAACACGCGCGCAAGAGAGAGAGTGTACCGCGCCCCCACTCCGCTTGAAAGAGGAGGGCGCGCCCTACGCGCCCTAAACCCGGGGGAGCGCCCTGCGCGCCCCCAATTCCTTTGAAAAGCGGGGGCGCGATCAGTTTCTTTAAATCGGAAATTGCCTCGATTAGCACCTTCTAAACTGGATTTTTTGAAGGTTTCCGGCGTTGATTTTCGATTATTTGTACCGCACCCCCGGTTCGGGGCGTGTTAAGTATGTCAAGTCAATTTTTAGCAATTTCCGGAAGTGAGACGCGTAACGCAGTGAGACGCGTAACGCGCCCCCGCTCCCTTTGAAATAGGGGGGCACGCAGACCGTGCCCCCGAACTGGGGGCGCTCCCTGCGCGCCCTTGGTTTGAGGGCGCGCCCTGCGCGCCCTCGTCCCCTTTGAAAAGCGGGGGCGCGGTCGGTCCAGTTTCCAAATTTTGCACCGGCTTCCTTCCCCTATAAATTGAGGGCCATTCTCAATGACCCAAGGAGAATCCCCGGTGCCTAGCTCATCCAGAGGTCGTCCAAGCTCTTCTCCAAAGCCGTCCCGACGTCCAAAGGCGATCCGAAGTCAAGAGATCGATCCCGAGGTGAAGGAGAAGGCTCGATCCGGGTGTTCTGCATCAGCCAAATTCATCGACTTTTGAAGAAAATATGAGACTCCTTCTGCAAAAGTCTTCAACATATAAGATGTTCATCTCTTCGTCCTCTTTCATCTTCAACTGACGGCACTCAATTCCGACTTTCCGTTTGTTCGTGGCGATTGCTATACTGAGGGCGCACATCCAGGTTCTGTTTTCTATATCCGACCACTTTCATAACTTTTACAGACTTCTAAAGGAGGATTTCGGAAAATTCATCAACATAGGAACTCTTTCTCTCTTAGTCCTATGTCTACTCCAACAAACATAACTCGATTCTGACATCGGGGTCATCCGTAGCATCCTCTGCACTAAAGTCGCGCCAGAAGGGTGCAAAGGCTACCCGAACCGGCCTTCTTCAACCAACTCGGCTTCAACTCAAGCCGATCCATTCCATAAGCTTTCTCAACTCCCTTAACTCAGTTTATTTATTGTTTTAAAGCAAATTTTAGTTTATTTACATCATTTTTACATAATCAAAAATACAAAAAAAGGGGTTAGGACTCGCCCCAATCCGGTGAGTTCGATTCCAATTGCTTCTTTCTCATATTCTCTCTACAGTTACTACACTTTCCATAGTTCTAACCATTTTCTTTTACTTGGCTTATTGTTCTAGTTGCACAGGTTTATCAAGCTAGCATTAGTTGTAAACTCTTCTTCATCGGCCGGCCGAGGAAGAAGAAGGTTGAACCCATATCCCGATCTCCCGCGCTAAGGTACACGGTCAAATCAACTCATCTCTTGTTTTTATTCTATAAAGCGGAGCCTGCGGCTCCTGGCGACCACATCTTTCATGTTTTAATTTCATCTCCTCCTCACTCTCCTCCCACATGACCCGAATCATCTCCGGTGCTCGAGCGACGCTGTGAGATGAAAGTTCGGGGATCAATGTGAGTGTGGAATCGAGGTGAGGACATTTTACCGCTTTCCGAGTGTTTTCAATTCTCTCCCCCCCTTTTTTTCCCCCTCTTTTATCTTTCACCTTCTTATCTTGAGGTGCCGATCCGGAACCCATTTTCAGAGTCGACAGCTTTTTGGTGACCACGGTGGGACAACCAATGTCTTCAACCGTGCTAGCTTGATCCAACCGTGCAACTAGTTGTTTTCCAACTTGGTTCCCGCGTGAACCGGCTTGTCCTTTACTTTTTCCATGAAAATTTGCCTTTAAACTTGCTGTTTACTCTTTCTTTAAGATTGTCCCCCATGTGGACTTAATTTTCTTGTTTTCCATTTCAACCCGGTTCCCACGTGAACCACTTTTCTTCTTATAAACCGGTTCCCGCGTGAACCACCTTTCTTTTCCAACTCAGTTCCCGCGTGAACCAACTTATTTTCAGATCGGTCCCTGCGTGGACAACCTCTTTACAGCACCTTTAGATTGGCCCCACGTAGCCCTCCTTCTATTTTGTCAACTCTTACATCTGTTCCCGCGTAAACCACCCCTTTCTTCATTAAAACCGGTTCCCGCGTGAACCAAACCCTTTTCTAAACCGGTTCCCGCGTGAACCAACTCACCTTCAGATCGGTCCCCGCGTGGACCACCCCTTTGCACCAATTAGATTGGCCCCACGTGGCCCTCCTTTCCTTTTTCCAATCAAACAAACCGGTTCCCGCGTGAACCACCTACCTTTCCAAAACCCGGCTCCCGCATGAGCCACTTTATTTTCAAATCGGTCCCCGCGTGGACCATCCTTTTATCTTCACTTCAGATTTGTCCCCAATTGGACACTCCAACACAAGCCGGTTCCCGCGCGAACCACCTTTTAGTTGCTAGTTGCTAGTTACTTGTTTACTTTATCATTGCTTGTCTTGTTTGCATTCACTTGCTTGGTTTATTTAATAGCTTTCATTCATGTTTGCATATTGATTGTTTCTTCTTCTCCTACCCTCCATTTTTCATTTTTTTGCATTAGCTTTTGCATCAGGTACCGGACTTGCTCCGATCCATAGGGCATTCGAGGCGGGGGCTCTCTCTCCCAACACACCCTCACCCTCCAAACACCTTCTTGGTGGATTCTAACCTCTCTTCTGGGATATTCCTTCCTAGTTGATTTGGTTGTTTCCATCAAGACCTCCGTAAGTCCCCATCCGTGGAGTATTCCTCTCTGCACGATTGGGCCGGTTGTACCACTTCCCAAAACCCGAAGAACCCAAGTACCTACTCGTGGTGATTGAGTGACAACCTTAGGTCTTGAAGATTGAAGCAATAGGAACCATACCTACTTGAGTGAACAATTGCTAACAATCTATATAATCTAAGGTTTTAACCCAAAAATTGTCGAGTAGTCATTTTAAAACCTTGTTTGCATAACTTGCTTGCTCACAACAATTGAAAACAACCAAAAAATTCTTCTTCTTTCAAAACACCTAAAAAAACAAAAAAATCCCTCTTAATTTTTGTGTTCAACTTGCTTGCCAAACAACCAAATTGAAACCAAATCAAATCAAACAAACAATCATAACCAAACAAAGGTCTCTTTGCAATTACACATTTCATTTGCTTTCTTTCAACCATTTTGTAAGAAAATTTGACAGGATGCCCATGACGCTAAGGTCCGGAAGACACGTCAGGATGTCGGACTACTACGGCCAAGAAGAAGAGTACGAGACGGGTCACTACGAGCTTCAGCAACCCATGGTCCAACCAGAGGTCCAAGATCTCGCTCACCGATCCGCTTCACATAGTATAGAACAAGCTCTCAAGGATCTATCTCTTCACCTTGATCCCGAGACCTTTGCAATCATCTAATATGCCACTAAGGGCAAGATGCCCGCCAATCAAGCTCCGATCGAGAGAAATCAAGCCCCCTCACCACCCCAATCGGCAGTCAGACCCCTAATCATTTCTTCTCCTGGGCAACCCTGCCATGTCTCCACTCACCCCATTGTGGGGCATTCACATAACACTATTCCAGTTCCTGTTTCCAACCTACCTCTTCCAACTCAGTCACCTAAACACTTTGCTCCCGTGGCTCAGGAATCCAGCCTCACCCAGGCATTAATGAACAAACTCAACCAGATGGATGAGCGCTTTGAAGAAATGAGGCACCGCCTCGATTCTAAAGCCATCCCTAAAATCTCTGTCCCATCCTTCCCAGTTCTACACCTTCCTCCTTCAGAGATACCAGTCTTCCAACGTTACAATGGGACTAGTAATCCTTTCAACCATCTAAAGAGCTTTCTCTACGACTCCGCATTCTGGAAAAATGACCGCAAAGCCCTTGCCTTCCTATTCCGTCGGTCATTGGAAGGATCCGCCCTGGACTGGTTCTATTCTCTTGATTCCATTGAGGCGGTAGATTTTGACATCGTCAAGGCAAAGTTTCTACAGAGGTACAAGGATCAGGTGGGGCCAGCCTGCTCGATAATTGATTTAATTGCCGAAAAGATGAGGCCGGATGAGGACTTTGCCAGATTTGTTGATCGGTGGAGGGGAATGGCTGAGAGGCTAGTAGATACCATCTCAGAGGGGTAGCAGGTGAGGATGCTCATCGGGAACACCACACCCAACCTTCGCAACCTCCTGATCATGCACCGCCCAACAACCATGAGTGAGTTGTGTGATAGCGCCCGCTACCTCCAAGCCCACTTTAAGGACGCATCCATGATCAACCAATTCAACACCAAGCCCCGTAACACTAGAAAGCCTACACCTGTAGGACCCACCACCGAAGGGGTAGTAAACAATGAGAGCATCAATGCCATGGGTAACCAGGGTGGGTATCGCCAAAGCCAATACCGTAACCCCCACCCAATCAACAATACCGCCCAGCTCCTCAACCAGCTCCTCAGCCCCAGCAGCAACTTGCGTACAACCGAGCACCACCACAGCAACCCACCTACAACCAAGTGCCCCAGCAACCAAATACCTACAACCTAGTGCCTCAACAACAACTTGTCTACAACCGACCACAACCACAACAACAAGCTTACAACCAAGTGCCACCACTAGCCAACCGACCTAGGAGGGGGGACCCAAGAGAGAATACTATCCTCAACTGCCATTCCCCCTCACTGATATCTTTAATGCATTGATGGCTGAACAGCAGCTAGAGCTTCCGAAGGAGAGAGAAGCATGGCCGGTGAATGTTGACATGACAAAATACTGCTCTTACCATTGGTATCCTGGGCACACAGTGGATGTCTGTTTCCAGTTTAAAGACTACATTCATGACCTCAATGATCAAGGGAACATTGACTGGGCACAGATGGGAGAATCTATTCAAGCAATGAAGGCACGTCATAATCAACCACGGCGACAGCAACCACAACAGCAGCCCAGCCTGGGCATAGTCCAAGATCCGCTCTCGGTACATGCACCTATACAAGCACCGGCACCAGCACCACCAAACCAACGACTCGGCCTTGTCCACTCCACCATCGAGGAGTCAACCCACCATTCCCAAGGTTGGCAGGTCAAGGATCAAATCACCTCCATGCCTGCCAGACCAACCCCACCTACGAACCGCACCATACTCTCCATACCAAGAGCTTCCCCCAGCCCACAAACTCCCCAAACACCACTGCCCCCAACAACCATCAACCCTCCACGGCGCCTAATCATTAGACCACCACCAACATCCCAACCAGCACCGCAACCATCACCTAACCTACCAACCACCATTAATCCTCCTCGACGTCTAATCATTAGACCGTCACCAACACCCCAAACATCACCTAACATACTGGCCTCCACCACTCCACGACCCCTCATCATTAGACCATCACCACCAACACCCCAACCATCACCCAACATACCGGCCTCCACCAATCCACGACCCCTCATCATCCGATCCTCACCACCCCTACCTACCACGGGCTCCTCAACCTACCAACCAACCCTACCATCACCATCATCACCACTTCCCCCTACCACGCTGGTGCCGGTACTTCGTAGCGGGAGGATGTTCCAAAGGGTCTTTCCCCAGGCCGGGATGCAACCACAGGAGCAAGTAGAAGAGGAGGTAGTGGAAGAACCGTTGCCCAGCACGGCATATGACCTATTGAAGCATCTGGACAAAATGCCAGCACGGATTTCAATTCTGGAGCTGATAAAGAGGTCAAAGAACCATCAGGACATTCTACAACAATATCTGCAGCGGGTCATGGTCAATGAGGACCTCCCGCCCGAGAAGATCATTATTATCCTGACCTTGAAGAGTGAACATCCGGCACTCATATTTACACAGGAGGAGTTGGCACGGCCAGAGATCAGAAAGTATGCTTTGCGTGTCGCAGTAGTCATTCGAGGCGTGTAGATTAAATCTTGCTTGATTGACACCGGAGCATCTATAAATGTCATACCGCCAGAAACATTGCAACTTTGCGGCATCTCCAATGAAGAAATCGAGCCTTCTGCCATCACGGTGACAGCCTATGACAACTCCCGGAAGCCGGCACGAGGGGTGGTTACATTGGAAGTAGGACTCGGACCGTGTGCTGTCACCGCCGAGTTTCATGTTCTAGAATTGGACCCTACATTCAAAGTTATTTTGGGATGCCCATACCTTGAGGCAATAGGAGCTGTTGCCTCCACTAATCATCAGTGTCTGAAGTTCCCATACAAGGGTCAGGTAATTAAAGTAACCAACATCCGCATTCTAAATGACGTGGATGATCCCTCTTCTGCACTGCCAATATCAAATTTTGTCCAGTCGTTGGTTTCCACTATAGAGCTGCCCGAGGTCATGATGTGAACGACGCCTCCAGATACCGTTGCATGGCGGATGATGAAAGGGATGGGCTATCAGCCAGGAAAGGGGTTGGGAAAGGAGCTGCAGGGGGTTGTGCACCCCATTAAAGCCGAACAAAGACCAAAGAGACACGGGCTTGGCTATGAGCCCAGTATCACTCTGCGGATGGTTTACCGGCCAAAAAATGCCATGGGACTCCAAAAATTCTTTATCAAAGGGGAGACCATGATGATGGCCGGGGACAAAGAAGAAGAACCAGTCAAGAGGAAGAAGGCACCAGAGCAAGAGGCGGAGGTGGACAACCTGAGTTCATCTTTGGCTCGGTTGTTCATAGAGGAGGAAGAACCAGTCGAGGGCAAGTCCATCTCTAAACAACTTGTCCACTTGAACCCACCTCCAAACAACATCCCACGTGAGCCGTATCCTATGGTCACGTATTTCAAAATCCTCACTCTATCCTTCTTGGATTCACTTGATGGGCTATCTAGCCCAATTCCCACTTCCGGGCCAAAATGGCCACCTGAACTGATCACTGGGCCTGAGAGCCCATTCAAATCTTCTTACTCCACTGGGCTTCCATGCTCATCCAACAACCTTGGGACCACGTGCCCACCAATCGGGCCCACGTGACCTTTAGATTTATTTACTTGCTTTGGGCCCGCGTGCCCACCATTTGGGCCCACATGCCCCTTAGATCTTTTCACTAGCTTTGGGCCTATCTGCCCATTTCTTGTCATCATCGGGCCCGCGAGCCCATTTTTCTCCCATTTGCTTAAGCTTTCTATTTCTGCTCGAGCCCCATCGGCTCATTCTCTTTTTGTTATTGAAAATACCCAAATACCCAAAAAAAACGTCTTCTCGCAAACCCAATTTTCCGTTGAGGAGACATCTCTTCTTGTCTCGGAGGGTGCTCCTAACCAGGGACCCCTCTTCTCCAACTCACTGATCGATCTGCTCGATCCTTCACCCATTGTAGGTACCACCTTTTCAATTCTCTCTTCTTTAGGAGTAGTTAGGGTAGGAAAGAAGAAAATTCAAGGTAAACGTGTTCCAGAGAGATATCTCCAACAAATAGCTCAAAAATGCAAGGAATGTGCAAGGCTGCCAAGGTTTTTGGAAAATGCTATCCAGCTTGACGAAATCCAATATGAGGATGAATTCAATGTAGATCATACACTGGGAGTTTACGAGGTTTTATCAGAAAAGGATCCTGATTTTGAGGATGGAATTGAGGACTTGGCTGATGCGTATGCATCTGGACTTAAAAGATTTGAAGAACCATTAGCCACGGCGGATGAACTGACAAAAGAACTAAATCTTGGAACACTGGAAGATCCCAAGACAATCCTCGTAAGTGCAAACCTCACTCCCACTGAGGAACAGAGTTTAATTAAAATTTTGGAAGAATATAAGGACACGTTCGCATGGACATACGAGGACATGCCGGGATTAGACAACTCGTTAGTTGAATATCGTCTAACTTTGAAACCTGGAGTTACCCCGGTCAAACAAAAATTAAGGAGATTCCACCCTGATGTTGCACTTAAGATGAAAGAAGAGGTCAACAAGTTAAATCAAGCAAAATTCATTAAGGTCGTCCTTTATCCGCAATGGGTGGCAAACATAGTCCCTGTCATGAAGAAAGATGGTAGAGTTCGGATCTGTATACACTTCAGGGACTTGAACCGAGCGTGTCCTAAAGATGACTTTCCTCTACCTCATATTGATGTACCGGTTGATAACACTGCTGGATTCGAGATGCTATCATTCATGGATGGCTATTCCGGTTATAATCAAATCTGGTTGGCTGAAGAGGATCAGGAGAAGACCTCGTTCACTACACCTTGGGGAACCTACTGCTATGTCGTCATGCCCTTTGGACTAAAGAATGCTGATGCTACCTATTAGAGGGCAATGATGGCTATCTTCCACGACATGATGCATACCCTTGTAGAGGTGTACGTGGACGACCTGGTCATTAAGTCCCAAAGCCGAGAAGATCATCCTGAAGTGTTAAGAAAGGTCTTGCAAAGGGCTAGGGAATATAAATTGAAGATGAACCCAAAGAAATGTACGTTTGGAGTATTCTCAGGAAAGTTATTAGGGTTCATAGTGAGCAAAAGGAGCATAAAGATCGACCCAAACAAGGCCAAGGCAATCATTGGTATGCCTCCTCCAAGAAATATGAAAGAACTTCGTGGATTAATCGGGAGGCTACAGTTTGTCCGCCAGTTCATCTCACAACACTCCCAAAGGTGTAAACCTTTCTATGAGTTGAGCAAGGCGGGGGCCGAGTTCAAATGGGATTCAAAGTGCTAGGATGCATTCGATGGTTTGAAAAGATACCTGGCTAGTCCCCCTGTGCTTAGACCACCAGTCCCTGGCAAGCCCTTAGTTTTGTATATCTCGGTTTTGGAGAATTCTCTTGGGGCAGTTCTTGCACAAGTGGATGAAGAAGGGAAAGAGAGGGCAACTTACTATTTGTCAAAGATCTTTGATCCATGCGAGCAGAAGTATACTGTAGTGGAGAAGACTTTGTCTTTGCGGATGATACAGGTAGTTCAGAAGCTTAAACACTATTTCTTAGCTCATGAGGTCAATCTTATTGCCCGCATCAATCCCATCAAATTCCTTCTGGAGAAAACTATTCTAACTGATCGTTTAGGTCGTTGGCAGAGCTTCCTTTCCCAGTTTGATATCACCTATGTCCCCCAGAAGGCGATTAAGGGCTATGCCATTGCCGAACATCTAGCCCATCACCCTATACCCCTCTTTGACCCGGTCCAATCGGAGCTCCCGGATGACGAACTAATGTTGATTCGATCTTCCCACCTTTGGACATTATATTTTGACGGGGCTCTAAATTCACATGGTAAGGGAATAGGAATCGTTCTTCTATCACCCGAGGGTGTCACCATTCCACGGGCATTTCAGCTTAACTTGCCAGCAACCAACAATATAGTTGAATACGAAGCCTTGCTGGCCGGGCTGGAGGCTGCTCATTTCTATGGTGCCACGGAATTGAGGGTGATAGGTGATAGCCAACTAATCCTTCGCCAAGTCCTAACCAAGTACCGAACTTCTCATCCAAACCTCAAACCTTACCAAGAACTCACCTCTTGCTACATCAAACTCTTTTCCAAACTCACTTTTGTCCATGTTCCTCGAGCTCAGAACATCCTTGCTGATGCCCTAGCCTCCTTAGCTTCATCCCTATCAGTCCCACTAGGTAGACAGGTGCGGACTATCCATGTCCGTAGGAGGTCGATACCAGCGATTAAGGATGGGCGATTTCTGAAGGTCAAGGAGAGATTTGGTAGAAAGGAATATCTAGTGCAGAAAGAGGAAGTTTCTCTAGTCGAGTTGGAAGAGTTAGATGAAGGTGAGAAGCCTTGGTTTGATGAGATTGCAAGGTATTGTCAAGATCAGACATATCCACCTGGATCAAATGCAAAAGAAAAGAAGGCCATTAGGAGAGTATCCCAGAGGTATACCATCCTAGGGGGGTGCTCTACAAGAGGAGCTTGAGTGGGATCTTGCTTAGATGTGTTGATGAAGAAGAGGCAGAATTGGTGCTTAAGGAAGCACATTCTGGGGTCTGTGAGGGCCATGTCAATGCTCAAGCTCTTGCTAAGAAAATCATCAGGCAGGGGTATTATTGGCCAACCCTAGAAGAGGATTGCTCTGTCTTTGTCCGGCACTGTCATTCTTGCCAACTCCATGCCGACAAGATCCATTCTCCCGCATCTTCCCTTCATCCGATTCATGCCCCATGGCCCTTCGCCATGTGGGCTTTCGATATCATTGGCCCTCTAAGTGATCTTAACTTTGAAATCCGTTCCAAATCGTTCATCCTTACGGCAACAGAGTACTTCACCAAGTGGGTAGAAGCGGAAGCATTCGTGGAGATCAAGGCATCAACACTGTGCTCCTTCATCAAACGCAACTAATCGCCAGGTTCGGGATACCCAGCAACATTATCACCGACAACGGACCGCAATTTCTCTCTCAAGATCTGCGTGATCTTTGCAACAGGTACCGCATTGCATTGCATCATTCATCTCCTTATTACCCGCAAGGCAATGGTCAAGCAGAAGCCACTAACAAAACTTTGATTAAAATCATCAAGAACACCTGTAAGTCTAGCAAGTTCGCGGATTGGCCAGATAAGCTTGTAGATGCCCTATGGGCTTATCGCACTTCTGTACGGACTCCCACTGGACAAACCCCATATGCTCTCGCATATGGGATGGAAGCGGTGGTCCCGTACGAGGTACTCCTTCCATCACTCCGAGTTCAACTCGATAGGGACATCCCTGTCGATGAGAGGCAAGAATCTCTCCTTGCACAACTTGAACTCCTAGATGAAAAAAGGTTGGCCGCCTCTGAGCATGCCCAAACTTATCAGAACCGATTGAAAAGGTTTTATCAAAAGAGGGTGGTAGAGAGAAAGTTCGAAATCGGTGAGATGGTAGTCAAACGTATATTCGTTAAGCCGGGTGGTCCCCGCTCCAAGTTGCAACCTAACTGGGAAGGGCCTTTTGTTATAACTGAAAAATATCTAGGTAATGCATATGAGCTAACCAATGCTGATGGAGAAAAATTGAACCATCCATGGAACGGCGTTTACCTCAAAAAATATTTTCCTTAGAAAAGAAAATGGAGAATTTCTGGTATGATATTAAATCATCGATCCAAGGGTGTTAGCTAGAAGTCAAGGGTAGACATCACCATGCACACACAACACCTCTCGATCCCAGAATCCAGATAGCCCAACACTCGAGAGAGGCAAGGCAGAACCCTGAAGGCGAAAAGAAAACCTTTACCCTATTCTCTTCTATTCGGTCCGAAATAGGTGAAGGGGAGTAGAGGAGGATAGTATCGAAAATGCCCGCCACCTTAGTAGGAGGCCATCTCATAGGGTACAAAAGGGTGCCAAAAGATGGGCAATGAACCCCACAGGTTTAAACAAATATGGGCTTGTCTGAATGAGTACCCAGAATAATAGAAAATGAAGAAAAGGCACCAAAAGATGGGCAATGACTCCACAGGTCAAAGACTTGTCTAAGTGAGTGTCACATGTAGAAAAGACCCGGAGAGGCTGAACCCCAACGGGCAATTTGAGCATGAGTAGAGAAACCCTCCTCAACACCCCGAAGCCTATCAAAGACTTCCTTTATTATTCTTCCATCTTAAAACCCTAGGGTAGGGTAAACTATCTAAACTCAGGAGGAATCCAAACCGATCAAGAGAAGAGGGCAAGAAAGATTCTGGGTAGGGGACCTTATTTTCACGTGGTGTTTATCGCTTAAATCTTGATTAACACTCAAAGATCGATGAATTGTTTCAATATCGACACATTCTCCAAAAAAAATCCAAAAAAATGAATGTTTTCAAAAAATCCAAAAAAACCAAAAAAAATCAAATATTTTCGAAAATTCAAAAAAAAATGAATATTTTCAAAAATCCAATATCTTCAAAAAAATAAAAAAATTGAATACTTTCTAAAAAAATCTAAAAAAATGCATCATCTAACTTGGCATAACCTTGATTTTTTGTCTTTGCTAGCATTCATGTTTATCTTTATGTCTCGCATGTTTCATTTCTGCATTGCATATTTACCTTCATTATCACCCCATTAAGAGGGCTCCTCCCTTTGGCCTAAGTCAAAGTTGGCCATAATAGGCAAAGGGATGAGTCGTTGTGAAGATCTGATCCTCTTTTATCAAGTATTTTCAGGGACTTTAAAGTAAGAGGGGGAGGTTCTCTCAACGACAGGTAAGTTCTCTTAACCATTTCATTTCGGTCATCTATTCTATTTTTATACCTTGTTAATAAAGCTCCTCTCTTTGACCTAAGTCAAGACAGACAGCAATAGGCAAAGAGATAAGCCATGGTGAAGATTTAATCCTCTTCATTAAGCGTTTCAGGATTCTGAGATCAAGAAGGGAGCGACTCTCACCATAGCAGGTAAGCACTCTTAACTTTTACCTTGTCTGTCATTTTGTGCATTCTACCTGGTTGATAAGGCTACCCCCCTTGACATATAAGCAAGGCAAGACAACAATAGGCAAGGGGGTAAGCCATAGAGCATATTTAACCCTTCTATTAAGTACTTCAGGAAAGAAACACAAGTCAAGGAGGGGTGAGAATCTCGCCAACAGGTATGTCTCTTAACCCTACATCTATTATTTACTTTTATTATTTACCATCCCTTAGAAGGCTTCACCCCTTGACAAACTTGCAAGGGGCTAAGCCAGAATTTGAAACTGACTATCCTTTCGAGAAATGTCAAGTAGGTCAAACAACACTGAAGCAAGAAGTGCTATAACAAGGAAGAAAAGCAGCTACAACACCAGAAGAAGATTAAGCCTGCTACAGATATCAGTGTCTGATTGCCACTGACTCCAGGAGAATGACCACGTGAAGAAGGCATGGAAACCATACCGCCGCAACCGCCTCGTTCCGGTGATGCTCCAAAGGAGTGGCCAAGAAAATACTCGCAGAAATGGAAGAATGGACATGGGAAACCCCCATTTCTTTCCGGCTAACATATAAGTTGTTAGTTGTGTATTATTATCTTATGCATTATTTGTTGAAGACCATGAGTATAGAGAAGACTTGACCTGAGATCCCCTTCATCAAAATCTATGACGGTCGGGTCATCTCTGATGCTCATGGATAAGCCAAAGTTGTGTTGTGAGGGACGATGGTTCCCGAATGGGTATCTTGACCTCATAGACAATCTATATCTTCAATTATTTGTTATACAAGTTTTATCTTGTTTTATTGAGCCCAGTATGCATCATGTAGCGTTAATTGCATTACATTTTGTTTTGTTATTGCATACATCATTTTGTAATCTTCACCTTCTCACCCTAATCTTTAAACTTTTTATCCTAATTCTGATCATTCTTAATCCCACCGTGTTTTCTAATCCCACCACCATGTTTTCTAGTCCCACCAACCTCTCCAATATCCCACCGTGTCTGTTAATCCCACCATGTTCGGTAATCACCTTATGCCTCCAAATCCTCTATCACCACTGTGGCCATTGCAACACTTCTTTGCTATTCATCCCACCATGGCAGCCAATTCGTCCCGCCAAGGGCCTTCTATTCAATCAGAACTTGCACATTCATTATCTTCACGGTCTATGCTTAAACATTTGCCTTTCGGAATCTGAGATCATTCCATTCCGAATCGAATCTTGTCTCTTGAAAGACTTAAATGAATCTAAGAGCCTGAATGTGCTCGATTGGTATTCTTTTACTTTTTCAAACAAATCTCTTTTTAAACTTTAGCCCATCACAGTACAGGAACACTGCAAAGATTAGGTTACTGGCTGATGATGAACCTACGAACCCATGTTTCGGGGACTCCCCACCGCGTTTGGGGTTGGCTATTCTTCTCTCGTGCCAATGGCACATCTCTTACCAATTGAACATAGGAAGACATGATGAAACATGACGGTTAACCAGGAGACTTGAGGAGATTCGTCTTGCCGAATCTGGTCGTTAAGCGTGTCTATATCTACACCTTGATGCCACCTTTTCAGTCCATCACCATTTTACTTCACTACATTCCACTACGATCCATCTCGCCTCGCTACGCTTTCTCTACGCTTCACTTCGTTCCGCTACATGCCATTCCCTTGCAACGCCGACATCAAGGCGAGGCAAGCTGTAGACATGCCAAATTGGCTTGATTCGGAGCCCTAGACTCTTATTCCATAGGCGATATCTTTTATTTGACCCTTATCTGATCCGGATTACCTCGTGGAGATGAGCTAAGGACATTGGTGGAGCCCCTTGTAAGTTGAGAATGGACCAATGATTTCCGGAATATTGTCGTAACCTTCAAGCGAGACCCGCACGTGAACTGTAAAAACACGAAGCCTGCTCGATGACCGACCTTGAATGGTCCATAATTGAAGGTCTCGGGAGTCCCGCATGTGTTCTGTAACATTCAGGGTTTCCGAGAAGTCATTTCGGTAGGCGTCGGTCAATGACGGCTTTCGTTACGGCTTTTTCGATCTATGTTGACACGGCTATCCCGGACCACATGTTAGGCCTTTCCGGTCATCACCGGGTCTTTACAGGTCATACGGGTCGATTCTAGCCGAATATTTTCATCAACTGGGGCCATATGGCCATTTCGGTCAATTTTAGGGTTTCCCGGCCTTTTCGAGTTTCGGTTCACGTTTGCCGGGTTAATATCAAATTTTTCGATGACTTCGGGTTTTCCAGTCGTACCGGACTTGTTTGGGCATCATTTTAAGTCATCCCAAGTTGACCCGAGATTTATCGATCGGAACCGTGCTCTTTCGGATCTTCGCCCCGGGTTTCGGCTTTCTGCGAGAGGGTAAACTGGTAGAAAGCCCCGTGTGAACATCTCGGGAGTCATGCTGGCTGGTTTACTGACTTGAGGAGGTGCGGCTTAAGGTCCTCTTTCCAACGCGACAAACGGGAGCCGAATCGGACATCCCGTTTGCAAGATACGGCTCGCAAAACACGCGCGCAAGAGAGAGAGTGTACCGCGCCCCCACTCCGCTTGAAAGAGGAGGGCACGCCCTCAACCCGGGGGCGCGCCCTGAGCGCCCTCAAACTGGGGGTGCGCCCTGCGCGCCCCCGGTTCCTTTGAAAAGCGGGGGCGCGGTCAGTTTCTTTAAATCGGAAATTGCCCCGATTAGCACCTTCTAAACCAGATTTTTGGAAGGTTTCCGGCGTTGATTTTTGATTATTTGTACCGCGCCCCCGGTTTGGGGGCTTGTTACGTATGTCAAGTCAATTTTTAGCAATTTCTGGAAGTGAGACGCGTAACGCAGTGAGACGCGTAACGCGCCCCCGCTCCCTTTGAAACAGGGGGGCGCACAGACCACGCCCCCGAACTGGGGGCGCTCCCTGCGCGCCCTTGGTTTGAGGGCGCGCCCTGCACGCCCTCGTCCCCTTTGAAAAGCGGGGGCGCGGTCGGTCTAGTTTCCAAATTTTGCACCGGCTTCCTTCCCCTATAAATTGAGGGCCATTCTCAATGACCTAAGGAGAATCCCAGGTGCCTAGCTCATCCAGAGGTCGTCCAAGCTCTTCTCCAAAGCTGTCCCGACGTCCAAAGGCGATCCGAAGTCAAGAGATTGATCGCGAGGTGAAGAAGAAGGCTCGATCCTGGTGTTCTACATCAGCCAACTTCATCGACTTCTGAAGAAAATATGAGACTCATTCTGCAAAAGTATTCAACATATACTATGTTCATCTCTTCGTCCTCTTTCATCTCCAACTGACGACACTCAATTCCGACTTGCCGTTTGTTCGTGGCGATTGCTACACTGAGGGCTCGCATCCAGGTTCTGTTTTCTATATCTTCCCACTTTCATAACTTTTACAGACTTCTAAAGGAGGATTTCGGAAAATTCATCAACATAGGAACTCTTTATCTCTTAGTTCTCTGTCTACTCCAACAAACATAACTCGATTCTGACATCGGGGTCATCCGTAGCATCCTCTTCACTAAAGTCGCGCCAGAAGGGTGCAAAGGCTACCCGAACCGGCCTTCTTCAACCAACTCGGTTTCAACTCAAGCCGATCCATTCCATAAGCTTTCTCAACTCCCTTAACTCAGTTTATTTATTGTTTTAAAGCATCTTTTAGTTTATTTACATCATTTTTACATAATCAAAATTACAAAAAAAGGGGTTAGGACTCGCCCCAATCCGGTGAGTTCGATTTCAATTACTTCTTTCTCATATTCTCTCTACAGTTACTACACTTCCCATAGTTCTAATCATTTTCTTTCACTTGATTTATTGTTCTAGTTGCACAGGTTTAACAAGCTAGCATCGGTTGGAAACTCTTCTTCATCGGCCGGCCGAGGAAGAAGAAGGTTGAACCCATATCCTGATCTCCCGCGCTAAGGTACACGGTCAAATCAACTCATCTCTTGTTTTTATTCTATTAAGCAGAGCCCGCGGATCCTGGCGACCACATCTTTCATGTTTTAATTTCATTTCCTCCTCACTCTCCTCCCACATGACCCGAACCATCTCCGGTGCTCAAGCGACGCCGTGAGATGAAAGTTCGGGGATCAATGTGAGTGTGGGATCGAGGTGAGGATATTTTACCGCTTTCCGAGTGTTTTCAATTCTCTCCCCCCCCCCTTTTTCCCCCTCTTCTATCTTTCACCTTCTCATCTTGAGGTGCCAATCCGGAACCCATTTTCAGAGTCGACAGGGTTGTGGTAGGAGGTGTTTGCAATGGTAGGGAGGGTAGGAAGGGTGGGAGGTGGACTATAAGTTTTATCATCTTATGAACTAAAAAGCTAAAGAGGATATATAAATACATTAATGTGTGAAGTAATAGTGGATATTTGATGTGATTATCCCATAATTCTATCTTGAAGCCATGTCATTAAAGATTAAGGGTCAAAAAATATAAGAACATTAATTATTCATCTCCCCATCATTTTAGAGGTGGCACGACATGGTCGGTAAAGCTGCTTCAAGGCTACACTAGAGAAAGTGGTAATGATGCATGGAGTATTGACGACGCAAAGAGGTAGTGGCAGCAGCACACAGCACTAGGAGCTGAAGGGAGGGACCAACAATGGCACTTCAGCATAGTGGAGAAGTAGGTGTCAGTGAGGGCAAGTGATGGATTTTACAGAGATGGAGGGGTCAATGTGGGGGCGGGGGGACCTGTTAGATAATGATGCAAAACAAATTCCATTTTATCCTTATCAAGTTGTTAGATAGAATTAAGTTAGGCTGAGATTTATCTTGTTAGGAAGTTTATCTTGATAGGAAGTCTATGAAGCTATTGAGTCTTCTAGTTTATCTCTTTTTTTTTCTCTAGTTGTATATTTTATAAATATAAAGTTCACATAATACAAAGCATACAAGTTTTGAAGACGTCTTCCTCTCTCTCTCTCTCTATATATATATATATTTATATATCATTCGTAGTGGTGTTAGAGCCATCATCGTCATCCTATTTTTCTCTTGGCCACAGCACACCACAGTGTTGCATTGTCGAAGAACTGCTGACATCATCTAGTTATTTTCTTTCCCCTGCTGCCCAGCGCATTGTAGCATCTTTTTCATAATTTCTTTTTTCACCAAAAGATTCTACAAGAAAGGAAGAATGTCATCTTCATCTGCATGCCAATTGACCACAAGGAGGAGCTCTATGTTTGTGCCCTCATTTGCAAGCATGTCGTCTTTAGAGCTGCACTGCCCCTGCAACGCTAAGCTAGCATGTTCAAGTTTAAATCACCTTAGTTCTCCAATAAAGGGAATTCTTGCAGCCCCCAATAGTGTGATACCACATGGTTGTCGACTCCAAAAATGGGTTTCCCAAGTTGGCACATCTCAAAGATGGAGAGAGGGAGGAGGAGATCCTTTCATTACCCACACCCACATTGATCCCCAAATACTTAGCCTTTGCCATCACTAGGATGTTGAAAGGACCATCGGGGTCATGTGGGTAAGAAAGCATGAAAGGAATTAATGCATGGATTAAAGTAACAATGTGGTCACAAAAAATTGTAGGTTTTACTTTATGAAATAGAATTAAATTGAAAGTTGACTGGGTGCATACCTTAGTGGGAAGAGTGGGTGGGTTTCAACTTCTCCTTCTTCGGTCAGCCGATGAAGAAGTGTCCTCAACATGTGGGTGCTTGATTTTCTATGTAACTAGACAATAAAAATGATGAAGCAACAATTATAACTAGATTAGGTGAAATAAATGTAAAAAAATTAACATAACAAACAAACAATTAAAGAACTGACAAGATTCATGTTATTTCTAGCCCCTTTTTTGGTTTTTTGGTTAATAAAATAAAATTGATGCATAAATTTAAAAAAACACATAAGATAAATGAAGAATGATGAAATAAAGAAATATGAAGAAGAACAGATCAAATTTGAGCTCATTTGGAGAAGATATAAGCAAATCTGGGCCTGTCGAGAAAACAGAACAGGAACCGGGATCTGTCTGGTGTTACTTTGCTTCAGGGCTCATCATGACTAGCACCGACGTTGAAATTGTGTGCCATCTATATAGATTGAAAAAGATAGCCCTAGCCAGATGAGCTCGAATTGACTTTTCTCTCTCTAAACACATGAATTTAGCTCTCTAAAATTACTAGAAAATAATGGGAGGGTAGAAGGACATCTTGGGATGCATGGGTGGTCATGTTCCAACGTCTATAATGTTAGAAGTTGGATAAATTTATAGGAGAAGGTGGCATCATCCATTCCTACAATTTATGGACAATGTGCCCCACCCCAGGGTGCATGTGCCCTCCTCTGGGGGCACGTGCATATTCTCAAGTAAATTTTAAAATAATACAAATTGATGTTTTCAAGCTTATCTAGACAAAATTAGAATCAATGTTGAAGACTGGTGTCATATGCCCTGGGTTGGGGGCACATGGGCACATGCTCCACCCCTGGGGCGCATGGCCATGTGCCCTTGATTGGGGGCACGTGGAAATTCTAGAATAAGTCTCAAAAAAATATATAAAACTTATCTAGATGAAGCTTTCAGAAAGAAGATTAGAATTAGAATCAAAACTGGAGTATGATACCATGTGCCCTTGGTCGGGGGTGCTTGTGCCTTGGCCCGGGGAGCATGGTACTATATGTGCGCGCCTACATTCCTAAAGCCGCTACGTGCACTCACGAACTCAAATTTTGATGCCCTTTGTTGTGTTGGAAAGATAACAAGACGAGGAAGCTTTCTACAATAGTTCATCAACCATCATATGCCTCAAGACTTCAAATTTTCATCTAGAATTTGGGGTAGAGAATGGAAGGTCCAACACTAGTCGAAATGAACCCAACGACAATCATAAAGACACAACATGAACCAAAACATACACGGATTAAAGATTTGATCATAGCCTTAAATGTTTGATCATTAGGCTTTGAACATTGATCCGATGTTTGTGTTTCTATGTTTTACGTGCAGTTTTCACTTGGAAAATATGGCTTTGCTCGGAAACCTCTGAAAAACATCCGATTTCACTCAACAAAGCTCTGAACCAACATTAAAAGACCTGGCATCATTCTCAGTAAATCACACATGTTACCCTATAAAACATTATTTTTATGCTATGAATTAGGCAAATTTGCCTTGATGTCGACTTTGTAAGAGAATGGCATGAAATGGAGAGGAGTTATTCGAAGTGAACTGCAATGAAATGTAAGTGAGCATAGACAAATGTAGTGATGGGAAATGGTGATGAACTGAAAAGGTGGCATCAACATATAAACATAAAGAAACTCATTGACTTGCTTTAGCAAAATGAATCTTACTAAGCATCCTAGATCACTTTCATGTTCCATCAAAACCTTATATAATTGATTGGTAAAAGACATGCAATTGGCACGAGAGAGATAAAAGGTAGCCAATCCTCAGTGCAGTGAGGAGTCCTCGAATTAGTAGGTTCATCATCATCTAGCAACTCGATCTTTGCGGTGTTCTTGTACTGTGATGGGCCAAAATTTTAAAACAAAAATTGTTTTGAAAATTGAAAATAATACCAGTCAACCATAATTGGAATCTCAAGTTGACTAATGTTTCACTAAAATACTCAGTTTGACTTTAATTAGAATAACCTCATGTTTTAAAAGGGCTTACATTAAGCATTATAAAAAATTGCACGAGTGTCATGAAAGCAGTAAATTGTATTTCAACAGAAAACCCAATTATTTGGAAAACGATGAGACACGACAAAATGGTGAGATGACTAAAACTCAAGTTACAGTGGGATTAAAAAACATTGGTTGGACAACATTGCCATGATGACGGAAAAGATGAAAAGGAGATGATGGGACAACATCGCCACAATGGAAAAAAAGATGAAAAGTAGATGATGGGACAACATCATCACAATGGCGAAAAAGATGAGACAATGAATTCACAGCGAGGTAGGGGACATAAACAAAATATGGTGGGACATAGAGAAAATAGAGTTGAGTGGAAAGAGCCAGCAAGGCTCAGAGGTTATCCATGAAGAAAAGGTAGATGCTATGTAATAATGCCTATATGATGCAAGTGGGATGAAACAATCAAAAATTATCTAGAAAATAGTTGAAGATATAGATTATTCACCAGAGGTCATAATACCTATTTAGGAACCATTGTCCCTCCAATGTATGATTTTGGCCTATCTGTGAGCATGAAGAATGACCACGCTATCAAAGATTTTGTTGAAGGGGATCTTAGGCCAAGTCCTCTTTACACTCAAGGTCTTCAACATCAGTGCTAAAATAAATAGTAAAGCCTAATATAACTAAAAAATAAAAAATGTTGATAAAAAGTGATATGAGATATGCAATGGAATGCTGATGATGAGATCTTGCACTGGCATCCTAAGGTTGACATGTGAAGTCACATATTTCAGACTTTGCAAGTGCTGTCTGACTAAAGCCTTTTGGTGGTGGTCCCGAATTAGTCTATCGACCTACACCGACCGCCTGATTCATCGGCATCACTAGTCCATCTACATCTTGCCTTTTTGATGGAATACGGCACCATGATAATATTTTGTTGGTTGTGCACCCTTTTTTTGCCATAAGGCTGGTCAACCAAATGTTACTTCGACAACACCAATCTCACCACTTCACCTATTGTTCTAAAAATGTTGTCTGCACATTTCTTATTAGTAGCCAACAAATAGATTTGTCATATGAAGTGTAATTTTCCTAAATAGGCATTTGAATTTTTCACTATTGGAACTATCATTTGGACATAAAAATGATGTTTCCCAAGGGTGTTCTTTTAACAAGTGTGCTTCTTTGAAGAAGCATACAGACTAGTGTGCTTACCTTGCTACCACAAAACATTCCTACTTTGTGCATAGTCTAGTTTTTATGAAATAGAGAGATATCTAGATTTGCTTTGCTCTTGGCGTGGAGCTTTGACTAGTTACTGGGTCTTCTTTTGTTCTATACAACCTACATAGGTGCCCTCTCATATTGGTCTACCTCGTCACTAGCTGCTATGCTATCACACTTGTCTCTTATCAAGAATAGGAGACTTGGTTCTACTGATGATACAGAAGAAGCTAGGATTTCTATTACTTTATGGATGACAAGCCAACTATGGTGCCTATATACACTGACTAAGGAGATCTTGGACTAGCTCTTTGACTACCTTTCCCAGTTGCAACTTCTTTGTGCTTGATTGTCTTTTTTCCTTGCTTTGTCAAACATTTCATGATTATTTATGAATAAAAAAACTTTTGTTATGTCAATTTTGAGATAAAAAATCATGGAAATTTGCCTTGTTCCTGCAAAATTGTTAGTGTATGACCAAAATGATCTTCAATAAACTTAGCTACTTTACAACATGATCCATGAAATGTTTCATCTAAAAACAATTTCAATGAATTTAAAAGAGTTTTTTTTCTTAAATGAAGTTTTCTGAGCAATCTAGAAGTTCGTTTGGTTTTCTTTCAGTGGCATTTTAATAAGCTCAATTCTATGAACATTAGAATAATTTTTAAATTTTTTATTATTTTTGGTGAATTTTTAGCCCCTATAAATCGACCTTAATGTCTCTACATGTTCATTTTACCACTCTTATCCTCTCTCCTAGAAAGAACTCTTCTTTATTATTCATCACTTTTGGAGCTCAAATCATGCTCAAAGGTCAATGCTTCTATTGAAGAAAATGTAGATCTTTCTATTCTCTTCGATTTGACTATAATTTCATGCGATTCTGATTTCATTTGACTAGGTTTCAGAGTAAAAGAAGATCAGTCAACCTTATTTGGGACCATGTGCCTCGATTGGGGGCACGTGGACACATGCCCCCAAGGGGGAGAGCATGGACATGTGCCCCCTACAGGGGGTGCATGGTCATGCATCCTCCGGGGTAGGGTGCATGCCAATGTGCCCCTAGAGGGGGTGCATGCACCCCCTTCCTAGGGTGCATAGAAATTTTTTTATATAGAAAAGAAAAAAGAATCACTTTACAGTAGTAGCTATTTTAAAATAAATATGACCAATTCTTAAATTTGTAGATGCTAAAGAGGGTTCACCATCCGTGTGCACATGATTTCGAGGTTGATCCTTTTGAGCCAGTAGCCACACGTGAGGTACATTCATTTTATGTTGCCTTTCAATTTATGATCTTGATTTGGTTGTTATTTGATGTAGACATTTCTTACAAGGATGTATCAAGTCCTGCATTTCATGGCAGATGGTGTGACTGGCCAACCAGGGCCTCCTTTCCTTCTAGCACTGGTATATGGACGAGATGGGGTTTGGCCCCTTGCTGAGTGCTCCCTTTTTGGGAGGATTTGGCCTTGATCCAAGTCCTTCATGAGAGATGCGATGCGACTACCTATTCTTTTCTACTATTGTGGGGTCACATGGTCCCTACCTTGGAGGACATGGCCCATATCTCCAGGCTTCATGTTTATGGCCATCTTGTAACTAGCTACACATATAGAGACTACTCTCAGATGGCAATAGATCTCCTTTCCTTCTACCCACCTCAGTCATAAAATGAGGTTGTATTATCAATCACCTGGAAGCAATGCTTTGAGCTAGTGGGCCTATCAAAGTCCCACATGCTAGTCAGGGAGGACATTGAGGGCTATGAGTCGCACCTGGTCAAATAGGTGTCAGCTACTTTATGTTCCCTTCCTAGGACCCCAGAAGTAAACTGCGACCTTCGGCGGTTTTTGATCTTCTTTTTTTGGGCTCTTGTTGCAAGGCAACAAGATGGAGCAGGTGCACCTGAGGTTCCTTCCCTTCTTGGCTGATCTTGTGACAGTGGGAGAGTATGCCTAGGGCATAGCCATTGTAGCTCATATGTTTGTTAGTCTTTCTCTAGACAGCGGCATGGTATCTATAGGTGGCTTCACTCCCTTTTTCAAGTATTCTGTTCTCTATTTTTTTTTCTTTCTATGTTATAAATGTCTATATTTGCAAATAGAGTGTTCTTTCAAGTGTGGACTTACTTATACCTTCCGTTTGGCCATGAGAGGCTAGAGTATCTTAACTGTCTTCTTTTACTAGCATGTTGGCACACCCTTCACAATGCTGCATCTCACTCTCACCAGCTCCTCCATCTGTGGTGTGAATTACTTACTTTTTTTCTTGAGCAAGTATGCTTCTTCAAATTCTGCCTTTCTTTGTTTTAACTTGATGGTTAATGATTCCTTCTTTTGTAGGTCTGTTAGTTTCTATATCTAACCATTGATGATGATAGCACTAAGTGGGTAGAGAGGGATTCTCACCTCTTCAGGCATGATATCTATCTTTACTGCCTAGACGAGGTGGAGCTAGTATGGGTCTGCCTTGGGATGATGATGACCTTTGGTGGGCACTAGGAGTGGTGTCCTCCTCCTTCTAGACATAGCCACAGCACCCGAGGCTTATTGCACTCGGTGAATTGGGTAGCCAGGTATAGGTCTGCATTAAAGGATTGGGAAGCGGAGGGGACCATTGTGTTCTTAATAGCCATCGATGACACCGAGTTCCATCAATAATATGGTGCAGCCTACAGTCACCTTTTAAATTTTGTTGTCCAAGTTAGCTCTTTTTTTTACCATATCTTTCATCTTAGAACTCTATTACCTTGCCTCACGAAAATCTTCTTTTAGGACACTCATGCTTTGTTAGCCCAGTACATGTTGTAGATCAGGGCTTTGATGGAGTAGGTTGCCTCTCTCCAAGCAACTCTAGAGTTAAAGGTGTGTATTGCTTGTGTTCTTCATATTCTTTGATTTCATTGCCTGTAGAACCTAACTTGTACTTTGTTTCTTCCTTGAAATAGTGCAAGGCCCGCACAATCGATGCTTCTTCTGAGGAGGAGGTAGTTGCTTTGCAAGAGGAGTTATTTGCCATGAAGAGGACCCTGGCGGAGAAGGAGATTGAGGTAACTTTGTTCCATAGCTTCTATCATGGTTGCCTTTGTCATTCCAATGCCTTAGCTTTTTATCTACCTTGCAAGTGGCTGATTTGGAGTGATTGGCTACTGCTTCTACTCCAGAGTCTTCTTTCTAGATCCAGACTTTGGAGGCAGAGTTATGGACCTATGCCCCTACTCTAGAGATGGCTCAGCTTCATCTTAACTATAAAGTAGAGTTGTAGAGTCAGGACCATCGAAACTATAGGTTGGTATGGGGACTGGAGATGCAACATGCAGCGGCGATTCGTGAGCGTGATTCTACGTTCCGTTTGTTGGACAAGAGTCAATACCAGATTTGCTTTGATCTGGTATTGACTAAGGCAGAGATTTGATTCTATTGTTAGATTGCTCGACAACCATCTCAGAACTGAACCCACCAGAGTGGCACTCACCAGAGCCAGAGCCGTACACACATGAGCAGCTCTCACCAAAGTCAGGGCCACACTCCCTAGGCAGAAGCCCTTCCAGAGTGGAGCCATAAACCTAGTGCGGCTGATTACTTAGTTTCCTCCCCTAAGCATCGGAGGAATGAGGAGGCCACTAGATTGTATACTGATAGAAATGTATGCCCTATAAGCCAATCATTTATAATATGATTTAACATTTCTAGTAATATATCATAGAAATGTATACCCTAATATATGATATGATTCGATATTTCTAGATATATCTCATTCAATTAATTAGACAAATCTTCATTATAAGCTCTTATTAGATGTGAATATCATAATGAAGTTCTTGATTAAATGTAATGATGATTAAATCATTATGAAATCCTGATAATGAGATTGATTATCTAGAGGTAATTGAACTAAATGTTCCTACTCATAGGATACTTGAGACGGGACATCAAGGATACGGATAGACTAATGTATGTGATATCTTCTCATGTGATGAGGATGACTAATCTCATTGGTCAATAGCATGGAGACACTGAGATATACATATAGGTGCTTATTAGTTGAATGAGTTCACTGAACTGACCAAATTAGAAACTCTGAATGGTATTTTACAAAACTGACAATCAGGATTTTCTATCATCATGGTTGCATGGTTGGACCTTTGACCTGAGTCGTCAAAGATGCCTTGTTGGGTGGAACTTATGCTTTGACCATTGTCTTATGGATCACTATATAGATGGTCTAGCATAACGTTGGATCGGGTACAAGGAAAACTCAATGGAGGTAATTAAGCAGACAACAAGGAATCGTCCACTCTCGGTAAGTGAGCAAGAATGTCCTATGGGATACTACTCCAAATCTCTGGCCAGGGTAGATAAGATAATTGAAAATTGAGTTTTCCAATTGATCCAATTCCAAGTACAAGATCCTATAGAGCGGTACATTAAGGAGTTGACAGTCGATACCGTACACCTTTCCGATCGAGACATTGGTTGGATGAGAGTTTATATCCATGCGATAACTGATGATGGAAAGGCTCAATGGAGATGAGATTATCCCCATAGGCATTTGGGATCATGGGATATGGCTTGTACCCTTCATGATCGATAGGTCGATTAATTTGTTATCGGAAAAAATTTTGAATTCAATTAAATAGAATTATTTTATTTTATTTAGGCCTCAACCAAATAGGCTATTGGGACAAGTGGGTCACACACATAAGAAATTATCCACAAGTACAGGGGTTTTTATGAAAAGTTCCAAAATTCTTTATAAATACTAATGGTTTCAGCCAAACCCTATCAAGCCAAGGGTGTTACCCATGTCCTTAGCCTCCTCCTACCTTCTTCTTTCTCTAAAAGGCATCCATGGGCAATGGAGCTCTGTTCATGAATAGTTCTCGAGGCCGGTGCGAAGGGAGAACCTATTGTTGATGAAGTTTGTGTGGTTACTATTGGAGACTGGACATTTGAACGATTTGAAGAGCTTGAGAAGTCATATCCTTTCTCTCCATGGAATTATATGAATCTCTATCAGGTATATTTGATCAGTTTTCAATTTTTGTAGTTCAGTTTTGATTGAGACAGATTATAAAGAAACCCATAGGAATCATCACTTTCACTGCACCAATATTTATGAATGATTCCTTATAATATATCATTCAATTAACTAAGAAAATCTTCATTACTAGCTCTTATTAGATGTGAATATCATAATGAAGTTCTTGATCACATGCAATGATGATTGAATCATGATGAGATCATGATAATGAGATTGAACATCTAAAGGTACATGATCTGAATGTTCCAAGTTGTAGGATCCTTGAGACAGGACATCAAGGATCCAGATAGATTAGTGTATGTGATGTCTTCTCATGTGATGAGTATGACTGATCTCATTGATCATTAGTTTGGAGACACTGAAATACATATACAGGTGCTCATTAGTTGAATGAGTTCATTAAACTGATTGAATTAGAAACCTTGAATGGTATCTTACTGAACTATCAATTAGGATTTTCTATCATCACGGTTGCATGGTTGAACCTTTGACCTAAGTCTCTAAAGATGCCTTGTTGGGTGGAACTTGTACTTTGACCATTGACGTATGGATCACCGTTTAAACGGTTCAATTTAGCGATGGATCAGGTACAAGAAGAAGCTAATGGAGATAATTGAGCGGACCACAAGGGATCGTCCACTCTCAATAAGTGATAGTGAATGTCCTATAAGATAATACTTTAACTCCCTGGCCATGGTAGATAAGATGATTGGAAAAAGAGTTTTTCAAAAGATCTAATTTTGAGTATAGGATCATATAGAGTCAATATAGAAAGGATGTGACAGTCAATGTTGTACTCCATTCTGAGTAGGACATTGAATGGATAAGGGTTTATATCTATGTGGTAAATAATGATGGAAAGGCTCAATAGAGATAAGATTATTCTCATAGTCATTTGAGATCATGGGATGTGGTTTTTTTCCTCCATGATCGGTAGGCCAATTAATTTTTTTTAGATAACAAATTTAATTTATTAAAATAGAATTGTTCTATTTTAATTATGCCTCAAGCAAATAGACTATTGATCTTAATGGGTCACACATATAAAAACTTATTCATAAGTACAAGGGCAATGTCATGCTTTATGGAGATTTTTGGGTTTTATAACAAATTCTAAAATTCTTTATAAATACTAATGATTTCAATCAAACCCTATTAAGATAAGGATGAAAACCATATCCTCAGCCTCCTCCTTACCTTCTTCTCTGTCTAGAAGTAGTCCATAGGCGATGGAGCTCCATTCAAGAAGAGTTCCCGAGACTAGCACGAAGGGAGAACCTACTGTGAATGAAGTTAGTGTGGATTCTGCTTGAGATAGGAGATTTGAATAGTTTGAAGAGTTTTAGAAGCTCATTTTCTTCCTCTCCATGGGATTAGATGAATCTCTATCATATGTGTTCGAACCGTGTTGATCAATTTTCAATTTCCATTGTTTGGTTCCAATTAAGACAAGTTCTAAATGAACTTACGGGAATCATCGCTTCCACTGCACCAAATTTTTTATGATGATTCCTAACAGTGGTATCAAAGCCAGTTTCAAGTCTTGATTGAACCTAACATTGATTCAATATTATTTCATGTAAATTTGTGTTCCCGAATCTGTGCAAACGTTTGTTTTATTGATGCCACTATAATCTGTATGTGATTCAAATAAGAGATTGGTTGACTCTAGTAGAATCTCGTGATATAGGACTTTCTAATGCCACCAACCATTTGAATTTTGGAGCTCTATAGAATCTAGGAGAAGCCCCAAAAATTGGTGTCTTGTCATGCCCAAACTGTCACCCGCATTTGGAAATTTTGCGAAATCTTGGTCCACGGAGAAAATTGAAGCCTAATAAAATTTTAGAAAATGGTTAATATGATTACTTAATGTTTCACCATGATCTCCTACTTCGAATGGCGGAAGAGGAAGGGGATTTACAAGTCTCTCAGTGAGGAGAGTGTTGAATCCGAAAAAATGACGGGGCTCTCCTTTTCACGGTAGCCCATGAATCTGGATCGCCACCTCAAGAGGGGATAAGAAAGGAAGGGATAAAACATGGAAAACAACTCACCTTAGTTCCACACTCACATTGATCCTCGAACTTTTATCCCTCGGCGTCATTCGATCATCAAAGAGGCAGTTCAGGTCATGTTGGAGGAGGATGAGAAGAAGAAAATTAAAACAAGTGTGGTCGCCAGGAACCGTGGGTTACGCTTTATGCAAAAAAATGACCGTGTGTACCTTAGCAGGAAGAGTGCAGGTCAAAGCTTCTCCTTTCTCAGCCAGCTGATGAAGAAGAGTCCTCAATACGTAGGTACTTGATTTCCTGTGCAACTAGACAAACAAATAGATGAAAAGACAATTAGAACTAAACAAAGCGAAGTATATGTAAATAAAATAACATGAAGCACACAACTGAAAGAAAACTGACCGGATTCGGGTTATCTCTAACCCCTTTTCTTTATTTTTTGAATTAACAGTATAAAACTAATGTAAAAATGTTAAAAATGATAGAATGATAGAGAATCACTAAACAAAGAGATTGGAAGAACAACATAAAATTTCTGAAAAGAATAGAAAAAGATATGGCGAAATCTGGTTTGTCGAAAAAGCTAAGCAGCAGTCGAGGATCTTCCGGGCACGACTTTGCTTCAGTGCTTGCCACGACCAGCCCCAACCTCAGAATCACGTGCCGTCAATTGAAAATAGAACAAGACTCGGAGAATTTTATGTTAATAGCTCGAGTAGCAAACGTCCACACGCTGTTGTAGAAGCTGAAGAAAAGAGACCTGGCAGATCACCTATATACCAGCCTTCCTCTCTCCTGAACCGACTTCTCTCTCTCTAAAAACTCAAAATTCTATCACTAAAAATCACAAAATCAATGCAGGAGGGAGCTTGGATGTCTTGAGATGCCCAGGGAGTCGTGAACTAGCCTATGGAATGATCAAAATCAGAGTCTATTTATAGAAGTAAAATGTTGCAATCCAGAGCTAAAAAATAGGCACCTTGCACCCTGGCCCAGAATGCATGCACCCCCTGGAGGGAGCGCATGTTATCTCTCTGAAAAATTCAATCTGATCCAATCGAAAATTTTAATCTGATCCGGTTAGAGGTAGAGTTTGGATCAAAAATTGGTTCTCTCGTGCCCCTGATCGGGGGCACAAGGCCATGTGCTGCAGCAGCAAGACACATGGTTGCGATAGCACCGCAATGGCCGTGATGTGATTTTCAGATGGTTGCGACACTGTGATAGTGGATGAAGGAGTGAGATGCAACCGACGACGCTGCAGGGTGACCAAGTAGGGCAACAAGGCCACTAGATCTCCAAGGACAATGATGACCGAGCAACGCTTCAAGGTATGCTGTAGGGATCATAGTAGCGATGGAGACGGCTAGAAGGTCAAGTGTGGGGAGACAAGCATGGGGAGATGGCAAGCATGGGGAGATAAGCGCAAGTATGCTGCAGGGATCACAGCAGTGATGGAGATAGCTAGAAGGTCAAGTGTGGGGAGACAAGCGTGGGGAGATGGTGAGCACGAGGAGACAAGCGCAGGTCCAACAAGGGGAGACAATGAGCGCAGGAGCATCGAGTGCTTCTCTCTCAGAAATAAAACAATTGTTCCCCTATTTTGTTTATGAGAGAGACAATAGGAGTAGGATTCTTCACTTCTAAAAATAAGAGCTCTATGAAAAAGTAACCAAATAGGTTCCTTTCCCCACTTTTAAAATTTAGCTAAAAAATAGGTAAAAAAACTATATCTAAACACCCTTTAAGTGTTATGAGTATTCATCAAATAAATCTATGCGAGAGTCATTGCAATGTATCCTTGAGTATTTGAGAAGCACTAAGGATGTATCTCTAAAGTATAGAGGATAAGACTTGAAGTCTTATAGTTTTATCAACACAAGCTTGTAGTCAAATAAGTCTGATATTAAGTCTAAATAATGGTGGTGTAGTGAGCAGGAAGAGTTTCATGCAAGAGAACACTGCTAATTCTACAACTAATCTAAAGTAGATTGCATAATGATTGTATATTGCTTTAGAAGTGTTCTAGATGAAAATGTTCTTCTAAATGTGGGATTGTCCCAACCTTCTCTAAAAGAGTACCTTTGTTTTGGGAAAATAATGGGGTAGAGCCAAAGTCTCATCAGAAGTTTAAAACTTTTCTATCAATACCATAAAATCAGAGAGATTGCAGCACATAGAGTATCTTTCGCTAATAACATTACAGATCTACTAACTGAAGTAGTTACTCAAAAAGTGTTTAAGCTTCACCTTGAGCTGATAGAGATCAGTTAGATGAATGATTGGCCTTAGTGCAAGTGAAATATTGATATAAATGTGTGCCCTATAAGCCAATCATATAAGATATGATTCGACATTTCTAGGAATATCTCATTCAATTAATTAGATAAATATTTATTACTAGCTCCTATTAGATACAAATATCATAATGAAGTTCTTGATCACATACAATGATGATTGAATCATGATGAGATTATGATAATGAGATTAATCATTTAGAGGTATGTGATCTAAATGTTCCTAGTCATAGGATCCTTGAGATGGGACATCAATGATCTAGATAGACTAGTATGTGTGATATCTTCTCATGTGATGAGAATGACCAATCTCATTGGTCATTAGTGTGAGAACACTAAGATAAACACATAGGTGCCCATTAATGGAATGAGTTCACTAAACTAACCAATTTAGGAAAACTAGATCGGTATCTTACCGAATAGTCTATTAAGTTATTCTTACATCAGAATAGCACAGTTGGATCTTTGACCTAAGTCGTCAAAGATGTCTTACCAGATATATCTTTTACTTTGATTATTAACTTATGTATCACCATCTTGATGGTCCAATATAGTTGATATATTAGGAGTAAGAGAAACCTGGTGAAGGCAATTAAGCAGACAACAAAGAATCGTTCACTCTTGATAGTAGAAAGAGAATGTACTATGGGATAGAACTCTAAATCTTTGGCCAAAGTATTTAGGATAATTGGAAAAGGAATTTTCCAATTTATCCGAACCCGAGTATAGGATTCCATAGAGTCAGATTATTTAGGGGTTGATAGTCAATGCCGAACACCTGACCGACCGGGACATTGTATGAACAAGGATTTAAATCTGTGTGGTAATTGATGATGAAAGAACTCAATGAATGTTATTTAACTCCCCAAAGTCATTTGGGATTATAGGATATGGCTTGTACCCTTTATGATCGAAAAGTCACAAAAATTGTTATTGGATAAAGGTTTTGATTTAATTTAAAGGAATTATTCTTTTAAATTAATTAGGGCTTCAACCAAATTGACTATTGGGTCTAGTGTGTCACACATATTAGATCTGATCAATAAGATAAGGGCATGGGCATAATTTTATAGAAGTTTTGTGTTTTTATAAAAAAAATTATCTTTTATAAATAAAAAGCTTATAAAGTCAAACCCTAATATGCCATAGGACTGGAGCATATCCCAAGTAACCTCTTTCCTTCCACTCTTTTCTATAAGGTGATCTCTCATGGTCAACCTTGTATTTGGAAGCTTTCTCAAGGCCTGAAGGAAAGAAGAACTCATATTGAAGCATATCATGTGGATACAGCTAGATACCGTCCACTTGAATGATTTTTAGCAAAGGTGAATGTCTTCTCTTCATCCATGGTGAGACTTTTTGAAAATCCCATGAGGTACTCTCGTTCTACTTCATATTTGGTTCCCGATTTTATTAGTTCGGCATCGACCAAGGCAAAAATCAAGGTTTTAAAGAATCAAAATTTTTTACGCTGCCATATATTGATTCATTAAACTTTCACTTTTACCATATCTACTATAGTTCGATGTAACTCTTCTATTGTTCTAGCTCTACTCATAAATAGGACGAATGTCTAGAATTAATGGATGTATCACTTATTTCTTAATTCTCAACAAGTGTTTATTTCAATTAACTTGGAATATATTTTAATTTGTAAATATAAACTTTTAATTTTTACAAAATAATGTTGTAGAGATAAATTATGGTGTCATTTGTTTTAGCTTAATTTAAAAAATATAAACTCTTATTTTCACGACTTATCTTCTAGTTTGTGGTAAAAAATTCATTGAGATATTTTTATATTAATGAACTACCACTTTTTGAAAAAAAAACCTATTGATGACAACTTAATAACGACATCAGAAGGAAACCATACCCAATACACTTATTAGCAATAGCTTAAGCTATCTCCAATATAGTTGTCCCCACATGCTAAGTTACTATCGACAACCTAACAAAGCCATCGCGAATAAGCTTATTCACTACACACTAAGCCGTCATTAAAACAGAAAAAAATTCCAGCAACTGGCCTTACAGGGTCATTAGTGATGGCTAATTATAGTTGCTACCAATGACAATTACTAATGACAACTCTAGCCTATTGCTATTGGCCATGTTTGACCGTTGAATAGTTGAATAGAAGTAGTGACAACTTAAATCAGCATTTTTGTTCTTAAATGTACCAATGGCGACAATTAACCCCCCGACTCTCTCTCTCTCTCTCTCTCTCTCTCTCTCTCTCTCTCTCTCTATCTATCTATCTCTCTCTCTCTCTCGCTCTCTCTCGTGCGGGCACGTATGAGCTCCTTCGTCTCGCTACCAACCTCCTCCATTGCTACCACCTGCGCCACCGGCCTCCTGTGTCTACGCCTAGGCTTGTGCTGCCACCACCTGCCATCTACACTGCGTAGGTCGCCATCGCATGCCGTAACCCTCACATCCACACAAGTACCTCCTCCTTGAGGTAACATCAAATTTATAAACCTCATTTTTAAGCTTGATATGTTTTTTAGCATGTAGCTATGGTTAGTTTTTTTATTTCGGGTTTCATTTTTAAACATCATTTTTAAGTTTGATAATTTTGTTTTTAGAAATTATTTCATTAGTTTAATGTTAATATTAAGTGTTTGATTGCACCAAATTAGGGGTATACATTAAACCAAATTGGCCTATTCGGATTGGTTTGGTCCGAATTTGAACAAAATTGGGGTGGAATGTTGATTTTGATTGGTTAGGTTATATAAAACTTCAATTAAACCAAAAAATCATACCGTTTGGTTTGGTTTGGTATGGTTTGAGGAGTAGGTTTAGTTTGATCTGAACCAACGCAAATTGAATACATACGTTTCATTTGAATTATGTTTGAATTTAATCAACCACGTTTGAATTGATTTAAACCAACTATACGTGAATTTTGATTGGTCTCTAATGGCCTTAGAATAAGGAAACCAGTTTTCTTAATTTTGGCAGTTAGAAACCAATTAAAAAAATTAATCAAACTAGTTTTAATTGACCACAATGATCAATTAATCAAAATTGGTTTTAATTTTGGCCCAAAGTGGCATTAATGTACTGATTAAAATCGAAAACCGATTTTGATTGGTCACAATGACCTTAGAAACTACTAAATACTGATTTTAATTGATTTCTAACAAAAACCTTAAATCATGAAAGTCTGTTTGAATTAGCCAAAATGGTATTAGAAACCAATTCAAACTGATTTTCAATTTGGTTTGGCCCAAATTGGCATTAAAGTACAATTAAGACCAAAAATAGGTTTGAATGGTTTGTAATGGCCTTAGACTTAGAAAACCAGTTTGAATTGGCCAAAATGACATGAAAACTAATTCAAACTAATTTACTAATTTGATATGTCCCAAAGTGATGTTAGAGACTAATTAAAATTGGAAACTAGTTTGAATTGGCCATTATAGCCTTAACATAAAAAATAGGTTGTGAAGCCAAACTTGCAATGAAAGGACAATTCTAACCAGTTTTAGGTTTGGGTTGTCTTAAACTACCACAAAACCCAAAGAATGAGATAAGAATACAAAACCGATCATATGCAAATCGGTGTTTGAATTTTTTTATGACTTTCAATGCCAATCTTATCGAATGTGTAACTCATGTACACTCTCCTTTTTTATTTTCAAGAAGTTTCAAACGACATTCTTATTCGAGACTTACTTCTTTTGGAGAATGTTTGATTTTGTATAGTTAATTTTTATTTTATATAATTGTTAATTTTTGTGTATATAAATTTTTATATTTCTATAAGAACAATTAGTCTAGAAGAGCAGCTTAGACAAGTCTTAAATAAATATTCCTAACAAATTAAATTCTAGGTATCTTCAATAAATAGAAGAATTTCAAGATTATGGTTTTCATGAATGTAGGACCCAATTTAGACATGGATAGGTTAAAAGTTTAATTCAATGTCCTTGTAAACGATGTTGTAA
The DNA here is from genome assembly GCA_036172225.1 of Cryptocoryne crispatula var. balansae. NCBI lineage: Eukaryota > Viridiplantae > Streptophyta > Magnoliopsida > Alismatales > Araceae > Cryptocoryne > Cryptocoryne crispatula. Next base: position 25,176,918 of record CM069932.1, read on the forward strand.
CACTTTTATTTTAAAAATACATGTAGTTGAATAACATTTAATATGTGATAGCATATGGTCAAATTATCAAACATGAATAAGTCACAGTGAAATAGAACTTAATTTATGTAACGAACATGAAATCCGATTAAATGAACCACATGATGAAAATGTTAATGATGAAGTGATAAAAATACTTGAAAATATTCAAAATATTCAAGAAACATCTAGACATAACAGGGTAAACCAAATATAGAAACCACAAAAATGTTTTTTTTTATCAAGAGATGTTGAGATACCCTTATATAAAGGTTTTACAAAAATATCTAAGTTAAAATTTATTTTAAAGTTGATTTAGTTGAATTCAATAAATAGTTTGATTGAAAAATATATGAATTGTATATTATATTAATTTAAAGATGTATTGTCCAAAGATGTAAGTGTTCCTAACACTTGGTATGAACATAAAAAATTTTAAGGATTTAGGACTTAGTTATAAAAAAATAGATGCATGCAAGAATGACTATGTTCTCTTTTGAAAAGAGAATGTAGAAAGAATTACATACCCACAATGTGAGACTCCAAGATATAAATATTATCATAAACATAGGAGTAAGAAGGTGACATGCAAGATATTACATTATTTTCTATTAAGAGATAGGTTGCAGCATTTGTTTTTATCAACGAGCACTATTAAATAGATGTCATGGCATAGTGTCATGTTCTTACGAGTCAAGAGGTGAAATGTGTCATCCTACCAACTCTTCCTCTTGAAAAGGAGTGGATAAAGTATATTCTGATTTTGAATTAGAGAAACATAATATTCTACTTGGTTTGGCTAACAATGGTTTTAACTCACTTGGAAACATGTCTTCAAAATACAGTGTGGTATATCATTACGGTGGTTTACAATTTACCACCATTGATATCTATGAAAGTGGTTTACACGATGATTTCATGTCTAATACCAAGCCCAAGACTCCACAAAAATGATATTGACGTATACTTTTAACCGTTGGTGGATGTGTTAAGATACTTGTGAGAGATCGGATTGGAGACATACGATGTTTCAGAAAAGAGATTTTTCTCATGAGAGCCATAATGTTAGGTACCATAAATGATTTTTCAAGGTATGCCAATCTATTCAGATGAAGTACTAAAATAAAATTATCATGTCCAATCTGTAATGAGGAAACATACTCAATTTGACTAGTTCATAGTCAAAAACAATGTTATTTAGGACATAAATTTTTACATCATGTCGGGATAGCTAGAAGCGCAAGGGCGAAGGGTTCCACTGCCTTTGCCATCAACTAATTGCATGCCAGTGGTTGTTCTCTGTCGTAAAGTTTGGGACTGCCAGATTTCAAGAAACGAGTTAACGATTTAGTAACAACTTAGTAAAACTTAAGTAATGATTCAGTAACATAGTATTGGAGTTATTGAATTGTTACTGAAAGCTTATTGAATCATTACTGAACCACTACTTAAGAAATAGTTCAGTCATTTCAATAGCGGTTCAATAACATGATATTGAACCACCTATTAAGTGGTCTAGGGGTTGAGGCAATTTTTGATTGGGGGCCGAGGAATTTCTCTCCTTCGACCATCCGAGGTGATCTACACTCATATTATTAACACTTTATATATATATTACTAATCAATTACGTATATTACTCGGATAACCACCAAGAATCCTCTCCCAACACTTTGTTTGCATTTAAATTGAAGGACGTCAAGACTAGGTTCATGTTCCGTCTATAAGACTTGCATATCTTAAAACAAAACATTGAAAGACTCAGAATGTCATGCCTCAGATTTTCACATACGCAGTAGAATTAATTCGGCGACATAACCGGAGAAATTAACCCCTCAGATACATCACTTTGGAAAAAAATTTGAAGACTAAATTAGGATCCAATTCATAATACAAATAATTCTATCAACTAAAATCATACCATGATACACCAATTCATATATCATTCAAAAAGAATATATAATGATATTCTAATAATTCCACGAGAACCAAATCACTACGCTTCTGCTACGCTAAACATGATTACCTGAAAATTTGTTAAAAGATTTAGAATGAGTACGATGACTCAGTAGGCATCCCATCATCCGCCGAATCAGATAATGAATAGACCTAAGTGATAATTAAATAAATACTCAAACCTATGCCCATTTTATATAAATATAGAATTAGTTCATATAATAAATATCTGACTTAACCACATATTTTAAACCACCAACAACTAACTATATACACCCAATCAGCTCCTATAAACATTAAAAGAAGAACCTAACTAGAAAAAGATAAGGTACGCATGAATACCTACTATATGACATATATGGTGAAACACTAAACAAATAAGACACCATGCATATTATGCAACAAAACCCGGTTAATACAAACTAATGCACATCTAATGACCATATACATTGAATCATGCCATAAATGCACCTATCCTCTAATATAATATCACAACTTTTTCTTATTGGCAAGGAATGCGTCATCTTGCCATTTCAATTATCTACCATCAGATCTATCATATATAGCAGTAACATATAGTAAAACGAAGTCCCCTAATACCTAGAAAGTGGTGGCACTTAGGACAAATCGCGGTATCCAGGATCGAAGGATGCACCGAACTATTTTAATCCTCACTGCTCATGGGCCACAACTAATTAGTCTGGTGTAGCTCAGTTTGCCATTTCATTTAATGCACACATGCATTCATTCCAACGATGCCATGCCATGCCAATTACTATGCAAATTATAATATATGAATATATGCACATCTAATGCATTTAACCATCTACAAAAAATATATGTGTGTGCTTGACATAACTTATCCACATACTATTTATGCAAATGCTATCATAGACATATATGCCTGAAATATGCTGACATAAAACATATACACCAAATTAACTTATCAGCCATATGAAAATTGATGAAATTTACTAAAAATCAGGATTATTTATTAATCTAAAACTCTATCTAATCTAATTATTATGTAACCATAAATATTAACATAGACCCAATCATGTTAATAAATAAGGGCATATCAAGTTCACAAATCATGCAATTTAAATTTTACGGCAAATGTTAATCAATAATTAAGACATGATAGGATCAATAAAATTAATAAAATCATTAACTATGTAACATGGATCTATTAAATTTAATAAGATATCTAACTATGAATAATCACCACATTTAATATATACTAATATATTTAAATCAACATTTAAAAGTGATTGATAAATTTTAAATATTAAATTTAATGGTAATAGACATATCTGAAATGCTTGCTTAAACGACGCTGAAAGGTGGATGTAGGGAGGCATTGTTGATGGTCATCGCATGGTGGCACACGTTCTGGCTGACAGAAACTGGTGCACATGATGCTGGCAGCCGTGAGAGCGTAGGCGATAGTGACGAGGAGGAGAGAGAGACCGTGCAGAAGAAGCTGGGGGTAGAGGGTACACACGGGGTGCGTAGGTAGCACAGATGGGGTTTGGCTGCGGTGAGCTCAGCACCAACTGGGAGGAGAGACGAACAGGGGAAAGAGAGAGAGAGAGAGAGAGAGAGAGAGAGAGAGAGACTGTCGGGTGGTCTGCATGGCGCGCGGATGCGCAAGACGTGGGAGGGCGACTCGGGGAGGAGGCTGGGTGGCACGCAGGGCTACAGGGGCGTGGGTGCACAGGCGTAGGAGGGTGGTGGATACCCGTTGGAGCAGAGAGAGCGTGAGAGAGCAGGGAAGGCGGGCTGCAAGGTCGCATGGGGCGGCGATGAGGTGGGGGCGACACTCGCAGCTGCGGGAGCGAGAGAGGGAGGGAGAGAGGGGGGTCTGGGGTGATGCACAAGGAAGAGAGAGTGAGGCAGAGTCGACGAAGGAAGGTGAGGCGGTGCGGTGTGATCGGGCGGGAGAGGAAATGAAAATGAAATAGGAAGGGGGACGTAGAGTTCGGATCGCCTCAGGACGCCTCCTGAGGCGACTCCCGCAGTCGCGTATCCGCGAGCGCCACGTAAGCGTCGGGACCGCTGCGCCAAACGTCCGACGCAGGAGAGGTTGACGCCGTTCGCTTAACGGCCCGTCTCACCCAACGAAACGGCGCCGTTTCGCGACTGCCGGTGCGGACGCCGCCACCGTCTCTGCCTTACCATGCCATCATGACGTTGTCAAGTCCTCCTTAATGGTGACACGATGAAAATTGCGCGGAAAATGAATCGCCCTATGTCATATTCGTCTTCGTCCGCATGTTCATCGGAGCATTCCTCCTCCATTTTCCCGGTGCATTTGTGCGCGTGGTGAGGAAGAATCGAAGCAATGGACTGTGATTTTGGGACGCGCAAGGCGAGCAGAAGTTGAAGCAAGTTGTGTTGGCCCCTCGTCAGAGACAACCGTCATGTTAGTATGTTTATTTACGTTAAAAGATATTGAATGTAGTGTATTTAATGTTCTGAAAACCACCGATTGTAGTACAGATGCATTTAGTGAGCAATGGACTGTGGTGCTGGCTGCATGAGAAGTTACAATAGGTAGTTAGCACTAAATGTACACTAATAAGATCACGTTTCAGGAGTCAATAGGTTAGAAAAAACATAATGAGTGATGTGTACAGGGTTAATAAGATATGTAAACGTTTAGTATTTAGTATTTGGTAAGGTGTGAAATGAAGGCAGAACATCATATATAAAGGGTTAGTAAGTTATGTAAAGGGTTATTAACCTGTGAAACATATGTGTTCAGGCGCATGTAAAGGGTTAGGAAGATATGTAAAGAATTTTTAACTTTTGAAAAATGGGTTCATGGCGCCATGTAAAGGGTTAGTAACATAGGGAGAGGGTTAGTAACTTCTGAAAAATGGTTTCGGGGGGCCATGTAAAGGGTTAGTAACATAGGGAGAGGGTTAGTAACTTCTGAAAAATGGTTTCAGGGGGCTCCGTATAGGGTTAGTAACATAAGGAGAGGGTTAGTAACTTCTGAAAATTGGTTTTAGGGGGCTCCGTATAGGGTTAGTAACATAGGAAGAGGGTTAGTAACTTCTGAAAATTGGTTTCGAGGGGCCATGTAAAGGGTTAGTAACATAGGGAGAGGGTTAGTAACATAGGGACAGGGTTAGTAAGTTCTGAAAATTGGTTTTAGGGGGCTCCGTATAGGGTTAGTAACATAAGGAGAGGGTTAGTAACTTCTGAAAATTGGTTTTAGGGGGCTCCGTATAGGGTTAGTAACATAGGGAGAGAGTTAGTAACATAGGGAGAGGGTTAGTAAGTTCTGAAAATTGGTTTTAGGGGGCTCCGTATAGGGTTAGTAACATAGGGAGAGGGTTAGTAACTTCTGAAAATTGGTTTTAGGGGGCTCCGTATAGGGTTAGTAACATAGGGAGAGGGTTAGTAACTTCTGAAAAATGGTTTCGGGGGGCCATGTAAAGGGTTAATAACATAGGGAGAGGGTTAGTAACATAGGGAGAGGGTTAGTAACTTCTGAAAACTGGTTTCAGGGGGCCATGTAAAGGGTTAGTAACATAGGGAGAGGGTTAGTAACTTCTGAAAAATGGCTTTAGGGGGCTCCGTATAGGGTTAGTAACATACGGAGAGGGTTAGTAACATAGGGAACGGGTTAGTAACATAGGGAGAGGGTTAGTAACTTCTGAAAATTGGTTTCCGGGGGCAATGTATAGGGTTAGTAACATAGGGAGAGGGTTAGTAACATAGGGAGAGGGTTAGTAACTTCTGAAAAATTGCTTCAGGGGGCCATGTAAAGGGTTAGTAACATAGGGAGAGGGTTAGTAACTTTTAAAAAATGGTTTCGGGGGGCCATGTAAAGGGTTAGTAACATAGGGAGAGGGTTAGTAACTTCTGAAAAATGGTTTCAGGGGGCCATGTAAAGGGTTAGTAACTTCTGAAAAATGGCTTTAGGGGGCTCTGTATAGGGTTAGTAACATAGGGAGAGGGTTAGTAACATAGGGAGAGGGTTAGTAACTTCTGAAAATTGGTTTCCGGGGGCAATGTATAGGGTTAGTAACATAGGGAGAGGGTTAGTAACTTCTGAAAAAATTGCTTCAGGGGGCCATGTAAAGGGTTAGTAACATAGGGAGAGGGTTAGTAACTTCTGAAAAATGTTTTCAGGGGTCCATGTAAAGGGTTAGTAACATAAGGAGAGGGTTAGTAACTTCTGAAAAATCGTTTCGGCCGCCATGTAAAGGGTTAGTAACCTGTCACAAATATGCGAAGGGTTCAGTAGCAATGCATTTACGAAAGATTGTATTTATTTTTACAGGGAAGAAAGCCAGCAGTTAAAAGCAGCTTGTAACATAAGGCATGAGGGACTCTGTCATGATTCCGAATTTAAAACTGTTGATGAGGCATATGCAGCATTCCTTACGTACGCCAAAGGTCTAGGATTTGGTGTTAGAAGATATCACTTAGCTAAGGACAAGGAAGGTCTTGTCAGAAACATGCGGTTAGTATGTTCCAAAGAAGGTTGGAGGAAGAAAGATGCCCGGTACTCTAACACAGTCATTCAACGAGCTGAGACCCGATCGGGTTGTCTGGCAAGGATAACCTTTGGGCTGAACGTCAATGGGATGTATAGAATCACCAGATGGGATGTAGAACACAATCATGATCTTGAAAGCCCAACCAAGGCACACATGTTAAGATCACATCGTAAGTTTAAAGAAGTTCATGCATCAGTTGTAGATATTGGAGAAAGTAGTGGCTTGAAACCAACGCAACTATATCACATGATGTCCAACCAAGTAGGTGGAAGAAGCAACTTAGGTTTCAACTGTCGATATGAAGAACTACCTACGGACCAAACGACAACAGCAAATGCTTCAATTTGACACCGGGGGACTACTTCAATATTTCCATCGTAGGCAAACGGAAGACCCTTCCTTTATCTACTCCATACAAGTGGATCAAGATGACCTCATTACCAACATCTTTTGGGCTGACTGGAGAATGCGCAAGGACTACGAAAGATTCGGTGATGTCTTGTGTTTTGACACAACATACAAGACCAACAAATATGGGAGACCTTTTGCTCCTTTCGTTGGAGTAAACCACCACAAACAAACAATAATCTTCGGTGCAGCCTTATTGTATGATGAGACCATACACACATTTCGATGGCTATTCAACACTTTCATAAATGTCATGCATGGTAAGGAGCCGAAGACCATATTGACCGATCAAGACAAGGCTATGAGTAATGCCATTGCACAAGAACTCGCCTAACATACCATAGAATATGTGTTTGGCATATGTATCAAAATGCATGCAAGCATCTAAATCAGGTTTTCAGTGCCACACATACTTTTAAGACAGATTTTCAAAGATGCATTTACGATTACGAAGACGAGGATTCTTTTGTAGATGCATGGGCTGAAATGTTGACAAAGTATAAACTCGAAGACAACCACAGGCTGAAAGTGTTGTATGAGGACAGGAAAAAGTGGGCTTTGGTATACGGACGAAGCACATTTACCGCGGACATGGTCAGCACCCAGAGGTGTGAAAGTTTGAACAAGGTACTCAAAGATTATTTGGACATAAGGCAAACAATGAATCTGTTTTTTGAAAACTTTCAAAAATTGCTTGATGATCGGAGATACCGGCAAGATCTCGCGGATCATAAAATGAGGCATACCTTTAGGAGATGTGCAGTTGACTCCATAATGCTCCAAGAAGCAAAGGAGCGGTACACACCGGCTGTGTATGAAACATTTGAGCATGAGTACTTGAAGGCCATTGACCGCGTATTGCAGCCGTGTGAGGCCAATGCATTTATAATATTTGACGACGCAAAGCACTACCATCGGGTAGAATTCAATAGATTCGAAGAAATTGATGTGACTTGTTCATGTAAGAAATTTGAATTCAGTGGCGTCTTATGTAGGCACGTCATACGTGTATTCTTACACGCTCAGATTAGACTGGTTCCTTCTAAGTATTTTTTGACAAGGTGGACAAGGGATGCATGTAAGATGTCTGCTAAAAATGCCATTGTCCATGGTACTGATACAACGGACGAAAAAGCACTTTCAACTATGAGGTTTATGCATCTAGTGGGCAACGTTGTTGAGCTATGTGCAACGGCAGCAAAGTCGAAAGAAACATATGAACACTTGCTCAACTTTTGCCGACAGACACACGACGAGTACACCAGATTATCTCTTCGAGCGTATGTACCAGCTGCAGACGAGAAACGAGAGATAAAGACACCGAACCATCGCAGTCGTTGAATCCCAATCACGGTACATGTTGACCATGAATCACACGTTTTTCTTGTTTACTATCGTAATTGGATTGCTTACAAGTCCTTACATAATTATTTGTTTCGTAACGAGTTAACCCCGATCAACAACTCCGCACAACAATTTCGCCCGAAGGGCGGAATAGAGAAAGGACGACGAAGGAGGATAAAGTCCAGCCTTGAGACAAGGAGGAAAAAAAGAAATCGACGAGATGGAGTTCTTTGCAAGGGCAACCACTTGATAGATGTGATGTGGAAGAAGAACCATGCCCTTCGGAAGACATTATGTACACAGACCCTTCTTCGTCTACTCTTGAGGTTTCACAGTTGTCATCACAAACGGCCACGCAACAAAATATGAGCCATATGGACATGTTAATGTATATATGTGGACAGAAACCTGCGATGTAGAACAATGTCTTCTACTCCATTGTGTAATGAATTAACTATCTTGTGCCTACTCAGTCATTTCTGTAAACAGTTGTCGTTATTTTCTGAGCTAAGCAAGTTTGTGAGTTCTCACTACTGAATGAGTGAAGTGGAGTGTACATGTCTTGAAGCATGGACCCCTGTCCGAAATTAATTCTGTGTTCAAAAGAAGTACGAAAGGACTTAATGTAACCATCTACAGGGGGTTCTGCATAGGGTTAGTAACATACGGAGAGGGTTAGTAACATAGGGAGAGGGTTAGTAACTTCTGAAAATTGGTTTTAGTGTGCTCCATATAGGGTTAGTAACATAGGGAGAGGGTTAGTAACTTCTGAAAAATGGCTTTAGGGGGCTCCGTATAGGGTTAGTAACATACGGAGAGGGTTAGTAACATACGGAGAGGGTTAGTAACTTCTGAAAAATGTTTTCAGTGGTCCATGTAAAGGGTTAGTAACATAAGGAGAGGGTTAGTAACTTCTGAAAAATGGCTTTAGGGGGCTCCGTATAGGGTTAGTAACATACGGAGAGGGTTAGTAACATACGGAGAGGGTTAGTAACTTCTGAAAAATGTTTTCAGGGGTCCATGTAAAGGGTTAGTAACATAAGGAGAGGGTTAGTAACTTCTGAAAAATGGCTTTAGGGGGCTCCGTATAGGGTTAGTAACATACGGAGAGGGTTAGTAACATACGGAGAGGGTTAGTAACTTCTGAAAAATGTTTTCAGGGGTCCATGTAAAGGGTTAGTAACATAAGGAGAGGGTTAGTAACTTCTGAAAATTGGTTTTAGGGGGCTCCGTATAGGGTTAGTAACATAGGGAGAGGGTTAGTAACTTCTGAAAAATGGTTTCAGGGGGCCATGTAAAGGGTTAGTAACATAGGGAGAGGGTTAGTAACATACGGAGAGGGTTAGTAACTTTTGAAAAATTGCTTCAGGGGGCCATGCAAAGGGTCACCAAGCACATCTAACTTAACGAAGCATAAAGGTCTAACATCTGGAAATCAATTTACACAAAGCCCAAGTATTATGAAGACGTCAACCAACATATGATCCCAGATTTCATAGTCTGCACAACACGCACCGTTTACCCTGTCACAATTTGAAAATTTCTAAGGGGATGGGGAGGGCTACGCAGCGGCCTTATGGATCAGGTGACAATTGAGTCTTCTGACGACCAGTTCCTCCACGCTGAAAACCTAGTTGAAATCGTGTTGTATAAGATAATGCATCATACATCATTTGTAACAAAGCACAATCGGAGCCAAAATGTGTTGTTTTACCTCCCGCTGCTTGCCCGGGCAGCCTTCTCAGCTGGAATTTGAAAACCATGTAGCCATTCTTCCCCTTCTCTTCCCCTTTTCGCTCCACCTTGTACAAGCCATCGTACGTAGGTTGAGGCCATCCCCGAAGTGGTTTTGAGGGTATAGCCAGCGCCAGAATTACGGAGACCATAAATAACACGCACCGGCGTGTTGGCGCGGAAGCTGTTCACCAATGCTGCATTTCCGCGCTGGAGCTTCTGGTGTCCAGCAGGCTTCTTCCTCTGCTTCTCGAAGTCGGGGTTTCCCCCTTCTCCGGAGTATATTAGCACGTCGTTGTCAAGGTGGTTCACGTACGCCCCCGAAGCGATAATGCATGTAGCAACTCTCAACCCTCCATGCATCATGCTGTCGATGCCACAGATTGGGTTGCAGTGGAGACCGGAGCACATGAGCTGTCCCCTGTAGCGAAATTTGTCCCCAATTTCGACCCCAGGAACGTCGCCCAAATACTTGGTCAGTTGTGTGATAAGGCTGTTTCTCAGAACCGTAAAGATTCTAACGTCCAGCCTGGACGACACACACGAGGCACTTGGTCCCAGTGATCTTACACTTCTCCACCTTGTCGACCAATACGCTGAAGAGATGAAGGACCTGTTGAAGCCGTGCGCGATCATCAGTACGTTGAAGATCAATGTTGCCCCCATCCACGTTCGTCGGGCAGTTTGAAAATAGCTGCAGGGGGCAAGATGAAATGCAAACGGCACTGTCAACTCTCTTCGATGGTCTTTCCCGCTGGTTTCCGCCGGTACTCGGCACATCTTTTGGATCCAACATAATCGTGCACCGCCTCTTACGGTCTGCAGTGGTAGAGAGGACGTTCTTCCCCTTTTCCATTGCTACAGCTCCGACCATTAAAACTCAGTATAAAGGAAAACGAGCTAGACACGGGTAGGAACCTACTTACCGAAGGAGGAGAGGGAAGAACTTCGGGATGGCGTATACGGAAAGGCGGTGTTTTTGAAAACGAAGCGGTAACGTCACTGTTGACCGATTGCACACCTTTTCAGAAGTTCTATCTTCACGGTCTACACGGTATGTCAAGGGTTTTACACGGGGTATACAAGATGCGTATTTGGGTTAGTAACTCTGAGAAAACGTTTCAGAGGCCCAAGTGAAAGGTTAGGAACTTATGTAAAGAGTTAGTAACATCGGTAGAGGGATAGTAACTTCTGAAAAGGGGCTTCAGGAGGCATAGGGAGAGGGTTAGTAACATACGGAGAGGGTTAGTAACTTCTGAAATGTGGTTTCAGGGGGCCATGTAAAGGGTTAGTAACATACGGAGAGAGTTAGTAACATAGGGAGAGGGTTAGTAACATAGGGAGAGGGTTAGTAACTTCTGAAAAAGGGTTTCCGGGGGGCATGTAAAGGGTTAGTAACATAGGGAGAGGGTTAGTAACATAGGGAGAGGGTTAGTAACTTCTGAAAGTTGGTTTTAGGGGGCTCTGTATAGGGTTAGTAACATACGGAGAGGGTTAGTAACATACGGAGAGGGTTAGTAACATAGGGAGAGGGTTAGTAACATAGGGAGAGGGTTAGTAACTTCTGAAAATTCGTTTTAGGGGGCTCTGTATAGGGTTAGTAACATGCGGAGAGGGTTAGTAACTTCTGGGAGAGGGTTAGTAAGATAGGGAGAGGGTTAGTAACTTCTGAAAATTCGTTTTAGGGGGCTCTGTATACGGTTAGTAACATGCGGAGAGGGTTAGTAACATGTGCAGACCCTGTAACCGATTGCAATGGTGTTCAGCAGCAACCGGATGTAAACGGTTAAATGGAACAGCACATGAATAAGAAAAACAGAGGACCCATACAGGAAAACCACACCTAAATGAAACAAGAAATGTTCTGTCCTTAGGATTCGCTGTGCGTATCCAACACACATTACAAAACAGAGTACTGTACACATTGTATCGCTGTGCGTATCCAATACACAACAACAGAGCACCCAATAAGTTCTCCACACATTCGAAATATTACACCACTTGAGAGTACATTACACATATCATCTGGTTTAAAGTGGGGTCCGGGGAAGGGAGGGGAGGGATCAGTGGTCTGACAACTTCTCCATCAACAAGCATATCAATTGTACTCTTGTCTGCAACATCTCTTGAGGACCGATACACCACGGCTGCTTGTTCTTCCTGGCAACACGTTCAGCAAACCTCATGACATACAGCCCACATTCAACGCTGAAAGTAGTAGAAACATAGTCAAAAAGAGCAAAATTGATACCTATTTGGACTACGTAACATATTGAAAAGATAAGGTCATTTACCTCCCGCTGGGTTGTTGTGGACAACTCTCACTTAACTTGGTGGGCCAGACGTCTATGTCTGGTACTCCAAATACATTAGAAACCATTGCCGTCAGGAACTGAATCATGTTCCTCGCACCGGCTGTGTACCGAGGATTGCCACTGATTGAGTTGTAGATTACCCACCGTTGCTTGTCGATGTCCAGGACGATCAGCATGAAGTGGTTAGAATAATGGCAGACGAAGAAGTACTTCTCGACAGCCAGGAATCTCTCGGCTGTCTTGGCTTTCAAGGCCTGTTGGATGTTACCCTTGACCCTACCCCATTGTAATTCTGAGTCACTTTGGTATGTGGACAGAAAAGTAGGACAAAACCTACAAGATCTGTAGAATGCTGGACTCTGCTTGAGGTCATCTGTCATGATCTCCCAGAAGACTTCTACGAGGGCCAAGGTCGTATACCTGTCGAAGTAGAAGAGGTCCTCCAGATCACCATTTAGCACGGTAGCCCTCCAGCGGGTGTAGTAACATGCGTCACCCCTATTTCTGCAAGACACTGACATATTAGCATTATAACATATGATGAGGCAATAGTAACAAGATATCACCCTAACCTGCTGCTCGCGGTGTTTAGCCATTCCTCGCACAACAGAAATCTGTCTTCTGGAATGCTGTTCAAAACCTGGTTAGCTTCGGTGATCCCACCCTTCGTTGCTTTTGTCATCTTCGTGGTCTTCCTAGCCCCGCTGGCTGCGGGGGCCTTCTTTACTTCCCCCCTCCCCCTCCCCCTCCCCCTCCCCTCCTGTTCTGGCTCTTCTTCCACAACGGTCTGCAGGTGAGCAATGCTTGGTGAGTGTTGAGAGTCCTCCAGAATTGAAGGTGCACCTGTTGGGCGTTTGCGGATATAAAATGATGATTCCGCAACCTTGTCGGATGGCTTTCGCCCGGTTCTTGTCCTCTGTTTCACCCTCAACACCAAGGAGGAGACTATGTCATGAACATTGTCGGAAGACAGGTGTTCATCCCTTTCCATCAAGTCCTGTGGTATATTTGTAGTCTCATCCATGAACAAGCTCACTGCCTGCATACCCCTGCCAACACATGTCCCTAAATTTACTCTTTCTTCCTTCTCCCTTGACAGCTCGACCCTCAAGCTGCAGACCTCATCTCTTAGTATTGAGAGAGAGTGCACAGGACTCTCTCTTGCCCTTGCTTCAGAGGCGTCCATGGCCTCAACCGGATCCTCCTCCGCAGGGTTCTTGTTCTTGCTTGTACTCCCTGCGCTCTGCTGATTTTTGAACTCTTCAAATTTATTTTCAAGAGCCTCCCTTTTTTCTCTTTCAATCTGCAGCTCTTGTTCAAGGGCTGCCATTCTCTGTACTACAAGCTCAAGGCTGTGTTCTTCCCTCTCACCCTGCTGGCCTCTGCCAGCCTCTTCAGCTCCAACACCCTCCTCACCTCCCTCGTATGCGTCCTGAGTGTGTTGTGATTGATATTCTGTAATGAGGTGTCCCTTCTCTGCATTTGGGAGGAGGGACAAAACCACCTGCAAATATACCACAAAATCATGTTAACGCAACTGAGGATGTTGATTGGAATTGCAAATAAAAATGGTTAACATCTTAGTAACATCCTCACCTCATATTGGTGGTTTGCCAAATTCTTAAAAATCTCCAAGAAGTCCAATGGCTTCTTGAGCGTCTTGGTATTCCACTTTAAGAGGCGTGGAATAGATCGTGCAGTAAAAGGTTCAATGAAAGAAACGTGCTCAAAGAACCATGCCTGCAAAGAGGAGCAAAATAACATGTTGGAGGGTCACAGTAGTTATTACATCCGTTTGTAAGTAAGAAATTGGTGAAGCCAAATCAAGATGTTGTTTAATGTACTTACAGGAATAATAGCGGCACACCCAACCAAGTAGGGTGATTTATTATTGTTCAGGTCGGCAACGTACGTGCCGAGCTTCTCGAAAAGAATGGCATGCACACAAGCAGCCCAATTGTATCTACCTACTGTTTCTACATCTTGCAAATAATAAAGAACATTACGGGAACAAGAAAAGTTGGACTTAGGAATAAGAAAGCAAGTGAGCATGAAGAGAACCCATAAGCTCACGGTGCTCTGTACATCATATGGGTTGTCAGAGTTGGCAGTTTTTTTCAGGACCTTGAATATTTCGTCCCGATGCAGGCCACCTCCTCGCACAAACTTGTCAAGTGTTGAGTGCCGTGCCCTGCCCTGTAAATCGATGGGTTCACCCTTGTCCGGTAAACACAGTATTAGACTAACATCACCGGTGGTTAGCTCAACATGGTGACCTTGTAAGTTGAACACGTGGCCACCACAGTGTAGCCGGAGAACTTCCCTGAGTATGTCATTACTGAAGGTGTAGCTTGGGAGGCCCTGGAATATTCCAAAAGGAGTCCTTGCTAATAACTTCAAATGACATTGTCGGAACTGTACTTGTGCAACCATATCCACATAGTGTGAAATTATACACCTGTGTTGCACATACTTCTTAATCTCCTTCTCACCGGAAGGACCCACCTTTTCACCAGAAGGACCCTCAGGAACAGGGGCCTTACGCTTCACAGCTTTCATTTTTTGACCCATGTCTGTAAAATAAGATTGGAAGGTTAATAAAACAAATAAAGAACATAGACATGTTAATTACAATACAAACACATGTTACTAACCCTCTCCCTATGTTACTAACCCTTTACATGGCCCCCTGAAGCAATTTTTCAGAAGTTACTAACCCTCTCCCTATGTTACTAACCCTTTACATGGACCCCTAAAACCAATTTTCAGAAGTTACTAACCCTCTCCCTATGTTACTAACCCTATACGGAGCACCCTAAAACCAATTTTCAGAAGTTACTAACCCTCTCCTTATGTTACTAACCCTTTACATGGCCCCCTGAAGCAATTTTTCAGAAGTTACTAACCCTCTCCCTTTGTTACTAACCCTTTACATGGCCCCCCGAAACTATTTTTTAAAAGTTACTAACCCTCTCCCTATGTTACTAACCCTTTACATGGCCCCCCGAAACCATTTTTCAGAAGTTACTAACCCTCTCCCTATGTTACTAACCCTTTACATGGACCCCTAAAACCATTTTTCTGAAGTTACTAACCCTCTCCCTATGTTACTAACCCTTTACATGGACCCCTGAAACCCTTTTTCAGAAGTTACTAACCCTCTCCCTATGTTACTAACCCTTTACATGGCCCCCTGAAACCCTTTTTCAGAAGTTACTAACCCTCTCCCTATGTTACTAACCCTTTACATGGACCCCTAAAACCAATTTTCAGAAGTTACTAAGCCTCTCCCTATGTTACTAACCCTTTACATGGCCCCCTGAAACCCTTTTTCAGAAGTTACTAACCCTCTCCCTATGTTACTAACCCTATACGGAGCCCCCTAAAACCAAATTTCAGAAGTTACTAACCCTCTCCCTATGTTACTAACCCTATACGGAGCCCCCTAAAACCAAATTTCAGAAGTTACTAACCCTCTCCCTATGTTACTAACCCTTTACATGGCCCCCCGAAACCATTTTTCAGAAGTTACTAACCCTCTCCCTATGTTACTAACCCTTTACATGGCCCCCCGAAACCAATTTTCAGAAGTTACTAACCCTCTCCCTATGTTACTAACCCTTTACATGGCCCCCCGAAACTATTTTTCAGAAGTTACTAACTCTCTCCCTATGTTACTAACCCTTTACATGGACCCCTAAAACCATTTTTCTGAAGTTACTAACCCTCTCCCTATGTTACTAACCCTTTACATGGACCCCTAAAACCAATTTTCAGAAGTTACTAACCCTCTCCCTATGTTACTAACCCTTTACATGGCCCCCTGAAACCCTTTTTCAGAAGTTACTAACCCTCTCCCTATGTTACTAACCCTATACGGAGCCCCCTAAAACCAATTTTCAGAAGTTACTAACCCTCTCCCTATGTTACTAACCCTTTACATGGCCCCCCGAAACCATTTTTCAGAAGTTACTAACCCTCTCCCTATGTTACTAACCCTTTACATGGACCCCTAAAACCATTTTTCTGAAGTTACTAACCCTCTCTGTATGTTACTAACCCTTTACATTGACCCCTAAAACCAATTTTCAGAAGTTACTAACCCTCTCCCTATGTTACTAACCCTTTACATGGCCCCCTGAAACCCTTTTTCAGAAGTTACTAACCCTCTCCCTATGTTACTAACCCTTTACATGGCCCCCTGAAACCCTTTTTCAGAAGTTAGTAACCCTCTCCCTATGTTACTAACCCTATACGGAGCCCCCTAAAACCAATTTTCAGAAGTTACTAACCCTCTCCCTATGTTACTAACCCTTTACATGGCCCCCCGAAACCATTTTTTAAAAGTTACTAACCCTTTCCCTATGTTACTAACCCTTTACATTCCCCCGGAAACCAATTTTCATAGATAGATAGACACGCAAAATTGCGTAAGAACTGGGTAGGAATTTCTACATTAAGTCATTCCCGCTCAATACTCGTGCCGTCTCTTCTGCATCACTCCTCATGTGTCACTTTCCCGACTAGCGGATACAATTTCACACAAACCCTAGTCGACGCCATTAATATTCTAAATATGTGGAAATTACTATGTAAGCACGACGATACCCGTTAGACAGAAGAATAGTTCTGTGACGAGAAGAATACCTCTGGCACTGCGAACAGACCTCCGGAACTAGGGCTCTGCGGACGGAGGGAAAATCGACCGAGGGCACTGCGACGAGAAGAAGAAGACGAGCGAGGGGACTGCGAAGAAGAAGACGAGCGAGGGGACTGCGACGGAGAAGAAGAAGACGAGCGAGGGCACTGCGACGAAGAAGAAGACGGAGCGAAGACGACCTCCGCGCGTGTAAGCAGAAATCTTCAAACCCCTAAACCTCGCGCGCCCAATTTTTAATCTTGTCAACCGGCAGTCGCGAAACGGCGCCGTTTCGTTGGGTGAGACGGGCCGTTAAGCGAACGGCGTCAACCTCTCCTGCGTCGGACGTTTGGCGCAGCGGTCCCGACGCTTACGTGGCGCTCGCGGATACGCGACTGCGGGAGTCGCCTCAGGAGGCGTCCTGAGGCGATCCGAACTCGGGGACGCAAGGCGGTTCGCACAGGCGGAGGTAATTTTAGTTTTTTTTTGAAAAAAGTAAGCTATTACACAGAAAATATAAGTAAATGAACTTTTTTACTAATAATCAACATTGGATAGTACCCACTATTCCAACAAATCCCCAACTGTCATCCATTGTCCCAAGTTGGTACCATCTTGGATAAAATCCTTCAACAATATTTGAGTTTGAATTCACGTTGTGTGCCCCCTTGGATCTCAACCAAGACAGTTGCGGCACCAACCAAAAAATAAAAAAAAGATGTATTTCTATTTCTAGATGCTTGTCATGCGGAAGCTGGTTTGTCACGTCTCAGATTTTAACAAGCACAATGGGATAATCTGATGACGCGATCAAGAAAAATCTACCTCATAAAAATATCGGTTTGGAAAAAATGAAGATAACTAGGTCTCAGTTCATAATTTCAAAAATTTTAAATAAATACATTGTTGATCACTACAATCTACACAAAACTAAGTACTATCTAAAGTCATAAGGATCATCCAATTTGCTTTCTCAGGAATCGATCCACCATACTTCTGTTGCGCTAAACCTGATTACCTGAAAATTGATAAGAGGATTGGAATGAGTACAGCAACTCAGTAGACACTCCATCATTTGCCAAATCGGATAGCCAAAAGGCCCTAAATGTTATTTAAATTGGTACCCAGACCTACAACCATTATATGTAAATATAGACTTGTCAATATATTAAACATTTGCCTTAATCCACGTGTTTTAAACCGCCAACTAGCACTTATAGACACACCAACCAGCACCTATAAACATCTTAAAATGACCTAAAATGATAAGGTAAACACATACATAATCACCTACTATATACTCCATATAATGATACCACTACAAATGAGACAAACCATGCATACACCGTGCAACACAACATGATAATTGACAAAACGAAATACATCACTAGACCACATATACCATACCATGCAATAATTGCACATATCCTCTAGTAGATGCACATATCCTCTACAAAGATTTTCATTAGCAAGGAATGTGTCATCTTGCCACCTCAACCAGCTACCACCAGATCTATCATATATAAAAGTACCATATACTAATCAAAATCCCATAGTGCACATAGGCAGTGGTGGCACTTAGGATACCCGTGGGATCTGGGATCGAAGAATGCACCAGACGGTTCTAACCCCCGCTGCTCTCGGGTCACGACTAACTAGTTTGGTGTAGCTCAGTTTTTCATTCACAGTTTCAATGCATCATGCATCTATATCAATCATGCCATGACATGACCACACTTATAAGATAGATGACATACACATACCATGCTATAACAAACATACCACTAATGCAAATAGCATGATCAACCACACCTAAACAATATGTTCAAAATGCTAGAACCATAAAATGACAAGAATAAATAATGACTAACATGATACCACATCACATACTCAACCCAACATGATATGACCATAAGGAATCAGACCCTATCACCTGGTTAAAAGGACATAACATAGTCAAAATCAGATTAATAATGCTAGCTAAGACATTAACTAATCTTGTTAACCTATCACCACACCTATACAATGTGATTAATTCAAAAGGAGTAACAAAGATTAGCTAATTACATTCTAAACTAAAAAAGAATATGACCAACTAACATCTACCAATCAACATGCTATAGATAACATATTTATCACTTTAACCCGATTCTTGTTACGTACAAAAGAGAACAACATTACTAATCATGCTAATAAACCATAACACGTAACGCTAACCCAACTAATCAACTCATTAAAATTTACTACAAGTCATGGAGGATTAAACAAAAATTTTAATGATAATAGACACGTCAAGGGTGCCTACTAGATTGATGTGGGAAAAGTCAGAGTTCGGCAACCGAAAATGATACCGGACGTCGAGAACGCAGCGCACAAATCACACCATCAAACCAAGAGATCTCCCTCCTTCAATGCTGCTGGAAAAAGACATAGAATGGGGGAGGGTTAGGCCATCGGATCATGAGGAAAAAGAGAGAGGAAAATAAGAAAAATAATATCATGAGAATAGGAGAGAGAGAGAGAGAAAGAGAGAGAGAGAGGACTTACGGTGGATAGGAGAGGGGTAGGGCGCATCGGCACGCAGGGGGAGATGGCACACGACGGTTGCGCTGGCGGGCAGCACGCGCGCAGGCGAGGACGCACACTCACGTGCGTGAGTGGGCGGCAGGTGCGGTCAAGGTAGGAGTTGGGTGCGCACGGTGGCACTAACGTCGGTGGTTGCATAGTAGGGCCGCAACAACGCAAAGGGGAGTAGAGAGGCGGCGACGTCCAAGGGGGGCTTGACATCGGCATCGTGAGTGGTGAAGGGCGGCGCACGCGAGAAGCGGCATAGGTGGGTGGGCGTGTAGCATAAGGCGGATGACGGCGATGGTGTGGCGCCGTGGCATCACGCGAGCGCAAAGGTGGGACGGCGAGGCAACAGTCATCGGCTACATGGTGCATGCATGGACGACTAGTGGGCGGCCGACCTCAACACAATGACGAAGAGAGAGAGAGAGGAGGAGCGACGACGGAAGGTAGCACGAGAAGGCATCAAGACAAAGAGTAATATTAAGGCACGATGGCGCATGCAAGGGGAAGAAGGAAACGGTTTTCTGTAAGGAAAAATAGGAAAGAGAAATAGAAAGCGACGGCGGTGGAATTAGGGTATCAAGAGGGATAAAAATGGAAGGAGAGAGGGAGAGATTTAATAGGAGAGATAAGAAAAAATTAAATAAATAATTAACACCTAATATAAATAAAATATAATGATTTATAAAATTAATAAGACACAATATAAATAAATAAATATATTTACATATCTATATAAACGTCTTAAATTTAATTTAAGTACATTACGAAAATAATTGAAAACACTACGATAATAACATAAATAATGCCAAAAATTTTGGAATATTACATAGTTACTTCATGATTTAGTATTGGTTCATTTGTCAATTGACAAAGATGTAATTTGGGAACAGGTTCATGGAATGTGAGGTCCTCACGGTTGTTGGTCGCATGGAATGTGGATGGAGAGAAACAAAAAGTAATTTTATTTTAGGCATGATTCACCCACAAGCTCCTCACGGTTGTTGGTCGCATGGGATGTGGGGTCAAGACTTGCACTCATATTATTAACACTTGTACAAATATTACTAATCTCTTATGCTTGTTGCTCTGATAACGACCGGAGACATCCTCTCCAAGATTGGGGTCAACCTAAGCCAGACCCAGTAGATTTTTGGGTTGATTGACTCAGGGTCTGTTTGATTAAACTTAATGAACCTCTAAACACAGATTTGGTAAGAGATCAGACTTTTAGGGTGTTTGATAAAATCACTTATTTAAAATCTAATTTAATGTCTTAAGTTTGAAAATCCTCTGAATGAATCAGATATTCCTTTTAGCTTTTTTTGGTTCAGAGCAACTAGGGCGGAACCACGGCACTATGGAGCAAGCTCTCCGCTTGGAGCATCCCACGACAACCTCTCCCTCTGGAGCATCTCACGGCGATTGGAGCCAGCTCTCCACCCAGAGCATCCCATGGCGACCTAAGTACTTTTACAATTTTAAGAAGATTAAGTGCATGATTCAGATTTTTTATCAAACAACGTAAATCACTTATGTATTAATCAAATTAAGTACTTTTTACTACTCATTAAGAGATTAGATGTAAAATTAAGACTTAAGATTCTCATATTAAGTCTAGTCAAACGCCACCTCAGTCTTGACTCCAAGACCTCAATCTTATAAAAAAATTTAAATTATTATTTTATTATTTTTATTTAAACTTTGGCAGACTCAAGTTCTGACCCCAACTCCTGCCTACCTTACGCCATGTTTGGTAACACTATTAGGTACTTCTATCATTATCAATTTTAAAATTGATATTGATAGAAACTATTAAAAAGTGTTTGATTAATTGTATCAATTTTAAAATTTATAATACAAACAAAGTATATTATATAATACAAGTGTCAACTTGTATGACTTTTGATATTGATACTCCAACATTTAAAAATATTAATATTAATAATGATAAAGTACAAAAAAATAAAACTATAATCAAACAGGACATTAGTTAGTTCTACCCGAGGAACGTTTATTGGCTGACATGATGATTAATTAGAGCACATAAAAGGTGGGTATCTTCGGTCTAAGTATAATGGGGTGTTTGGTTGCATGATAATTTTTTGTACACTTTTATGATAAAAAATTGTATTAAAATAAAAAGTGAACCAACTCAAGACATAAAATTATCATGTTTGGAGGGATGTGATTACAAAAAAGAGTAACCACCGCACATGACCAAATAAAGTGGGGGACCACAAGAAAAAAGAAAGAGGTGAGACCCTCTTTTTTTGTTTAAGAAGAAAATCACTTTCAAAACATAAAATTGTCATGGTTGTCAAACACCTCTTTTAACAAGTTTTCTTACAATTTTTAAAAATTAAAATTAAAATCT
This sequence comes from Cryptocoryne crispatula var. balansae, assembly GCA_036172225.1. Lineage (NCBI taxonomy): Eukaryota > Viridiplantae > Streptophyta > Magnoliopsida > Alismatales > Araceae > Cryptocoryne > Cryptocoryne crispatula. The sequence goes on from CM069932.1 coordinate 25,198,795, forward strand.
CAATTATCATGCAACCAAACACCCCCTAAGGATATATATATGTATAGTCTCACTTTTATAGACGTCAATGATGATGCAAAAATTAGTACTAAGTAAATGCCAACACAAAATAAGAAATAAACTTCGTGAAATCAATTCCCGCCACGCAGCTCGGTCCATAGATACATTCAAAAATCTTGGATCTAGTTATGGAAAATTTTATAACGTCTGCTCTCATCACCTAATCAATGACACTTTAAGGGTAAGTGAGAAAGAGTTGTAAAATAACATATATGTTTTATTCATTATTTTTTATAATTTCACATTTTTTGTCAAAAGATTTATTTCAAAACGTTAAGAATAAACGGCACATCAAATATATTATGGGACTATTTATAATATATTATATCTAGGCATAAAATGAATACAAATTGGTATTATTAAAATATATATACATCAAGAAAAGTTATATCAATGATATATTTAACATTTTACTTATCTTACAAAATGATATTAAATAGTGATTTTAATTTTTAAATTTAATTTTAATTTAGCCTTCGAATAATTTTTTGTATAGTTCTCCGATAAATCTTATAAAAAATAAATATCGTATCAAAACTAAATAAAGCTTATCTAGAAAGATATTTACTTGTTAATCAACTTATTTTTTTACTTACATACTTACAATTACACTATGTATACTATTATTCTTGAGATAAAATTATGTCCGGAAAAATAAGGTTAAAATTAAATTTCAATAGATTTATTAATATAATAAGAGATATTTTAAAGTTACAGTGATATTTGATTTGACATAATAAAATATATAAAGTTTTAATTTTATCTTTAATATATCTTGTGAAACACAAAATCTTAAATTTTCATTTCCAAAAATTAATAAAAAATGTATAATATGTTAATGTGGTTACTATTATATTTGTACATTTTACCAAACGACATATAACCTTTGTCCGAGTTAAAAATTAGATATCAATTGAACTAAAATAAAGAATCATCAAACACTAATGTTGTGTTTGACTGTCTCATAAATTGATTTTTATCTTAATATTATATTTTTAATAAAATTTGAAAAAAGAAGATGTTTGGAAATCACTATAAATTTATGTTTTAAAACGATTTTCTTCTTAAACAAAAAAAAGAGGTGACACCCTCTCTTTTCTTAACATGTTCCTCGCTTCTTTTTTTGTCATACATGACTATCAATCTTTTTATCTTATCACATCTCACCAAATATGATAATTTTATGTCCTTGTGATCATTTACATTTTTTATTTTAATACAATTTTTATCACAAAACACTATAAAAATTCCTGGTGCAACCAAACAAGTTATAAAGAATCAAACCCATGACCGAATCAGGGGTGAGAGGTTTGTCAAGTGCAATTTCAATCAACGGAGGCAATGAACACACGAAGCTCAGAGGAAGATGATGACTGCAGATATATTTGATGATAAGATTGCACAACTACAACATCCATTTTCTGTTCCGGGATTTCTCATTCTTTCATGATTATTGACCCCAAAAAAATTGTTATGGCTAACATTGCGAGAGGGAAGAGGAAGAGGAGGGTAAATCTCTCGTCTTCGTTGGTAGCATTGTATCCAGCGCCAACGCAGCTGCATTGCCGTCAAAGACGCCGCTCGCCCACTGCAGGGCCGCCGCCAGATCAACCCCCTCCTCGTCGTCTAAGAGAGTCCCGATCAGATCCTCGTCGTCCGCCCAAGATTTTTCGCCGAGGCTGGATTTGATGTCGGGCGGAGGATAGGAAGGACCGCCGCTGGTGAAGCTGATGCTGTGGCAACCTTTACCCGCTGAGACCACGGAACCCTCTGTCGAGTTCGAGAACGGCAAGGGGGCGTCGGAAAGAAGCGAAGAGAATATCTGCTCTGCCGAGGCCGAGGGAGAAGAGAAGGCGAAAGGCGTGCCGACATCCGGCGAAAAGGCAACGGCTGCGATCTGAAAGTCGGGGAAGAGATCGGCAAACTCGGCGCACTTGCGGAAAAGACTCTGCCGGCGCTTGGAGAAACAGACCCGCCGGGCTCGTAATCCCGGGATCCTCGCCATGGGGATTGATCGACGACCTCCCATTATCTTTCCTGTGATTGTTGCAAACGTCGCTTGGAGGATCAGAGGCTCGAGGGTTCGGTCACCGTGTCGCACAAAACAAGATCCTACCGACTCCCTCCAGCTACTCTAAACCTTGGCTTTAAGCATGTAGGCAGATTTGGTTTGGCCCGTAGATGCTTACCCTGCTATAGGTAATCTGAGGTAATCAGCTCCGGGATGCTTAAAAAATTATGAACCGTGCTTCCTACAATCGGGGAGGATGACGATCAGATAGAGAATAATTTTCGAAAGACATGGTGGAAAGAAAAGCGGCGCAAGGGCTTCGAGAAGACGCCCTGGGGGTTCACGAACGGCGGCGGCGGCGGCTTCCGTGCCGGTGTGCCGAAAGGGGGCAAAAGCGAGGTTCGCGGTGCGCGTTCATGCGCCGGACCCGGGGTCGAGCGCGGAATCGCCGGAATCGTTCAGGACAGCGGCGGGGCTTGCGGATTGCGTGGGCGTGAGCAGGTGTTCGCGGAAAGACAGAAGGGGGTCGAGAGACGAAGGCCTCGGCGAGGAAAGAGAGAGATCATTTACCTTCCGAATCTTCTTCGCCCTTCGCAGCTGCTGGACCTTCGAGAGCGAGAAGGCCGGGGTGCTCGTCTGTGCCCGATAGAGGAGGGGAAAAGCCGGAGAAGCCCGAGAGAGGAGAGGGAGGGGAAGGGGGAGGAAGGTAGGAAGGGCCGAGGCGGTGAGAAGGGCGGGAGTTTGGGGCTTCGGGCGCTTACGCGGGAGGGTGAAGAAGGTCACAGCGGATTCAAAAAATTTCCTAGTAATTAATAAGATGTTATGCGGACACGGATAATTCTTTTTAAATAATACAGCTTAGACAAAATCAACTTCTGTCCTATTATTCTTTTGTCCCATACATCTTAAACATTTTTTTGCCCCATATTTTAAAAATATGTAACTCCCTCCCCTATACTCCACGAACACCGTTAACTTCGTCTTTGCACAAACTTTGTGATTTTACCTCCATGTGAGGCAAGCTATTGGCCCTTGCTAACTAGGAATGCAAACGAACTAATTAGTTTAAACATCGGTTTGATAAAAATTTAACTTGATTTATTTATTATGTTAATTAAATAAATTTGAACAAAAAATAAAACTTGACTCATTAAACAAGTCAAACTTGAACAATCTCTTACTCGACTCAATAAATTCGCGAGTAACACGATTAAATATTCTATTGAATATTTATTTTAAAAATTTTAATTATGAGTATTAATATTTATATATTGTTACTTAAATATATTAAATAATTTAAATTTCAAGTTTAAATTTAGATCGAGTTTCATAAATGAGTTAAATCTAAAATTTTACAAATAACTTTTCATTAATTTTGAGTTTTATAAATGAGTTTGTATATAACTTAAACTTGAACGAGGATTGAATTTTAGTTCAACTATTACTCGAGTTTGAGTTCGACTTGGCTCAATTAATAAACAAATCAAGTTTAAACAAGAGTTCAACATACTTGTTAAAACTCGAGTTCGAACTCGAACTCGTGTAAAATAAACAAGTTGAGTTTGAACTTGCACCCCTACGTTGACCTCTGGTGTAAAATTATCTTTTTGTAAAATAAAATATTAAAACATTTTTTAAAATAATTTTACACCATTTAAAACTCTAGTTGCTACTTAGTTTTAGCCAAAATATTTATATTATATTATTTTTTAAGTGTGATGTTCTTCACTAGATTTCTTTCACAATAAATAGTCTACACAGCAAATCGGGGCAGAAAGTGAGCAAGCAATCCAGTTCCAGATGATCTCAACTTGGTAAATGAACTCATTTTTACACACACCTAAACCCGATTCCTTGCGTTAGTAGGAAGGCCAACAAAATTGAATTAGAAATCCCTTACAATAAATCTCAAGTAACGTTGGAGGAGATGAATGGCGGTGCTCGGTGAAATCTCATTACTGTTGTGACGAGCATTGAAGGTGAAGAGCAATCAGATCCAACGGCTCAATGGTCCCGAAGGGGCTTCAACAAGTAAATTGGGGATCTCCTTTGGGCGATGGTACTATGATGACGACGACGACTTCTAGGCCATGTTTGGTACGAGGATAACTTGAGATAAACTTATAGGATAACTTGGGAATAAACTAAGTTTATCCCCAAAATTTAAGGGATAAACTTGGTTTATCTCCAAAAAAACTTTGGTGCCAAACAGGCTCCTAAGGCTCTAAAGAGCAACTCTTGGACAGTGGTGGCAGGCTAAGCTCTAGACAGCAGTGGACTAAGCTATGGATGGCGGTGACGATGACGGAGGAGAACAACGGCGGAGGAGATGAATGGCTATGTGAACACCTCCTTCTTCACCAAAGGGAAAAGTTGGCTGCCACCGCCGCTGAGGGTGGGTTTCGAGCAACTGAGAGTCGGTTTCGAGTAGGGTTTATTTGTTGAGAAGGTAATTTGAAGAGTACAATAAACAGACTAAGGGAGATGACGGAGGGGACATCAAAGTTTATTATTAGTTTAATTATTTAATTAGTTCATTGGTTATTTAATTAGTTCATTAGTTTAATCATTTAATTAGTTCATTAGTTAAAGTCTTATGCTTTATTAAGTCTATTTATCTTTTTCTTGTTGTAATTAGTTAGTATCTTTGTGTTTACTTAGTGTAATAATTTTTAGGTCTTAATTAAATATTTGTTTACTTTAATTAAAGATGACTTCTCTAAGCCACACAACCCAAACTTGTGGTGTGACTCGAAATGATTTGGTTTAGGCACATTGCAACTTGCTCTTCATGGCAGAAAGAAATGTGCAATATAAATATTGAGACAAAATTATATTCGGGGGTATTTATCGATTAACTTTCATCTTGTAGGGATGAAGGGGTAATGTTGCTCCTTGCATACAGAGTACACCTGAGGTAAGAGCCCAATTTCATAGGCACCTACAAGCAATGGAACATGCGAATGAAACTTCCAAGCAGCATAAGGAGAACATTCGGGAAGAACTATCCCAACTAATGAGACATTTCGTACATATTTACGGGACTGGACAAGACCACCCAGATATTCGTCGAGATCAAAACCACAATGATGGTACATTTATATTACTCTTAAAAGTAGTTGATCACCTTCTTCAGTTAACATTAATATTTAAATGTCTTTTTTAAATAGATGACCTCTTTTAAGCAATGAAGGCAAGTTGGAAATCCTTCACTGACAAAGACCTTTATTGATGCATCGGCTGAATGATACATCAAGGGTCAAAAAGTGAGAGTGGAAAAGAATCCAACAACCAACCGAAGGATGAGATTCATGATCTCACACAAAACGACGACACAACAAAGGGTCTTGTGGATCTAGTCATCACCAAACACGATGTAGACACACTAAATTGGCCTGATTCAGAGCCCTAAACTCTTATTCTACTGGCGATACCCTCTATTTGACCATTATCCAATCTAAGCCACTTGAGGAAATGAGCCAAGGATGTCAATGGGTGGACCGGGTGAGAGCGACCAAGCCCCTTCACCACCCCAATCGGTAGCTAGGCCTCTTATATTTACCCTTCTTTGGCAACCTTGCCACGTTTCCTTGCCCACTCACCCAGTCATGGGGCGCTCATCAAATTCTATGTTGGCTCCTACTTCCAACCCACCCCTTCAGGCCCATTCTTCTAATTATCTTGAAAATCACATACCAACACCAGTGGCTCAAGAACCCAACCTCACTCAAAAGTTCATGGATAAACTTAATCAAATGGAAAACATTGAAGAACTGAGGCACTGGTTGGATTCTAAAGCCACTCCTGAAATATCCATTCCATCCTTTCCAATTCTACACCTTCCTTCTTTAAAAATGTCGATCTTACAACGTTACAATGCGACCAGTAATCCCTAGACCCATCTGAAGGGTTTCTTGTATGACTCTGCCTTCTAGAAAAATGACTGCAAAGCCCTTTCTTTTCTATTCTGTCGGTCATTAGAAGGGTATGCTCTTGAATGGTTCTATTCTCTTGACTCTTTTGAGGCAACGGATTTCAGTATAGTAAAGGCAAAATTTCTGCAGAGGTACACAGACTAGGTGTGGCCAGCATACTGGATCATGGATCTAATCGATAAGAGAATGAAGCCGGATGAAGACTTCATTAGATTTGCTAACCGATGGAGAGGAATGGCAAAATAATTGGTTGATAACATTTCAAAGGGGGAACAAGTGAGAATGCTCTTTGGAAATATCACATCGGCTATTCACAACCTCCTAGTCATGCATCGCCCGACCAATATGAATGAGCTCTATGATAGTTCCTGATACATTCAAGCTCACTTTAGGGATGCTTCCATGATCAACCCGTTTGACCCTAAAGACCGCAAGGCTAGAAAACCCACACCTATAGGGCCTACCACAGAGGGGGTAGTAAACAATGAGTGTCAATGCTGTAGGGAACCAGGGCGGAAACTGCCAAAACCAGTATTGGAACCCTCCACTAAACTAGCAATACCAACCTGCTCCTCAACAAGCCCAACAACCTATAGCCTGTCCAGTAGCACCATACCAACCTCCACAGCAAACCGCCTACAACCGAGTGCCACCTCAGCCACCTGCCTACAACCAAGCCATCACCAGCCAACCGGGCACCTAGGAGGGGGGACCTAAAAGAGACTACTACCCTCAGCAACCCTTCCCCCTCATGGACATCTTTAATGCACTTATGGCAGAATAGTAGTTGGAGCTTCCAAAGGAAAGAGAGGCGTGGCCAGTAAATGCAAACATGTCAAGATACTATGCCTACCATTGGTACACGGTGATAGAAATGTATGCCCTACAAGCCAATCATATATGATATGATTCAACATTTCTAGGAATATCTCATTCAATTAAATAGGCAAAACTTTGTTACTAGCTTTTATTAGAAGCATATATCGTAATGAAGTCCTTGATCACATGCAATGATGATTGAATCATGATGAGATCATGATAATGAGATCGATTATCTAGAGGTATGTGATCTAAATGTTCCTAGTCATAGGATCCTTGAGATAGGACATCAAGAATCCGGATAGACTAGTGTGTGTGATGTCTTCTCATGTGATGAGAATGACCAATCCCATTGGTCATCAGTGTGGGGACACTGAGATACACACATAGGTGCTTATTAGTGGAATGAGTTCATTGAACTGACCAATTTAGGAAAACCTGATTGGTATCTTACCGAATTGTCTATCAGGTTATTCTTACATCTCAATAGCACGGTTGGATCTTTGACCTGAGTCATCAAAGATGTCTTATCGGATGTATCTTGTACTTTGATTATTAACTTATGGATCAACATCTTGATGGTCCAGTATAGTTGATGTATTGGGTGCAAGAGAAACCCGGCGGAGGTAATTGAGTGAACAACAAGGGATTGTTCACTCTCGGTAGGAGAGAGAGAGAGAGAGAAAATGTCCTATGGGATAGTACTCTAAATCCTTGGCCAAGGTACTTAGGATAATTGGAAAAGGAGTTTTCCAATTGATTCAAATCTAAGTACATGATTTCATAGAGTTGGAATATTTAGGGGTTGACAGTCAGTGCCGAACTCCCGACCGACCGGGGGACATTGTATGAACGAAGATTTAAATTCATGTGGTAATTGATGATGGAAAGGCTCAATGGATGTTATTTAACTCCTCAAAGTCATTTAGGATCATAGGATGTGGCTTGTACCATTTATGATCAGAAAGCCGTAAAAACTATTATCGGATAACGATTTTGATTTATTTTAAAATAATTATTCTTTTAAATTAATTAAGGCTTCAACTAAATTGACTACTGGGCCTAGTGGGTCACACATAATAGATCTGGTCAATAAGATGAGGGCATGAACGCAATTTTATAGAAGTTTTGGATTTTTGTGAAAAAATCCATCTTCTATATATAAATGGCTTATGAAGCCAAACCCTAACAAGCCATAGGGCTGAAGCACGACCCAAGCATCCTCTCTTCTTACTCTCTCCTCTAGAAGGTGATCACCCATGGTCAAGCTTGGATCTGGAAGGTTTCTAGAGGCCTGAAGGAAGGGAGAACTCGTCTATTGAAGCAGATCGTGTGGATACCGCTAGAGACCGGACACTTGAACGATTTTCAGCAAGGAGGAATGTCCTCTCTTCATCCATATTGAGGGATTTTAGAAATCCCATGAGGTACTCTCGTTCTACTTCATATTTGGTTCTCGGTTTTACTCGTTCGGCATCGATCAAGGCAAAGATCATGGTTTTATGGAATCAAAATTTTTCCGCTGTCATGTATTGATTCCTTACACACGAGACATGTTGCAGAGGTCTACTTCCAGTTTAAGGACTATATTCATGATCTTAAAGATCATGGGAGCATTGATTGGGCACAGATGAGGGAGTCAATATAGGTAATGAAAGCACGACAAAACCAACCACGGCGGCCACCACAACAAGCACAACAGTAGCCCATCTTGGGCATAGTTCAAGACTCACTTCTGGTACATATGCCCACTCTAGTACTAGCACCTCCAAACCCTAGAATTGATCTGGTCCATTTTTCCACTGGGGAGGCAACTAATCACTCTAGGTTTTGTAGGTAGAGAACAAAAATGCCACTATGCCCACCAGGCCGACTTCAATAGTCCGAAATGATAGGTTGTCCTCCAGAGGCCCAAGAAACATACTAGCATAAATTGGTCCTAGATTGACAAGTATTATCTATAAAATATGAGTTTCAAGCTCTCAATCATGTCAAATTGGCATGTCTACAGCTTGCCTCACCTAGGCATCGACTTTGCAAGGGAGTTCCATGAAATGAAGCATAGATGAATGTAGCGGAGTGCAATGAGGCATAGCGGAGAGTAGATGAGTGTAACGGAGTGCAATGAGGCACAATGTAGTATAATGGTCATGGATTGAAAAGATGACACAAAGGTGTAGATTTAGACACACTTGTAAAGGTATAGTTGAGCAAATTGAACTTTGCCAGATCCTTAGACCACCCTCATATTCCTTTTAAACCTTCTCCCATGGTATATTGACTAAAAAAAGTATATTGTGGGCACAAGCAATAATAAAATAAAAGACACTCCACCTGATGGGAGCATACTAAAAATAAATAGCATCCAGTATGGTGGGGAGATTTCCATTGGCTAGCACCTGAATTATGTAGTGTGCTAAACCAAAAATTGAAAAACTTAAACAAAGTTAGCAAAACTTCCAATTGACCAAGGTTGGGTCTTTAGGTTCATTATGGTTTTCTCAAGAACAATGGCTTAGCTTTGAGTGGAATGACCTTATATTTCATAGGAAATTATTATTAAAGGTCAATAGGAAACTAACTGTTTGGAAAGTCTATGATTGCATCAGAGGGTTGTAAAGATGGGTCGCATAGGAACTGAAAATAGAGTGAGGGTTCAGGATGGAGTCCACATAGGGCTATGAATTGGGGTCATCCTCACGGGGACAAAAATATAGATGGTCCATGTGGGGATAGGGTGTGAGAACTGTAAGGAATCGTCCATAAAAATTTGGTGCAACGAAAGCGACGATTCCTATAGGTTTCTTTAAAATCTGTCTCAATCGGAACTGAACGATGAAAATAAAAAACCAATCAAATCAGGTTTAAATATACCTAATAGATATTCATATAATCTCATGGAGAAGAAGGAGATGAACTTCTCATGCTCTTCAAAGTACTCAAATGCCCGGTCTCTAGCAGTATCTACACGAACTTCATCCACAGCAGGTTCTCCCTTGGCACTGGCCTCGAGAACTGTTCCTAAATGGAACTTCATCGACCATGTACGGCTTATAGAGAGAGAAGGAGGTAGATAGAAGGTTGAGGACGTGGTTAATGCCCTTGACTTGATCGGGTTTGGCTGAAACCATTAGTATTTCTAGAGAAATTTGAACTTTTTTCATAAAAATCCAAAATCTCTATAAATTACGCCCTTGCCCCTATACTTGTAGAGAAGTCCTTATGTGTATGACCCACTAGGCCCAATAGCCTATTTTATTGAGGCTTAAATAAAATAGAAAAATTCTATTTAATTTAATTAAATTCGTTATCCGATAACAGATTAATCGACCAATAGATCATGAAAGGTACAAGCCACATCCCATGATCCCAAATGGCTATAGGGATAATCTCATCTCCATTGAGCCTTTCCATCATCAATTACCGCATGGATATAAACCCTCGTCCATTTAATGTCCCGATTGGATAGGAGTACGGCATCGACTGTCAACTCCTTAGTGTACCGACTCTATAGGATCCTGTACTCAAAATTGGATCAATTGGAAAACTCCTTTTTCAATCTACTCTAGCCATAGATTTAAAGTATTATCCCATAGGACATTCACTCTCACTTACTGAGAGTGGACGATCCCTTGTTGTTCTCTCAATTGCCTCCATCAAGTTTTCCTTGTACCTGATCCATCGCTGTACTAGACCATCTATATGGTGATCCATAAGACAATGGTCAAAGTACAAGTTCCACCCAACAAGGCATCTTTGGCGACTCAAGTCAAAGGTCCAACCATGCAACCGTGATGATAGAAAATCCTAATTGACAGCTCGGTAAGATACCATTCAAGGTTTCTAATTTAGTTAGTTCAGTGAACTCATTCAATTAATAAGCACATGTATGTGTATCTTAGTGTCTCCACACTAATGACCAATGAGATCCGTCATCCTCATCACATGAGAAGATATCACATACACTAGTCTATTCGTATCCTTGATGTCCCACCTTTAATATCCTATGACTATGAACATTTAGATCAAATATCTCCAGGTGATCAATCTTATTATCATGATATCATCATGATTTAATCATCAGTGCATTTGATCAAAGACTTCATTATGATATCTGCATCTAATAAGAGCTTATAATAAATATTTGCCTTCTTTTATAAATGAAATATATCAAGAAATGTCGAATCATATCATATATGATTGGCTTGTAGGGCATACATTTCTATCAATCTCCCACTTGCACTAAAGCCAATCACCCATCTGGCTGATCTCTATCAACTCAAGGTGAAGCTCAAACACTCTTTAAGTAACTGCTTCAGTTAGTGGATCTACAATGTTATTAGCGGTAGATGCTTCATCTTTAATTATGTCTCTATAACTTACAATCTCTCTGATTTTATGGTATCACCACAGAAGTTTTAAACTTCTAATGAGACACTTTCAAAGAAAATTGGGATAATCCCATACCTTAGTCAAGCATCTTCATCTTGCTTGCTTCTCAAGTAGTGTGCAACCACTATGTAAACTTGTTTACATATGTTGTAGAATTTATAATTTTTTATCGCATAGAACTCTTCCAGCTCACTTCACCATAATTATTCTAACTTAATATCAAAATTATTTGATTAGAAGCCTATGTTTGTAAAACCACAAGACTTCAAGTCTTATCCTCTAGTGTATAGAGATCCATTCTTAGTTATTCTCAAGTACCAAATGATATATCTCTAAACTATCCAGTGACTCTCACCTGGATCTTTTTAATGAATGCTCATAATATTTAGAGCATTAATCATTTCATGTACGTAGTATCATAAATGTGATAGACTCTATGACAAAAGCATAAGGGCTCTACTAATATGATCTCTTTATCTCTCAAGAAGTCTACAAAGACAACACTTTAGAAAGATCAACTCCACACCACATAGATAAGAAACCTATCTTAGAGCTTATCATGTCGAACCCTTTGACTATAGTGACTATGCACATTAATTGGGCATTACCTTTAGATCTATCTCCATAGATCTCAAAACCCAAATTATGTTTGGAGGATCAATTTGATAGCTAGGTTCACTTATGATAACACCTACTTCATTCTTAATAAGTAATGTGTCTTCCACATAAAATATCAATAAAGTAACAGCACTCCCACTTATCTTGTTGAATACACAAAGCTTCTCTTCGTTATTAACAAAGTCATAAGATTTAATCTCATTAAACCTTATATATGATTTATGGGAAGTTTTACTTTAGTTCATAAATGAACTTAATACGCACTCTTCTTGAATGTTATTGAAACTTGATTCCCTATGGTTGTATCACATACACCTGTTCCTCAAAATACCTTAAAAGAACACTATCTTAACATCCAATTAGCTTATCTTATAATCATAGTGTGTAACAATCAAAATCTAAATGGATTAACCCATGGAATAGGTAAAAGATTTCATCATAGTCAACCATTTGACTTTGATGATATCCTTTTCAACTATTCTCACATTTGAAGGTCTCTACCTTCTAATCCACTCCAATCTATTCTTTAGTGATCCATTTATTCCTTATGGATACTATACCCTTAGTTGGATATATCAAGTTCTAAACTTGATTAGAATAGATAAAGTTTATATCAGATTTTATTATCTCTTCCCATTTATAAATCAATATCTCATATTAGTTCTATATATATTTTAGGATCAATATATTTATTATCTTATTCCTCATTTCATCCATTAGAGATATGTCTTACATATCTCTTAGGTTGAATGGACACAAGAATAGATCTATAAGTTGGCAATGTGTAATGATTAACTAGCACCTTAATAAAAGTGTCATTGGGTTGTGGGACTGAAATATCTTCCATATATATCTTGCTCCCACTATCTTTCTTAAGGAGGAACTTTTCCTCTAAAATTATAGTGAGCTGAATAACACATACTCTTATTCATAAGGGTGGTATATTAATATCTAGTAGTTTCCTTAAGATATCCCACAAGCCAACACTTCATAGTCTTATATTCCAACTTGTTAGGGTTATACTTCATCACTAGGTTGGACATTTCGAAACCTTAACTTGCTTAAGGTCAAGTTTTAACACATTTTCTATATCCTATATGGAATAATCAGAATAGACTTAGAAGGTACCTATTAAGATCAAGTGATTATATATAGTACTTAGCCAAAAGTAGACAGAGGAATTTTGCAAAACTTGTCATTGTCCATATTATGTCCTACATAATACGGCTTCTCATTTTAGATACTTAATTAAGCTAAAATGTGTAACGAGATGTCCATTAGATTCTATTATCCTTCAATTATGTGTGAATTATGTACTTAAGTATTTTCCTCCTTGATCTCATCAAAGTGTCCTAATACTCTTTCTATTAGTATCTCTACTTCATTCTTAATCTCAGATAATTTCTCAAAGGTCTTGAATTTGTACTTTATAAAGTACATATATCCATACCTAGAGACATCAGCTTTGAAATAATGAAGTAGAAATATTCTCCTTTAGCTTAAATAAATATGGGTTAACATACACCTAGATGTATGAGTTCTAACAACTCATTAACCCATTCTCCATACCTACATAAAGCTAAAGTGTAGATTGATCTAAATCAACCCATTTCCATTTAAAAGGAGTATTTACACATAACATGAGAGCTAACATATCAAATATGATTAAATAATTCATTAAGCTCCCATTGGCAAACACTTTGCCATTCAGTCTTTTAGAACATCTATCAAATCCATAGCTTAGAATAAATAAACATTTATTCAAGCAAAAAATCATATAATATTCTTGTAGAAGGATATAATAACAAGATTAATTATTAAGACATATTCATAAGGTTATTAAAGAATTGTACCTCCCACTAATAATGATGCAACTTTTTGCACCATTTCATATGAAGGTCAACATCTTCTTTATTAAGCCTTCATTTACTTGTCATCATCTATAACTCCTTGTAGATATAAGATCTATATATGGTATCTCATACCATTAGATGCATCCATAGTATCTAATATTATGATAAACACATATAGTATCTAATACTATTAAGTGTATATTTAAAACAAGTCAATGTCAATGACTTGGATGCATCAAGCTTCTCAAGCTCCACCTTTGCATTATGTACAATACACTTTGCACTTCCTCTTTCACTTACCATCATCATGATAGTGGAATAATGTTATGTCTTATTTAGACTTTATTATCTTGACCACCTTCTTTTACTATTAACTATTTCCTATTTCTATCTAATGATTTTACTTTTTTTCTATTGGTCTAACCAACTAGAAGTAATTAAGATGTATTGTTGTTCTAACTTGCCCTTAGTTAGCTCATCATTATGAGCCATGATGGATCTCATATCCATCTATCCATGTTGTCTCTACAATATTTTATATCACATAGAGACTAACATCTGATATAAGGCAAACAATGCATCTTGTCTATGAGATAAGATCTTATCTATTTTCCACATCATTAGATAGTGTAGGAGACACCTACTTCTCTAGTAGGATAGTTAATAGGTTAATTATGAGAACAATTCTCTTAGTTCTAAACCGGTCTAAGAAGTGTGAGTCGTTAAGCTATTTGGCATCTAGTATGCCATACTATGAGTGGTTTTATCATCGTATTCTACAACTGAGATATAATTTTATTAATATAATATTGCAGACATTTATTAAAATTAAGATATGGTCTTTCATTCTAATTTATGCTCCCACTAATTTTTAATGAATTTGCATAACCCTCATTATGCAAAGATGGGATATCACCATGAAATCCTAGTGGGGACTAAGACTCTATTAACTTTATGGTGATAACCTAGTGGGAAACACAACAAGTCATCCTATATTTAATAGATAGGTAACTTTTTATCAATTGCAACCTATGTAATTCTTAGTCATTCAGCCTCTAGAGTTATAACTTTGTGGAAAACACAAGCTATATACTCTAGTTAGGTCAAATCCGCTCGTTACATTATGAGAATAGATTCTTAACATAGCCCTTGTGGGAAACACAACAAGGCCATGCAATGGTCCACCCCAAAGTTCGGCAAATGCCTTAACCATGATCACCAATACATTGCTGAATGAGTATTGTGGGAAACACAACAAATCCATCCAATCTAAGATTGGCTCATCAAGACCATAACAACGGAATGCTACGTGAGTCATTCTTAATGTCACATACTTATCGACCTAATTAAAACAAGGAGAGATTTTATTTTAGTCTCGGCAATAATATGTGCTAAGTATATATAATACTTTTGAAATCTCATATATCTAAGGTATAACTTGTAGTACACATCTACATATTAAATATGCATAAAAACAGGTGATCATGGACTTAACCCTAAGCATGCACCTAAGGCACCCCTATAGGTGCAAATCTTTGCTTTAGATGCTTGAGTTGGCATGCTCCCACTTCAATACAGCATCAATTGTCAACTCCTTAGTGTACTGACTCTATAGGATCCTGTACTCGGAACTGGATCAATTGGAAAACTCCTTTTCCAATCATCCTATCTACCCTAGTCAGAGATTTAGAGTACTATTCCATAGGACATTCACTCTCACTTACCGAGAGTGGACAATCCCTTATTGTCCACTCAATTGTCTCCATCGGGTTTTCCTTGTACCCGATCCATCGCTATACTGGACCATCTATACGGTGATCCATAAGACAATAGTCAAAGCACAAATTCCACCCAATAAGGCATATTTGGAGACTCAGGTCAAAGGTCCAACCATGCAACTGTGATAATTAAAAATCCTGATTGACAATTCGGTAAGATATCATTCAAGATTTCTAATTTGATCAGTTCAGTAAATTCATTCAATTAATGAGCACCTGTATGTGTATCTCAGTGTCTCCACACTAATGACCAATGAGATCCGTCATCCTCATCACATGAGAATGTAAGGAATCAATATATGACAGCGGAAAAATTTTGATTCCATAAAGCCATGATCTTTGCCTTGATCGATGTCGAACGAGTAAAATCGGGAACCGAATATGAAGTAGAACGAGAGTACCTCATGGGATTTCTAAAATATCTCACCATGGATGAAGAGAGGACATTCCTCCTTGCTGAAAACCGTTCAAGTGTCCGGTCTCTAGCGGTATCCACACGATCTGCTTCAATAGACGAGTTCTCTCTTCCTTCGGGCCTCTAGAAACCTTCCAGATCCAAGCTTGACCATGGGAGATCACCTTCTAGAGGAGAGAGGAGGGAGATAGGAGGCTAGGGACGTGCTCCAACCCTATGGCTTGTTAGGGTTTGGCTTCATAAGCCATTTATATATAGAAGATGGAATTTTTCAAAAAAACCCAAAACTTCTATAAAATTGCGTCCATGCCCTCATCTTATTTACCATATCTATTGTGTGTGACCCACTGGGTCCAATAGTCAATTTGGTTGAAGCTTTAATTAATTTAAAAGAACAATTCCTTTAAATTAAATCAAAACCATTATCCGATAATAATTTTTACGGCTTCCTGATCATAAAGGGTACAAGCCACATCCTATGATCCCAAATGACTTTGGGGAGTTAAATAACATCCATTGAGCCTTTCCATCATCAATTACCACATGGATTTAAATCCTCGTTCATACAATGTCCCGGTCGGTCAGGGGTTCGGCACTGACTGACAACCCCTAAATATTCCAACTCTATGAAATCTTGTACTCAGGAATGAATCAACTGGAAAACTCCTTTTCCAATTATCCTTTCTACCTTGGCCAAGGATTTAGAGTACTATACATAGGACATTCTCTCTCTCCTACCGAGAGTGAACAATCCCCTATTGTCCACTCAATTGCCTCCACCAGGTTTCCCATATACCCAATCCATTAACTATATAGGACCACAATACTAAGTGATCCATCAGTCAATAGTCAAAGTACATAGTACGCCTGGCAAGACATCTTTGGCGACTCAGGTCAAAGATCCAACCGTGCTATTGAGATGTAAGAATAACCTGATAGACAGTTCGGTAAGATATCGATCAGGTTTTCTTAAATTGGTCAGTTCAGTGAACTCATTCCACTAATGAGCACCTGTGTGTGTATCTCAGTGTCCCCACACTGATGACCAACGAGATCGGTCATTCTCATCATATGAGAAGACATCACACACACTAGTCTATCCGGATTCTTGATGTCCTGTCCCAAGGATCCTATGACTAGGAACATTTAGATCACATACCTCTAGATGATCGATCTCATTATCATGATCTCATCATGATTCAAACATCATTGCATATGATTAAGGACTTCATTACGATATACGCTTCTAATAAAAGCTAGTAACGAAGTTTTGCCTATTTAATTGAATGAGATATTCCTAGAAATGTCGAATCATATCATATATGATTGGCTTGTAGGGCATACATTTCTATCAGAGAAGATATCACATACACTAGTCTATCCGTATCCTTGATGTCTCATCTCTAGTATCTTATAACTAGGAACATTTAGATCAAATACCTCTAAATGATCAATCTCATTATCATGATCCCATCATGATTTAATCATCATTACATTTGATCAAGGACTTCATTATGATATTCGCATTTAATAAGAGCTTATAATGAAGATTTTTCTGATTTTATAAATGCGATATATCTAGAAATGTCGAATTGTATCATATATAATTGGCTTGTAGGGCATACATTTCTATCAAGAATTGTCATGATGGGAATAAAGATGTGGTGGTCCTCATAGGAACCAGAGATTGGTGAGTGCCCTGGTAGGAGTTGAAAATATGATGGTCCACATGGGGATCTAAATTGGGGTCATCCTCACGGGGACAAAAATATAGATGGTCCATGTGGGGATAGGGTGTGAGAACTGCCACGATGGGAATGAAGATGTGATGGTCCTCGTAGGAACCAGAGATTGGCAAGTGCCCTGGTGGGAGTTGAAAATATGATGGTCCACATGGGGACCAAAGATGTAGATGGTGGGAGTTAGAAAGAAGTTACACATGTGGAGGCAAAAGTGTACCATGGCAGGATTTAAAATAAGGTTGTGGGTCCATGCTGGGTACCAAGAATTGTAAGATGGTCCATGCAGGGATCAGAAAAAAGGCCACCATGGTGGGAAATGGGGAGGTCGCCCATACATGGATTAGAAAAAGTTGTGGTCTACATAGGGACTAGTAGTGGGATCATCCTTGCGGGAACAAGTGTGAGGTAGTCTTGACAGGAATTGAAAAATCAAGGCTATCACAGTAGGAATCAGAGATGTGATGGCTCATGTGGGGACTAAAGTGTGGTGAGTACCATGGTCAGAGTTAAATAGGGTTTGGTCCATATGAGGACCAGAATGTAAGAGGTTTGCATGAGGGACTAAAATTATAGAAGGTCCTTGACAGGGACCAAATTGAAGAAGGCCGGTATGGGGGACTGGAATGAAGAATGCATTTATGCAAATGTGTATGTAAAAACATAAATAAATGTTAACCAAGCCAAAAGAGAATCGTCACAATGGTAAACATGGTGGGATGGATTTATGAACTGCGATGTATTGAACATATAGTCGGATAAGGAATAAGACCGCAGTGGGATAAGACCATAGTGAAAATGGTTAGTGTGGAAATTGGTCAGCCACAATGGTATTTAGGGTAAATAAAGATATGGAAAACCATGGTAGGGATATAGTTGTGAAGAACATGGTGGGATAAGCATGTGGAAGACATAGTGGGACATGATCAAAACATGGTGGGATGAAAAATGGTAGGACATAAAAATGGGATCACAATGAAACGTAAAGGCATTGTGGGATAAGAAACACAACATGATGAATATAACATAACATGGTGGGACATAAAACATGATGGAATACTATTATGATGTGAAACTTGGTTGGACATGGAAAACATGATTGATGAAATGCATGAGATGATGCATGCCAATGTAAATAAATACAAATGTGTTTAAGAAAATAGCAGATCACAAGCAACAAGTCAAGATACTAGTGTGAGCATTGAAAGAATCAGGACTGGTTGAGGTCTTTTGCTTTGGTGATTTTGGAGGTGGTGTTTGTAGCGGTAGTCGCCAGGAGCCAAAGACTCTAAGTAGAAAATGAAGAAATGAAATGAAAGTAAAAATGATTGAGGTACCTTTGAAGTGGGGAGATTGTGAGGGTTCTGACTTCTCTCTCGGCCAGCCAAAAAAAAGAGTTTAGTGAGTTCCTCGTCTTAATCCAGATGAAGCTTCACCTTGGTTGGATCAACCTAAGAATGTTCACAAGAAAACATAGAAATAAGTGAAAACATCATTAGTTCTAGAGAGAGTATAGCATCTTGCTCAAAGTTTAGCATAAACATGCAAAAGGAGAAGAAACTAACCAGATTTTGGCTAAATCCCAACCCTATTTTGATAGTTTTAAAAAAGTATGACAATGCAAATATGTGCTCTAATGTATGCTCAAGATGATGCAAATGCAAGATGAAATTAAAGAGAGTAGAAAGGGATCGAAGAAAGGGGTGCAAACAAAAACTACAAAATAGCTTTGAATATGTAGGTGCCTCATTGATGGGGTGCTTTCGAAAGTACTCCCTTGATAGGGCACTACCTCTAGTGCCCCCTAGGTCTGGTTCTGGCAAATTTTTGGCCCCTCTTCCCAATTTCATCCCGGAGTGTTAGCTAATCTCCAACATATTCAAAAGGTTCATAGAGGAAGTCAATACTCTAAGAAAGCTGGAAGGGAGATTTGGTCTTGGAAGTAGGGGTTTGATTTATAGTGTTTGTTAAAGTTAGAGAAAAAGTTTGTTTCATAAGAAAAATAAATGGATTTTTGAATTTTTGGTGGATAATTTCTAGTTGGTTTGAGAGCTTGGGGAGGGTTTGGGATGCTTTGGTCATGAAGTGGTAACTAAGGAGGAGTGGTATGAGAGGGTGGAACCTTAAAAATGTTGAGGGAGGTGGTCCTTCTATAGCCAAAAAGAGGAACATTTCAAGAAAGGCAAAAAGCTTTCTCACATGGCGAAATGTACCCTTAACAAGGTGCTAGCATCATGAGAGCCATCACCTAAACAAGATCTCCTAGCGGGGTGTCAAATTTATTATCAAATTGACGTCGACCATCAAAGCAGGTGCTCTACCAATAGGTTGCCTCGTGCCCAGTTGGTAAGGTACTTTGAAGTTGGTCAAAGTGCCCCATTAGGGGGCACCAAGCAACATTTGGCTGAAAATGCACATGAAGCTTCATTTTTTTTTGAAAAGCATGGTTCCCTTGGTAGTATATTCAAATGTATTCTATAAAAAACAAGAGTTTTGAGTTCTCCATCTAGGCCAAAATTGCGTGTCTACAACTGAGATGGAAACCATCATACCTATGCATACAATTTGACCTATTCACATACCAAGAGATCAACTGAGCCGTCACTGATTTTATTGAAGGAATTCTCAAGCTCAACTTCTCTATGACAAGTGTTCTTCAACATCTCATTAACTTTTATTCTAAAAAATGAATGACTCAATGTATGACAAAATGTAAGTTTAGGAATAACACCTTTTGGTTTTTTACTTTCTAATTTTTGTTGTTGTTGTTTTGCTTTCTTCGAGTGTTTGGGAAGAAGAGTCAACAAGCTCATATCTTTGTGTGGAATCCTTCCCATAGTCGAACCTTCTTCGCAAGGAGAAAGTATCGAACGAGAATGTTGTTTGAAACTTTTTGAAAATAAAAAATAGAGCTGACATGAGATAAACAATCTATAACAATGCCATTAAAAGTCCTAATAAGTAAACACTAATTAGCATACGATTGGTTTCCATCACATGTTGTCCAATTCAAATCGATTTTGAAATTTAATAGGCTTTTAACGCCACTTTGGGACAAATCAAATCGAAAAACTAGTTTGACTTGGTTTCCATAGAGTTTTGGCCAATTCAAAATTGGTTTGAGAATTTGATTGATCTCTAATGCCATTTTGGGACAAATCAAACCGGAAAATCAGTTTGAGTTGCTTTCCATGGTGTTTTGGCCAATTCAAACTGATTTGAAATTTTGATTGGTCTCTAATGCCAATTTGGAATGAATTAAATCGGAAAATCAGTTTAAGTTAGTTTCCATGGTATTGTGTTCAATATAAATTGGTCTCATAATTTAAATGGTTTCTAACATCATTTTGGGACAAATCAAACCAGAAAATCAGTTTGACTTGGTTTCAATGGCATTTTGGCCAATTCAAAATGGTTTGGGAATTTGTACAGTCTCTAATGCCATTTTTGGACAAATCAAACCAAAAAACTAGTGACTTGATTTCCATGACATTTTGGCCAATACAAAATAGTTTGTGAATTTGATTGGTCTTTAACACCAATTTAGGACAAATCAAATTGAAAAATCAATTTGAGTTGATTTCCATGGCATTTTACCCTATTTAAATCGGTCTCATAATTTAAATAGTTTCTAACACTATTTTGGGACAAATCAAATCGAAAGATTGATTTAACTTGGTTTTCATAGGATTTTGGCCAATTCAAACTAGTTTGAAAATTTCATTTGTCTTTAACGTGACTTTGATACAAAATTAAAACTGGCTTAGATTAATTGATCATTGTGGTCAATTACAACAAGTTTGATTAATTTCTTTTAATTGTCTTCTAATGGATAAAATAAAAAAATGTATTTCTTAATCTAAATTCATTAGAAAATTAATATTACATTGTGAAAACCCTTAAATTAACATGCATAATTAACCATAAACTAACATGCTTAACTCTTTAATTAATATGTTTAACCTCACATAAATAATTTTATGATGCTTAGCTCATACATTAAGATACTTAACATGATAAAGAGTATATGTTTAACCATTAAATGAACATGTTTTAAACATGCTTAACACACAATCAAAATCCTACGTACAAACTAATAAATCAAGTTGTTAGGATTAGTAAATACCTAGAAGAGCTGAAGGTCGGTGGCGCAGGTGATGGAGGAGGAGGACGGTGGCGGTGGCACAATTGGGAGCAATAGGGTCCGGCCCACAGTGGCGGCTATGCCACTAGGAGGCATTGACCGAGAGAGTGAGAGAGATAGAGAGAGCAAGAGCGAGAGGTTGGAGGAGAAAACGGATGCGAATAAGTTATTCCTAACCGTTTTGAAGCCATCATCTTTAAGCTATCCCCAATGATCCCCTCCCTTGTAGTGAAAGAAAGAGTCTCACCTCTTTTTTGATCCAAAAGGAAAGCTCTTTGAAAATATAAAATTGTAATAGTTCTTAAACACTTTTTTAACAAGTTTTGTTATAAAAACATAAAATTGTAAACAAAATTAATGGGATGTTTGGTTGCATGATATTTTTTTGTTCACTTTCATGATAAAAAATTGTATTAAAATAAAAAGTGAACCAACTCATGACATAAAATTATCATGATTAAAAGGATGTGATAATAAAAAAGAGTAACTACCATATATGACCAAACAAAGTGGGGACCACAAAAAAAAAAAGAGGTGAGACTCTTTTTTTGTTTAAGAATAAAATAACTTTCAAAATATAAAATTGTCATGCTTTGTCAAATACCTCTTTTAACAATTTTTTTATAATTTTAAAAAATTAAAATATAAACCTCCATTATCACCTAACACCCCCGTTAACAAATTTATGCATATTTGCAAGGGGCTTGTTTCACGAAGGAGCTTGACGGTGAGCCAGGAGGAGGCCCAGGACTCAAAATGTTTGGGAGACAAATGATCTCCCACTATCTTCTTATAAAGACATTAGTTCTATTGTGAATAAATTAATTATGATCGGTTAGGTGTAGTGACTGTATTCTCTCGTGCTCCTTTTTGATTAGTATGTATGTTATCATGATATTGGACATTAGCCATATTTTTGTAAACAATAGTTAATATGATTTTTCTATCCAAACTAGTTAAGTTTGGTACGAAGATTGTAATGACCAGGATATTTATATAAATAAAAAATAGATTATATATTAAGAAAATTTTAATTAGATCTCCATTTAGAACTCTACTCCCGATCAAACTCTACTTCTCCCCTCCCGATCAAACTCTATTCCTCCCCCCCTCCGATCGAACTCTCCCTCTATTTATACTTATATTCCCCGCCCCGATCTTCTTTCTTTCTTCTTCTTCTCTCCTGCTCGCGCGCTACACCCGGACGCCACCCTCCCGAGCGACTACCACTGGATCTCGCGCGCACGAGCTCTCTATCCCGCCGCCTTGCCCCATGCACGAACGCCAACCCACGGTCGCCGGTGCCGTCGGCCACCCGCCGCCAGCCACCCACTTGCACATCGCCGGCCGTGCCATGCATAGCGCCCCCTTCGCGCCATCGGGTCCCCGCGCGCGCACCCGACCACGAACCACCGCCGCCGTCTTTCGTTGACCGCCGCTCGCACGTCACCGCCGCTCGCGCGCATTGCCCGCCGCGTGTCCGTCCATCGCCGCCAGCGCTCCCCTCCTCGCCAGTGCACCGCCGGTGCGCCAGTGCCCCCTTCGCAGTACTCTCTCTCCCCTGTCTATCGCTCACACGCGCTCTCTCTCTCTCTCTTCTATCGCTGCTCTCTCTTCTATTCTCGCTACTATTCTCTTTTATTTAATATTCTTCTCTTTTCCAACGTGTTGTCAGGATACTACCATTCGATTCCGTTTTTCGTCGCCGTCATGACCGAGGCAGCATATTCTTCACCCGGATCGATTCCTTGCACCGATCGTCATCGCTGTAAAGGTAGGCATCTCGGCTATTCTTAGCACTCTAATATACTTGATTAAACCGTAAAAATCATGCTTAGATCACCAGGATTAATAGATTATAATTAGTGGGCTATTTTTGATTTATTAGCATGATTAGATCAAGTTTAGATTAACTTGTTTAATCAAACATGTTTAGATTGTTCAATATCCATGATTATTCATCATGTTGGATAATTATTCAATTATGCATGTTAGCATGTTAGGTATGTCTTTATAGTTGAACCTAGTTAGTTTAGCATGGTTGCATCGCAGCAATCTTAAATATCTATATCCTGATTTGTTAAAAAGCCGATGTAAGGTTTAAGCATAGTGTTTGTCCAAGTAGGTTGTAGCTTGCATGATCCTATTTAGATGCATCATATGATAGACTGGTTCTGGTTTATGCTAGATTGTGGTGTGGTATGCAAATATGTGGTGCATAGAATCATGGGTGTTTATCTATGTATTTCAAGTTTGGATTGCCAATTTCATGTTCTTGGTTACTGTCTGAGTTATTTATATGCTTGCATTGTGTGAAATGTGGTTAATGCAGTGAGCTATATTGTGATGGAAATGTACTTCACCAGACTATGTTATGATAGAAATGTATGCCCTACAAGCCAATCATATGTGATATGATTTTACATTTCTTGTAATATCTTATTCAGTATAAATGGCATAATCTTCATTACTTGCACTATCTAGATGCGTCTATCATAATGAAGTCCTATGTTGCATGCAATGATGATTGAATCATGATGAGATCATGATAATGAGATCAATCATCTAGAAGCATGTACTCTAAATGTTCTTAGTCGTAGGATCCTCGAGACGGGACATCAAAGATCCGGTAAGACTAGTGTATATGATATCTTCTCATATGATGAGAATGACCGATCTCATTGGTCATCAATGTGGGGACACTGAGATATATGTACAGGTGCTCATTAGAGGAATGAGTTCACTGAACTGACTAGTATAGAATCCCTGAATGGTATCTTACCGAACTATCGATCAGGGTATTCTATCATCACGGTTGCACGGTTGGATCTTTGACCTGAGTCGCCAAAGATGTCTTGCCGGGCGTACCATGTACTTTGACTATTGACTTAAGGATCACTTAGTATTGTGGTCCTGTATAGTTAATGGATTGGGTATATGGGAAACCCGGTGGAGGCAATTGAGCGGACAATAGGGAATCGTCCACTCTCGGTAGGAGAGAGAGAGAATGTCCTATGGATAGTACTCTAAATCTTTGGCCAAGGTAGATAGGATAATTGGAAAAGAGTTTTCCAATTAATCTAATTACGAGTACAAGATTCCATAGTGTCGGTATATTTAGGAGTTGACAGTCAATGCCGTACTCTTATCCGACCGGGACATTAGATGGACGAAGATTTATATCCATATGGTAAGTGATGATGGAAAGGCTCTTTGGAGAGGAGTTCATCCCCGAAGTCGTTTGGGATCATAGGATGTGGCTTGTACCCTTTATGATCGGTAGGCCGTTAAATCTATTATGAGATAATAGATTTAATTTAAAAGAAGTTGTTCTTTTAATTAGGCCTCAACCAAATGGGCTATTGGGCCTAGTAGGTCACACACATAAGGGCTAATCCATAAGTTTGGGGGTAAGAGTGTAAATATAGAGAAAGTAGGGGTTTTTGTTAAAAACTCCAAATTCTCTATATAATAGCGAATTGAGCATGAGCCCCACAAGCCAAGGGCTGCAAAATTCGTCCCTACCTCTCTCCTTCACGTTTTTCTATGCTGGAGGCCGTCGAGAGTCGATGGGACTTCATCCGGGGCGAGTCGGAAGGTCCGACGCGAAGGAGAACCCGACTATGGAGGCGGCTCGTGTGGATACGACTAGAGGCTACACACTTGAGTAGCTTAACGAACGTGAGAATGCTCGATCTTCTTCGGTCTTTAGGGATTGTTTGAATCCCACAAAGGTACGTGTTCGAAACTGTTTCGAATACCGGTTTTGACGACGTCGTTCGATTTCGATCGATACCAAGACAATGATATACGTAGAATTGGATATTTTTCGCTGCGCCAATCTGATTGGACCGATTCCCAACATGTTAGTGGCCCGTGGGCAAAGGAGATTAGTTGAATCCGAAGCATCCTTCGATCCCAGATACCGCGGTTTATCCTAAGTACTCCCCTGCCTAGGGGTACTATGGGATTTAGTTACTATATATTACTTCCTACTATATGGTAAATCTGGTGCTAGTTTTGTGATGTGGCTACATTATTCAAATGGAGCATGATATTTACTCAGACATGTGTTTAGTTGTGCATTTTGGCATAGATGTTAGTGGTCTAGTTGTGTCTTTTGGTTTTATGTCAAGTGTATGTGTTATGAGCATACCTAGAGTAATCTAATGTGCAGGATATGTTGGTTTTAGTGCATATAGAGTCATGTTATCATATGGGGTAGAAGAAAAGCATTGTAATCATCTTAATTGAAGATATCTAATTAGCTTTAATCTTATATATTATAATCTGAATTTTTAGGCTTAATATATATTTCATATCAATAGAAACCATTATTATAGTAGGATAGTTCGGATGTAAGTCCTACTGAGTCTGTGGTGACTCACCCCTTCCATTGTTAATATTTTTAGGAGTGCAGGTTTAGCGCAGCAAAAGCGTAATAGTGTTTTGGAATTCGAGAAGCTAGTGGATTAATCACTCAATGTTGGTATTTAATTTGTTTAGATAGATGTTTGATTGTTGTGTTAATAGGTTGTAAAGTTTGGAATTATGAATCTGGATTGTGATTTTAATCTTATTTGGTTCCAAACTGATATCCTTCCCTGTTACGTCGTCGGATTATCTTCCGCTGTACATGTTAAAAATCCGGGTCGTAACAAAGATAACGGGAGGATAAATTAGGTTTATCTCTAAAATTTAGGAGATACACCTGATTTATCTCTAAAAAATTTTAGTGCCAAACAAATTCTTATTTATCAATTTTATTTGGCGTGATAATGAAAACTTTCACAGCATATTTTTTTAGGGTCGTGATAATAGGCTTTCCAAAGGCCAAACTAATTCTAATTCTCATTAGCTTTTATTTTTGGTCAAAAGAAATTCTCATTATCATTATACGGGAAAGGACACCTTCTTTTGCACCTTATTCACCTGAATTCTTTTCATTAATAGGCAGAGGGGCCGGACAGATCCAAATAAATACATGATTTTTTATTTTTTATGCATATCAAATAAGATTGGGTAATTGCAAGAAGAGAGTGATAAAAACAGATATATCAGGTCGTTTAACGCACACTCGGGCTGTGTTTACTTGAAAGTATGTAAGAAATTACTTAAAATGTTGACAAAATTTATTTTTAGGTTCTGGATAAAAGATAGGTGAGACTTTTTTTTTCTCTTGTGGTTCCTATGTATATTGTTTGCTTTGTGTGGTCCACGTTTTCAAGATATTTTTTAAACTAAATACGACAGTTTTAAGGTTCGACTGTCTTAATTTTTTAATATATTGTTTAATCGCAAAGTATACATAAATTTATATTATAAATTTATAATCCAACATCTCGTAAGCTTCAAACAATTTTCACGCAATTAAACTTTCTGAGACACTCTTAAGTCCTCAACCCAAACTCTTCGGTGGGAAACAAAAGTAACGTATCATTTTCTTGCTCATGATTTCCACCTACTACTACTATTATTATACCAAATTTTTTTATCTCATGTTACCAAACATAATATTTTTTATTTAAACTTTCTTTTTTGTTAGAGTATCAAGAATTATATTATATTAATATTGATATTGATATTTTAAAAAAAATAAAACATAAATATCAAAACTAATATAAATTGACATTTATATTTCATGACATGTGTTGTTAACATTGTAAATTTTAAAATTGATACTATTAGTCAAATATTTCTATATGATTATCATCAATATCAATTTTAAAATTCATAGTAAAAAGGTATCAAATAGTGTTACCAAACAGGATATTAGACCTTATTGTGGTATATGATTTGCAGGGAAAGCTCCATAAAAATTATTCTGCAGTCAAACACCATTTCGTAAGATTTTCAAGCAATTAAACCCCAACTTTTTTTATTTTGGAAGTGATTATACCATGTTTGATAACACTATTAGACACCTTTTTCACTACTAATTTTAAATTTAATATTAGTGGTAATCGCCTAGAGGGTGTTTGGCTAATAGTATCATTTTTGAAATTTGTTGCAAACAACACATTATGTAATACATAATGATCTGTTTATGTCATGTTCGGTTAGAGTTTCATTTTCGGTACTGTATCAATATTGATATTAATATTTTCAAATGTTGGAGTATCAATATCAAAATTAATACAAGTTGACACATGTATTACATAATATGTTTTGTTTACATTACAAATTTTAAAAATAATACAAATAATTAAATATCTCTTAATAGTTCCTATCAATATCAATTTTAAAATTGATAGTGATAGAGGTATCTAATAGTGTTATCAAATAGGGTGTTAGTTAGAGTATAAAAATGATAGTATATTAATATTAATATTTATATTTTTAAAAGTTAGAATATCAATTTCAAAATTGATACAAGTTGGCTATGTAACACAATTTGTTTACCATACAAATTTTAAAATTGATATTATTAACGAAATTATTATCAATATTAATTTTAAAATCAAATAATAATAAAAATATTTAATAATATTATCAAATTAGATTTAAATATATATTTTTGATATTGATACTCTATATTTTTCAGAAATATCAATATCAATATCAATATAATATCACCTTTCAAATTCTAACCAAACTGGACGCGTAATTAGGTAGGGCAAGGTATGGAATTTGTTGATACATACTTAAATATTTTTAAATTAGAGGCTGATCTGCGGTACCAAACATGGATCGTAGATGCCGCCGGACGGGCGGCGACGGCGTGAAGCACGTTGCTTCTCCAATTCCATGCAAAACGTTTGTAAAGAAGATAAGAAGAGACGCGAGCAGCTGAGCTCACGGGCGGTGACGGGACCACGCGTGCGAGAAAACATCGTCGTGGGTGTGTTTTCGTACTTTTTAATCGCCTCCGCCCCCCATCCACACCGCTGTTCACGTCTGTGCTCGGTAATGATTAAGGGGCACGGCATCGGCCCGCCGTCTCTCCTCTCCTCGCTCGCCTCCGCCGTTCCTTCCGCGATCCCCGCCCCGATCTCTCCTAGGGCTTCCCTGCGCTCTTCTGATGTCATCCTCATCGCCTGCTGCGGTCACTGAGGCGGCGGCGGCGGCGGCTTCTCCCGCGACGGGAGTCGGAAGGATCTGCTTCAATGCCCACTGCCAGGAGCGAGTAGCGGAGGCGCGGGCGCCACAGCGCCGCAAGGGGTGGCGCCTCCGCTCCGGCGAGCTCGCAGACCTATGCGATCACTGCTCGTGAGTAGTCTTCTCTCTTCTATGCACTCTTGTTGCTGCATGCAGAGGTTTCCCTGTTTTACTTGTCGTTTTCTTTTGTGGTTGGTGTCTGTCATGGTTGGAGTAAAGTTGAAGCTCGCTATTTTGACTTCTGCGCTTGCTCTGTGCGATTCGAGAATGAATTAGCTCTTTTTTTTATTTGGAATGTTCGGAGCAGCTTCGTCGACGCACCGTTTCACTTACGTTGAAGGCTATAACGAATCTTTTTCTGTTTGTATTTTTCTGTTCGAATTTACTGCATTAGGTTCACATTCTCTGTTATGTGTCTCCTCTGTTTATGCTGGCTACAGTTGATTGGTTGCAATAATGTTCTTTGTGTTTCTCAGAAATTGAAATTTGGGTTGCTTCGAGTTTCATTCTTGTTAGTCTATATTGCTATCAACATTGGTTCCAATTACATTATGAACGCTTCACCTTGAGTTGGCTCTCGTCAGCCAATCCAATTTGACTATGTCCCTATAAATCATAAAAGTCGTGTTGTGAATTTGCTTAATGCTTACGCTGTTGTCTCACATTCTTTCTCTAGCGCTGCATACGATCAAGGAAACTTTTGTGAGACTTTTCATTCGGATGGAGATGGCTGGAGGAAGTGTGAGTCATGCGCGAAGGTGAGGAAAAGATGCCCATGCTTGTCTTTCTTTGTGGTTGTTTCTGGCATGTTTATCTCATGGTAGTTTTTGTCTCCAGCGTGTCCACTGCGGATGCATTGTATCTGTTGCCACGTTTATGTTACTTGATGCTGGAGGAATTGAATGCATTGCTTGTGCTAAGAAAAACTTTGTTAAGGTAATGACTTACTGAAATACTGTCTTCTCCTTTGACATGATCAATTAAACAGATTGAGTAATATTGTGGCCAGCATCTGTTGTGTTTTCGGAGATCAATAGTTTTCTGTTAAAGGTTTTAAAATTTCTGATTCTGTGTTTCTTTTCAGGCTAAACAACTGGTAAACTCTTTTTTTCTTGACTTGGGTGTCACCCTTTTGCCTCCTTTAGTCTTGTTTTGACACACTCTTTGTTTGTTCCCTAGAATCCTAGTAGGGTTATGTTTATGTTATTTGTTGTCCTCACTTCTATTTTTGTTACATTCACAGTCCCCATAAATTGGGATGTCTTTCTCATCACCTTCAGAAAACATACTCTAGTCATTAGTTTAGTATATTGCATGCTTGCTCTATAGCTTATATATTCTCATTCTTTGATTTCTTTTTCGCTATTCTACATTTTTGTTTTGAATCAAAAACATGTGACAAAATAAAATGATAAGCCATGTCCACAATGCAGTAGGCTTAAGAAAGCAGGCAGCACACTGGATCGTGGTGTTTATTTTTTTTCATGACTGTTTTAATATATAAGAATTGGTTTGAGACATATCTACAATTTTCATCATTAGCCACGGAACTTGCTATGTTATATGAGCTTGGGGCAGTAGCATACACCAAGGAAGAAAGGGTCACCCGTCAGCCCAGCCCAACCTGACTCGGCGACCTGGATCAATCTGGACCCGGATCAAATCCAAAATCAGGTCCCAGTGTTGGGTGATCTGGGGTGACTTGAATTACCCGGGTTGAGCCAGGTTGGGCAACATGGCCTGACCATCCCCGGCCCTAGCCGATCCAGCTGACAAAGATGGCTAGATCGGTCGATCTAACATGGAGTCGGATCAATCAGGGCCAAATCTGGGGTCAGGCTGGTTCAGGCCGATGTGACCTGATCTGGCATTCCATACACACATCAAATATTTTTTTTTCTATGATACCTATCCATTTATGAATGAAACCAAAACTCTAATTTCTCAAGGTTCTTTTTAGAAATCCATTATAAAACATCAACATTTAAAAAGGGCCCATAAAATAATGATAGTTGCTAAAAATCCCATAAGAGTAATGTGTTATTTTTAGATGGTTTATGCCATTATTTTTTTAAGCTCACAATTTACGACCTACATTTAAATGTGAGTTCATTTTTTAACTCAAGCTAGTAACTGTTTTTAAAATTCTGTATGTCTGTAACCTGTAAGAATGAGTGCTGTAGCTGGTGGTGACAGGTGGCAGGCAGTGGCCAGCAGTGTGATCAACAGCAGCTGGTTCCTGAGGAGGGTGGCCAATATAGAACTGGAGGGTTGAGGGGAGGGTTGAAATTAATGTAATATTTAATTGTTTGCCAGTTAAGGATATTAGAATATTCTGTGAATATTTGAATATGTTGTGGATACTGAATATTTTTATTTATATTTTTTTTGAAGGCATGGACCTTTTATAAATATTATTATGCTTAAGGGCTCATGAAGAGTCAAATTTCATGCTCTTCAAGGGCATTCGATGTTTTTTAAGATAATGAAAACTACAGAAACAGAAAACTGGCAAGAAAGCTCTATCAAGATGATAGGCTTTAGGCTTCAACCTCACTTAAGCAGTTATAAAATCTGACACTTGCTTGCAATAGATACATCAATTAGGGAAATAAGACCTCCAATCCTTCAATTTAACACAGACATGTGGTTTAGCTTTTAAGGCACTCAACACAATCAAAGGCAGTTAAGAAAACATGAGGAAAGGTCGTGCCATTTTGAAATTATCTTAGACTGCTATTTTTTTTTGGTTATAGATGTTCAAGTAGACCATAAAACAGCTGACAGAGAATACATGAGAATGTTTTCTCCAGATGATTATTATTTGTCAACAGCAACACAGAATGTCAGTACAGGTTGACTATATCCTGGACTATTGACTGACAGGAAGGAGTTGATGTTTGCCGACTATGAGGAGCTAGTTATTATTATTCACAATCTCTGGTGCACTGTTTTCAGAATCTGGAATCTTTCATGGGGCCCTTCAAGGAATATCATCAACCTTCTTTCTTAGAAAAGATATGAACCCGTGGAAGGACAATTGCAATATGTGGAGCTTCATGCCTCTGACAACGCTATGGTCCATTTGAAGAGAAACAAATGAATGCTTAATGGCCTCTTCCTCCATGGAATGCAGAATCGGCCGATCCGGATTGGGATCGGCCGATTCTTGTATCGGATCGGTACCTGCCGATCCGATTCTGGTCAAAACTACAGATCCGGTCCGGACTTCTGATCAGATCAGTCAGAATTGGTGGAATTGGTCAATTCTCGACCGATCCAGCTAGATTGATCTTGGAATTGGTTGATCCCGACCGATTCCCTAGAACCCAAAAAGGTCTGGAATCGGATCGATTTAGGACCTGATTCCGGATCATTTTCTGGTCTAATCCCCCCTAATAAAGGGGAGATCAGACCGATTCCTCCTTCCCACCCCTCATTCTCACTCCCCCCCTTCATTGTCTAGGGCTCCCCCCTGGACCTCTCTCCCCGATGATTCGCCTTGAGTAGCGGTGATCTAGGCATTTTATTTGGAGCAGTGATCCCCTCCTAAATAAGTAAATTTGGGAGGAGGGCTCCGGTCCCTTCTTCTTTCCCCCCATTGCCACCATAAAAAAAAAATTCTTCGAGGGGCGTTGCCCCCATAATACCTCCCCCCCACAAGGGGCATTACCTCCACCCTGCGACCTGACCGTGTAGGTCGATCCACAACTACTCGGCGCCCCGTTTATGATAGTGTAAATATATTAATATTATTCACTATCACTTATAATATTACATATATAGAAGATTCATAGTCATAAATATATATTATATAATTAAATTTTTTAAAGATCTATTTTAACTCTTTTCTCTCTCTTATATGATAGTTTGTATTCATACGACAATTTCTTGAAAGGAACTTACTTTAATGTCATCTACATTGTTTTTTATTTTTTTAAATTATTTATTTATTTTAATGATTTTTCTTGATTTTTATGATTTTTTGAGAATTTTTATGATTAAAAAAATAAAAAATTTTGGTTGATCCGGACCGATCCGGGATTGCCCTTTCTTCTGGAGGATCGACCGATCCGGACCGATCCGATCGGATCGGTGTCACCAATCCCGATTCTGATCCCGATCCCGATCCTGCAATCCTTGTCTTCCTCCCTCGGGCCAGTATCCTTTTTCATATGCCTAACAATGTGAGGATTTGGCATTTGCTTATTTTGGGTACCATCCAGATTGGAGGACCTTCAAGAGATTTTTCTTGAGTGGAAACACTTTTATTTCTATTTTATTTTGAGATTACCACTATTTTTGTAGAAGTCTCTTATGCTGTCCTTGGTTCTTTCTTTTAGCCAATTTCGCACTTTTAGTCATTGTGGTTCTTCCCACCTTCGAAAGAAAGAGATTTTTCTTGAGTTGGAAATGCTTTATGTTGTGACTTCTTTTAGGATTCTACCTCCTCGGCAGAGTTAAAAAATAGTCATGTTTCTAGTTTTCTTTCTGTTTTCCTTATAATTCTGGTTCTATTATTTTTGTTCATCAATAAATGACCCATGGCTTGGCCACTTTAAAAAAATGAGGAGCTAGAAATTGCACTTAAGACTGGCAGTTGAGAACTTCCATAATTGGGAAAATCTCTTTAATTGTAAAATGCAACATTGGTAGTGATTAAATCAACTTTAAATAGAAATTGGACCTAGCCAAAACATGTAAGTGGCCATCATAGACCCTGTCAAGCCCTGGGATCCTATCACTTTACTTGGTACAATCAAGTGGCATCTGAACCATCAATCCGCTTCTTAACGTCCCTATTTTCCAAGAGGGGAAAAAGTGGGAAACAGAATGTTAAGTTAAAGCAAGAAACGAGGATCTAAAATTTAATGAAAAGTGTGAAACTAGATTTTAACAGATTTTAGTCATATTTAGATACTTAGTAGGTATGATATTTTTATGTCTTTTAAGGAATAATTAATAAAACATGTCAAGTTAACTGCCTCAATTAATGGATCACGTGTAATTGATGAATTTCAAGCAGGCTGTACATAAAGTGGATGTGGTAGATTCAAAATCTCCATAGCGCGAGATCAACTAACAAGAAGTTTGGAATGTTTCAGTACTTTTAGATTTTATTATTTATTTCTTTATGTCTGACGCTTTTTAAGAAAGTTAAGGCATCTCTGCAATTTCTTAAAGGTTGGTCCTTTGTAGTCACATTTTGCATGTCCTTAATCGTTTCTTTAGAAAGATTCTTGTGTAAAAGAGAGAGCCTTTAAAGCTCTCCATGTTGGCATGTACTATAGCAGCAAAATGAATGTGAAAAATTTTGGAGGTATAAGCCCTAGAAGTCTGCATTGCAGTCATAGTTGTCAAGGCGACAAGGCGTACAAGGCGCTTGACGGCTCTTTTACAGCTTAGACGACAAGGCGCCCGCCTAGGCGTTGCCTAGGCGATAAGGCGGAGTACGAAGAGGGATAAAAATGTAAGTCTCACATGTCATAAACATTATATAACAGTTCTAAAAAATGGTAAAAATATAATATTATAATGAAATGAAATGAATTAATTAAAAACGTAAAAATGCTAAAAATGCACTGCCAAAATAATGAAATGAACTAATTAAATAAAATGCACCATGAAGTTAAGCAATATTATAATCAAGCACTATAAACCGTACACCATGCGGTCCGGACATAGACAATAAAATAACAGTGAACAAACAAATCGATCAAAACATTAGCACGGAGACGGACACGTTCGAACTTGAAACTTGTTTGATATTGATTCATACAAAGTGTATAAGATGATTAAAATGTGCTAATACACGTTAGAAGGTTAAACTTGAAAGAAGGAACGAGGAAAGATGGATAAAAGAATTAAAAAAATCAAACTCTACCAACTAGGTTTACCAGCGGTCACGGAGGTGAAAGAGGAGATACCTTCTTTGAAATGTGGAGTAGAAGAAGAACAAATGTGGAGAGGTATCGGAGGCTCGGAGCTTCCTCAAAAGCCACCGGTGGTTGCGTCAGCGGGGAGCTCCGGCGTTAGCGTCCGTGTCGGGAAGAAGCTTCTGTCAGGTCGTCACGGACACTACGAGGAATCGGGCATGATCGGGGGAGCCGGCTAGCCGGGTCGAGGGTTTTAACAGCTTGAACCAGCCAGGTGAGCCGATGGGGAGAACCGGGAAGCGCGGGCTGGCGGTTCGCGGCCAACAGACCGCCCGAGCGAGCGCCAAGGCGTCGCCCACTTGCCTTGCGCGCCTAAGCGAGGAAGGTGGGTGCCTTTTCCTCATTCCGCAAGGCGACTGCTCCAGGCGTCCGAGGTTTAGCGCCTTTACGCCTAGGCGCCGCCTAGGCGTACGCCTTGACAACTATGATTGCAGCCCTTCTCTTCACTCTGCTGCCTCAATGTACATGCCCTTCTCCTTTTGGTCTCCATGTCTTCCTCCAGCCTACATCATATAAATAGACTCAACGTTACCAAAATTAAAAGATAACCTGACTCAAAATAGGACATCTAAAAAGGAAACTCAAATTAAATTAAATCCTAATCCAATCTAATCTTTCTTATTTATCAAAAATAAGAAACTAAAGCAAATTCTAATTTGATACATAATCCAAGCATAATCTCAACTTTCTGTTTTTTTTATTCTTGGCCTATGCCTAAAATCAGTGCGCCATCATTCTCTCTGCTTTAGAAAAACACATCTTTGTGTTTTGACCGTAGACTTCATTGTCGAATTGGTGATGTACGGTTAGAGATCAACTGTAAAGGAGGACTTCATCATGGAAAGGTAATTGAGAATCTGCTGGATGACGAGCTGAAGGTTGGCGCGGGAGGTCCCCTTCGATGGTGGGAAGGACTTGTTGACGGAGCTGAAGGCAATAAGGGTAGCTCTTGACCATGTCGAATGGATGCTCAGCAATCAACTGCGCAGCCTGCCGAAAGTTCCCACAGTCAAATCCTTTGCTAAATCCGCCATCTTGCCGAGTGAGTAGCATATGGACATGTAACTAGCAAGTTACGCTTGGCAGAGCAGTGACTGAAGGAGCTTAACCAGTGCACAAAAACCAGGCACAAATCTGATAGAAGAGGCTGAATCTGCAGGAGGCGGGTGCTTATAGGGGAGTTGTGGTGGAAGAGGAACCGGGGGGGAGGGATGACCAAAGATCGTGAGACTGGAATCTGTACCCGGATCGGTGGGTACTGATTTGATCCGGATCGGCTGATCTTGGTTGATCCTCCAAGAGGAATCCTGATCAGGAATGGTGATTTAAAAAAATAAAAAAAATTGATTCCAATTCGGCAAAACATGCTTCTGATTCCGATATGATCCTGGCCATTTTTGCTAGGATTTTATCTTAAATCATCTCTCTAGGTGAAAATCGGATCAGCAGGAATTGGCGGATCCTAATTTGGATCCTCCGATTCTGCAATCTATGGGGAAGATAGGATTGCCCGATTTCCCCACAGTAAAAGGTGGGAAATCAGATCAGATATGGGCCCAATTCTGATCTTTCCGGGTCCTGGGGAATCGGTTGGATTGCCAATTGTCGATCTGATCTTGCTAGATTGGCCAATCCAGCCGATCTAGGCTGATTCCTCTGAGAATGGGCTCCGGATCCTTTCTCTAGGCCGATATCGGATACGCAGATGCCGATCTAATCTGAGAATTGGCTGATCCCCATTCAAATCGGCCAATTCTGCAAACTGTGGCAACAGCCAACTCATCTTATTCCTCACCTTAGATGGAAGGTCAATTGGAAATGACTAGGTAATTTGAGGCTTCCCTGCATCCAACATAGTCAAGAGGATCCCAACCATCTGCTCTTAATTAGTGAAATCAGAAAGGTTTTTTTAAGATGATGTCTCACGCTTTGTCTGCCATAGTAAATTCTTGTAAAAGTTCATTTTAGACTTGAGATATTTTGATGCTGGACAAAATAAAATATACCAACATGTGTTGGACTGCTTGCGTTGGGCTTGACTGACTTGGCCAACCAAACCTGAGTAGACCAGAGTGAACTAGGAAAAACTGGCCTGAACCATGGTTCGTCATCTCGCGAGGATCTCGCGAGATTCTCGGTCTCGCCGGCAGGGCGAGAAACGAGATGACCGAAACAGGTGTCCGGGTCTCGGCCCTCTCGCACGTTTACAGGGGCACAACGTGCTCCCTCTGTGAAGATAAGAAAGCCATAAAGATGGCCACCGGCGGGCACGAAGAGGGGAAGAAAGATGCTTCGCCGGTCGGCCACGCCGTCCTTTACACCGCACACGGCTAAAGAAGCCATCATCTGGTCGGCCACGAGAGCATTCACCGGGCTATTAAAGCCCCTCGCCAGACCTCCGATGGAAGACGGGAGGAAGAGAGCAAACGACTTACCTTCACAACGAGTCAGCGACCGAGGGTTGCGGTGCCTGATCCAGCTCTCACGGCGGCTTCCGAGTGGGGTAGCATCATCTCCGCGCTCCGGCTGTCACGGCGGAGGCTCCGACGGCAGCAGCGACCTCCGGCGGACGACCTCTCGCAGCGAGCCCCCTCCGCCATCGTCGCGTCGCGTCGCCGTCGGGGAAGAAGGGGGATTCGCGGCTTCGCGCTCGCCGGCCTCGCCCCCGCGGGTCATCGACGAATCGAGGTAAGTTAATAAGTATTAACGCAATCGCGTTAACACAGCGTACATATAAAACAGTAGGTTTTATAATATTAATTATATAAAACAATAAGTTTTATAAAACAGCGTACATATAAAACAACATACGTAACATTAAGTTTATGTAATTATTAATTTGTTTTAAATGTTTATACAGTGTACATATAAAACAGTAAATATATAAAAATTATATAATCATCAAAAGTAATATAAATTATGAAATATAAATATTAATTATAAAAATATTAATTATAATAGTATTATATAAAGTTTATCTATATTAAAAATTATTAATATTAATCTGTTTTTAAATTTTATTGTTTTTTGTAGTTTAAATTTTATATGATTAATTATTTAAACATTATAAGATTAATAAGATTAATTATTTAATAAGGGTTTTGTAAAAATTAATTATAGTTTGATTAATTATTTTAGTATTATTTAAAGTTGATATGTATACAAAATTATTAATCATTTTTATTATATTTTTAGTTTATAATTTATATATTAATCAACTTATATTTTAGTTAGTATTTTTTATTAATCAACTTATATTTTTAGTTTATATTTTAAATAATAATCACTTTAACAATATAAGATAGTTGAGATTAAACCTATATGTATTTTAGTTGATTTTTTTGATTATATTTTATATATTATTCATCTTATTTTTTGTTAGTATTTTTCTTATTAATCAACATATATTTTTAGTTTATATTTTAAATAATAATCACATAATTTTTTGTTAGTATTTTTTTATTAATCAACTTATATTTTTAGTTTATATTTTAAATAACAATCACATTATTTTTTGTGAGTATTTTTCTTATTAATCAACTTATATCATTAGTTAATATTTTATATATTAATCACTTTAACATTATAAGATTAATAAGATTAATTAATTACATTAATTAGAATAGTATTGTATAAAGTTTGTATGTAATAAAAATTAGTAATATTAATCTATTGTTAAATGTTATTATATTTTATAGTTTAAATCTAATAAGATTAGTTATAATAACACAATAAAAAATTGAGTAGCAATCTATTTGTTGGTCAATTTTTTGTATAAATATAATAATATTAATTTTATTAGTATTATATAAATTTTATAGGTAATAAAAATTAATAAATATTAATTTAGTTTTTGATTTTATTATAGTTAGTACTTTGTAGTGCAAAGATAATAATGGTATCTATATTTTATATGTTATACAAATTATAAATTATTAAATAATAATATACTTAATGAATGTTGTAGGAAAAAACAAATAAATAAAAAATGATTATGTAATAATTGAACATAATAATACTTTTTAAAATTTAATATGTTCCATAAATTTTTAAGATTAATGTTAAATATAAAGAAGATTAAAGTTAAATATAAAAAATTAGGATCAAAGATAAATTAGGATTTTATACTATAATCTTAATTAAGAATACTTCTTAAAACTATGCAGGTATAGGAAATCCAAATAAGACTAATCTCTTATTCAGCTAGAGATTTTTACATTGAGAACGTTTGTGAAATAACTTAATTTACCATAATTCATCTCTTAATTAAATAGATCTTTTAAAATGGATTAAATATATGCTATATA
The DNA here is from genome assembly GCA_036172225.1 of Cryptocoryne crispatula var. balansae. Classification (NCBI taxonomy): domain Eukaryota; kingdom Viridiplantae; phylum Streptophyta; class Magnoliopsida; order Alismatales; family Araceae; genus Cryptocoryne; species Cryptocoryne crispatula. The sequence goes on from CM069932.1 coordinate 25,237,900, forward strand.
CTTAAGCTTTTTAATTTTTATACTTAATCTTTTAAAGGATATTAATACGAAACAGACATTCACATGTTATAACTTTAAATAAAAACTTAGTTAATAATATAAATTAAATTTTTATATAATTTTATAATTAAATTAAATATTTATTACCATAAAATAAGACCTAGGCGTGAAATTTAGACCTCAAAATTTTAAATTTTAAATTAGGGGATGAAGTCGTACAAGAAAATAAGGGGATGAAGTCGGTTAAATTCTAATAGTATTATATAAAAATAAACTAATATATTAATAATAAAAATAATAATATTAACCTTATTATTACAATATCAAGTAATATTGTTTGGAAATATAATAAGTTGTTATGCAATTTATAAGATATCTACGAATCAGTAGGTGCGTACGTTGCATATTATATATAATATTTACTTCTTTATATTTTTAATTCTTTGAAGGAAGATGTCTACGAATGACATAGGTGGCAATATGGAACTCCCGTTGGTAATAAGGGTTCTAAATGTAACTTTTGTGGAAAAGTAATGCAAGCTGTGGTGTTACTAGGTTAAAATACCATTTGATTGGAGACAAAGGATCGGATGTAAGTAAATGTGTAAGTTGTCCACGAAGTGCGTAAACAATTGAAAGAATTGAAATCGCGAGAAAAACATCCAGACTATGAAGAGTAAGTTGGCAAAAGAAGTAGTCATGGATGAACTTCGAGAAATGGGTGGTCATTCTGAAGGTTTCTCATCAGATGAAGAAGGATCCGAGGAAAGAATACAACGAGAAATTGCAAAAACATCTGCTGAAGCTAGATGGCAACTTGATGAGTCTGAGCGTCAAATAAGACATGCACAAATAGTTGGAGCCGAAAGTAGTGGTGCTGTAGGAATTGCGGGTGGAAGTGGAAGTGGAATGAAAAGAATGAAACGAAGTATAACTGACTTTATGCGTCGTGGTGGACATGGATTAGTAGGTATTGGTAAAAGTTCTGTTGTAGAAGGTAGTTTGTATAAATCAGATGATGCACGACAAAAAAGAATGGAGGAAATGGTAAACAAAGGACCTTTAAGAGAATCACTTGGTAAGATGGTTTCAAAATTTTTTATATTCAATCATATTCCGGCTCGTATTGCGGGAGATCATCATTTCAAGAATATGATTGTTGAAGCACAAAATCTTGGACGTGCAAATAAACTCCTACACCGAAAGACATATTAGGAAAATATTTGGATGAATTAGTTACGTATACGCAAACGAAATAAAAAAATTAGAACCACATTGGGATACCCATGGTTGTTCTCTTTTATGTGATGGATGGACAAGACCCACAAGAATGTCCATCATTAATTTTATGGTTTATAGTGCAGGAAATGTTATATTTTTAGATTCAATTGATGCATCAGGTAAAGAGAAGAATCATGAGTTCATTATGCAGTTGATGGAGGACAAGATTAAGGAAGTTGGAAGAAATAGGGTTATACAAATTATAACTGATAATGCCGGCAGTTATAAAAAGGCAAACACTTTTGGCATCAAAATATAATCTTTTTTGGTCACCATGTGCCGCTCATTGTATAGATTTGATGTTTGAATATGTGGCAAAGAATACTATGGTAAAAAAAGCCATAGACATGGGTCGAATTGTTACACGTTTCATATATAATCATGATTGGGTCGTGAATCGAGTAAGAAAGGCTTGTGGACGTGATTTAGTTCGACCCGGTGCCACTCGTTTTGCAACAAATTATCTTGCACTGCAAAGTTTGTTGCGTGAAAAAGATAGTTTGAGAGGTTTCTTTCTTTGTTCAGAGTGGTTTAATTCAGAGTTTAGGAACACTCCTATTGGAAAGAATGTGGAACAAATCATATGCAATCCTATGTTTTGGGATTATGCAAGAGATTCGATAAAGATTATGGAGCCCATGTATAAAGTTTTGAGAGTGATGGATACTGAAAATTATCCAACCGTAGGCAGTGTATATCATGCGATCATTGTGATGAAGGATATAATAAAGACAACTTCACCAAGAAATTACACATGGGTTCATAAGATCATAGATGATAGATGGACAAAATCAATGGATGCACCTATCTACAAGGCTGGTATGTTTTCTTCCTGTATCCTAAGTTTGTATTTTTGTTATAAATGTATAAAATAAATTATGAGACTAACCTTTTGAATAATAATATTTGCATGTACCGCATATTTTCTCAATCCAAAGTACCAATATAAATTGCATCTTGGAGACAATCAAGCACTTATTAAAGCACTTCATCAAGTTTACGAGAAGTTGTTTCCAAAATCTAAAGGAAGAGGCCAATTTGGAAATGAGGTATCATTATGATATTTATAGATTTTATCATTTAAGTTGATATTAACATTAAATGTTTTATATACTAGATTATAAAGTTTAGAGATGCATTGGCCTCTTTTGGGACAAAAAGTGCTATTGCAAGTAGAGAATCTATGTGGCCAGGTTAGTAATTATTTAATCAAAAAGACAACTTACTTGGTTCGAATTACAAATATATGATTATTTGTATCACTTTCAAGTGAATGGTGGAAAATGTTCGGAGATCATACTCCAACATTAAGAAAACTTGCAATTAAAGTTTTATCGCGTACTTCATCGACTTCTCCTTGTCAACGAAATTGGCGCCCTTTTTCTTTGATACATACAAAACCTAGAAACAGGTTATCATATTCAAAGTTGAAGAAACTAGTTTATTGTCATTATAATATGAAGCTAAAGGTAAGGAGAATGGAGGTGAACAAAAGCAAGGAGGTGATCCGGAAGAGGACCCACTTGATTATTTTGCACTATTAGGAGAAAATGACATGGATGATCGAGAAAATCCTTATGCCGAGTGGGTTGCAAACAATGATATGGATGAACATGATGGTCGCCCATCTGAAGAAATTGTTAGTGTTGCACGTGAAACCGGAATGGATGTAGATACAACTGTACAACAAATTCTTCAATCATCTTCTGAGTCAACTCATCTTCACAATGATGATCCAACCTCAGATATGGATGCTTCCGATGGACATGGAAGTGATGATGATGGAGATGGAGGCAATGTCCTTCGTGATGGTGGTGCTGACGACGTAGAAGAAAACCAACCATTCCCCACTGATGCTGCTGAGAAAGTTCATCATCAACGTGACAAAACATATAGACGCAAGAAGAAGAGTGCTGGTCCGTCACATCAACAAGGTTTGTCACAACTTGAGGAATATGATCTTTCTCACACATTCAGTTCAATGGATATTTCTGATAGGGGATATTATGGATATGGACATTCTCAAGATTCATCATCATATGAATATGAACACAGACATGGATATGGGGAAATGCAACAAGGTTCTTCACTTGCATTTTATAATGAAGGAGATCAATCTTCATATGGATATGGACATACTGCAAGTGAACATATTCCTTCAAACATACCTTATGACAATAGTTATTATAGTTATGGTCATAGTCATGGTTCTTATGGCTATAGATATACAACACAAGATGACTCTTCAAACATCTCTGATTCTTATCAACAAAGATTCAGTTTACCACGAGAGGGAGATCATCAGTCTCATATGTCATGGGTTGAATATTGTGATTTTGTTGGTGATTTTGTAGCACAACAATCACAAACTGACCAACAAAGTGATATATCAGAAGCACACAGATCATCTTTTTGGTATTGAGAGTGTTTCATTCACACAGCTGGTGTGGGAGTGGAGTTTGACATTGAAAATGCTTTGTGATTGTACATTCACATAATTAGTGTGAAAAATTGTTGTGTTATTTATTTTTATGTAATGTATGTGAATTCATTGATGTACTCCAATCTTTATAACATATTATGTTATGTTTGTCATTTTATACATATTACATATATACATTTTGATCCGAGAATCCGAGATCTGATCTCCCGAGATTTTCCCGAGATCTCTCCGAGATCTCTTCTCTTCCACCCCCCCCGAGACGAAGCCGTGGTCTGAGACGGCAAACCTTGGCCTGAACCAAGTTGAGCTGGCTTCTAACCGGACTAAAATTACTTAGTATATTTGAACCTAAGCCGACCACACGGTTACCTGATTATTGAATATTACATGTATATACTATGTCAACCTCAAGATAACTGTGGGCAACTCAGGCCGACCAGGTCAGTGAGAGCAGGGTCAAGCCCACGTTTGTATGAAGCCAGTCATGTGGCTCTGTCATCTGGGCTGTGCCTGTGACATGGTACACAGACATGACAGGGGTGAGAGGCGGCAGGCTGTAGGGGGTAAGGCTACTCTGCTGCGGAGTTAGGGCGGGGGGCGTGGGGAGGCTGCGGGGGAAAGGCTGATTGGGATCAGCCACCAGGAAGGCAAAGGGGGTGGGACAGGACAGTATGGCAGCGGGTGGTGCATTCTCTGGCGTGAGTGGGTGGTGTGCAGGGGCTTCAATGGTGCCTAGGGATGTGGAAGGAAGTGGGGGTTGACACCAAGAGGTTTGGGAGGTTTGGGGTTGAGTGCAGGGTTCGAGTGTGGCTGGCAGGCGGCTGGTGGTGCTGCCACCATGGCCCATAATGGATGAAGGATAGGGGAGGGTTTTGGGCTGGGTTTACGGATGGAGATGGAGGGGGGAGAGGAAGGGTGAGCAGGGAAGTGATGGGGCAGGTCAGCTGGAGGTCGCAGCTGAATTTGAAGTTGCAGATGACTGCTGAGTATGGCTCTGTACACAGGACAGGGCTTGGGAAGATAGCCAATAAACAGAGGAAGTGAGGGATATGGGCCATATGTCTCAACCAACGGGGAGGGGGGAAGGCACAATGGGCTGTGGGTTGGGGATGCAAGGCTTATGGGATGATGGGTTGTATGGACCAGGGAGACATGGTGTGGTCAACATGGATGCTAGAGGCATGAAAGTCTTGAAAAACACCTCAGCCGGGGAGGGGCTCTCTTCAAGTGGGGATCCTGATGGGTGCTGTGACTGGTGCAGGCTGTGGACGTTGAAGGCCAGCTGGTGATGGAATGGGAACAGCAGGTGGCTGGCTAGATATCCATGGTGCTGTGTAGGAGGCTGGCACAAGGACTGCACGTGTGGGGTATCAATGGAGTGGGACTGCCATGATTGTGTGCGGTCTTACCAAGGCAACATGATGGTATATCTGCAGTGTTCAGGTCATAGATCGCGGAATTGGTCGAATCGGATCAGAATCAGTCGATTCCGAAATTGGATTGACCGATTTCAATCTGATTCCTGCTTGAAGGACCGATTCTGACCTGAATTCCGCCAGAATTGGTCGGAATCGGTCGAATCGGTCTTGAATCGGTTCGGTATCGGAATTGGAATTCTGATTTTTTTTAAAAGATTCAGGCGGAATCCGCCAGAATCGGCCGGAATCAGTCCGAATCAGAATCAGAATCAGAATTGGAATTTTTAAATTCTTTTAAAAAGTCCCGATTCCGGATTGATTTCTCTTCTTGAGAATTGGTCGGAATCGGACTGATCCGATCCGATTGGATTGATTTCTCTTCTTGAGAATTGGTCGGAATTGGACTGATCCGATCTGATTCGAATCGGATTGGTACTGACCGATTCCGATCCCGATTCCAATCCTGGAATCCTTGGTTCAGGTACCCAGATCACCGGGGAGGGGGGAAGAGAAGGGCAGCATGTGGTTCAGATGGCTTGTATGCAGGGACAGGGAGGGTGAGTGTGATCCAGGGACTCCTTAGAGTTTGCATGTGGAGACACGGCCAACAAGATCAGGATGCATGGGCCATGAGTTTGCACAACCGAAGGTGAGGGTGATGCCACAATGGGCTGTGAATTGGGGATGCAGAGGTTATGGGATGATGGGGGGGGGTGTAGTGACTGGGGAGATGGAGGTATGGTGGCACAGGAGTCTGACAATGATGTTGTGGGAAGCAGTTGGACGGGATGGGTGTGGGTGGTGCTGGGTTTCTTCCGTGGTCGCCGATGGGCTTTGCAGAAACAACACTGTGATTGGGAGTGGGGATGAGCTTTGCTGCCAGGTGGGATCGTGATGGGCGCTTGACTGGTGCATGCTGCAGACGTGGAAGGCTGGCTGGTGATGGAGCTGGATTGCTGGTGGGCAGCTAGAATGCTAGATTCATGGTGTCCCAGTGTATGAGGCTGGCGCAAAGGCTGTGTGGGTGTGGGGATCACCAGAGTTGTGAAGAGGGATCTCCAGGATCAAGTGCGGAATCGCCAGGGCATATCTGTGGTGTTCGGGGGCACCACAGTCACGGGACAGCCAGAGGCAGAGACTGCGCAGACATGCAGAGCTGGGAGGGAAGCAGCAGAAAACCACTTTGGGGATCAATGGAGGGCTTGAAGGCTGCCTTCACTGTGCAGAGACTCCTGCTAGGTCATGCAATAATGCCACAGTTCTGGGAGGTGTAGTCCACAGGTCGCTAGAGCTCTTGCTGCTGACCGGGTGCTGGATCTGGAGATCGTTGGAGCTACTGTCTTGGGGAAGAGGGTGGAGATGGATCTGCCATTTACTTTGAGCAGCACATGTGGTGACTGGGCCACTGCAGCTGGGAAGCAACTTGAGCAGTGGAGCACCAGGGGAGTCAACACCGTATATCAGTGAAGCAGGTCATTGGTGTCAGAAGAGGAAGAAGAGAAGGAGAGCTGGATGACTGTTGAACAAAGTTAGAAGGAAGAGTGAATGACACAAATTACTGGGGGCAGGGAAGAAGAAGAAGAGGGAAAAGGGTGACGAAGGCACTCTTGGCCTAACAAAGGGGATGTAGGAGAGGATAATTGGACAGCCCCCAAAGGTTTCCAAAAATTTTTCACTTCATTATTCTTTAAGTTATATGATGGGCTCTATTAAATAGAGAGCCAATAATGATCATTTAGTCTCTTTAGCAAAAGCCATTTACAGACACGTCCCTTATGAAATATAACTAAAAATATATTTAAAAAATTACACTTAAAACCATGATAATGTCGTAATGATCATTTGTGCTTCCATGGATCTTATCACATTTTAGGAGGGTTTCAAATGTTTTATGAGCATATCCCCATTTATGAGGCACTTCATCTCTGTTTTCTGAATATGTTTTTAGGAGTACATTCCCCTTCCCCTTTGAGCATTGTTTCCTGGAAACTATGCTCACTCGCCACCACTTGTACTATCTCTGACATGTATTCCCTTGCACAAAAATGGTATTCATGTTTGTCTCTTCAACTCTTCTATTTTATGCAGTTTCTTGAACCTTGATTTCAGCCACATTTATCTTCACTTTGTAAGTCTTCTGTTTCTTTTTTGTGTGGGTCCAATACTTCCTAGTGGTAATCATTAATATGGAAAGTAGCCGTCTTTGATGTTCTTTACTCAAGAATAGTCAATTTTGTGGTTCATGAACACTGGACTGACCATCTGACTTGATTGTCGATAAATATATTTTTTCAGGTACCAAGTCATTCGTGGCAATCATCTTCACTTCTTCCTGTAGGATCTGAAAGATTGAAAGAGTTATCTGCTAAAACCTGGAACCAGCTTTCTGCTTCCAGTCCTGTTCCTGGCCAGTGGCGTCAAGCATCTAACATGTGGAACACTTCTACTCAGTCAGAACTGCAGCAACGGTTATCATATGAATTTGACAGGCCTGGTGGCTCTGATCGACTGATGTCAGGAGCACGTATTACCATTCCCGTACAGAATAAGAAGAAAACTGAGGACCTACCTGACAGGTTAACATCACACATCACCCGTGTCCACATTGATAAACTTGGCACAAGCAACTGTCCTTTTGGATCTTCATCTGTATTCAGTGACTTGCAACGAGAAGATGGACGAGGAATTGGACCTCCAGATGCTAGGCATCTTGTAGAAGAAGCTGATCCTAGAGCTACAAGAGAATTGAATATATCAGATACTTCTTTTGGAACATCCACTAATAAGTCGCTTACTAATTCAGCTACACATATGCGAGTTCCATCTGCTGCAAAAGATGATTCATCAATCCTTCCTATTGACTTGGCTGCACCTTCTTCATCGCCTAACAACCTGAATGATCCAACCAAAGTATCTCTACAGTCACAGCGACAAACACATTCCTCTCCTTTGAAACCAAACCTTCCTTGTGCTCAAAATGTTGCAGACTCTAATGTGGAGACACAAAACCAAGTGCGCATTGGAAAATCTCGGCAAGAGGGTCGGGGCCGAAATCTTCTGCTTCCTCGATATTGGCCTAGGATAACTGATCAAGAGCTGCAGCAGATTTCTGGGGAGTATCCTTTACACAAATATGTTCCTGCCATGGCTTGCAGGATTGGTTAATGGGGGAGGTTGACCCCAGAGTGAACATCACCTTGGATCAGCCTGGATCTGGCCAGATCGGCCAGAGTCAGCCAGGATGGACCAATTCTGAACAGGGATTGGCTGATATGTGTTGGACTCAGGCTGATCCAGCTGAACCAGCTTGGCCTGGCTGATAATGGCAAAGATTTACTGATCGTGAGCCTGGATCTGCCGACTCCAGCAAATTCCAGACTGACTCGATCTGAGTCGAATCAAGTCTCAGCCATGTTGGGCTGCAATCAGCCACTCTTAGGCTGATCTGGCTTCCAGTGGATAGGCCTATCAAGTTATTTTGGTTCTTATTTGGATTAGACCTAGCTGATCCAGGGGTCTATCCCGAGGGAAATCTTGTTTTTTACTGTGTTAAGGAATTATATGAACTTTTACCTTTTCTTTCAATGACTTTAGAGATGCAGCTAATTTCATAGGAAAAGTGGCTTTAATTTACTTCTGTCACTTCATTTGCCATTTCTGAGAAATAAAAGTTTGAACAACCTTGACCTACTAAGTTCAAATTCTGTTGTCACCCCTTTGTTTGAGAAAATGCTAAGTGCAAGTGATGCTGGTCGGATTGGACGCTTGGTGCTTCCAAAGAAATGCGCAGAGGTGAAAGTCTTTGCATTTAGCCACATTTGTCTGCTTTGAACAGAAGTAATCTCTTAGGACTTTATGGAAATCACAGTATTTCTGTATTTTTACATTTTTATGCAATAAGTTTGTAACCATTAGAAGAATAAATATACCATGCTTGATGTTTTTTCTTTTGTTCCATGTGCATGATTTTAGAGTAATGAACGTGGGCTTTTGCTTTCTACAATGATCACCAGATCTGAATCGATACCCATATCAGTGGGTACCGATCTGATCTGGATCGGATCAGCTGATCGCAGCCGATCCTCTGGGATGAGCCTTGATCCGGAATTGGGAATTTTTAAAAAAATATTTAAAAAATAAAAAAGTTTTTGACGATTCCGGTCGATTCCTTTTATAAATAAATCTAAAATAAATTAAGAGCCCAATTCCGATCTGATCCCGGTTGATTCTGCTGGGATTTTATCTTGGATTGCTCCTCCTGGTGAAAATCAGATCACCATAGGCCAATCGGATCCAAGAATCGGCTGTTCCCGATCTGGATGGGCCAATTATGCAATCTATGGCCTGCTAGAGTAAAGAAAAGTATTTTCTTATTGAAGAAACTGTCATATTGGTTTTGACTAGGTCACCATTTTCATTGTGCTTGAGGTCGCTGCAACATGCTAGAACTCTATTCAATTGTGCCCATGAGACCTTGTTTCTATTTTCTCTAAAGTCTTTGATGTGACTGATTTGATGTTTTCATTTTGGCTTCATAGTTCATACTTTGCTTCCAGTTTGTTCCAAATCTTGATAACCATGGCCCGAGACATTCTTAAATCTCATGAATTGCTTACTTTTGTCAACTAAGAGATTATTTCACATGCTACCGTGACTTGCATGTCCAACTTTTACCGTCTAAGTTGTAACTGTCATCCTTATGTCAAAAGGCATCTTAATGAGTCATTCAAATTCCATCTCCATCTAGTCTTTAGTGCTGCATTGTTGTTTGCAGCGTTTCTTTTCTTTCAAGAATACAGTATATGTTGACATGAGGATCTTCATATAGTTTCTAGTTCTCTTAGTTTCAAGAATTTTTTGAATTTCTAACTCACGGTTGTGGATACAGGCATACTTCCCTGCAATTTCTCAACCTGAAGGGCTTCCTTTAAAAGTTCAAGATGTCAAAGGTCAAGAATGGGTGTTTCAATTCCGTTTTTGGCCAAACAATAATAGCAGAATGTATGTCTTGGAGGGAGTTACACCTTGCATTCAATCAATGAAGTTACAAGCAGGAGATATAGGTAATATAACTGGATATTGGTTGGTCCAGTTGCCATTTCTTTATGACCTCGGCTTCATTACTCAACTTCTCTTGGTCTGCACGATTCTACATCCTATACTGCTTTAGGTCCCTGTGAAACCTCGATTTTCATTTCATTTTAAACGTGTTTAAAAGTATCATCATTTTTTATATTGAAATATCGTACCCGAATTTTCTAGTAAAATAGGTGATAGACCATAAAAAATACTAGATAGTCCGGGTGATATTAAAAGAGTATAGAACCGAGGTTATCGGGTTCTGTGAAAATATTTTGATTTTTGACCTCTCCCCGTCGGATGGTGCGAATATCCGACGTTAATTACATCGAGCAACGACTCGAAAACCCTTGATTAACCGCCATAGCAACCTGTTTGGTAGAAGATGCACATCCATATAAAATAAATACACAATGGGCGATAGCCCCATGGGCTCGATGAGATGCAACCATGTTGATTTAAGATGTGGTTGATGTTGATTTTAACTTGGTTTGGATTTATTTCCAGATTTGATATCAACGGTATTTGAGTTTGTTTTTATGTTTGGACTTATGTTTGGTTTATGTTCAATTTGAATATTTTATCTCACTTTTGGGATCTGATGAGTAAGCCACAATTAAATTGATTTAAACATTTCAGATTTTTGATGTTATCATTCTCATGATGTATGTTGATTTTGGTATGTTTTGATTTTAATCTTGATTTGATTTGTTTTTAGTGTTGATTGGCTCATTTGAGTTATGTTTTGATTTTGTTCTTTGAGTTTCATTTAGTTTTGTAATCTGATGATGATTTTTTTAATGTTTAAGAACTATTTTTGATGAATTTTTAAATGTTTTGAATATTGTTTATTTAATTCTCTTTGAAGTTATTTAATTATCACTTGTTTAGAAATTTAATTTCATAGATTAAGTGATTTTTAAATGAATTTACAGATTGATTAAATCTGATCTTTTATTTTAAAGATTTAATGAAGTCATTTTTTATATTTATTCTGTTTTGTTTATTTAATTTTGGGTTTGCATCACATCCGGTCCATTGAGTTAACATCTGGTGCCCAGTTCAAACATACACATCGGCACTTGAATCATTCATTTCTATTCCATGTCGTAATACATCAAGTCGATACATGGGACTAAGTCTGAAAATGGCGGTTTCCTTCCCTCAAGGTGTATTTCCATAGGATCAAAGATAAGAAATCGGCATTATGACGGCATGCCGACCCATCCTTGATCGAATGGAATTTACCACCAATATGGCTAAGTCTTTTGACTCGCCACACTGAGGGAAGGATCCGTCGACAACGGGAGCCGGCCCGTGCCTACGTCCAGGATGCGACATGCCGGGTCGGGCCCGGGTTAGCCGTCCAAGGTGGAGCGTCCAGTGGTGGACTAACTCCTTATTAAATTTGGCATTTTGCATTTCAGATTTTGTTTAAGTTTATTTTTTATGTCCAAGGCCCATTGGGCTGCTGTCAAGTCATTCATGACCCTGCTGGTCAGCTTCATGTTCTTGTGAGCCCGGCTGATCCGGCTTGCATTTCCTTGAGCATGTTTGGCCTATTTGCACCTTGAACTTCACCCTGTCCTCCTTGTCTTTCAAATAGGGAATTGAGGGCCCGCCCGAGTAGTCTCGGTCCGTCCGGCGGATTCCGAGAATCTCAAAGCGTCGACCCTAAAAGGAAGGGATCCAGGTCTGTTTTTTTTTATGGTCTGAAAAAAAAAGGCAGGTTCTGTTTGAGGTCATTGGGCTGACCGAGGAGACTGCATATGGAGGATCTTCAGAGCTGTTTTAAAGACCAGTTTTTGGGTCTGACTGAGGGTTCATATGTGGGCTGTTTGGGATTGGATTTAAGGGTCAATTAAGGGTCCGGGCAGGCTTAGGCAAATGGGCCAACTAGGGGGACCGAACAAGGAGCGATTCAAGCTCATTTTTGATGTCTCAGCAGGACTTGTGTAAGGGGGATTGTGGACCCTATAGGACCTGTTTTAAAGGGTCAGATAGGTGCTGGCTTTTGATGGACCGGGGCTTGAAAAGGGGACCAACATGGGTCACATCGAGATTGATGAAGGGATGAACCTGTGGGCCAGAAATGTGGGTCGAACAGGCCTAAAAGAAAAGAGATCTAAGGGAGAATGGAAGGAGAAAAGAGGGGGAATAGGAAGGAGGAAAGGTGCAACCGATGAGGCCTTTTCTTACCTTTTTTTCTTCTTCTTTTCTTCCTTTTCTTGGTGCGACAGCAGGGGACAGACTTCCCCCTTCTCTTCCTTGCTTTTTCTTCTTCTCTTTGACTCCTTCTTGGGCTGCCAACGCTGGTACGCAGGAACCTGGAAGGCTGAGACAGCTTCCCTTCTTCTCCTCTTTCTCTATTCTCTCTCCTCAGAAGCTGGCAGCGGCTGGAACAGGAGCCTGTACGTACGTCCCCCTTTTTTGACCTTGATGGGATGCTTTTATAAGGGAAGGAGGGTCCTGCAGCTACGTGGGAGGTAGTTGGGGTCAAGAGTTATCTCCACCGAGAGATAAAATTAGGTGGAGAAGAAATAGGAGTGATTTACTATTTTCCAAGCATTTTCAGCGCGAATTTCCCATTTTTTTAGGTGGTGGACCCCATCCTAACAGAATCCAGCGTAAAGAGATGAACGTGGGAAGCTTCTGGATATTTTCTGAGATTTTTCTGGATTATCTCCGAATTTCTGAAGTTTATCCAACAACTTTCTGGATTATTCAATAGAAAAATACCCAAAAAGGCAGAGAAAAATAGTTTTCGAGCTAAAAAAATGTGGAAATGTCAGAAATTATTCCAAGGTCTTCGAAAAAATAATATCGGGCATGAAAAATTATTTTTGACCCAATATTGGATTTTCTGGAGAGAGAAAAGTGATTTTCTGTATTTTTTGAAGAAAATTCCAAAAAATGTGGAATTTACAGAAAATTGATTTTGGATATTTTCTGTGAATTTTCAATGAATTTTGGGTGGTGAATTGTATTTTTCTTGAAATTTTGAATATTTATCCCTATTTTCAGAATAAAAATAGGATAAATATATTATTTCTTTGAAAAGTGAGCCCACTGGACCAATACGTTCAAATTGGGCCAGAATTGCAAGGGAATGGAGATTTATCAAGGAAAGATCAATGAATAATTGGACTCCAAATGATTTTCTTGATTTTCAATTGAGATGGAAGGAAAATAATAATAGTAAAAAGATTATATTTTTTTTGTGGAGAAATTTCGGTGTTCACAGTCCCTTTTTGTTGTCACTTTGTTATATTTTTGCTTGTAAACTGCATGTTAGTTCAGGCATTTTGGAAGGTGATCCTCAGTCTTGCAAATCTGTTCATATGTTTCCTTTTTCTTCTTTATAAACTTTAATTGACTCTTTACATGCCAATAACAATCTAAGTGGACACAATCTCTGGGAAGTTTAAGCATTACGTCAGTAATGTTCCAGACTGGCAATTTAATTGATTCCTTCTTTTAAAATATAAGTGCATGAGTGTAATGCGAAAGCTCAGTACTAATATCTACTGACTACCTATGTAGTCATTGGCATGAGGCAAATGTGGATGAGGCGAGACACCCCTCGCCATGGCCCAACCACCTCACCCATCACCTCCGATGATGCAGATGATCACCCTTGACTGCTGCTGTAGCAAGGAAGAGAGGCATTTGGGTGGAGAAGAAAGGCCCCGTGGGTCCCATTTCAGATCCCATGGGCCTAATTTCATTGAATCCACTACTTAAAATGGACCATTACCGAATCCCGATCGACCATCTTTTCCACCTGAACATTGCGTGAAATGTGCTGCAGACATAGATTGCAGAATCGGCCGATCCAGATCGGGATCGGCCGATTCTTGGATCGGATCGGTACCCACCGATCCGATTCCAGCCGGAACTACCGATCCAGCCAGGACTCCCGGCTGGATCGGTCTGAATCGACCGGATCGGTCGATCCTGGACCGATCCAGGTGGATCGATCCGGGAATCGGTCGATCCGGACCGATTCCTTAGAACCCGGAAGGGTCCAAAATCGGATCGATTCTGGACCCAATTCCAGACCATTTTTTGGTCCGATCTCAAGAGGGAGATCGGACCGATTCTCCCTTCCCACCCCTCATTCTCACTTCCCCCCTCCCCTTCATTGTCTAGGGCTCCCCCTAGACCCCTCCCCCTAACAATCTACCTTGAACATTGGCCGATCCCCCCTTAAACAGGTAAATTTAGGGGGGGATCCGATCCCTTCTTCCCCCTTCCCTTTACCACCATAAAAATAGTTTTTCTTCGGGGGGGGGGGGGGGGGCGTTGCCCCCCTGATACCCCCCACAAGGGGCGCTGCCCCTTTGACCCCCGCGACCTGACCGCACAGGTCGATCCGCGACTGCCGACTACTCTGCGTCCCGCTGATGATAGTGTAAACATATTAATATATTTCACTATCACTTATACTATCACCTATATAGAAGATTTATAATCATAAATATATATTATGTACTTAAATTTACATAAAGATCTATTTTAACTTTCTTCTCTCTCTCTTTTATATAATAATTTATACTCATGACAGTTTCTTGAAAGGAACTTACGTTTTATGACATTGTTTGATAGAATGCCATCCACATTGTTTTTTATTATTTTTTAAATTTTTATTTATTTCTATGATTTTTTCTGATTTTTTTTTCTGATTTTTATGATTTAAAAAAAATAAAAAAATTTGCCCAATCCGGACCGATCCAGGACGCCCTTCTTCCAGAGGATCGGCCGATCCGGACCGATCCGATCCCGATCCGGATCGGATCGGTGGTCACCGATCCCGATCCTGATCCCGATCCCACGATCCTTGGCTGCAGAGATGCAGGAGGGACCGGCAGACATGCCGGCAACAAGGGATATCGCTTAGGTGGTCTGGACTAAGTTGGGACTGCTTAGGGGCCACCTCGCCTTGTCTCCTGACCTAGGCGGTCACTTCGACTGCCTTTGATAACAGAGCTGACTACAAATTTCTTAATGTAAAATGAAGAAAGTGTAACACTGTCATAATGATTTTATTTTTTTCAAGTAACAAAAGAAGGAGAGAAGGAAGGAAACACCATTGGCCAACCTAATCATTCGCCTATTTATGCTACACCACAATAGAAAAAAATGTCTAAGAGGTGCTGCTGGGTGCAAGAGGGGTTGTGACGTGAAGTGAGGCTACATGAGGAGATACTGCTGCTGGTGAAAAGGAGGCATGCCGAAGGTCTGCTGCATCATGTAAAAAAATAAGAGAGATCAGCATGAAAAATAGGGAGAGAAATTTATTGGCAATTAAAAAAAGGTGAGATGTTCATGTTATGCTCGAGGAAGGGATGCTTAAAAATTTTCTTTATGTAAACCTCTCCGGAAAAATATGGAGATACAAGAAGATGGTAAGTTAAGGCAACAAGGAGAGGAGAGGATTTTTGCTACTGATGAGTGGAGAAAAACTAGGGCCAGAACAAATGACTGCAGGATGAATGCTAAAACTGAAAAAAAACATCAGGAAGGGGTCAAGCACAAATTAGATGCCAAAAGGAACTCTTTGGGGCTTCTGCACAAGCACCTTGATACTTTACAAGAAAAGAGACGAGGAGAAAAAGAGAGGAGAAACTAGGCATGGAGTCGGTGTAAGATTGTTGTGCATGGCCATGAGGAAGAAAGACAAAAGAGGCCATTCATCTTCCTGTGAGGGGGGGGAAGAAAAATGTACCTGTACTGTTTCATAATGGAAATTCTGAAATGTTTTCTCTTTTCTTATAAATAGCAACGATGCAAAGGTTTCTAATTCAACCAGATCAACTCTGAAATCAGTCAATGAATAATCAAAAGCTCAAAGCCCTGGTAGAGTTGAGCAGCATTCTCCCTTGATGGCCGTACTGCACCCAAGGTGCCCGCCTAAGTGGCATCTAGGCGCCGAGACACCTTTGCAGGGCCGAGGCACTGAAGGCACCTGTCCAGATCAGTCTGCAAATCGTGGCCACCTATTTAATGATAATGAAATCATATTAAAATCTTTCACCATCACATTACTGTTAAATATGTTTAATATTTTTATTCATAAATATGTATTTAAAAATTTATAAAATTTTTTCTCAACCACCTTTCCTCTCCCTCTCACTTAGTTTATGAAGATTACCTCTTTTTCAAAAATATATTCTCACAAATACATAATTACATACATAAAATACATTTACATGCATGCACATACAATACATATATTTATTATAAATTTATAATATATAAATATATATATATGACTATATGTAAAACTCTTTTTTACCTAAAACTTTTAAATGCCACTATTTTTTCTAACTCTCTAATATATGTACATAGATTTATGTGTATATATGTAGTATTAACTATTAACATTTAATTTTCCTAAGTGGTCGTCTTTTTGTCTAAGGGGAAATTTCATTCCTGAATGTCTTGGATGCCATGTTGTCTTGACAACTATGTTATTGTTGTCAATGAGGTCCACATATGTACAGGGATGGGCACTAACCGGTTCAAACTGAAAAACTAAACCGAACCAGCCTCTTCGGTTCAGTTTGGTTCGGTTTGAACCATTTCGGTTTAGTTTGATTTAGGAGTCCTCCAAACCAATTTAAACCTAACCAAACTGTTTAAACTAATTTAATTAAAAATTATAAAAAATTATTATAGTATTAATAAAAATGAAAATTTTATATTTTTATAATAAAATAATGTTTATTTTTATTATTTTTAACTTAAAAACCATTATATATGTGTGAAACCTCGAGAATATAAATATAAAAATATATATAGGTTATATATGTGTGTTATGGTTGGAAAATTCATTTGATTTCTATTTATTTAAGAAATGAACTTTCATTATTTTATCTTCGGCAACTATGAAAATATATGATATTTGATAGAAGATATTAGCCAAAATAAGTAGTATACATATAAAATATATATGTCGAGGTTAGGGTTCATAAAGTTTGTCTTTGGACCTCTCTCCATCGGAAGTTGCGAATTTCTGATGTTAATTACATCGAGATTCTCGAACACCCTTGATTAACCGTCGTAGCAACTCGCATGGAAGGAAACATTCATCCACAAAACACAAACACATGGGAGTTATAACCCATAAAATCAATGGAATGCAAACTTAGTATTTAAATTTGATTTGAGTTTTTTTGATTTATATTTTTATGAGGCGTGTGTAAGGATTCCAACATTTTAAGGTTTATGTTCCTTAATGGATTTTTAAATGTGTTGACATGTTTTATATGAGATTAACTCTTTTAACTCAAGGTCTTGTACTAAGACATATTTTGAATTATTAGAGTTAATCTGGATCCGAGCATATTCGGATCAAGTTTTATTATGAAATTCTATGTTGATTCCATAATTAAGGTTTAAGACTTGATGGGTTATGGAACTGATTTACCGGGGCTCTTAGATAATGAAGAGCCCTCAAGGCCGATCATAGACATGCTCAAGTTTCAAAGGGTGTTCAGAAACCGATATCCAGACTATGCTCTTCTTCAAGTGACATTCATGTTTATCCTACTATGGGATCCATGAGGATATTCTGGACCCAGGTAATTGGACATTATTAAATTCCAAGTCTTAATATCTTAGACTTAGTCAAATCTGCTTAAATCTGATTTCTGTGATATCGGATCAAACATGCTTGTGGATGTATCCATTAGATCAGTTTTATTTCTGAATTTCAATATCAAGCACCTAGGATTATCATTTTCTAGATTCTTACTAAATCTGACAAAAAAATAGACATATTTAGGATATCGGTATTAGAGTTTTTAAGGCATACATATAGGCATGCTCCCAAGACGTCTTATGTATCCCTTTTTCTCAAGTCTTGACATGTTAGACTTAGAACTTACTAAGGCCATCATTTTATACTCTAAATCTTGAGTTTAGATATGCTAAACTCAAAATTTTATTCACCCCTTAGAATTAGGACTTTCAACTTCTATAGGCACCCGGACTTGGCTATACTCCCTCATCTTTCCAATGATTCACCAAAAGTCCTATTTAAGCTAGGCTTTGCTCATGTATGGGTTATAGGCCTTTGCCATTCCCTTCACTGTCTTAAATGCTTATGGACATATGACCATGCTTTAGCATAGACATCAGCTTAAACCTGAGCACTCAGCTCTTAAGTATCGCCAGGCTCCAGGTCCGAATCTGACCCCCAATGCTAGCCTCAGACTAATCAGGATTCTGCATTTTAATCATGTCTTAATATCTGCCCGATGGTAGTTGCTATCTCTACCTTGAACAAGGTTTGAAATAGCATACTAAATGAGATTTGTCCAATCCAGAAATGTGCATCATATAAGCTACTCAAGTCTGACCATAAACCTGCTATACAGAACCTCTGGTCATCATATGAGATGCTAGGCTTTGTCTTCTGTACAATTTTTCAATGGTCTGAGCACATTCGGACCTCAGGCCAAACAAACCCTCTCTTTGCCCTCCCCTTGGACAAACTGAAACTAAAGCCAAGAAGCCTATCAGTTCAATAATGGCAACAGGTAAAAAAAATTATGAATGTCGACAGTAGGCCTGAAGATGTGTAAAGGAATAGAAATGAAGCTGTGTTAGGTAGTCCATAATCAAGAAGATCATGTTTCATAGGTTGCCCGAGCCATGGCATCATAAAAATCAGTTTTCAATGATTGAAGTCATGATTGGACTCCCCGAGACACAGATTTCCAGAGGCCTTGGACCTCAGAACTCTGCTGCAATGGTCAGAATTTCCTGGCATGAGATGCCCTTGATCTAATCTCCGAAATCCCTCTCCCTATTTTGATTAAGGCCTCAAGGATGTGGGTTTTCGGATATGAAATCCCACAGTACTTTGTGCTGATGACCTCTGATCTCAAGCTTTAATTTAGGCCAGTACTTCTAGTACTAAGTCTTATATATCCGGCCTCCAATCTCTCATCAGATTTGAGAGCAATCTCTCTCTCTGTTCAATTCTAAAAGATGGTCCAAAACTTAGGTGTTTAGGTTCGGAAATCAGGTCTGAGATGTGCCTGAAAACCAAAGGTTAATGTTCAGTCAAGCTTCTTATCAGACTGCATGCTTCTTTACCTTCCTACCTTCAGATTTAGCCTCTTTGATCAGATTTTTACATCCCATATAGTTTATATAAATTATATACAATGATCTTTAATACATATGAGCATCAATATATAGATATCATTCATGACATATGGTGTAAAACATATCAATGTATGGTGGGGTTTAAACATAACCACAATTTCATCACCTCGTGGTCACCTCATCCATCTTGCAAACATAGATTTTCTTACAGACAATTGTCTCTTTAATCATAAAGACTTGGTCCATAATTGACCTTCCTTCTATGTGGAATTCTTATTCTCGTTTAGTAAATTGAGCTTATTTTCTCCTTCCATTATAAGATAGACCAAGAAAACTGAGCATATGGCTCCAGTTCTGTCCAGCACGTGTGTTGGGCTATGCCCAACATATATCACTGTCATGCCCTGATATAGGCATTGGTTTCCCATAGGCTCTCTCGGCCCTTCTGGCTTCTTGATCCATAAGCTGACATGGGGCAGTAGACAGCTCCTCTATATATTATATATGTTTTTGTACACAGCTATCATGAGGTCTTCAAGGCCCGGCTGGCCATCATTCCATGCTTCTTCTCCCTTTGCTTTAATCAGGGCTACCCGGGGGAGTCTTTGGTCCATCATGTGGGTTCCAAAGAGGCCGGGTATAACCTTACTCTTCCTTGATGACATAAAGCATCCTTGAAATTCTGCCGAAATGGTGAGGTTCTGAGGGTTTATCTTTCAGGATTTCAAGGCCGAGGGAGGCTTTAAAGAGGGGTCAGGGAGGGGACAGACCTGTCCATGGGATTCATATAAAAAAAATTCATATTGGTGATACAGAAATGTATCTGGGGGAAATAACATGGGCTCTATTATGGGGCCAAATGGGATGCTTGGATATGGCTATATCATATCTAAAGTTAGGTACATACATATATCTAAAAAGGTGAGAAAGGATGGTCATCAATTTGGTACTATCATGGCCAAATGAATCAATCCAAGAACCTAGTCCTTGGTTGCTTTCCTTGATGTCCGGGAGATGAAGGATTCCTATAGACCTGACCTCCTGGTATAGCTTATATGGGAATGTGAGGATGAATTTCAGGCCTATAATTGGTAATCAAAGGGACCCGCGGGATCCTAATAACTATCTGGGAATTTCCGGCCCAAACAAGGTGATATCTTGACAATATTGGAAAGGGATCATGGGTATTGACCTATCAATGGACATAGTGTTTGGAGAGGGACGGATGAGGTGATGGCCATAATATCTCACATTGTAGCCTTCAAACTCTGCCCTTGATCCTCTGCAAAAACAGTGGCCGCAGGACCTTCAATTGCTTCTCCTTCTTGATGCTCCGGTGATGCACTTGGATAGGACTACTGCACTCCTTCTTGTTGAAATAGCTTTGACAGAACTTCCACAGTCCTCTCCCCTTCTTCAGGCCGCGGGATGGCCTTTTTATAGTAAATGGAATCCTCTCCTTGCTCCGATGGTGGGGGAGAGTCATGGGCGCATGACCGGAAGTGGGGAATATGGTGCATGATGTGCACCACTTTCGGGTCAAGCCTTCTTCAAGAGATCGTGGGGGGACAGGTGGCACATGTATACCTTTCAATTTATTTTGCTCTAAAACCCTCTCACGTGGGAGATATTTGGGGATACATTTCTCATCAAATCTCGACTTTCCATTTGATGGATTGCCTTAAGTATATAGCTTATCCGGTTGATGGGTGTTCCATTCAATCCTAGCCATCAATCCTCTTATTGGATATTAACCCTGTTAAGGATCCGGGAAGGCTTTGTCAATCGATAATTAACCTTGCCCATGGATTGTTTATCAAATACCCAATACAATAAGATCCAATGGATATTATCCCATTATGGATCCGATAAGGCCATCTTGGTGTATCGTTGAGGATCCATGAGGATTAGGATTCATTTGACTTATTCAATAGCCAATCCTGGCCGTTGGATGACTTTAATTCTTATCTAATTTCTGTTTTGAAAAACTGGAACCTGTTGTTCCCGCGGAGTGCTCTCTGGCTCTGCTCGGTTCAGTCTCCTAGTTGGAGACAAATTCTCCTACCCGTGAGCTCCCTTTTAGCTGGTCCTCTTCCCCCTTCTATCGCACCCTTCCATCCCTCCAGGTGTTGCAGCAACTTGTCCCTGCTAAAGGAGGTCACCGGGCCTCTGGTGTTGGAGGTCTTCCGGCGCCCCTATCTCCTTCTTTGGTGTTAGGCGGAGGGAGCATATCTGTTACCAAGACCCTTGGGTAAGTATAACCTGTGTATTTCTTTGTTAAGATCGCATGGATCTATGCATGGTGGTTCCTCTATACGTACCCCTTCCTATTCCCTTTTCTCCCACAGGTTACCGTGGGACTATGCTTCTTCTTTCTTTTATTTATATTGTTATACCCCATCTTCATCTCCCTCTGTCTGTTAGCAGCCGTAATTGACCACTTTTTCTCTTTTCTCCTCCCTCGGTATATCATGCATATCTCTATTATTCTAGCTTCCTCCTCCTATTTTCTGTTGACTGTAGATCACTTGACCTATGTCATGCCTTCTTGCAAGCATACATATAGCTGAATGTATTGAGATGTTTTCATAGAAAAAGCATACTTATTTCCCTATTTCTCATTTTGATCTATATGTAGGGACCTAGCTCCTTCATGTGCCATTACCGGTTGGGTCTTTATCCAATTCTTTTTTTTTTTGGAGGGGCTCTTGCTGTTTTTTTTTTTGAACAGGAGCCCATCAGCTCCTGTCTGTCATTCCCGGCCTTCTTCCCTCTCTTTTTTTGTATTGTACATGTCTTTATCACTTCTAGCTCCTTTCTTCTATTTTCTATCGGTAGCCAATGCCATGCCTTCCCATACAGCTGGATGCATGGGGCAAACATATCTATTTCCTTGTTTTTTCTTTTTGATCCTATATGCAGGAATCTTGTTTATCCATATGCTATCACCGGTTGGGGCCTTGATCAGATCCTTTTTTTTTTCCTTCCTTTTCTTTTGCTCCGGGGTCATCTGCTGGTCCCTCCTTGGTCAGGAGGGGCACGAGTATATAAAATCTTCTCCTCTTTATTTTCTTGCTATGTGTCTAATTTCGGTTGGGTCTTGAATCCCCCTTTTGTATTCACATCCAATTATGCACATCCGTCCTTAAACATATGTGTTTGATTTCTTTCTTATCAGGCCCCTCCTCTTATTTTGAACCATATAATGGTGGTGGGGTGCAGGGAATTAAATATTTTTGACTCCCTTTTGCTTCACTTTTCTTTCCCCTTCTCTCTCCTTTTTTTTATATAAGTCCTCTTTCGGTCTGATACATGTGTCAATATTTCAATTTAAAATTCTAAGTGCCAACAATATGTAAAAATTAATTAATTTAAATATTTTTATATATTTTCGGTTTAAACCAAACGAAACTAAATTGAAATCGGTTTGGTTCGGATCAGTTTGAGGGGTGGATTCGGTTTGGAAAAAAATGGTCCAAACCGGACCAAACCGAACCGTGCACACCCTTACATATGTATAATGTATATAGAAAAGGACAATGGGGGAAAAGACACATGAAGCGGGTGAGGTGTCAGCACAATCCTCACCTTTCCCAACCATTGTCCCACCTTCCAAACAGGTGGATAATGGATGCCGGTAGCAAAAAAGAGGGGGGGGTGACACGATAAAGAAAGGGAAATAAGAGGCTACACCAGTGTAGCATTGTTGGAGGTGCTGGAGTCCATTTGATAAAAAAGGAAAAAGGACAAACAAATGAAAAATGTAAGGACTCACCAGGTGCACAGCCATTCTGGTTGCGATTGCCATCTGGCAGGCCATCTAAATAAAGAATAAAGGAGGGACACAAGAAGCATAATAATAAGAATAAATCATTCCTATGTGCAACTGCACATGTATAATAAACATAAAAATTTCTAAAGTTAAAAAGATACGACTATAAGTCTTTTTTATTTTGAAATATAAGAAAAAGACACAAAATGCAAATTTGACCTTAATTCAGGAATATGATGCACATACCAAAAAATGAATAATCCAAAACAACTGCCCGGTACACAACATTCAAATTATACACAAAACTGTACACAATTGCATACATGCCAGAAGTCTCAGATCTTACTAGCTTTGTCCAGACTTTTTTATCCACAATTAACCACAAAATCACTGAATACAATTTAGAAGTAAAAAGGGGATTTCTCTAAAAATTGTAAATTGCAGTTGTACATAGAAATAAAAAATCTGTAAAAATCAGTCATTCCAACTTTTGAAAATTTACATTTTGACCTAAAATGCATTTTTAATAAAATCTTAGCAAAATTAATAAAAATGCACACGAATAATATAAAAAAGAAAATTGTAAAGTTTTAGCACTTATATCTAGTGTATTAAAAAGATTTTCATATTAAGCCCTTCATTCTATGATAAAATATAATTTAATATATTGAAAAAATCAAAGAATGTAATTGACTCTAAAAAAAGTGTTCATATGCAAGAAAATGCAAGACAATTGTATATTGACCAGAAAAAAATAGTAAATAAAATTTTTAAATAAACCCTTAAAACAGATAATTTGTAAATAAGCTATGCTTTGAAATTTTGTAAATATAAACAGTTTAGAACATAAAAATGAACCCCAATAAAAAACTTGTAATTAGCTGAAACATATTCAGAAAAAATATAAAGAGTAAATGAACACATCCATTAATCTCAAATAAAGCAATAAAAATAATGATGATTTTGTGGGTCAAGGATGTTTTTTGCTTCATACATACATAATATACAATTTGAGTATTTCATGAATATTTTTTTAAGTATCATTCACGGTGGTTAACCATGGGTCTTCAATAGTACGGTCAATATAATTAACCCTGAAATCATTGGTGGTGAGAGATCAAATAAAGAACGAATACTGAACCCATAGGAAATAAACAAAGAAAAAAGGTATTCTTTGAAAAAATGAAAAAGTCCTAAGGCTCACACCGTATATTGAAAATGCTGACAATCTTTAGAACTAAATGAAGCAAGGCTTCCATCTCAAAAGCAGAAAATCATCTGATT
Source organism: Cryptocoryne crispatula var. balansae (assembly GCA_036172225.1). NCBI lineage: Eukaryota > Viridiplantae > Streptophyta > Magnoliopsida > Alismatales > Araceae > Cryptocoryne > Cryptocoryne crispatula. The sequence continues at coordinate 25,262,297 of CM069932.1, forward strand.
ATTTTTTTTCTATGCAAGACAGTACATGCATGTCTAAATCTTAAACATTATGTGACTAGGTAAAACGATAATCACCTGTGATCAGCACAAGTAAATGTGCATAAGAACACTTCGTAATCTGCCATGTTCGAGTAATTTTGAAATGCTCCGTTGGCTTCTGGTGCTGGGTCTGCTTGATTTAACTGCAACTACGCTTAATGACTTCTGAAGAACAATATGAAAACTGGATATGCATGCTACAAGCTGTAGACAATATAAGAGCTATATTTTCTCCTGGTTGGTGTGTTAATCATGACATTATAAAAATCTAAAGAACAACTGAACAGGAATCGGTTAATAGGTTCTACAGATTTGTTTAAAATGCTTTAATAGTTGTTCTGAAGGCTTTTATTGCTTCCAGTTACCTCAATTTCAAAATTGTTTTATGCAACCTGTCAAGGGTGTGGTCTCAAATCTCATTGCTTGTGTAGTTCACATCTACTTTTCTTATTAGAATCATCATTTGTGTTCATACTAATTATCTTTTTGGCAGTTACTTTTAGTCGGTCAGACCCTGAAGGAAAGTTGGTTATGGGATTTAGAAAGGCTTCAACCATTTCAACTGAGCAGGTTGGTGCTAAGGTGGTTGAGTTTTTGTTTATTTTTGTACAACAGAAAATATGGAATTATATGGGTACACTGTTCTTGCCTTTACTTTTAGGAATCCACCTACTGAAGAGATGCAGTCTGTAGAAAGTGTTAATTACTATTTTGCTTTATGTTAAATGGCCTGCCATTCTTCTTGTTCGTGTGCACAATCACCATGGAGTTCCATGCCATTGGAAATGACTCAATATTATTCTGATGTTCATTTCCTATTCTCATGATTCCCAAGGGAAGAGATGCATGGGCTTTGGTGGAGCTGTGGTTGATAATTGTTTTGTGTATAAAAATTAAGGACATTCTCTAATCCGGCTGGTGTCCTTTCACTGATGACTGTCAACATTGAGGATTGGTATTTTGCTCATTTAGGGTTGTTTCCGGACAATAACCTATTTTTCAATTGGTTCTTTGGATGGAAAAAGTTTGTGGTGTAGTTCTCTTTTCTACTTTTCTACATCTACTCCCTTGGTAGATGGCTTTTGTGTTTATCTTGTTTTTGTTCTTGTCTTTCATTACGCATATATAATCCTTTTCTGTTCTTTTAGGTTGTCAATGGATTTGTGGCAGATTGTCACCTTCTAAAAAATGTATGAATACACAAGGATTCCCTTTGTTTCTTATATTTCTTGATGGCATGTTTAGCATCATGGATTAATTAGCTTCAAATTTGTGTGATTGAGACATTCTGTTTTTGTTGATACTTCTCTACAGACTTTGTAATAACTAGGCTCATGTGTGATGGAAAGTCTAGTGGAACTGATTCTCATCGGTTAACATGAATATCAACTAGATCTTTCTAATATTTGATTCATAAAGTACACTTTATCCAGCTTGATCATGGTCGTCAGAATTCTACTTTTTATGGTGTATAATAGTTCAACAAGTAGACATTTTTGGTTACAACAGTTCTACTTTGTCTGTTGAGTCATTCTTTTGAGTAAGGCCAAAAATGATGTGCATTTTTCGTTGAACAGGAGTAGGGCACTTAGAAATAGGTATCTTGTCTCACCATAAAATGCAGGATCAGCCTGTCTACACTGCAATTAGCTTATTGTGGCGGTGATCCTGAATGGACAGGGCAATCGGTTTGGTTACATGCAATGATTCATCAGAAAACCACTGGCTATCAAGTTTCAAAAAGTGATTGCCAAACTGGATGGTAGTTTGCAGTCTGCCTTCTCCAAAGGGAATCTTATTTCCAACTCCTTCATGAGTTCCCTTGAACTTATCGATGACAACAAAAGAAAAAGGAACGAGAGAGTGGTGCTGAATGTGGATTTTGGGAAGACTTATGAAAAGGTCAACTGAATGCTCTCTTTACTACCATTAAAATTGTAATCTCAATAATAAATGGATTCAATGGGTGAAGTTCTGGATTCTGCAGCCTTCTCCAATCTGATCAATGGGAAAGTCGGGCTATTTTAAAGCTACTAGAGAAATTCAACAAGGGCACCCTCTTTTTTCCTATTTATTCATTTTTCTATCCAGAGTACTACATTTCTTTTGGATGAGAGGGGAAGACTGTGGTCTGATAGATGCTGTCAGGATCGGCCAGAACTCCCAGGTGACCTCACACATCAAGTATATGTTGATGGTACTCTTTTCTCAACCATCGATCCATTTTTTTAACATAACCCGAAGGTCATTTTACCATTGAATGAGGAAAACTAAATAAAAATTACATGGCTTCTACTAAGGTAGTAGAAGAGAAAAGAAACGGAACCAAAGGAAAAATAAAGTTAAGTTCAAGAATCTGTCCTGGAAGGTCTGAAAATCCAAATGAGTTCTTGGCCCAGCAACAAGCCAATCTTTCACCAAATTAAGCATAAGGTGAAGAATAACCAATGGCTTATGGAAATGATCCTCGATTTTTTTTTTTGTTTATGGAGCACCAAATGGTTCATAACATCGCCGGAAGGATGATTTTCTATAAACAAACCTCATTAGGCCATGGGTTCAAAACATCCTAATCCAATAATAGCTCTGAGATTCTATTTGGTTCCACCCATGGGTTGCAGAATTGGCCAATTTGGATCAAAATCGGCCGATTCTTGGATCTGATTAACCACTGGAACAACTGATCCATGATTGATTCTCATAGTAATCAGCCTGGATCGTGAGGATTGGCCGATTCTTTAGATTTGGATCGAGAATCAATTGATCTAGGCATATTCTCTGGGCGTCCAATAGTTACGGATTCTCCCAAACCTGATTCCTATCCGATTTCTCCCTATTAAGGGGAGAATCGGCCCCTCTCTCTATCTCCCCTTCGTGATGCTCCTCCCTCCCTTTTAATAGATTCTAGGAATCCTCTCCCCTCCCCTCCCCTTTGGTGAAGGTCAAGAAACCCCTCTTAAGGTTTGGTTTGCACCTATTATTCCTCTCTCCTCTTCTCTCTCTCCCTGAATGGTTCTTCGGTGAGGATTCCCCCCTAGTGCAGTGTTGGCACCAAAAAATTCATAAGTACCTAAATATGTCAAGTTTTGGGCAACAGTACATGGGAAAAAAATGAACAGATAGAGGTGACCCACATTATACCACATTTGGGACCAACGAGCCGAACGGACCTGATAAGTCTTATTGGGCTTGATCAACCCGATGACTGGCCGATAATGATCAAATATCACTATTTGGTTTGCCCAACTCAAACATGAGTAATGCCGTAGTTGGATCTAAAATCTGATTTGTATTCTGCAAGTTACGGGCGAAACAGTGAAAACAACTTCCGACTGGCCTTCGGTAGGCTTAATAGGTCCAAATAGCAAAATAAGTGGGTCCACAATACTGTACTGGTCAAGGCCTCTGCAATAATGCCTTGAATGCCAAAATCTGGTTCTGGGTGGCATAATGACCATTTTGCCCCTATTCGGCCCGGGCAATCAAATGTCAGCCTAGTGACGATCAGGCACCACCATCAGGTCCGCCTAGCTCAATGTTGAGCAATGCCAGAATCAAATCTGAAATCCAATGCTTATTTGGAAAGTTATGCAGAAAACACCGAAAGTCAATTTTCGGATGGCCTTATCATGGCCATATCAGGTCCGAAAGACAAAACAAGTGGATCCATGAGACTATATTTGTCGAGGGCTTCGCAATGATACCTTGACTGTCAAAATCCGATGTCGGACGGACCTCAAACGGTAAAATGGCCTCTTTCGCCCTTGGTCGGTTTGGACAATTTGGGACAGATCCGATAATACATTGGCACATCATTGGGTCTACCCAGCTCCATCTTGAGCAACGTTGAAGTCAGATTGAAAATCCGACTAATATTTGACAAGTTATGGGCCAAAACACCTGAGACGGGTCCAAATGATCAAAATGCCCCTCCTCGGCCACATTCGGTTCGGAAGACCCGGACTCAGCCCATTAACAAACTTATGAGCTCATATGATGCAAGAAAGTTAGTACATGCGGAAAACTGATTTAGATCAGAAATCCGACCCATATTCAGAAAGTTATGGAAGAAAATTCAAAATTTGCGCTTCTCGCCAACCTACAAGGCCAGGGGCAAAATAGTCGAAGTGATCAAAAAATGATTCAGATAAGCCAGGATTGAAGATAGATATCAAATATATTGATCAGAAATTTCTTGAGCCAAAAAGGGTATTTTTGTACTCCTCTCCACGTATAAAAATGGAGAATAAGTACAAAATTCATTAATTGAGATTATTTGGGACAGATTATGTTGATTCCATTATGATCATGATACAATTAGTGAGCTCAAGATGATAGATCGGGAAGATACACCAAATCAGGTTCAATCCGAGCTGATTATGTCTCATATCATGTTTATTTGGATATTTATATTATTTGAAAATCATATAAAATGAAATAATGAATATAGGCCATCAATCAGATGATGGAGATGGAACACCAATCCAAGGGTCTGGATGCATATTTATTAAGTATTGGATTACTTCTTATTGGATCTTTAATGACAATGGATCCTACTTAAGTGAAGATTAATATGAGCCATTGGATATATGGAAAATGATGAGATATTAGGTCAAGAGAGAAGTCTACGTACTGTATCTCCCACAGCCACATGGACCAAGTCAAGGACTGCCATCGAATGTCAAAAAGAGGGAGGAGAAATTAAAAAAATGCCAGCCACATCTCCTATTTTCTTTCACGTACACCTAGTTGACCATGTCTCCACCTTCCCACTTTCTCCCACGTACGCCTAATTTCCCACGTCCCCACCTCCCCACTCTCCACGTACACCACATCCTCCACCACCTTATGCCTTCATGTGAACAGTCCCCTGCCTCTATAAAATCAGGTCATGTGCACGTCGGAGAGAGGTTGGAGACCATCGGACTGTTCTCCCGCCGGGGCCCATCTCTCTGGATGTTACGAGGAGAAGAAGCCTGCTCTTCCCCAGCCACCGCCCTATTCCTCTCATGCTGCACCATGCATCCGTGCAGATGATGCCACGATGATGCCACGGTGGTTGCTGTAAGCTGCTCCTACTGCTGCTGATGGAGAGGCCGATGAAGATCTGGAACCCCACCTGCTACTGCAGCATATGCCATGATCCTGCTTCTGTTGATGCTCCCCCTTATGTTGTGCTGGCAGGAGATGGAAGAGGAAGATCTAGTGGCACCCTCCTCTTTGGATATTATTGAGAAGAAAGCCTACGATGGAAATCATCTTTATGTCCTCCTCCTGCAGGCTGCAGATTTCCTCTGCTACCATGTATTGAAGTTGGAAGAAAACCTTCACGTTCTAACTGCTCCAATCACTTGCTGTCGTGCATGGTGGAGGATGGTGCCCTGGTGATATCGATACTACCTTCCCCTTGGTGCCTATGCTACTGTCAAGGAAGAAGATGTTGTTGTCTCACGGATGCCCTCATACTGGCGGCCTATCATATGGCCATGTTCGATGACTGTTTTTCCCACAGAAGCAGTCCCCCCTTGGTCTATGTATATGGCCTACCTAACCCCATAGTGGGCCATCATATACCAGTCCCCCTATCGACCACTTATCAGGCCACATATAGTCTTTCCATCGGCCCATAAATAGGTCATATCCAACCTATATTGACCCATATACAGGTCATACAGCCTCTCTATCCAACCGGTTATGAAACAGCCCATGATATGAAGCACCATATGCTCCTCAAGGTGGCGATGAAGAAAGGTTATACCCGGTCCTCTTGGAGCCCACACGATGGACTAAGAGATTCCCCGGGTAGCCTTAATGAAGCAAAGACATATCATGAAGCTGAAGATATGAAGCCCATGGGGGCATGGCCATCTATCTCCATATGATTCATGCAAAGCTATGAAGGTGGGAAATAGAAGAAGAAAGGTTATACCCAGTCCTCTTAGAAACCACATGATGGACTAAGAGTTTCCCCGGGTAGCCTTAATGAAGTCAAAACACCATGAAGCTGAAGATATGAAGCTTATGAAGACTTGGCCACTATTCAACCCCATTTAGGTCATAATTTCAATCTCCCTACATGACCATAAGATGGGCCCACAACAACTCTTTGTTCGGCACCCCTCCTTAACAGCACCCAGCCACCCATACTTGCTATTTTAAAACCCCTTGAGCCATGTCCATACCCACTAAGTATGATCTGTTTTGACCCCTAAAACAACCTCTCAGTCCACTGTTTTGGATAGCTAATACAGCCCCTTATATGGCTTATATCTTATGGCACCAAAACCGGTGATGTTCAAGGCTTATGATGGCAGCCTAACAGTGAATGAAGGAATGGTTATACCCGGTCCTCTTAGAAACCACATGATGGACTAAGAGTTTCCCTGGGTAGCCTTAATGAAGCAAAGAAGATTTCATGAAGAGGAGGATCTGAAGCCTATGCAAATATGGCTGCATATGAATCAGATCGATGCATGTCTTGTCCATCTGAATGCCACATTATATTCATATACATGGCCTTGCTCGACCTCATCTTGAAGTCATATAACAGCCCCTCGTATGCTCACCATTCAACCCTCATCATAAAGACTATACAGAGCATACTTGACCCTCCCTCCATAACCATGTAATGCTTCTACGGATAACATGCTTATGCCCATATACAATGACCGAAGGCACATAAAAATAGCCCTATACTGACCCATATGCAGGTCTGTCGTTGTCCTGTCATTGACTTATATACAGGTCATCATTTCAACCTCCATACCGTCCCATGTTCAACTCACACTCAGGCCTATAACAATCCATGTAAAACAGTCCCTCTACCTGACCCATATACATGTCACTTATCCAATCCTCTATCCGACCCATATACAGGTCACCTATTAGCCCACATATCGACGCATATACAGGTCACCTTTTCAGCCATTTATCGACCCCATCACAGGTCACATATCCAGCCCCTATCAACCCCATACACATGTCATATACCTGCCCCCCTCATCACCCCATATACAAAACATATACCAACCCCCTGTTCGACCTATATACAGGTCACTTTCAGCCATATATTGACCTTATAACCGGTCACATATTCAGTCCCTATAGACCTATATACAGGTCACTGTTTTTAGCTATATATCAACCCTATAGCCGATCATATATCTAGCCTATATTGACCCCATATCAGGTCGTCTTTCCCAACCCATACCGACCCCATAACAGGTCATATATGCAGAGTCTATATCAACCCTATATAACAGGGGGAATGAAGATGGACTGCAGCCAAAAGATAAGGCGATATCCGCCCCCCTTAGAACCCATATGAGGGGCTAAGGGCCACCCTGGGTAGCCTCAGTGAAGTCAAAGATACCACGAAGTTGAAGATATGAAGCATATGAAGACATGGCCAACTGGGCATAGAAGATGACGAAGACTTGGTCACCCGGACCAAGATATGACGATGACATGATGACAAGGCCAAATATGGCCCAAATGACATAAAAATCATATATCTTAAATATTTTGACATATAAAAATATTTAAGATCCATAATATGAACCTATACTTAGGCAATATTCATGATACTTGAACAAGTATTATCGGGTATGTCCCGAAATGTTTGGTCCGGACGGGGCTCCGAACATGCACTCGGTGTCATCGATCCATCCCAAAGTGGGAAGAGTACATACACTCAATCCATTAGGGAAATTCCCACTTCATCTAGAGTGAGGTCAATTATAGGCCAAAACTCTATGGACTAAGTGGAAAGTCCATGTCTACATAAGATGGGATATTCTCAAATGAGATGTATGAAATGATATGGTATGATGGGATTATGGCTATGTTTAAGCCTCCCCACATGATGATGTGATTATGTTTTGTGGATGATTGTTTCCTTTCATACGAGTTGCTACGACGGTTAATCAAGGGTGTTCGAGAGTATCGATGTAATTAACGTCGGAAATTCACACCTTCCGACGGAGAGAGATCCAAAGACAAATTTCATGAACCCTAACCTCGATATATATATTTTATATGCATACCACATATGGTGAGGACACCCGCGGTCGAGACCGGTTCGACCCCGCCCTAGTTTATCGACGGCGTCGACGACCGGTTGTGTCACTTTGGATTGATGATTAGGTGCTATTATTTTTGTTTATTTTGTGTAGCACACTTCATTTTGGGTTTTCTTGGGACACATTTTGTATGTATTTTGGGGATCTCTACATATTTTGAGTGTACACACACACCTTACACTTAGAGTTGGGGGTATTTGGAAAATAGGTGTTTTTTTTTTGGTACACTTGTAATGGGCTTGGGTTATATATTCCTACACTTGTATGTTCATGGCATGATGAAAATGAATGAAATGAGAGTTGAATGGCATTCTTGTAATTTCTCTTCCTCACCCCTCTCCCGAGCTCCTCTCTTGTGCGCAGCGGGAACAGCCCGCTAGGGCACTGTCGCGGCGGCACCCTCTCCTTCCAGCTCCCTCCGGCGGCAGCAGCAGCCCTCCTTGGTGCTCCTCCCTCCCCCTTCTGGTGGAAACGACGCCGCCTGCACCCCCCTTTCACCCCGGTAGGGTCTCCTTCTTCCTCTTCTCCTTCCTCCTCCGCCTGCGCACCAGCCGGAACCCCCTCCTCCCGGCTCTTCTTCTGGACTCCCCCCTCGGTCTCTCCCTTACTTCCAGCACCCCTAGCAGGTCCGTCTGGACCTACCCTACCCCCCAGCAGGCCCCACAGCCCCTGCGAACCCCTCCCCTCTCCCCCTTATCCGGTTTCCCTTCTTCCGGCGAACCAGAACCGGAAGCCATGTCCGGCGGTTCCTCCTCCTCCGCCAGCTCCTCCCTTCACCTCAGGCCTTCCAAATAGGTCCGTCCGGACCTGCTCTTGCTCCCCCCTCAGCCCTCCTCTGTCCCAGTGGGAACCCAGCCCCGTCCAGCCCCTCTCCTGGCCTGTACGCCCCTGTTTACAGCAACGTCACTCCCGTTTTTCCTCCCCTTCCCCTGACCAACCAGCCACCAGTTCCATTTCCCCTTCCTGCAGCCCTCCTTCCCCCCCGCCAGCAGTCAGCACTTCCCCAGCCACAGCCCCTTTATTTCGACAGGTTTCCTCGTTGCGCGCGGACAGTCCGGAGACTCGGGCGACTCGGCAAAATAGTCCGTAAAGAGCTACGAGGTGGTGGCAAGATGGATGACATGTGAGCGAGCGACGCGATCAGCTACGTTGAAGATCCGACGGTGGTCGACACCCCCACGCTTAGGCGTGGAGGTATGATTTCCTAACCGAAGTTACTTGCTCGTTTATTATACTTTGATTGCCGTGTCGTGAGACGTTAGGTCTCCTAGCTACTTTCATTCGATCGCTGTCCGATGTGAGTGGAGTTCCCGTCCCGAACTACTTAGATCGGTTACATTGATAGCCGGCGATGTCCTATCTCGGTACCCCACTTGGTATCCGATCCTCTCCCTAGTTGGGACCGCTTCTCGGGCTGGATAAACTTGATTATTGTCTACCGAGGTGTCTTCTTAGCTAGTCAATTGCATAGTCAACGTGCTGCTAGGCCTTCATAGCTAGCTATTAGCTTGGTGCCCGGTCGGTCCCGCATCAACATATTTTGGCTAATATCTTCTATGAAATATCATATATTTTCATAGTAGCCAAAGATAAAATAATGAAAGTTCATTTCCCAAATAAACGAAAATCAAATGAATTTTCAAAGCATGACATACAACACATATTTTTATATTTCTTTATAAATCTCGAGGTTTCACATGCAGCTTGCCTGGAAGTTAATGGAGGGGGATCATGATCTGTTTTGGGGGTACTCCTCCCTGTGCAGTCCATTGGAACCCCCTTCGGGGGAATCAATCAAGGGTGGCTGTGTTGGGTGGTGACTGTCACCCGCTTGGATGCTTGTACAATAGTCACCCCAAGGGTGACTTACAATGGGAGGGGGCTAGGTGAGGGGGGGACCGGAATAGGGGTGGCCGATGGCTTATTCATTCCTTTTTCGGACGATATGAGTGCTGGATATATATTTTTTTAACATGAACTAATTTTTTTGTGTAGGAAAATGTCAGATAAGGTGCAATGTGCCACTACACATTGTGACATTGGATGGCAACATGAACATATGTTAGATGTCGATGAGAAAAGAGTGAAATGTAAATGATGTAGGAAGGAAATGAATGAAGATGTTTATCTTCTCAAACAACACATCGGTGGGATGAGTGTAAATGTGAAGAAATGTGATAAGGTACCGACAAAGCTTAGAGAAGAAATGAGAGTATCACAAAGGGTGATTCAAATTGAGTAGAGAACCGACTTGCACGATGTGCTCAGGCATCGAGACAAAAATCTTATGAAAGGAAATAGGAAGTAGGAAAAAAAAGGAAATCACATGCTAATGTTAAGGTGTCTTTATCATCTTTTGAGGATGAAGAGGAGGCACAAATAAGAAAAACAATGCATGGAAATACGATAGGAGGAGAGGAGAAAAGGGGTAGGAGGATCTATTGTCAAACGATTGCATATAAAAGTCATTCGCCCTACACCTCGGTCAGGCTGAGAGAGTGAGTTCCATCAATCGTAATCATTTTTACTATCGACAAACATGACTATGTATAGGTAGAGTGACAAAGATTAAATGAGTATCAAGTAAGTCTTGAAATGAGTTAAGACTTTAACGAGAGCTGCAAAGAAGGCAACGAAGCATATATATATATATATGATTTTTATACACAAGTATCTAAAATACTTGATTTATCTTGAATGAGTTCTTTTATGTTATTTGAATTTGAAACAAATATTAACAACATTGTCTTTCCTTGACTTGACGTAGGTGTCCCAACCCACGCAGCCTAGAGTCCATATTTTTCAACAATGATTGATGTTATCATTGAGCCAATAACGAGATTAAAAGTCTAGAGTTCTTAATACATCTATGAGGGTGGGTTGGATTCAAGGGTAGATGAATTGACTTTATGGATAAACGAGTTCAAGACAATATAGAAGGAGAGGGGTTGTATTGTCATATGTGATGGATAGACATGAATCACAAGGAGATCGATGATCAACTTTCTAGTCTACTGTTTATAGGGCATATCATTTTTGAAGACTATAGATGCATCGGGACAGATTAAAAACACTGAGTATTTATTTGGTTTCACGAACAATGTTGTCGAGGAAATAGGTGAATACAACATTCGTAGTTTGTCACAGACAATGAAGCTTCTTAAAAAGCTGCATGGAAAAAGTTGGAGTTTTCTTTACTTACAGTTCTCTAGATTATTACCATCTTGCTAGTGGTCTAGGTTTCCTTTTTTTTTCTTTGTCATTTGTATTTGTACCATTGCTTTCTTGCAATAAAATGAATTGTGGCTTAGCCACCTTCAAAAAACCTGCCTTATTGTAGGCTTATTTAAAAGGGAGAAATGGCAGACATTTATTTAACTGTTTAACAGCATCAAGTGTCGTTGGCAACTGCTCCAATTTTATTAATATGTGGTTTTAAACATGACTATACGTCAGTCACTTTTGTTGAATAAGCAGAGTGAACGGGACAAATTTGCTTTGTAATTTTTTTGGGGTCTTCTGGATTATTTTTGCTCATTGTGAGTTTATATTCTTTCATAGCATTAGCATCCCAAATGCTGTTAGTCTGGTGGGAAATTCAGGTATTTTTTTATTCTTATGCCTTTTGTACATAGTCTTAGAAATTTAGGAACTGTGTTCCATTTTCAGGTAAATTTTCTTCAAGTACAAGTTTCCCATGTTAGAGTGATGATAAAAATGATAGGAATGTTGAGTGATGATTTCTGTCCTAGGCCTATCATAAACAAAATGGAGCATTAAACAAAGATGCTTGGATTTTTTTGTCTTTAAAAGTGTTAATTTTTTCAGTTTATTCTGTAGTACCTTCTAGAAGACAACAATTTTGCGTCCATATTTTTTAAGAAAGATTTTTCCGTAACATGTCATGATAAGCTGCTCTTGTGGCACATTTTATTTTTTTCTGGCAGGACATCCAAGGGCTCAAACCTGGGAATGGTAACCATACAACTAAAGAAAACAGTAAAAGCGGTAAACCTAGTGAAGGCATTCCTAGTATTCATTCTCGTACTCTTAAGGGCAACTTAGATTCAACAAACGGAAGTGTTCCACCGGTTCATGCAAGATGGTCAAAGACTGAAAGATCGGGATTTATAGAAAAAGAAAAGGCTGATTCAAAGTCATATATAGTTCCCTCCAAAAGGAAAAACAGTACTCTTGGTTCAAAGAACAAGCGTTTACATATTGAAAATGAGGAATCTATTGAATTGAAGCTAACATGGGAGGAAGCTCAAGGGCTGCTACGTCCTCCTCCAAACAAGAAACCGTCCATTATTATTATTGAAGGCCATGAATTTGAGGAATATGAGGTATGATATGAATAATGTTTGTTAATCTTGTTCTTTACATTGGTAATAGTTTATTACTTTGGAAGCTTCATGCATTTTATCTAATGTAGTTTTTCATTTCCAGATTAGTTACAAGTCATTAAAGTTTATTTCTTATGTTGTGTTGACTTTAGCTCATTACTTTCGAATCTTCATTGACGTCTATAATTTGAAGTATTCATATGTCCTTGTTGAAACTGAAGATATTTCTTAGCCTTTGATCTGTTCTAATCATCTTGCCCGTCAATACATTTGGAGTAAGACCAACAACCCTTTCTGGGGTGAGGAACATGAGGGAACCCTGCCTAAAAATTCGTATTTTTTTCCATTGAAATTCCAGAGGACCAAAAATTGGCGTGAAGAATGATCCACCTGTTCAAGTGCATCTTTGTCAACTGGGTAAATGAACGGCAAACTCATGAAGTAACATGCTACATCATAGGAAGTCATTTGGAGAGAGGGAAACACCATGAAGAGTGAATTCATGCCAGAATTTCAGAGGGAGGATATGAACAAGAAAAGGATGTAGCAAGGGGTAGGAGAGAATGCCCTTAAGTGGGAGAGAATGTATGGTGATCTTTGACAGTTCAGTCCTTAGAAGGACTTATTTGTAAATATCTATTTTAGAAGGTCTTTTGTAATAATTGACTTCTCTATGTAAGGAGCCATTGGTGTATTCTAGGAATATAAAGTGAATGAAACTTTTGGAAGTGCATGACACATGTTCGTCAAGTGGGGGTTATTTCTTTTTTTTTTACCTTCCCAAATGGTTGACGAGGCCTTCCTATCTCTTCACTCTCTTGGCCGGTGAGCTATTCTACTCTTCCTCACCTTCTGGCCTCCATGCCATTCCTTTCTTTACACCTTCTCCTCGGTTCAGTTCCTCTGCAACAACATCATAGTTGTCAAGCGACAAGGCACCCAAGACATCGAAGGTTGTCAATTTCGTTTAGGCGACAAGACGGTCGCTTAGGCCTCATCTAGACAGTCAAGACGGTATCATTAGGTGTTTATATATATGTGTATACATGTGTATATAAATATATAAATATATACTATTATATATAATTAAATGTTAATATTATATATATTTATGCATACATACAAACATATATACATAAATATAATTATATTTGTATGTGTATACTTATGTGTACACATGGATTGCAGAATCAACCCATCCTGATCGAGATCGGCCGATTCTTGGATCAGATTGACCCCTGTCGATCCAATTTCGGATGGAACCAGCAATCTAGACCTGAATTCCAGCCAGATCAGTTGGAATCGATCGACCCAATCCGATTATGGGCGTAACCAGCAATCCAAACTTGAATTCCAATTCCAACTGGATTAGTCAGAATCAACCGGATCGCTTAGGATTGGTCTGATGTAGCTGGATCGGTATGTGGATCGCTCGATCCACCGAACTTTAGAAATGTTTGGAATCGGGTCAATTTGGGACCTGATTTCGAATCGATACCCCCCTTATTGGGGGAGATCGACCCCATTCCCTCCAGCAATCTTGTGGTCACCCTGGCGATCCCCCCCTTGGAGGCGGCCAATCCCCCTAAACAAGGGGCGATCCTTGCTTGCTCCCCCCCTTCTAGCTCCCTTTCAGCGCCAGTGTTCGTCTAGACAGCCACCCAGGGGTGGCTAATGTGAGATCCCCTGAGGGTGATAATCAGTCACCCCCGAAGGGGTGATAGTAGGGTCACCCCATGACTCTCAGCACCCCCCCCGGAGGGGTGACCTGCACAAATCATCCCTTTGGGGGTGACCTGCATTCACCTTCGAAGGGGTGGCTATGATGGTTTTCTAATTTTGCAACCTTGAATAGGGTGACGATGATGTTTGAAATTTTTAATTTGTTGTATGCAGATTTAGATAACATGTCGGACGAGGAGCAATGTCAAGGTGCTGCTACATATTACGACATGGGATGGCAACATGGCTATTTATTGGATGTTGAGAAGAAGAGAGTGAGATGCAAATGGTGTTAGAAAGATATGAATGGAGGTGTATATTGCCTAAGTAACACAGCTGGTATGGTGGCATAGTTGTCAAGGGCGCCTAGGCGGCAAGGCACTTTTCCAATAGCACCTTGCTAGGGCGCCTTGTTTGGGGCCAAAACGGTGCCCAAGGGGCCCGCCTAGGCATCCAAGGCACCCGCCTAGGTGCCTAAGACGCCCTGGGTATTTTTACATGATTAAAAAGTAATTTTAAGGGGTTTTGCCCCCTTGATATTCCTCACAAAGGACACTTATTTAATAATAGTTTGAACATATTAATATATTTTATTATCACTTATATTATCATACATATTTATGATTTGTGATTATAAACATATATTATATACTTAATTAAGTTATTTTTCAACTCTTTCTTCTCTCTCTCTCTCTGTCTCACTTAATTTACGAAGATTAACTTTTTATCCAAAAATAAATACCCACACTTTCATAATTACATATACAAGATCATTTATACTATTACATTTTTTTTTTCTTTTGGGGGCTTCGCCCCCTGACAACCCCCACAAGAGTCACTAGCCCCTTGACCTTTGCGACCTGACCGCGCAGGGTCGATCCGTGACTACTCTGCGCCCCCACCCGTTTAATAATATTATAACAATATTTCACTATCACTTATACTATCTCACATATATAAATTTTATAATCATAAATGTGTTATATACTTAAATTTTATAAAAATGTATTTAACTTTTTTCTCTTTCTCACACACATCATATTTATTTACATACATAGATAAAACACTCATATTCAATTATAACATAAAAAATATAATTATATTTATGCTTATTTTTATGTATAACGATCTCCCGACCTAGCCTTCCTTGAACACCGCCTTGACCGCCTAGGCGACGCCTAAGCGGCCACCTTGTTGCCTAAGCGAAATCGGTACCCTTCAACGCCTTGGGCATCTTGTCGCCTTGACAACTATGATGGGTGGTAATGTGAAGTGTGATAAGGTCTCGGATGAGGCTAGAGAAGAGATGAGAGCATATGTAACTGGAAGAGCATCACAGAGGGAGGTTAGAATTGGGCAAAGGCAAGAACTTCATGATGAGTTGTTGGGTCAGAGAGACACCAATCTTATGTTGAGAAATGGTAAGAAGGGAAAAAGACAAGTACATGTCTAACTGGATTCATCATCTTCAGAAAATGAAGAGGGGGCTCAAGTGAGGAGAGCCATAGATGCTAGTAGGGCTGAGGCCTGTGAAGATGAAGAAAGAAGAAGAGGGTCAGGAGGTTCGAGTCCCTTTGCTAGACGTTCTGATGTGGGGGAGGGCACACGCCCTATTCGAGAAACCGAATTATGTTGGACATATTCAGTTCGGCTGATGGCGGACATTGCCATGTATAAAGAGAGTGGCAAAGGCCAAAGAGAGGTAAAACAAGCCTTCAAGGGAGTGAAGACCACGACAGGGGCTACAAAGAAAGTCTTGAAGCACATGGTTAAATTTTTTCTACACGCAGGTATTTGAATTATGAAGATGTTAACTTTTATCATTCATGTGTTGGATGTTTTTGAGATTTATGTTAACAAGGATGTTTTCTTTTTGTTTTGGTTGATGTTGGTGTCCGGCACATGCAATCACTAGCCCTCATTTTCAGACAATGGTATATGCCATTGGTGAGGCTATGTCAGGGTTGAAAGCTCCCACTTCCAAGTACATATATGAGACTGGTTTGGATGGGGAGGTTGATGAGTTGATTTTATGGATAGATGGATTCAAATCTATCTAGAAGGAGAGTGAGTTCACTATAATGTACTATGGGTGGATAGGAATCACAAGGATGTCACTTTTCAACTTTTTTTGCATTGTTTTGAAGGTACCATATTTTTGAAGTCCGTTGCATCAGGTTAGGTGAAGAATGCGGATTACCCCATTTGGTTTGATGAACAGTGTGGCGGATGAGATTGGGGAAAACAATATTGTGTAGTTTGTGATTAACAACGAGGCTTCATATAAGGCTGCAGGAAAGAACTCATGAAGGCTAGAACACACTTGTTTTGGGTGTCCTGTGCGGCACATTCTATTGATTTGATGTTGGAGGACATTGGGAAGGATCCAAGTGTCAAGTTCTTGATGAGTTAAGGACAACTTATCACGTCATTCATTCATAGGTATCCCAGACTATTACATATCATGAGGGAGCACATTGATGATCATGATCTGATAAGATTGGGTCCCACCAAATTTGTCACATATTTCATTGCGTTGGAGAGCCATTATAGATATAAAGATGATTTGAAGAGGTTCATACTATCCACTGCATATCAAGAGTACATGGATACTTATAGAAGCTTAATGGATCAGTATAATGTCTTGTTGAAAATGGGCAATTGATTGAGGACAATAGGTGATGGGAAAAGGTGCACTACAACCTGTCTATCATAGAACTCCTAGTATATGTGCTTAGGTTGGTGGACTTAAATGATAAAAATCAAATGGGGTAACTGTACGATGTCATGGACAAAGCCAAAATGAAGATTAAAGACAAGCATCTCAAAGGTTATAAGAAGTGGTGAAAGGTGATAGATAACAGGTGGGACAAGACACTTCACCATGATATTCATATTGCAAATATAATTTAATTTGTTGTGTTTTGTTTTATTGTCATACTAATATGTTAATGCCTTAAACATTGGATTGTGTTACAATTTTATAGGATATTTCTTGAACCCCAGGATACAATATGGTGGACAAGTGTGCAACGATGGTGAGGTACTATCAAACATACTATCAGTGATCAAGCGTCTTTGTTGGACTCTATAAGATAGAATGTCCATTGAGATTGAAGTGAGTACTCCTTACTTAGTAATCATTGAACTTTAACATAAGCAATGGACTTAACAATCTTTCCTTTTGGCATTTCAGATGACTTCATATAGGCATAGGATTAGAGTTTATGGAGATCCAGATTTGCAGTTTTCACATGACAAAGTTTCTCTTAGTAAGCTATCTCAACATTTAAAACATAGTAAACACTATTATAAGAATATTACACACTTACTAATTCATACATTACTTGTGTTTTTTGTAGCTGAGTGGTGGATTCAAGTGACCAAGGTTTGCCGTCTCGGACCTCGGCTTCGTCTCGGGGGGGTGGAAGAGAAGAGATCTCGGAGAGATCTCGGGAAAATCTCGGGAGATCGGATCTCGGATTCTCGGATTCTCGGATCAAAATGTATATATGTAATATGTATAAAATGACAAACATAACATAATATGTTATAAAGATGGGAGTACATCAATGAATTCACATACATTACATGAAAATAAATTACACAACATTTTTGCACACTAATTGTGTGAATGAACAATCACAAAACACTCTCAATGTCAAACTCCACTCCCACACCAAATTTGTGTGAATAAACAATAAGAAAACACTCTCAAATTTTTGATTATATTTAATGCACGTGCCACATAATATCTTATTATATTTTATATAAATATATTTATTTATATTGTGCTAATAAAGTTAATAATATTATTTTTCTTATTAATATAGTAGTTTATCATTCTAATATATACTTTGCAATGTGCACCCGTATACCTAGTTGACATTTAAAAGTATATAATAAATTTTATAGTTTAAACTTTATTTTTAACATTGTTTAATATTAAATATATTCATAAAATAAAATACATGTATTATTTTAGTTACTTATAAACGTTATATTGTGTTTTTTTAATGGGAATTTATTATTTTTAAATTACAAAGTAGCATAAAATTAAAAAAGATTAATATTTAATAATTTTTATTACATACAAATTTCATATAATGTTATTATAATTAATCTACTTATATTTAAATAGAAACCTAAAAATGTATGAAATATATTAACATTTAACAAATTACATAATGTTTTATATGTTTTAATATTTTTGTAATCTTTTTACATAATCTTATTAAGTAATATAAAAATATATGTAAAAAATAAAAAATAAAAAATAAAACCTAAGTAAAATATATTTATACAATGTTGCTGTAATAAATATAAAAGATAAATTAATATTTAATATATACTAATAAATACTTTTTTATTTTTTATTTATTTAGTAGCATAAATTTAAAAATAGATTAATTTTCAATTATTTTTATTACATTCAGATTTCATACAATGTTACTATTATAATTAATCTTCTTACATTTAACTAGAAACTTAAAAACCTACGTAATATATTAACATTTAACAAATTACTTAATCTTTTTATATGTTTTAATATTTTTATATTCTTTTTACATAATATTTTTTAGTAATATAAAAACAAATACAAAATATAAGAACTTATGTAATATATTCATATAATGTTGCTGGCATAAATATTAAATATATAAATTAATACTTAATATTTACTAATATGTAATATTTTATATTATATACATATTTGACATAATCTCTTAATAATAAAATATAATCTACAAATATAATTTTTTTTAAATATATTAATATTTAATAAATTGCATAATATTTTTATAATCTTTTTAAATAATATTTTTAAGTAATATCAAAACCTACGTAAAATATAAAAATAAATATTAAAAATTATGTGATATATTCAAACAATGTTATTAGATTAACATTAAAAAATAAATTGATACTTAGGTTATCAATTTCATATTTTATTTATTCATTGCAAGTAAAAAAATTTCATTTAATTAATAAACTTAGATTTACTTAAAATTACATATATATGTCTGGTAATTATATTTTATATAAAGAACTTATGTTATATATGTATATGATACAAAGTATTATATATCAATAAATATTAATGTTGTAATATATTACATAGATTTTAATATTTATTTTTTTAATTTTACGTAAGTTTTTATCTTACTTAAAAATATTATAAATATTTAATAAATGCTTAATCAATGTTATTAAAACAAATATTAAAATACTATAATATTTAATAATTTTAAATATATTTTAATTTTAAATAATTTTTTGTGATCACTGTTATGATCTTGTTTAACATTGGTACATAACTAAGTTTTTTTTTTTTTTGGAATCAAATACGTAGTTAACGTTAAGTTAACGTTAATTGTAAAAAAAAAAACTTAAATAATCTAACTTACCTCGTCGCGACTCGCGACTCGCGACGGCGGCTTTGTTCGTCCCGTCCCGATGGGGCGTCCCCCGGGGCCGGGGCGGAGGGGGATGAAGCGTCGGCTCTTCCGGAGGTCGCCGCCGCCGTTGGAGCTGTCGTCGGAGGTCGCCGCCACTGTTCGATGCCGCCGTGACAGCCGGAGAGTGGAGACGCTGCCGCCGTGACTGCCGGAGAGTGGAGATGAGGGAAAGGTCGTCGAAGCCCTCCGTTGACACCTCTTTGTTACGTCTTCGTTGCCCTCCTATGGCTGCCTTCGGGGTCTAGCAAGTGGTGAGGGCCGAGGGGTTTTAAACACCACCGTAACATACCTTGCTTGGTGTGTGCGGTGTGAAGGTCCGGCACTTTGTTCCTTCCCGCCGGCCTCCATAAGGCATCCTCGGCCCTTTGAACACCCGCAAGATGCATTGCTTCAACTTCGGGTGTCTCGGATCTCGCCATCCCCGCGAGACCGAGATTCTCGCGAGATCTCGCGAGAATCTCGCGAGACGACGAACCATGCAAGTGACCAATAGGATTGGATAGAATCTGCTAGCATCTATTGCAATTCGGATGTTAAGTCAAAACACTAGTTCATCCCAATATGAGAGGAATTGAAGCACCTTCAATGTCATACACACGAAGAGAAGGAATAAGCTAAAGAGTGCAAGATTAGATAAGCTAATCTACTGTCATTATAATATGATGCTGGGGATAAAGATTATCAAAGATAGGCAAAAGACATCTCAACAAATATTTGCACAATTTACATGTAGACTATACTAAGAGAGAACTCAAGCTCAAGCCACTCAGGGTTTGTCACAAGGAGATGTGGACATGGAATATCTAATCCAAGAAGAACATCAACTTACAATATGGATGGAAAACAAGGACGCTAAGGAAGAGCTAGAGTTCGATCCGAATGACAGATCATGGGCCGAAGGTGAGCTTGACAGCGATCTTGGTGAGGACGAACAAATGTAGGAAGAAGAAGAAAGTCAAGTTTCATGCACAACCCTAATTCTTGATCCACCCTGAACTACAACTTCTCAAAAGTGACTTTCAGCTCCCGTCGTAACTCCAAGTCGAGTTCCAAGTGCATGACCATCTACCACCACCAAAAAGGATGATGGCTTATTCAAGACTTTAAAGAAAGTTTGCATGCCAATGCACCAAAGTAGTCAAGGATAAGAAAGTTTGAAGAGGAAGAAGCTATCTATCAAACGTCATTATTTCCTTGATATTGACACCACTCAGCCACCTTCATCAGATGAGGATGAGAAAGAATTTATTCCACTTACACAACAACAACGTACAGGGCATGGAGGTGTAGGTGAGGGTGACTCTACTAGTAGTGCACGCACGAGAGAAATAAGTTCAGATAATTTGAGTGAGAGAAGGCATTCCTTTTTAAGTGGAAAGAGTAGTGGACGTTGAACAAAGACGAATGTCTTTGATGAGTTCGCATCTTCGTATCCAGATTTTGCTTCAATCATTGAGCTTTGTTATCCATCCTCTCTTCCAGCTCCGGCCGAGGGTGGAGTTTATGATTGGTGGTGATTGAATCATTCATCATTGGAAGCCATATTTGTATCACTTGTATTATTTTCTATATTTACTGGAATGAATATTAATGTTACTTTGTATCGTATTCACTTGTGTTAAAATTTCTCGTAGACTCAAAGTTATGTAAAAATGTGGTGGACTGGACAAATTTCTCTTGTTAAATTTTTTTAAAAAAAAATTTTATTTAAAATTTTTTACAAATTTTTTTAATTGTTCCTATTTTTAAAGATCAGTATTTGTTCCGGCGGATCGATCGGAATCGGTTTTGGAAGTGTATGTGTTCCGGTGGATCAGTCGTAATCGGACCGATCCGATCTAATCTAGATCGGATTGGTACCCTCCGATCCCAATTCCGCGATCCTTCCATATACATATGTGGAAATGTAATTTTATATTTTTAATTATAAATGTGTGGGTCTATATATATTTTTGGAAAGAAATAATCTTGATAAACTAAACAATCTTGATAAACCAAGTTAGAGGGAAATAAAAGAGCATTAAGTGAGAACTTTATAAATTTTAAATATACAATGTATATTTATAATTTCAAATATTTAATATATGTGATGGTATTAGAAATAGTGAAATATATTATTGTATTCACACAATCGTTAAATAGACATTCATTGTGGGGATATTGGGGGGAAAGCCGCCAAAAAAATATTTTTTACTCGTGTATATAGACGTGGGGCACCTAGATATGTGCTTTGGGCAAAAGCACCTTGGCGCTTAAGCACCCGTCTTGACAATTATGAGCATCATACAAATTCTATGGCTTCTCACTGTCATCATCAACATCTTCTTGTTTCATGTGATTTTGGTGATCGTTGAGCTGTTTAGCATTCAGATCTAAGCACATTCGGAGTTATACACAATTTGATGATCCCCAGCCAGTCACATAACCTTTTAGCTACTCAACATCACATTTGGGAGCATTTGATCGTCTCTGACAATCGCTGAACAATTGTTGACAACATCCTAGCACCCGCTCATCACTAGTTGATTCATCTCTTAGCTTTTGGTGGAGCTTGTCGGCAATAAACGACTGTGCCTCTCCGACAGTGGAGCGATCCGATGATTGTCGTATGGAAATCCCAGCATCTCCCTCTACAGAGTAGCAACAATTTGTGTTCACGGCCATCGCGGACACTTCCAGTGATTTACGAAGTGTCTGGCATTTCTAGCGCATGGGTTCCTTATCTTTCGGAATCTCTTTCTGCTCCACTTTCTACCACCATTTTTTCTATTCAAGCGGTGCTACTGCACAATACTTGGAAACTTTTCAAAGGAGGTTAACAAAGCTACGATGCTATTACAGTAACCTCTTCCAATTTGTTGTCTTTTCATCGCCCTTTTTCATGTGCGAAATCTCTATCGTTCCCTCACCTCACCCTGTATAAAGGGCCATGACCCATCTGGTCCTTAGATTTTTAATGGTTCGATTGACTTCATCCCGGTTTAACCATATTATTCTAAATCTTTTAGGTTGTTTTGTTTAGTTTAATTGGTTTAAAATCCGAATGTTTGAATTCTTTCTAGATAGGATCAATTATAATCATTTTTAGCACTTAGTTTCATTCTTAACATTTTGTCTTATATCAATTTGGTATTAGAATCTTGGATCGACTCGTTCTTATGAGCAAGTCTTGGGATATTTGGATGACTTTGATAACCGATACATAAATAAATGAAGTTCGTGATGCACTTATTAAAACTCGAGAATGAGTTTTCTCTTGATTAGGGTGAACGATGAAAATCAAATTTAGTGGATTTTTAATTTCTTTTACGGTTCAATTCTTAAAAAGATTTATTTGTAAATATTTTTTAGAAGGTCTTTTTCAATAATTTGCTTCTTTATAAGGAGCCATTGATGTATTTTCGAAATACATGGTGAATGGAATTTTTGGAAGCATATGACACATATTTATCAAGTAGGGGGCATAGCCCAGTTCTTCCTCTTTACCTCCCCCATTGGTCGAGGCGACCTTCTTTGTTCTTCACGCTTTTGGCCGGTGAGCCGTTCTTCTCCCCTTCTTCACCTTCTGGCCTTTGCACCGTTCCTTCCTCTTCACATTCTTTTTTGATTTCATTTCTTTACAGATCCTATGACTCTTCGCCATCGTCATCATTTATACCTTCTTGTTTTGTGTAATTCCAACAATCGTTGAGCTATTCAACATCCTAATTTGGGTGCGTTCGGAGTCATGCATAGTTCGACGGTCCCCAACCCGTTATAGAATTTGGCTATTCAATATAAGATTTGAGAGCATTTGGCAGTCTCCAACTGCTCAACTAAACACACATGCACCCTAGACTTAATATACTTAATTATATCTCTTATCTATATGTTTAACATTAATATATACTTATATATTTAAACTTTTAATTAATCTTAATACTTCTAACTTAATAAAAAATATCCTTCGATCGGATTTGACTAATGGTGCTCGGTGTTCTTGAATCCGTCTTTTGTATATGTTGTCCGATTATAATTGGATCGATTCTCTCAAGTTGCGAAAAACTTGCTCTCGAGTTTTGTAGTGCCGTATGGTCCATACAACCACTATAAGTGCTGAAGGCAATTTTCATACAACTCCGTTAACAGATAGACATGACTCAAAACCTCTGTAACTATAGCAGAAGTCGTCCTAAATAATGCCATAATGTGCATCATGTGTCAAATTTGGAAGCTTTGCTGGAGTGACGCTTGGTGGATCCTTTGGAGTTGTTGCCTTGGGTACAATCTTGGTGACCAACTCCATCCATAGTATCATGATACGGAGTCAGGTTGGCCTCAATTGTAATGTTGGTCTTAGCTTTTAAAAGGTGTTGTTGCTCTATATTCAGCTTACTCAGTACTCGATAAGCTGTCCAACCAATTCAACCTTGATGGCTCTACCAACCTCAACACCTATAGCATATTGTAGCTCATACTTTGCGACATGCTCGGGACTTGCCACATAGGTCACTGTAATAAGTGTGCCAATTTGTTTTTTTGTAAGTTGACTTTTGTGGACAAGTGTTGGCGAGATAAATTAGGTCTTGTGGACAAGCGAGCATGCGGCATGTGTGCGCGGAGGTGCAACAGCCAATTAATGCGCACATGTTGACATTGACATGCCCAGTCTCAGCACGCTGGGGTGGGGAGGAGCATGTGAAAACGCTAGAGAGGAACTTCAAGATGGGGGAGGAAGTTGGATCTCGAGAGAAAGATGCAACTTCCTGGCGCGTTGGGGCTGTGATGATCTAGTTCCAGAACTGGAGGGCTTGTTGGAAGATGAAGTAGCTCGAGGACTATGACATGCTAAAACATTCAAGGTGATCTAGGCCAAGAACGACGACCTCCATGCCCTGAACCAGAAGCTCCAAGCAGAGATTGATCTTAATGTTCTTGTGAATATGATTTCCTCTCTTCATCACTTGGACTAATTATCGGCCGTCGGATCACCATTAGCCCCTCCAGCTTATCTAATTGGTTGAAATTGGAGGATATAGTATTTTGGAGGTGATGTGGATCAAGGGGGACCAGGACCATTGGCCATGGCAGCAGCAAAGCAAGCTCTTCCTTTCACTCGCACATAACTTGTTCGACCATTTGTCTGAACCACCCTTTATGTACATCACAACATTTAAATGCAGAGAGGCATTAGAGCCTTATTGACTTAATATGATTTGCTATCTTTTTTAATTGTGTGAATTTAAGGTATGTACGAGTTAGTACGAGTTACCCATGTTCAGTTCCTTTTCTAGTTTTTAGAATTTAAATAATGTTCGTTATGGTTATTTAATTGTATTCTTAAGTGAGTTGATTTTCTTATTTTGCATAATATACTTATTATATATATTTTTAGATTTTATTATCTTCAAATCTTTTGATTCTTGGAGTTTCATACAATTTTTAGACCATTCGAATGTTTTGTTGCGATAGAAGTTCAAATTTTTATCATATTTCTATATTTTTAATTTTTAATTTTATATATTTTTATATAAGAAAGATCGGGCCGGACTAGGCTGGACTAGGCCAAATTTAAAATTTATGCGGGCCGGATCAGGCCAAGATAGAAATATAATGCGAGTCGGGCTGGGCCGGCCTGTTATATTTTGAACTGGACCTATATTGGGTTGGCTTTGGGCTTGGCCTGACTCGACCCGTTGACAGCCCTAAAGAGGGTAGGGCACAATAACTTAAGCACCATGGTGCTCATCCCGAAGGCGTGCAAAGCAAGTGGTAGGGCAAGGCGACATTGCGGTGCCAGCTACCTTTATTCATCCGGATGGCAAAGGGACGAAGGAGACGTTGCCTTCCATGCGTAGATGAGCTTAGCAATGTTGGTCTTCGCTTCATCTTTTTCTTCTCATTCTCTGTCTTCTTCGTCATCAATGGAAGGGCAAAGGCAGGGCTGAGGTTGAGGGTGGAGGTGGTTTTAACAAAGGAGTAGGGGAGCTATCGGAGGGGTTGCTAACAACTGGTGTGGGGTTTTCGACAGGAGGGGGGTGTGGTTGTGGGGCTTTGGGGTGTTTAAATAGGGAAAGGGAGACCAGTGGTGCGTGCAAGGTAGGAGTAGCGAACCTAAGCATGAGGGAGTGGGAGAGTGGCGGAGGTTGCGGCGTGGCCAGTTGGGGTCTGGAGGGACCTCTGATGTGTCGAGGGTGGTGTCCGCGGTGTGTGCAGGGTGTTCTGACAGAAATGGGGGAGTGGCTAGCATAGGGGCAAGGATTCCTGAATCGGCCGATTCCTGGAAAGAGAATCGATTCCGGATCGGTCCGGAATCAGTTTTTTTTTTTGATTTTTTTTTCGTCAAAAAAATTCAAAAAATTCAGAAAAAATTCTAAAAAAATAGGAAATGAGTTAGAAATTTTTTTAAAAATAACCAATGCATTCATGCACAGGACCACATCGAATAAATACTAATGAACTCCAATTGAAGACTTGAAGCTAAGTACATATTCCAATTCCATTGATTAAAAAATCAAAGAGATGATACATCATGAAAAAAAAAAATTACATCATATCAATCTACTACCAAAATCTAGGATATAACTATGGGTCTTCCTCCTCTCCCTATTGCGCTTCACGCTCCTCCCTCGTGCTCAGTCTTGTATACTATCCTGGACCATATCCATATGAAAATAATGCCGACGCCATGCCATCAAGGTCGTATGGATCGGACTGCGGGACGACCGGGACGTAAGCAGAGGATGGTGGAGCTGGTGGTGTAATCCACTGCTGGTCAACCTGGCCAAATGCCGGATACCGTGGCTCCCGTATATAAGAATCACGTGTATCCGAATCCGGCGTGTAATACGGCTTTGAAAGCCGTGAATCGGGAGACTCACCGCCGCCGATGGCCGCGTCGTCGATACGCACTCCTCCTCATCATCATCCGAGGAGCGAGAAGGAGCTCGCGCGTCGTCATCTGGGCTGACAGGACGCCTGACCTCTAGCTTCCTTCTCTTGACCTCTTCAGCCATCTCTGAAGTACCAGAAGGTCCGGAACCCAAAGTTTTTTTCAACTTTGCAAATCCTCCCATTTTCTGTGTAGTCACTTTTGTTTTCGTTTTTCCCGGACTGCGAATGGGCTGGTTAGCGGCTGCTGGGACTGGAGCTCAGCTGTGGCTAAAGCCGCAGTGGTCGCTCCATAGCCGCCGGCGTAAGAAGGCCCTGCCTGAGCCTGAGAAGTAGATGGAGGTGGAGCATCCTCCTCGGCTTCAACACTATCCAACTCTCCTTCAGCCCATGCACAGTCATCGGGATCAAACTCAGCTGCATGATCCCCAGCTTCCCTCTTCTCTATCCAGGAGGCAAGTGCATGCTCCTCCTGGAATATCTGATCCATCTCCACCTCCTCGGGTGGTGATGTGGCGGAGGAATGCCTCTGCTCGTATGGACCACCTGCGAATCGTGCAAATCGTGCCTCGCTAATCTTCTGTTGATCCTTGATGTTCTTTATGCGCAGCCTCATGTTGTAATGACAGAAGAGCAGCTTCTCCAGCCGGTCTGAGGTCAACCTGTTCCTCCTTTTCATATGTATCAGGTTGAATGTATTCTAGTTCCTCTCACAATGGGAGGAACTGGTGCTCTGACTGAGTATCCTGATACCGATGGCAGCAAGTGGATTCCATCCACTCTTGGTGTTCACCTGAACCCACCACTCAGTTGCAAGAAAAAAACAAGAAGAGAAAAGGTAAACAATTAGCCCATCATCTACTATAACTTATATTATATGAAAAGAAAATAAAATCTTCATCAAGCTATTACTATACCAGGTGACACTTTGTCAACTGAATATTTCAGATCAGCATCTGAGTATACACCGACTCTCATATTATACTTTTGCATCTGAAAATTTTATAAAAAAAACATTAGTTACCTGGTAAGGCTACTCCAAGGTACTGAATGAACTCTAACTTCTATCTCAGCCTCTATCCTGTCCTACTGAGATCGGCACAGACGCTGAATAACAGCAAGTGTACCCCGCATCACCTCATTGTCGTTCACCACCTGTTCTCCATATTGGATGCGGGGGTTCAAAAAATATCCTGCAAGATTTTCTTAGTTAACACTGTGCATATAAGACAATTATTCAACAAAAATAATTTTTTAACCAAGTTACCTGCAGCATGGACATCGTGGTGCAAGGTCTTGTCCTATCGGTCATCTATGATCTTCCACCACTTTTTGTAACCTCTGGGATTTTTTTCTTTTATTTTCAGCTTCACACGGTCCATGGCATCATACAACGTGCCCATCTGGTCCCTGTCATCTGAGTCTACTAACCTCAAGACAACTACCAGTGGCTCAATGATTGACAAGTAGTAGGCAATCCTCTCCCAAAACCTCTTGTCAGTGATCTGCTTCTCAGACCTGACAAGAATCTCCAACTGATCTTTCTTGTCATGCAGGTTGTCCACCATATAGTTGTAATACTCCTCGGACTGTGTAAACCTAACCAATGCATGCCTGTACCGGTGTAAACTCTCCAACGCAATGAAATTCATAGCAAATCGAGTCGGACCGGGCCTAACAAGATCGTGCCCTCCTGTGTGTGATCTCATGATATGTAGCAGGCGGGGATGCGAATAAATAAAAGATGTAATCGTCTGCGCCTTCCTGACAAGTGTGGATACACCCTCTTCCTTGCCTATATCCTCTAATATGAGATCTATGGAATGTCTTTGCACACAGGGCACCCAGAAGATGTGCTTCCTCTTCTCCATCAACTTCCTCCCAGCCGCCTTATATGATGGTTTGTTGTCAGTGACAACCTGAACCACATTGTCCTTCCCCATCTCCTCCACCACCCCATCCATCAGAGAAAAAATGAAGTTGGTATTTTTCATCTTCCCAGAAGCATCTACCGACTTCAAGAATGTTGTCCCCTCAGAACAGTACACCAAGAAGTTTATCATACTTCTCTTGGTGATACCTGTACACCCATCGCACATAATTGTGCAACCCCTCTCCTTCTACACCAACTTAAATCCATCCATCCACTCTTTCAACTCCTGGACCTCCTCATCCAGGCCAACGTCATATATGTGTCTGCTGCCCGGGGCTTGCAAACCCGGTCCAGTCTCACCCACGGCATCCACCATCGTATGGAAGTAGGGGCTGGTGACTGCATGTGCTGGGATGCCTGCATCAAGTTAAAAAAAATTGGGATCAGGCTAAAATTAAGTTTAAGTAAATAAAACACACATAATGTCAATTTTAATTTAAAAAGTGATACCTGCATGTAAAAACCATTTCACAATGTGGCGAACGGCTCTCTTTGCAGCCATTCCTGTTGCCTTCACCCCTTTCATTGCCTGTTTAATCCCCATCTGCCCAGCACTCTGTTTCCTAAATAAATACTCGTCACTTGGTGTAAATCGAGTGCTGGTAGAAGTAGAACGACGGTGTGGCTCCTGTCTCCTGGGGTCAGTCTCTCGGTCCCAGTTCGAGGTCGGGCGAGCCGATGCTGATCGGCCTAAAGTTGGGTCAACTCTGGACCCAGACCCTTTTGCTCCCCTCCTCCTGTCCTCCTCCTCAGCAAATGCACGCTTGCTAGCGTGCCTAGCACGTCTAAGCTCGGAGTCTGTGGACTCGTCCTCGCTCCCTGGCTCCGGCTCATCTGGTGCCTTCCCCTTGCCTTCCCCTTCCCTTCCCTAACAGCCCGTTGAGAGGCTCTACCTGTCATGTAGCCTCTCATCTCCTCACTCTTCTCCCTGGGCACCTTGTCACATTTCTTGACATTCCCACCTGTTCCGGCAATATGTTGTTTCAGCCGGAACACCCCCTCGTTCATCTCCTTCTCACACCATTTGCACTGTACCCTCTTCCTGATTGGGTCTACCATGTGCCCGTGTTCCCAACCCACGTCGGAAGCACGTGTTGGTGCTGCATCACCTTGATCGGCCATTGTTTATATCTGCAAAAATTGTAAACAATGCACTAAAAATGAGTAGATAACATAAAAATTGATTTAGACGCCGTTCGGGAAGCAGACAACCCAAGTAACACACCATTCGATATGTTGGGTTACGTATTTGCCGGAAATGGTCGTAAATTAACGTACGGGATATCCGGAATTTTTCCGTGCAAAATGGACTTAAACGGATAGATCAAAACTTGGACGGATTTGTTCGGTCGGAAATCACAACGTTTAACGACGCTCGGACTCGTCGGAAACACGTAAGAATGGACGTACGAAGTTGTCGGCGAAGAAATCTTACCAAAAATCTTAGAAAGATCGAAGAAGAGGTTGATTCGAGGCTGGTCCGAGCTTGAATCGGCGGAATCCCTTGAAGACGTTGCTTGGAATCGCCGGAATCGCCGCTGGAATCGCCGGAATCGGTGGAATCGGGCCGGAATCGATGCTTGGATCGATGGAATCAGCCGGAATTGACGCTGGCAGCTGGGATTGAGGCCGGAATCGCCGGAAACGCGCCGGAATCGTTGGATCGAGCTTCTGCCGCCGCGGGATCGACAGAATCGACCCTCGCTGGTTGATTCCGGCCCTAAAAGGGCGGAATCAGTTCGATTCCCGGTCCAGAATCGAACCGGGAATCGAACCGGGCCGGTTGACCTGGTCTTCCGACGGAATTGGTCGGATCGACCGATTCCACAAGGAATCGGTCGGATCGATTCCGACCGATTCCAGGCGATTCATACCGATTCCGCGGAATTCTTCCTGGAATCGGTCCTTCCGCCAGGCCGATCCGATTCCAGAATCGGTCGGAATCGGACTGATTCCGCTGATTCTGCAATCCATGCATAGGGGTTTCCATGGCGTCGAGGCATCATGGAAGCCAAGTGATGGGCTGCTATGGCCAACAAACCTCATCGGCATCGAAGGTGATGGTGGCCGGTCTTAGGGGCTTTACTTACACGGGGAGGGGCTTTCGATGACAGGCTTAGCTCGGGTGGCCGTTCATGGGCTGGTCGAGTCCGGTGATGTCCGAATAAAGGGGGAGAGAGAAAGAAGAGTGGGGGGAAAGGCACAGACCACCTAAAAGAAGAGAAGAAGAAGAGGAAGTAGGGAACAAACAAAGGGACACCAGGTCGAAGGGGAGGTCAAGCCATGGTTTGCATAATCAACTGATTTGGATCGGAATCCAAGGCCTGGATGATCGATCTAGATTGATTCCCGTTGGAATTGGCCTGGATTGTGAGAATCGACGTTGGATCACCCGATTCTCTAGAATCAAATCGAGAATCGGTCAATCTAGGTCAATTAATCAAGAAATCTTTAAGTCACGGACCTTGTGGAATCAGGTCTAATTTTGGACCCAATTCCGATTATGAGGAGAATCGATATGAAATTTCACCCCTACCTTGATTCCCTTCCCCCGACGATTCTAGGGCTCCCTAACTCCCCTTTGGTGATTCCCCTTCTTCCCCCCTCTGGTGACCGCTCTGGTGACCCCTCTGGCAAAGGCTTCATACCCCTTTTGAGGTATGTTCTCCCCTCTCCTCCCCCTAAATTCACGGTGAGGATGAGGATCCCCCTTGTTGGCTACCCCTGAAGGAGCATGAAAGATACCCCTTAGGAGGGGAATCGGTCGCTTGTAGCTGTGTAGTCACCCCGTCCCATCCCTAAATAGTAACCAGATAGTTCACGGTTGGAGGGGGGTGAGGGGGAGTTGGGAGGGGGTGGCACCCCTTAGCAGACACCCAATGATGCAATTGTTACCCATTCGGGCGACTGTTTTGCTATCACCCTTTGGATGACTTCATAGTCAGAGCGAGGTGAGGGGGAGCAGGGAGGGGTGGGACCATGGGAGGAGTCCAATTGTTGGATATATTTTGGATTTTGATCTAATTTTTTGTGTGTAGAAAAAATGTCAGATGAGGAGCAACATGTCCCTGCACATTATGACATTGGATGGAAACACAAACATATGTTAGCTGTGAACAAGAAGAGAGTCGAATATAAATAGTTGAGAAGGAGATGAATGAAGGTGCTTATTATGTCAAAAAATATATAGTTGGGGTGGGTGGGAACGCGAAGAAATATGACAAGGTATCGACAGATCTCAGAGAAGAAATTAGAGCATACTTAACCGATTGAGCATCACAAAGGGAGATTCGAATTGAGCAAAAGATAAAAATTGCATGATTAGTTGCTTGGGCAGCAAGACACAAATCTCATGGAAGAAAGTAGGAAGAAAGAAAAGTCGGCCACATAGGTGAAGGTGTCTTCATTAAGTTTTGATGATGAAGAAGCGCAGATGATAAAGAGTTATGCATGTAAGTAGGGTTTAGGCTCGGGAAGATGAGGAGAGAATGAGGGTAGGCGGATCTTTGGTTAGACATTCAGATGTGGATCCTAGTAATGGCATCAACCATAGTTTGAATGTATGGACTAGTGGTTGCATGTGCTAGAATGGCACCCATACCAATGGGGGGGGGGAGTTCAATCATCCCCAGGGTGACTTTTCCATCAGCCAAGGCACGAGCATGGTTTGGGATTTCCGGACAAGGGGAGGAGGGGGAGAAAGTAGGGGGAGGGAGCCCTCCTACTTGATAGGAGGGGTGGATTGCTGGGGGGATGCCACTGTGAAGGGGTGGATGCTGGGAGCTAACCCTAAAATCAGGGAGAGGGGGAAGGGAAGTTGGATCGGAATTGAGCCCGATTCCAATTTTTCTGGACTTCATATGGAATTGCCCAATTTTGATCCAATATGGCTGTTTGCGGATCCAACTGATTGGGGCCGATTCCTCCGGGAATCAGTCTTAGATAGGCCTGCCGATCTGATCTTGGAATTAGTCGATCTCGTTCCGAATTGGCCGATTCTGCAATCTATTCATGATGAAGACATCATTAGTTTTAAGAAAAAAATTGACAACCATTTATATGAATGGAGATCGTGTTCAAGTTTATCGTTCCACTTCACTTTTGCGCTGGGGGTCAGAGTGCCTGGTAGACGACAATATGCATATATCTTGAAAGGCAGTTCCGTACTCTTTTGTGTCATCATCTGCATGGTTAAAGTTTAACTTAATCTTCACTGTTCTTTCACCTATTGCCGTAAGGCCCAGAATTATCCACCCACCCGCTACGGATGATGATTTGTCATGATACCTTACAGTACGATGGAAATTGAATGGTTACTTAACCTGAGATGAGTGAAGCAAGAGTTTAATTTTATGAGCATGAATACATTTATAAATCCAATGACATAATCTTATGATTGTCAACTGGATTTGATTAGAGTTTTTTTGATAATGTTAAACATGAGTATAAATTGGGGTTATGGTGGTATATTCTCATTTTGCAGCATGAATGAGGTAGTACATTTGAATACCCTACTAGGGTGTTTGGTTGCATGTTAAATTGAGTTTTTGATACAAATTTATGTTTTTGTAATAAAATTTGTTAAAAGGTGTTTGACAGCCAATATAACACATCTCCCCAAACTTGTCAATTTTTCGGCATTGGCTAATTACAATTTATTTTAATACAACTTTTTCTCATGAAAGTATATAAGAACTTATTGTGCAACCAAACACCCTATAAATCATAGTTCAAGGTCTTGATAGCTTTTGCGAGATCAAGTGAGAGGAGATAGGGTGGCACTTCAAGTTCATGAACCTCCTATACCAGCGTAGTTAAATAATTTGCAAGGGAGTCAGAATGGATCAAGGGAAGAAGAATTAAACCTATCTTGGTTTTTGTGTTATGGACAATACACTAGTGTCGTTAATATGTTCAACCTTGATTTTATTCTTACTATTTTGTCTTTTTATATTAACCAATCTTTGCTGCTTGGCCTTGCTTCTTCTGCTCCTACTCCTGTTATTCGTAGAAGGTTTTTCTGTTACATTGATAAAGTTAATTGAATAGGATGGTCTAGCTCAGATATTTCTTTTATTCTTTTTGCTAGTTTGTTTGACTATAGCATCCAAGTCGACCTATCATTGGTATTGATGTGTTGGTTGATGCAAAACTGCATGAAGCATGCAGGAACTATCTCTATTAGATTGTGAACCTGTATTACATAATTCATGCCAAATGATGTTACCTTGATCATTGGTTTCTGTCGTTTTACAGGAAGCTCCAGTTCTCGGAAAACCTACAATTTTTCTTCCAGGCCAATCTGGGTAATATCATTTCTTAAGTTTTGTTGTTTTGTTTTTGCAAGTCTTTGTTTAGTCCCTCAACATATTGCCAAAAACTCATGATTTGATTGGTTCCTAACTGGTCCATTCAGTTATGGAGAGCTTAGTCTTGGTTCAATGAAAGCCAGGTGCTCACAAGCTCAACAAATTCATTAACAGCCTTCCAATAATGACTTTTAGTGCCTAAGGTTTTGGGGCTCAACTGTCTGGTAGTGCGATGTAACCTTATTTTTTAACTTGAAGAAAAAAGTTTTGGTTTGTTTCGCTTTGACCACTATGAAAATATGTGGTCTATAGAAATATTAGCGAATTAGGTGGGGTATTTATACTTGGGAACTCACAAAGTGGGTTCCATAGATTGAGTGTTGACATAGAGGTTACCCTATCACTTAGACAATCTGATCAACATATTTGGGGACTGTTTTGATGGAATTTTGGATGTATTGTATTTTTGAGTTCTATGGGCATCTTTTGATTTTCTAGGTATCATCTTCCCATGGCACTCTTTATTTTGCATTCTTCTTTTTACCACATCAACTATGAACTCATGATCTCATCCGATATCATGAGGTCTGATATATCTAACCTCATTATGCTCTTGATCGGCCATATTTTTATAAAGCGCACATTTCCCAAAATGTCAAGTAAAATATAATCAAAACTCTAGATTCTTGTAATCTTGAAGTTGGGGAACAAAGACTGTGCATCCTTAAAATTTCTATGCAAAACAATTACATGATAAAAAGTTACTTCTTAGCACATCTGTGATCTACCTTAAAAAATGTAAATTCAGGAAAAAGGAGAAAACATGAAAAAAACTTTCCTGCAGCCGCGGCAAGTTCCAGTGGTGGGGGTGGCAAGTTTTGATGGCTGCTTTAGGAATCTCCTGCATGCAGACTGAACGAGAGACGATCAGGACTCAAGCCTTGATTGAGGCCCAGATTGGACTGGTCAGGACTTGGTTGATCTGCACCATCATGGCTTTTTTTAGTGGATCACCCTGAATCAGGTGATTCTGATCCGAATTGGATGATCCAGGCCTGATCCTTGGTGGTATTACTTATGAAAAGGATGTTTCAAGCTGTTTGATACTTGTGGGCTGTTAATTGTTAATACCTTGTGCTGAGTGGACAAAAAACTCTGGTTTTTGGAATGGCATCATTCCATTGGCACAATCATGATCCCAAGATCGCAGTCGGCTGCAAAATAAATTGAAAAACGAATTGTGAAAAAGGAAAAAGTCTAGAGAGACGGAGAACCAGCAAAAACTATTATGAATCACTTATATGTAGAAATCGATATAATTAGGAGGCACCAAAAATATGGAGATTCTGAAAAAAAATAGTAACTTGTCAATCAAGAAGTAATAATGAGCTTGTGAATCTGAGTAACTCTTTTCTTCTGTTTCCATGGTGGTGAACGGTACATCTTTTTGATTAAATGTAAAAGACACCCAAGTTGATAGCAACTGGTTATAGTTAATTATTAAATATCATGCTATAATTGACAATCTTTCGTAGAGTATCAGAATAGTTGATAAAATTTTCACAGTATTTTATCTCTTCACTATGCCAACATTTTTAGAATCGGAGTCACGCCTGGTTCTACCTGGTGCAAGGGGTTTAGGGTTTAGAAATGAGGATTAAAAGCAGTCTGGCTTGATCCCCAATGGAGAGGCACTCCTGATCAGTCCTTCAGAAATGAGGATTAAAAGCAGTCTGGCGTGATCCCCAGTGGAGTGGCAGCCTGGATTTGCCAGGATTGACATTTACCAGCAGAGGAGGAGCGGTTGCTGCCCCTCCAGCTTCCCCACATTTACTGGGCAGGTTAGGTTACTTAGACCCGATATGGGTCGGATCCTCCAACTTCAGTTGGTGGATTCCTGTGCAAGTTACTAAGTTGACAGATCTGCACAGTTAGGGCAGGGAGGTTGCATGCAGCAGGGGTGATCTTGCCCTTGCCCTCCACCTCCTTCTGGCAATCCTACCAAGATTGACCCAGATAAGTCCAGGATAAACTGATCTAGGCCAATCCCAAATGAAATCAACCATGGGATCTGGCTCCCTCTGGATCAGGTCGGTACCTGCTGATGTCAATCAGCTGATTCTGCAAACCATGACCTGGTGTTAACCTGTATGGGTTGTCTGATGTGTTTATTTATTTATTTTTGTTTTTGGGATTTTGATACCTGCATTACTGTAACTTTAACAAGTCTTCATGGATGTCTCCTTTGTGAAGTTTAGTCTCATAAAATTGTACAACTCCCCTGTTAGTGTCTGCAGCAAGGTAAGAGGGATTGGATCGAGATTGGGAGTCGATAAACCCAGTCAAGTTCAATCGACATAGCCTCATATTGGACGATCCACCAGGTCAATATTTAAAAAAAATAACTGGAAAATTAAAATGTTTGAGATCAGTCAGTCCCTGTCAACATAAAGATGATCTTGAATGGAACAAGCCAATCGCAAGAGGATTGCAGAATCCTTAGTTGGATTTGCCTGATCTTGAGCTTCAACCAGCTTGTCCTAAGTTGGGCCTATCCACCTAAGTCCTGTTAGGAATTGGGGATTGGATCGGCTTGGCAAAAGTATGCTCAAACAGCAACTTTTAACGACACTCACATAACGAATAGAGACTTGCAAGAGGGAATAAAATGATCTTTTTCATGTTGTCATGGCAGTTGCTTGAGTGCCAAAGTGGTCTGGGCAGAGTAAAGCACCCAGCTGCTTTTTGATGGTCCAATAGAGCACCCGCTCAGGGCATGTATGCGCCAAACAGCCCAAATTGGGCTCTTAACCACTTCAAGTGGATTGGATCTGCTTATGAGCCCTGATCCCCCCCCCCCCACTACCCTTGAACACCTATTCCACCATATCTCAGCCTTGCGGCTAGGGTTTGTAGGATAGGAGCACTCACCTTCGTGGTGCTGCCGTCTTGCTGCTTGCAGATACCCCAAACAGGTAACTACTGCCGCTAGGAGTTTTTGGTACATTCAATTTTTTTCACGTTAAGACTTATTTTAGTATATTCATTTTCTGAGTGAAATGCCAACTTTTGTGTTTATATATTCACTGTTCCTAAGACTTTTTAGTTATATGACCTCACTAGTCTTATTGCTTAAGTGGACACCTTGTCGCTTAAAGGTCAAGGGTCTCTTAGTCATCTCGGTCGCTTTGACACCCTGACAACCATGATCTTATTACCTCCGTTAACCATTGGGCTGGGGTAGGGAGGGACTGGATGGATGAGTCATATAGAGGGAGGAAGGAAATTAGGGGTTTTTTGAGTTGATTGATCAGAATAAGATATGGATTGGTATTTTCTGCAGAATTGGATGATTTGTATCTGAATGGGACATGGGCGGGCATCAGACATGGCCGAGTGGGGAGAGGGAGGGACTTTTGGTCATGGGTCATTTGTGTTGGCTTTCCATTTCTGTCTGCACCCTCATGTGTTCAGGCAATGCACGAGGGCATAGATAGGTGGGGTGCCACATCCAACCACAACTGTCTATTTGGGCTGTCTTTCACTGTTCTTGCTATTTGTAGTAGCAGCACTCAAAAGTTCTTTTGTTTGTCTGGGTGAAGCGACTTTTGATTGGGACTGGTAGCCGTGGGAGTTATCTGCAACATGGTAGGGGAAGGTGCATAAAAGTCATCTATATCAAGGTTAAAAACATGGGATTTCTTCTCAGATTACTTGACCACGGAGCTATTCATGTATGTTGATACTGATCTGGGTTAGGTTGTTTCTAGCCAGTGCAAGCTTAAGCAGGTTAGGTATTGACCCTAATTTTTTTTTTTTTGCAAGAAAGAAGAAGAAGAGAGGGGAGCTGGTTCTGGCTAGCTTCTTATGTGCGACGAGAAGAAAGGACCAGGAGCACCCTCTTGTCACCGCAGCAAATCTATCATGTGCACTGTTAGAGGAGGAGGGGGAGCCGATGCTGGACAGCTTTCTATCTGTGATGAGAAGGGCCAGGAGTGCCCTCTTGTCTCCGAGGCAAGAAATGAAGGTAATAAAGAGGAGAAAAGAAAGGGGGCACCTTTCTGCATGTGAAATCGTTGGGCGTGGATTTTGCCCCAGCAGTCAAAGATGGTTAAATCAGTTTGGTGTCTTAAAATGCATTGTCTTGAGAATCGCTCTCTCCATGCCTCCAAGAAGTGAGATCACCCACATGAGATCTATACAGATGCCTTTAATTCTTTATTTTCCACCATATGTTGCCAACTCCAGCTTCAAAGATGTATATTAATGTGAATGGCCTATTTCATTTATATTCTTTCTCATTCTTTTTTCTATGATGAATTCAATCAGGTGACTTTGTTAAGCTTTCACATGTTGGCAACTCTATTATTGCATCCGTCCAAAGACTTCTATAGGCTTTTTTTTTGTTTGTTTGAAGGTGGCAATAGTGGAATTTTATTAAAAAATGGTGATAACAAAACAAAGCCGACTAGTGTAGAGAGCATAGAAGAGGGCTGAGAGTGTTGCCCTTCTACTGAGATTATAGGAGCACCTTAAATAAGATGTGCTTTCTATTTACAAAGTCTAGAGGAAAGGAAATAGTGAGGAGGAATGCATCCAACCATGGAATGCGATCTCCCGAGAATCTCTCGAGATCTCCCGAGAATCTCTTTTCTTCCGTGCGTCCGAGAAATGAGATCGCCGAAACGAGAATATCTATGTAGTACCTGTGATACCTTGATCTTTTTCTCCTATTATTATCCCCAACTTGTTAGATGATCTTGTCAAGGATGGAGGGGTCGCGGGTCGCGACCGGGTCGCAGGACCCCCAGGCCGACCCGGTCGCGACCCCATTTTTTAATTATTTTTTTTGAAAAATTCAAAAAATAAGAAAAATGCGAAAAAAATCTGAAAAATTACATAAAAATAGAAAAAATAAATGACATGATTTAAAAAATAATATATCAACTTTATTCCAACGTGACGTGTTGTACACTTTGTAGGTAGTTGATAATATAGGCAGAAGACATCGGAGCAGAGATTTGCACAGTTTGCAGGTGGATTGTACCAAGAAAGAGCACAGGCCCAAGCTACTCAGGGCTTGTCCCAGGCGGATGTGGACTTGGAATATCTATTCCAAGAAGAACATCCACTTGCAGCATGGGTGGAAGACAAGGATGCTGAGGGAGAGCCAGAGTTCGACCCGAACGACAGATCATGGGCCGAAGGAGAGCTTGACAGCGTCCTTGGTGAGGATGAAGACATGCAGGAAGCTGAAGAAAGTCAAGTTCCGTGCACAGCTCCACTTCCTGATCCACCCCGGACTACAGCTTCTCCAGAGAGACATCCAGCTCCGCCCCCGGCCGCTACAGCTCCTGCTCGGATTCCAGTTTCGGGTCCTTCTACCACCACCACCACCAAGAAGACTGGTGGATTATTTAGGGCTTTAAAGAAAGCATGCTTACCTTCACAACAAGCAAGTCAAGGAGATCCTACATTGAAGAGGAAGAAGATAAGTATCAAACGGCGACATCATCTCCTTGACACCGAGACCACTCAGCCACCTTCATCAGATGAGGATGAAGAAGAATTTGTGCCACCCACACAACAACAGCGTACAGGGGGTGGAGGTGGAGGTGGGGGTGGCAGAGGTGAGGGTGGCTCTACTAGTAGTGCTCGGACGAGTGGAGCGAGTCCGGATGATTTGAGTGATAAAAGACACTCGTGTTCGAGTGGCGAGGGCGGCGGACGGTGGACGAGGTTGAATGTTTTTGACGAGTTTGCATCTTCCTATCCGCAGCCTCGCCTCGGACGGTGAGCACGGCTATCCACCTCCACCATCTTTTTTACCTCCACCTCCGACCGATCGGGGAGTTTATGAGTTTACCGACATGGCCCGCCTTTATTTTCTTATGGATACGGGCCAATTATGACCGACCCTAATCAATGGAGATTTGCGAGAAAATCGTAATGACCGGGACAGAGATCCAAATCCGGATCCATCCTACTCGGACGTTACCATAGTTGGTGGTGATGCATACGTATAATGTATTTCTTTGTTTATTTCACGCAATGTAATATGAGTGGTAAGAAGAATATGTGTTGTACAATTTGTGGAGTTGGGTATGATTGTTTGTTTGGTAAAAACATGTATCTTATTTGATGCATGATGTGTTCTATTGTGTGATTGGATATGATATGTGTTCTATATGATTGATTGTTAATTTGTTATATGAATGAGTGTTCCCTATATTTTTTTCACATTTTTCCTGAGTCATATGTATTTTTATTGATTTTTTGGCGATTTTTCCATATTTTTTCGAAAAGTCAAAAAAAAAAAAACCGATCCAGACCGATTCTGGATCGGTCTGGCTCCATTGGAATCGGCCTGGATCGGTCCGATCCGATCCGATCCGGATCGGATCGGACCCCACCGATCCAGGATCCGATCCCGATCCGGCGATCCTTGGTTGATATACTATCCCCATGACATTTGGGTTGAGTACAAAGCTTGATACAAGTACACATGACGATCATATTCGTCAGTCCCTCGGGAAACTATCCTAAGATTTGATCCAAACGAGTCACCATAACTATAGGTCGATTGGATCGAAGTATCCGATGACTACACATAATTCATTCCACAGTACTCTTGATCGTATGTAGGGAACCAAGAGCCTTGGGATGAATCATACACATAGTCGGAGGCATCGTGGTATTCTGCTCCAACTCCATGGCTCCGATGACCTCCTCTACCTTGTGGCCTTCTACCATGATCGATATCTTGGGTCGCATGAGTATATTGCTCATCGCCGGTAAAACGTAACGACGTTGTAGGAGATATGGGAGGATCTGAAGTCCCTTGTACTTGTAAAATGTTCGCGCCCCCGTATCCAGCACCATCATCGCTGCTACTCTTTGACGACGAATCCTCGGACGTCTGGTACTGCACTCGGATGTTCGGCTCCGGCGTATCTTCTCGATCGTCTTCGACCGTATCAGCATCTGCAATATCAAAAGAATCAGTCATAACTTGTTTACCTTTTCTCCTACTTTGCGTACCTTGACTAGTTCCTTCTCCGGTCTTCTGGCGCTTTGCTAGAGGGAGGAATCTGGAATTCTTCGGCCAAAGGGACATCGTCGAGCACTCCTTCAGCCCATTGTCGGTCTTCTGGGTTGAACTCCGTTTCTCCCAACCCTTTTCGGTCGTTGACCCAAGATTCTAAAGAGTTCTTCTCGTAGAATATTTGATCCAAATCGATGTCCTCCTCTTCAATTTGCGGCTCCTCGACCGAACGTCCCGCCGCCTGTGATATCCAACTTTTTTGTTCCATCTGGTTCTGCTTCATTCTCTCCAAATTTCTCAACTTTAACCTCATGTTGTAGTGACAATACACCAGGTCTTCAAGCCTCCTTGATGTCAACCTATTTCTTTGCTTTGTGTGAATTAAGCTGAATGTAGACCAATTCCGCTCGTAGCCCGAAGCCGAAGTGGTTTGACTTAGGACCCTGATGGTTACGTCCGCCAAGTTCTCGTACCCTGGTACTTTACCATGGTCCATTCACCAATCAGCTGCATAAATTGAATGTCTTACATTATTATCTAAGTAAACTTTGATTAATTAAGTGATGAAAAACATTTCTACGTACCCGGACTTAGAAGCATCACAGCTCGTTCAACTCTGCTCGTTCCAAAGTGAAAACTCCGCATTTTGTAATCATACATCTTGTTGCAAGCGATAATAGCCCGGTCGTCGTCACCAAGCAACCGTCGGATGACGCTCTTCACGTCATCTAATAACTCGTTCGTTGCCTTGAAATGTGGACTATAGCAGTACCTTGGGTTGAAAAAGTAACCTACGAACCAAATAGTATTAGTAAACAACTTATACATATCTGACATTAAAAAAAAAGATGAATGTGTTTAAGAAAATATACCTGCTGCATGTATAGGTTGATGTAATGTACGTTCCCAGCGACGATCTATAATATCCCACCACTTGGCAAAGTCGGACACGGTCTTGGAGATTTCTTCCTTCGCTCTCTCAATTGCATCATATAAATACCCCATGTCTGCTTTTCTATCTCCGTCAACTATCCTTAGTACCTTCACTATGGGTTGGACGATGTCTAACGTCTTCTTTACAACTTTCCAAAAATCTCCACTCTCTATTGTCTCCTCTACTTTTCTCCCATTTCTCTTATCCGATGGGTTACATCTAGCCATCCAACTACCCCAACCCGGTGAAATGACCATTTAAGTTAGAGCTCTCCTTTGACTCAATAAACTTTCTAAGGAAATATAGTGGGAGGCGAACCGGGTTGCACCGGGCCGTAACAACTCTCGCCCCTTGGTGAGTTCTCTCATAAGTGCAAGGACAAAGTTGTGGTTATAAATAAATGAAGAAATAAACTGGGCTAGCTTAACTACCCTGTCTATTTGAGGATCCTTGCATATATCCTCCAACATCAAGTCTAAAGAGTGAGCGGAATAAGGTGTCCAATACAACTTTGGTCTTTTGACCATAAGCATCTGTCCGGCCGCTTTGTATGCGGCCACATTGTCTGTGATTACTTGAACTACCCGGCTCTCTCCTATTTCTTTTATCACTCCATCTATCAATTGGTAAAGATACTCCGCATTCTTGACCTGTCCTGATGCGTCGACTGACTTTCAAAAGACCGTGCCGACTTGACTATACACTAGGAAATTGATCATTGTTTTCCTAGTTATACCTGTTAAATATAAGATATTAACTAAGTTATACGGCAAAGAATGTTTATACACTTAATATAAATGAGTAAAAGAAAATTTACTTACCGGTCCATCCGTCGGTCATTAACGTGCAACCTCGTTCCTCCCATATTCGTTCAAATGATGCCACGTACTTCTTTGTTTCTTGCACCTCCATAGGAAGATATACATTGTATATCTCCTTTGGGTTTGGACCAGGCACTCCCCTCCCGACGTCTGCGATCGTGTCGATCATGTTCTCGTAGTATGGTCCCTTCGCGGCATTCGCCGAATGCTGTGGTGAAAGAACCACCTTGACGTTGCCCGGCCAATCCTCTCCTTACATAATTTTAGGTTCTTCATCGCCGTCGTGATTGTCGTTTGACGTTGTCGTGGTATGGTGATTACGGGATCTACGGGACCTACTGCCGGGTCGTCGTCTTGTGTGAGATCATGAACCTCTTCTTGCGGTTGGTTGTTGGATCCTCTTCCACTTCCTCGACCACTCCCACTTCCAGACCCTTGACCCATCATTCGGCCGGTGCATCTATGGAACTCTTCGTCGGCGAATGATCTTCGACTTGCTTCCATTCCCCGTAAGAGGTCATCTATTTAAGAAATATTTAAGTATTCAACTACTTAATTATCTTTTAAAATAGAAGAATGAACTACGTTTATGAGTAACCCCTCTCATACCTTCGTACTCTTCGTCTCCAAAAATATCCGGCCTCTCTTGTCCGGTCCCGTAAATGTGTACGGAACGTCTCCCCGGTTGTTGCGATTCTTCTCGGACGGTCTCCTTATGCCGTTTGCTAGTTCCCTTCGTTTGCTCCATCGCTTGTAGGTGCCTACGAAATTAAACTCTGACCTCCGGCGGAGTCCGTGTGCAAGGAAGAATGTTTCCTTCATGCCTGCAAGATGAAATTTTAAATGATAAATACCACCGAATATTACTTTGTCGCAATATTTACATTGCACTTTTCTCTCCGCCATGGAGATCAAATTGCAAT
This sequence comes from Cryptocoryne crispatula var. balansae, assembly GCA_036172225.1. Lineage (NCBI taxonomy): Eukaryota > Viridiplantae > Streptophyta > Magnoliopsida > Alismatales > Araceae > Cryptocoryne > Cryptocoryne crispatula. The sequence continues at coordinate 25,305,779 of CM069932.1, forward strand.
GTAACCAAGCCGGATCACTCCAGGTCGCGCCGGTAGTTTGGGTTGTTTGGCTTGGAGAAGACATTTTTTTAAGTAAATAATTACTTAAGTAAGTAATTAACTATTTATAAAGCTAATGACGTTAATTAGTGACTACTAATGTAACTATATAAGTATAATTTTAATTATGAGAATTCCTCTCCTAACTAATTATATGATTAAGTAAGTAATTAACTATACCTTCCAACTAATGATGTGTTAAGTAACTACTAAACTAAATATTTAACTAATCTTCTAGCTAACTAACTATGTAAGTAAGTAAATAAGTATTAGAAAGAAGAAACTACTTAACTAACTAATCAATGAAACAAATATTAAATAAATACACTAAATGAACTAATGAAATGTTTAATGAAATAATCAAGTAAATGAAAAACAAAATGAGAGCAATGAGAGCAAAATGAGAGCTTAGGAGTGAGAGTGGGGGGGGTGGGAGTAAGGGGAGCCCCTTGGGGGCTTTAAATAGCCCCTGCGGGGCCGAATGGGGGGGGCTGCACCCCCCCATGACCGTTGGCAACGGTCATATGACCTGGGTCGCGCGACTCGGCCGGGTCGCGCGACCCGGTCGCCGGGTCGCACAACTCGCGCGACCCGGCCGGGAGAGTCGGCCCGGCCGGGTTGCGACCGGGCCGGTCGGGACCATTCCCGACCGGGTCGGGGCCGGGTCGCGACCCGGCGAACACTGGATCTTGTTAAGTTTCCTTCTTATATGGCCAATTTTAATATGGAATCCTTCCAAATATTCATCTAAACATTATTGTTTGATAAAATTTCATAACTTAATATTTTAATAACTATATATGTACAATTGACCCAAAATGTTATCAATCTCCTATCTATATTGTTCAAGATAAAATTTTGGTCTGACATAAGATCCTTTGTATGTCTCATGCTAACAATAGTTCACCATCTCTGTATTACATTTTTAATTCTCTCACAACTTATTTTAATATTTAATATGAGTTATCTTGTCCTTTTTAAAGAGATTATATGACATTCTACATCTAAACATGCACATTGATTGGTATTTCTAAGATCTAATCCCTTGAGATTTTTTTGAGATCTTTTATCTTCAATCTCCGTGAGATAAGATATAGATGTGAGATGGCAATCATTGGGTAAAGTATACCCTGCATAAATGAAATCCGAGATCCGATCTCCCGAGATTTTTCCGAGTATCTCACGAGATCTCCTCTTTCACGTTTCCGAGATGAAGCCGAGATCCGAGACGACAATCCTTGCATCCAACAACGGAAAATTGCCAACAACAAAGAAGATTATAAAGAGCAAATATAACCAAAGAGGGGTTAGAGATGGAGCCCTCAATTTACATAGAAAATATGCCTTATCTATGTTTTGTAATGTTATCAACACATTTTCAACTATGTTTTATAAATTAAGGTTTTTACATGGCTATGAATCTATGTAAAAGTGATTCAAATTGTCTCACAATCTTCTAATTTTTTAGGAGCTCTTTTATCTCGATGTTGCACGCATGGATTCGAGTTGAAACCTATTAATATATCTCCTATAGACAATGATCACCTTCTTATACCTCAATCCTGATTTTCGCTGTCAACTTGTTCAGTCTTGGTCTTTGTTTCTCATGCCCCCTTTTGAAGAGATTATTGTAATTTATTACATTTATTGGCCCAATCTCTAGGGATTTTCCACAAATCTTCTCTCCGGTCACCTTGAGATGGAGTCGAGATGTGAGATGACAATCCTTAGTTGGGTAGGAGAAATAAATATTAAAAAGGGGGAGGAAGTTGAAGCGTGCCTCTTGTTTGTGCCAGGATCGTCCCCATGGGCCACTAGTATTTAAAGCCCATTAAATGGGCCTAAAGAGGTCTTGCGAGGAAGCTATTTCTTCTTCAAAAATTATTGAGTTGGTGGACTATTTTTTGGGACGGAAATGTTCTTTCACTTTATAAACAGAGCCTCCACTGCTCACATTTCAAAGAGAGAAGAAGTTAGCCGAAAGAAGTTACATGAAGAGCTTGAAGATCTCTCCAAGGTGAGCCAAGAAGAGCCTTCAAGTGATGAAGAAGCTTTACGAAGTGCACAAAAGATACAAGTCATCCTTCATCATTATGGTGTTCATAAGTGGAAGATAGAACAATATATACATGAAACATGACATACAAAGTTCGGTGATATGACCCTAAAATATTTGTCATACATCAAATCATGATATTTAGCGTAGGAAACCCATAGTCCAAAGTAAATATTATACAAATTTTATACAAGTATTGACATTTAACATTAGGAAACATATGATCCCAAGTAAATATTATATGAAATTCATGCAAATCATTATGTTTAATTTAAGAAGCATATGATCCTAAGTAGATATCATATCAGTTTCATACATCAAAATTTACAGAAATAAGTAAACATTTTATCAATTTCATATAAATAATAATATTTAATATAGGAAATACATGATCTTAAGTAAATATGTCACAAGTTTCACATAGATAGTGATATTTAACTTGGGAAAGACATGATTCTAAGCAAATATCTTAGGAGATTTATACATCAAATAAGTTTTAGCTTCTGAAATGTATGATCCTGAGCACTGATGTTATGAATACCAAGTTGAAGAGGTGCATGATCCTTAAAAGGACACATGGCCCTAGGTGCATGTTGTTTCGAAATAATTAAAACACTGGATATAAGGGCATACAACACCTTACCATCCGAACATGGTTGAGATGAATCGTTAAAAAACTTCTGATGTTCAAAGATGTTTGGAAACAAGTTGTAGCAACATTGGCCATCAAGTCAATTGATCGGTTGCCAAGTAAACTGGCCATTAAAGACTGATCTACTACCAAGTCAAGAATCAATTAATCAAAAAGTTGGGAATTGATCACCCATCAAGTCGATAGTTGACCGGCATTAAGGCAGGAGCTAATTAGCTCCTTAAAACCAGAATTGGCCAAAAACTTTGTTCACAAGGCACCTACTAGAGTCAACTAAAGTTGACCGTGTTCAAATCAAATCGATCGGGCACCAAGCCATCAGTTAACAAGAGTTGATCATGACTAAACCAATTTGATCAGGCACCGAACTGGAAGTGGCTGTGAGTTGATCTAGGTCAAATCTACTGAGCACCAAATCAGAAGTCAACATGAGCTGATTAAGACCAAACCAAATCATTTGGGCATGAACGTGGAGCGGTTGACTGTTGACCGAGGTTCAATCAAATTGGCCAAGTACCATGTTAGGAGCAACATGAACTGAAGCATATCTATCAGAAAATGGACTGGGATCAAACGAGAGTTGATAGAGTTCAACTCCCGATGGGCACAAAGTCAAGAGTCAACGAGTGTTGATTGGGGATGAACCAAGTTGATTGGGGACTGGACTGGGGTTAATTAGGGATAGAGTAGGGATGAACCTAGTCAACGGTATCAACAGAGAGTTGACTGAGGTCAAATCAAATATACCAAGCACCAAATCAGGAGTAAATGGGGTCAATTGTGGCCAAACAGAGTGGACTAGATACCAAACTGGGATCATCAAGAGTCATCAATGTCAAATCAAATCAATTGGACTCAAGCTAGGGATCAGCCAGAGCTGATTGAGACTGAACCGAGTGCATGGGCACCGAGCCGGCATCAAATAAGAGTTTACCGCAGTCAATAAAGTCAACATCAGCTATCAAATCAACTGATTGATCGTCAAGTCAATCTACCATCTGTCTAATTCAACTAATGGGCCACCATGTCAACACAAGCTATCAAAGTCAACATTGGTCATCAAGTTGACCGGCTGCAGTCACTGAGTATGCATCAGCTATCTAGTCGACTGACCAATCATCAAATCAACAACGACCATCAAGGTAACTTTGAAACCTCAGATTTTCATTGCTTAAAAATATCAATTTTCATTTCTTTTCTATTTTATTTAGGAAAAATATTTTTGATTAATATTTGGCTTAGCATTAACTACTATGCAAATAGATGATATCTCATAGAAGTATTAACTAATATGATATGCATAAAAATCTACATGTTGAGATTTTGGTTCATTAAAATATCTTTGGATCGGAATTTGCGAAGTTCCGATGTTAATTACTTTCTCGCATACCCTTATTAATGAATATAGCAACTCATAACATGGAAAACATGTCCACAAAACATGATGGAGTTATAACCCCATAAACTCAATGGAATGCAAACTTTAAGTTTGCTTTGAGTTTGGTTTATGTTTCGTGAAGGGGCATTTTAAGATTCTGATTCTAAGGATATGTTTTTTAATGGATTATTTACATTTTTTAGTCTGATCCTTGAGGTCTAAAATGATCATTAGGTTCTATGAAAGTCATAGATTTAACTATTATTTTCAAGGTCTTGTCATAAAACATTGTTTTTGAATTTTTGAGTTCATTTAAATCCAAGGTCTAGAATAGACATATTTCAGACTCAAGTTCATGTTGGAATTTATTTTTTGATCATAAATCACCATTTCATTTTATTTTTTTATCAAAGTCAAGCCTTTAGACATGTTGGATTCATTATATCCTCCATCAAAGTTTTTGCACGATAGACTTAGCGAAATTCTCAAAAAAAATTGATTTATATGGTGTATCCGATTAGAGCATGCTCATTGCATTTTTTAAGTCTTGGCATTAGGTAATTGGACTTAGGAGTTTGATTTATATGCTAGGATTAGCATCACATGACATGAAGATCGAGTCATACGTTATTCATTCAAGCATGATAGGGACCATAGGATTTAGAGCATATAAGGTGGTCATCTCGGCCATCCCGATGCTCAGATTCAGTTTTATATGCCTTGGATGATCATATGGGTTATTTTGCATCATTTTTCATTAGCCATTCAAGCATTCAGGTTTTGGGCATGGGGACTTGAAAAATCATTTCTGACCATTAGATTTGTCTTAGCATATTGAGCTTAAGCAATTCATGACATTTTATATCCGAAATTTTCATTTGAGATCATATTTCGAGCATCAGATTTGGGAAGCCTGTTATCATGTATCTTATGGCATCCACAGCCAACATTCTTTTAGATCATGCTAAGAGAGGAAAAACCTGGAATTGACGTATCCATATGATCGACAGTCCATCAGATCTGAGAATTGATGCTTTAACATCATGCAGTCATATTCAGATTTGACATTGCACATATTAGCCATGATGAGGTTAGTCATTTGGGTTCAGTTACATTGCACATTTTAGCCATGGAGAGTTGCCGTGTTTGACCTTAGACGGTTTTATGGTTTATGGATTTCTTATTCTTATGTTCAGATTTGGCATATTCTTATGTTCAAATTTGATCTGATTGGCATGAGTTCAGTCACCTTTCATTTATGCATTCATTCATCCATAATCCGACTTCGACATTTTTCAGATCTGAGGAGGTGTCGATTAAATCTGAAACTGATAAGGTGCTTCGGATCCTATTGGAATATTTGGAACTGTTGCTGGTTCCATATCCAAGATCATCTTTGATTGATATTGATGGGGGACAGACTCAGACTTACATAAGAGAGGCTAACTAAAACGCAAAAACAAAAGTCTGACTCCCAATCAGGTTCTAGGTTTTCAAGTTTCTTTTAAGGTTGATCTAATTAAGAAATTTTAAGTTGGTTTGTTAACTCTTTTAAAACAAATCAGAATTAGTAGATCGCCGTTTTGAAATTCTCTTGAGAAATTTTGAAAATCGATTCAGACTTCCGACGAATCAAATTTTAGCTTATCTGGAGTCAATTCCCTCTAAATAACCTTGCCAACAATCCAACAGCAACCAAACAATATTGGCTAGGACCTATTTCCGCACCAGACATGGCATCTCGATGACGAATAATAGAAAAACAAAATTATATTATTCAAGGAAGAGGGTTTAGAGGGTACCTCCAAAACTAGGTGTGGGGAAGAAGTCTTCGGTTGAGAGATAGGTGCCCCTTTTATACACAATGATTAATCAATAGGTACAAACCCAAAATGACCCACACCTCGCAGGGTGGTAATAGATCTACAAAAACAATGTTAAAGGGGTGCCTATCTTCAGGTTGACAGAACCGCCATTAACTCCAGGAGTCAGCAATGTCCACGTTGATAGTTTACCTCATTGTTTAAAAATAAGACTGCAACATTTTTCTGACTGCCTTTAAACAAATAGAAGGGAGTATTGCCGATAGTCTCAGAAAATTCTCATCACTGCCAGGGAATTAGGGAAACCAGTTTGACTCCTCAACAGTCATATGTTCTTCAAGAGAACTGAAGCTGACAACTAATTAAAGTTACCAGGTATTGTGTTAATTGGTTTTTTCATCATTTCCCGATTAAAAATGTAGGCATGAATGAATGATGCCTTAAGTTTCAGCTCCATATAGGTGCAACAGGAATGAACAGTTTCCATCGGGACTAGATTGGAACCTGATGTAATATCAAAAATCTCTTTAATTTTTTTTAATTTTGGAAATTTATTTTATATTTTGATTTGATTTTGATTTGATCTGACCTTAGCATTGAATTTTTAGGAAAATAATTGATATTCCATAAAAGTATTAGCTAGGGGCCATGATATAACTTATCTTTAAGTTTAGTTTGAATTAAATTGGATTGGTTTATTAAATTGGGTTGAATTTAGTTTGTTTGAATTGATTTGAATTTTGTTTGAGTTGAACTTGATTGATCTGAATTTTACTTGTTAATTGCTTTTGATTTGGGTTGAAGTTGGATTTTCTTATCTGTTTAAGTTTAGCTTAATTGAATCAATTTTATTTGGGTTGCTTATTGAATTAAGTTTGATTTGATTAAAATTTGATTGGAATTGATTTGAATTAATTTAATTTAGCTTATTAAAATTGTTGGTTGAAATTCGATCTGTGGATTTCAATTTGATTTGAATTGAATCTGGGAGATTATTTTTTTGAATTTCATGAATTTGATGTTTTCTGATGTAAGAATTTGAGATGTCTGGTTTTTCTTTCATGTGACTTGCAAGTTTCAGGTTCATGTGAATTGATTTGGGGTTTAATTGTCTTGAATTGAATTTGTTTATGGATTGTTTATTAATTTAAGTTCAGCTTGTTTCTTAGGTTAACTCTGTTTAGTTAAAGTTAATTTGTTTTAAGATTTGATTTGGAAGACTTAATTGATTTTCTGTTAAGTATCTTGCTTTGGGTTTTGATTAAAGTTTCGATGGATATTTTGACTTGAATGTGAGTCATTTGGTTGATTGATCATGATTTAGTATGACTTGAACTCAAAGCTTCAGATCATGATTTTCATGTATACTCCCATTTTTATGACTTCTTTTATTTGATGATACCTTGTCTGGGGTTCGGTTAGAGCTTGCAGATTTCGTGGGAGTTAAGATTTCAAACTTTTGTTACCTCACTGGTTCACTTCAAATCTTGATTAGGTTCTGACTTAAATGTAAAGGATTTGGCTATTCAGCTTGATGGATGGCCGGATTTGAGTTGATCAAAATTCGGTTTATATCTTAATTTGGATTGATTAAAGTCTTTTGAATTATTTGGTTTGAATTTGGTTAAATTTTAATTTGAATTCATTTGAGAGATTTCAATTTGTTGATTAAGATCGATTTGGGTTCAATTTGAGGATTTTGATTTGAGTTTAATTCAGTTTAATTGACTTGAATCTGTTTGGAATGGAGTTGAATTTTGATTTCAATTTTTAATCCCACAACTTTTTATTTTACATATTTATGCAAGTTTCTTCTGATTTGGTGTTTAATTGATTTGAATATATTATTAAGAGTGGGGTGGATTTTGTTTTAACTTGATTGATGTAGGTTTGATTTAATCTTACTAATCTGTCATAAAATTGGATTGGTGCATTAACCAGGATTAAGATCAGACTTTAATTAAAGCTTGATTAAGGCTTTGGCGTCACTTGAAATTTGACTACAGTTAACCTATATCTCTTGATTCTGCATGATTTAATTTAGGTTCACAAGATCTTCCTAGGTTTCAGGTTTGCTTGATCTTGTTTCAAGTTGTTTGACAAGGCAGTGAATTTGTACAGTTTGTTCGCAGACCCCCTCACTTATTGAAAGTGTGTCGATTCAGATTTACTTGAATGATGTTGGTTGATTGGTTCGGTTTTAATTTAGCTCCAAGCCTCCAACAAGTCTAATTCACATGGATGTTCAACAGATGGTTCAAATTTGATCAAGGATAGCATTGCTTGATTACCTCTCTGATTTGGTCTGGCAAAATTTATAGGATTTAACAGTATCATGTTGCGGTTTGGCTCAAGTTCGACCCATGGACTCGACAGTATTAACAGGTTTAAGTACATTGAAAACCCACTGATCTTGATTAGGATATGACTGGGAATTTATTTGAGCTTAGCAGGATCAATGACATTTGAAGGTTTGAGACCTATATTCCCTACTGTCGACTTAAATCTGGATTGGAGTTTATGATTTCCAGAAGATGCATACTCTCCTCTCCTCTCTTTCTTCCCCTCTGCCAAGTTCAGCAACTTAATTGTTTGTTTATGAAGATTTTATGCATTCCGGGCTAGGCTGACGTGCAGCATCTCAAATTTCAGTCTTCTTTTTTTATGTGTGCTTGCATTCCAAACAATTTCATTGAAAGACTATTTATGTTCCTGATGTCATCATCCGTGCACAGAATGTGCCATCTCATTGTTTGAAATCAAATTACAAAGTAAGCAGAGAGCTGGCATATATGTCATAATTCCCATAAATACAGATCATGTCCTCTTTGGCCTTCGATAGGCATTATGACATTTGTCTCATCAACTTGACATTGAGCATAGTCCGGCCTTTGCTAGGCATATGGAGAGAGCTCATGTCGACCTTTCATGGTATCTTCATGAGTTGATGAACTGTCTGCTGCTGTGAATTGGTAAGATATTGGGGTCCTTTTTTTATAGACCTTTGGATGTCTACCTTAAGAAGAGGGTCAAGAGGTGGGTTTAGAACCGGCCTCTTGGTTTCCCTTTGTTTTGAATTCTTTTAAGTTAAGCCGAAGCCATGAGGTGAGTTTAGAACCGGCCTTATGTTTACCTCAGTTTGTTTAAATTAAATAGAATTTTATTTATATTTCTGTTTATTATTTATTTTATTATTATTATTTAATTAATTATGGGTCAACATGTGGGTTTAGAACCGACCTCTTTGTTACCCATTTGTTTTGGATTCTTTTAGATTAAGCTGAAGTCATGAGGTGGGTTTAGAACCGGCCTTATGCTTGCGTTGGTTTGTTTAAATTGAATGGATTTTTTATGTAGATTTCATTTGATTGTTTATTTTAAAAAATTTACTTGAGTCCCGTTGTTGAAGCATTGTTCATCCAAGTCAAATGGGCCCACGGCCCATTGCCGCTGCCTACCTGTTGGGCCTCGTACCAGCCTCCTTTTTTCACATCCTTTTTCCTGTGGGCCCCACCAGCGGTTGACCCGTGGGTCAACAGTTTCACCGCAGAAAGCTTCTCGCAGCAGGCTGCCGGTTCCTCACACGCCCGCGGCCCCTTTTTCTTTTTTTTTTCTTTTTTTATTGCTGGCACTATTTATATGTCCCCCTTGACAGCGCCGGCGCCCCCTCCGGCTGCTCCCGATCGCGACAGAAGCGGAAGACGAAGAGGGCCTTGGCGGCGAGCCCTTCTCCAGCGACGCTATGCTTGGAGTTTGGGGCTTTCGGTGGTGTTAGGGCACTACGAAGCCACCTAGAGAGGAATCTATCGTGCTTCGACAGAAATAGCCGGCTTGCTTATACTGCGGGAAGGAGAACAAGAGGCCGGTGCAACCTGAAGGAGAGCTCGACGGCATTGTAGTAAGGAGGAGGAAGAGCCAGTGGTGCGTCTAGAAGGAGATGAACGGCTCTACGGTAACCCTTCCTCTATCTGGCTTCCGATCTCTCTTCCCTCGCTCTCCTGGCTACTCTATTTTTTCTCTTTCCGGTTGATCGATCTCTCCCTGCCTCTATCTGGCTTCCGATCCCTCTTCCCTTCTCTTTTTTTTTAAGGCCTACATCGACGAAGATTTTATAGGCTGCATAAGCCTCCTGTTTGTTTCTAAGTGGGACTCGAAAGCTCCCGTGGTGTCCAGGATCCTATTCTAATCAGATTGTGATTCTCGGCGGGCACTATGGAAGGTCTTTCACGCACCTTTTGCTACCCAAGCCTACTATGGAATTGATTCTTATACCTTTTAAATTTAGGAGAACCCGTTGAAGAAGGATTCTCAATCTATTGACTTCGGCAGCATCTGACCAGAGATCAACTCCCCTTGGATGTGGGAAGGTCCTCTTCATTCTGTCGTACACTTCTAATTTTTCTATTTTTTTTCTTATACCTCCCTCCGACTGACCCTCCATTGCTAATAAGTTTGTTCACTTCAACTCCAGCTGGAACAATCCATTTCCACTATCCAGACCTTCCTCTTCCTAATATTCTTCACATCCACCGGATTTCTTCTGTGGTTCAGGATTTTTTTCAACAAGCTATCGAACTTGTAGTGTACCTGACCCTTTCTCCAAGTTGAGACGATTGTACGTAATTATGGGGTTAGTACACGAGCAGCGGATTTCTTTGACAGCTCCCCACCTCTAAGGAGGCACTATCTAGGGACTGAGCTTTTCTTTAGACTAACGAATAGGCCATATCGACTGATATGTCCAGTCAGTCATTGGATCCTTAGTTATTTGGTCTCTATGGACTCGGTAACATAGGGCAGAGTAGACTGTCATGGAAACGATTTTTGATGAGTTCCAAGTGGATTGGAATCAGCCGATTCCGGTCCCAATTCGACCATTTTGAGCTGATTCTACAAGGATCTTATATGGATTCGTTCTTCAATAGTAAATTGGATTGATAAAGGCCAATATGGTTCAAGAATAGGCCGATTCTGATCCGGACCAGTCAATTCTACGAACTATGCTCTCATGTGAATCCATATCTCTATGTTGAGATTGCTGCTTAGGACAAAAAGGATTATCCCTCTTTTCCACTGATCTTATCATACAAGTTTTTCTACTCGTTTGTTTTCTTTGTTGCATTTGCTACTTGATCTCTTCTTTAGCCTCTATTGTTACTTTCTTGCATGCAGTCATATTGGTTTCTAACCCTGCAATGTGTTGTTTCAAATGATATATTCTTCCATTACAGTTTTTCTGACAAAAAGTACACCTCACAAGATCGCAGTTCTTTCAATCCACTAAAATTCTATACTTCTATCCGACATCCTTATATTTGAGAGGATATCTTGTCATAGAAACTTAAGGTTCTCCACTTGTCGCCATGGGGACAGGTTGTTTGATCTTCACGTGATTGAGATATCTTAAAATACAACCTAATTTATTTGAAGAAATTAACATTAAATCAAAACATTAGACTACTTAAAAAATTTAATGTATAAACAATAAATGATGAAGGCCATATTGGTGTCACCAATCAGATGCATATGTTTGAATCCTAAATTGGTCCCAGATTAGCAGTGCAAAATACCTACATTAAACCAAGTTGTCAGAACAAAAAACCAAAATGAATATGCTTTAACTATAAAGAATGTAATGTTATTCAGTCCACATGTTTATAAGAACAAAAAAAATATAAAATCTCATCTCTAACAATAATGTCACCAATCAAATGCATCTTAACCGGTCCCAGACAAGTGATGCAAGATGCCTACATTAAATCAAGATGCTAAAACAAAAAAAGAACTAAGTGGAAATGTACATGTTCATGAAGAAAATAATGTTCTCACATTGCACATGTTTAGAAGAAGTATATATACATAACTCACTTCTAACCTCTAGGGGGTGCTATGGAAGAATGAAAGATTTGGGTTTGTGAAGAACCATAAAATTGACACTACGGACAATACAAAATGTTTAGAAGAGTATAACGATAGAAGATGTGAAGAAAACACAAAATTCACCTCCTTAGTTCCTGTGTGCAACAAAAGAGGAGATAATGTAGCATTAGGAGGAGTTGAAAGCATAGTTTGCATAATCGGCCAATCTGGATCAAGATTGGCCGATTTTTGGATTGGATCAGCACCTACCAATTTGATATTGACTTGGAGGACTGATTCTAGATTGATTCCTAGAGGAATTGGCCTGTATCAGTTGGATTGGCTGATTCTTCCAGATCTGATCAGGAATTGGCTGATCCAACAGATTCCAATGGGATCTGGAAAAATCGGAATTGGGCACGGTAAAGGGGAAATTGGGCGACCCCCTCTCCCCTCCTAACTCATGTTTTAAGGTTCACTCTCTTCCCGATTTTGGCTCCTACCTTCCCCCTTTGGCATCCCCTTCATGGCTGCAGGGGCTCCCCATCTCTGACGAGGTGATTGCCCCCTCCGGTCCTCCCCTCCTCTCCCTCCCCCTAACTCTTCCCCATCCCTCGGTCCACCCCTTGCTAGAAGAAGGGAATCCTGCTTCACCTCTTCCGGCTTGCACCCTCTCCCTGCCGGCTGGCCGGCCCCCCTTGTTGCCTTACCCCTTTCCCCTCTTGATCCCTTTGCCGTAGCAATAGCAAACAAAGCACCCGATGCAAGACCCTCCTTGGCCCCAATTCTTCCCACCCTTAACCACATTCACCTCTTTGGGTGACTTTCTCAATCACCTCGAGCTTGGACCCCCCCTTTAAGTCTAGGACCTCTGGGTGCACCCCTCGAGCCTCCCTTGTTCACAATTCACAAATCCCCCTCATTAGCATTTTTAAATTTTTATTTAACATGAGTACCAATTTTATGTTTGACGAGGAGTAGGTGTCCTGCACTTCATGATGTTAGATGGGAAAAAATTTTTGGTAGATGTTGACAAGAAAAGAGTGAAATGTAAGTGGTATGGGAAAGAAATGAATGAAAGTATTTACTATCTCAGACAATACATATGTGGGATTTATGGAAAATATGACAAGGTACCAATAGAGGTATGATAAGAAATGAGAGGTTATTTAACCGAGAAAGCATCACAGAGGGAGATATGCATTTGGTAGAGAGCTAAGTTGCATGATGAGCTACTCGGACGAAGAGACATAAATCTTATGTCTAAAACCCAGAAAAGGTAAAGAAAATGCCCAAGTTGAAATTGATGAACCAAGTTCAGAGAATGAAGAGGAGATACAATTTTAGAGAGCAATACAAATAAGGAAGGCAGCGACCTAGCCTATGGCATTCAGATGTGGAAGTACTTGTTCTACACCTCAATCAAACAGTGATGGTGAGTCTATTAGTCATAGTCAATTCGATTGACGGACACGTCCATATATAAGCATCAAAACAAAAGTAAAAAAACAATAAAGCGGACCTTCAAAGAAGTTAAGGCAACGACATAGGATGCAAAAAAAGTAGTCTAAGCATATTTATAAATGGTTTTTGCATGCAGGTAGATCAACTCTTGCACTTCTTTTATATTTTTTTATATGATTTTGAGCAGACATTAACAATTGTCTTATTTCACATTGATGTAGGTGTCACAACCTATGCAATTCAGATATTAAGCCAGAGTATGAGTTCATCGTAGTGTGAGAGAAATTAGAGCACCTTTAGCCTTATATACACAAAGAATGAACAGGTTGTAGAGTGACAGATTAGAAAAACTTGTGTTATATCATTATAGTATGCTATTGAGAATCAAGGACATCAAAGATCGTCAAAAAATTTGAGAAGAAAGGTTTGCAATATTTATAGGTGGTTCTTATGAGCAAAGATACGAAGTAGGTAATCAAGATTGTCACAAAATGATGTTGACTTGAATAAATTTTTTTCCAAAAAGAACATCTACTTACAACATGAATGGAGGATTTACATCATCTCCATAGATTGACTCAAATAATCGTGTATGGGCCGAAGGAGAGTTTGACAGTGTACATGGTGAGGATAAAGAAATACAAGAAGCAACACACCTTGATCCAATTGAGGTTCTTGCTCTAGTTTCCCATGTAGCTCCAAGTTTGGGCAATTCTACTAAGAAAATTTCACAAAATAAAAATTTGAAGGATTCAAATTATTGAGGGTCCACCAGCCCAATATTGGACAATGTACGTAAAAAGAAGTGGAGATAAGGAGGAAGCTAATTGTCAAGCGAAGAGTTGTGAGTTCCAATGATAGTATCTAAGCATCTTCTTCAAACGTTGAAAAAGAAATTGTTCCACCAACTCAATTGCAAAATGTAGGAGGTTCAAGTGAAGATAGAGGTGGAGATGGAGATAGAGTATCAAATACCACTACCACTGCATGCACCAGCACACATACTAGTGGAGCATGGGTTGATGATTTGAGCTAATGACAATATTTCATTGACTGAAGTCAACGTTGGAATCAAATGAATTTTTTGATGAGTACACAACTCTCAATTATCTACATCCACTTGAGGATTTGTAGTTATATATTCCACCTATAACTTCAACGCAGGACAGTGTGTGATTTTTAGTCAGATGGCTAAATCGTTATTTTCATATAGATACTAGTCAATCATGATCGGTAATTCTCAATGGAGCATCTCAGAGAATCCATACAACGAGGTCTACAAAGGTTAGCTCCATTGACATTGATAGTTGGAAGATATCTTTTGTATTGCATATCATTTGTACCACGTTGTTTCTGTATTGAAATGATCAATGGTATTAACTTATATTTTCTCATTTTAAAATCTCTTATGATGGCATGAAAGTGTTTTAGATGTTATATTTTTAGTTTTAATATTTTTGGATAGTTTCCTATTTTTATGATTTTTACTGATATTTATGAATGTTTAAGAATGAAAAAGCACAATTTTTTACATATTCCTCCTCGAAGATCTATCGGGTTTGCCAATTCGATCCCAATCCAGATCGGATCACTGATCCAGGTCCTGATTCCGATACTGTGAATTTTAGTTGGAGAAGATAGCGGCAATGGTAGCGTCAACTGCTGGACGGTGATGGCGTCTGTGGCGGGTCCTGCCAGAACCTTTGCATATGAATGTGGGACGGCATGAATGAGCTATAATTCCCTATGATGGATTTTGATAGGATAGAATTCACTTGACCCTTGGTAGGTGCGGGATATTCTTTCCAATTTATCCTTATTAATTAAAGGACGGTATGTTAGCATGAGAATATGCATGACCTCCCCTTAAATTAATATGATCTACCTCCCCCTGCAGACAGTTTTATAATCCATACTTTGAGAGTGGGATGGAATATAGCGGGGGCCTAACTTAATAGGTTGTACCCACGTGCCTATCCTTCGGATTGAACACAATGGGGCCTAACTTAATAGGTTGACTTGACTTAATAGGTTGTGCCCTATTATTTTTGTTGTTCAATTGCATTAATTTTGGTGTCCAATGGCACCAAGGGCCTGATTGGTCTTTATTGGACCTTGGTGGCGTGCTAGAGCTTCGTGTTTCATTGTTTGGAGGTGCTTCAGCTTGGACTTAATCAATTCTCTGCTTGTTGAACAGATCTTGCACGCTTTCTAGCTTTCTTGTGCACTTTCCAACCTTTTTCTTGATCTGCTCGGGCAGACATCAGAGTTTGGGATATTTTTCTGATTTTTCTGAATCTGTCTGGACAGATTCTGAATTTCTAAACATTCTGCACTTTTTGGGTATGCTGCTGGTTCTCTGGGTACTATCTGCATACTCCAGCTCTGGCACTTATCGGTTTCTTGAATGCTGTCTGTGCAGTTTCCCGGTATAGGTTTCTGATACAAAGATAACTCTGGATTGGTTCCAGGCAGAAATCCTGATGTTTTGGAGCTGCTCTGGATTGATTCCAGGTCTGATTTATGAGGTTTTGTGGACTGGTTTTGGGATTTATTTGGGACATAGTTTTTGTTTCTGTTCGGGAATGGTTTTGATAGCCAAAACAGGGGCTTGGATGGGCTGTTACAGGTCCTGGAATGGGGTATTATATCTGCAGGTCGATCATGGTTATGCAGCGCGGTTTTAGCGGACTGTTTTGAAGGTAAAGAACAGGTCTGGACTGGTTGTTTCAGGGTAGTTTCAGATCTTAAACCTGCAGGTTTAAGGGAGATTTTACTGGTCTGAACAGATGAAGTTCTGGGCATATCCAGGGCCATGCAGGGACTACACATAGGGCCCTATATGGATATGTTCAGAGGCTGATAACAGGCCATGTTTGGGGCTGCGCTGGGACATGAACAGGGGGATGAACAGAGGATCTTATAGCCTGTTTCAGGGGCTGAACATGGGACAAAACAGGGACTGCGCAGAGTGCCACCGACAGGTCTGTTTTAGGGTATCCGAGCAATGGGATTTTCTGAGGTTTTGAAGGTCTGAACTTGAAGCTATGCAGGTCCTGTATGGGTTTCTTTTGGACTTCTACATACGCTGTCTGCAGAAGGGCATAAACAAGGGCATAGGTCTGGTCTCAGGCACACATCTCAGCCCTTTAAGGGCTTGGAAAAGGGGGGTTTCCCATCCTTCCCTTTTTTGTGAAAATTTTTTATGTTAACAGCCATCAATCCAATATATTATTATTTTACTTTTAATTTCCACCCTTTTTATCTTCTAGAATTCAAGAAGATGAATAACGTCTTCTGTGCCTGCCCCTGGGGGGGAGGTGGTCTTGTGTTCAAGCGAAGGCTCGAACACCTCACCCACTGTGCTGTGGGATGTCAGTTGGCCACTGGGCCACATGTTCAAAAAAAAAAGTTGAAGAACTTAATGCCATGAAGGACAAGAAGCATCTACTTACTTGAAACTGTCAAAGTGGTTCTCTTAGGGTCCATTTGGGTGTAAAGGAAAAAACAGTGAAAAGATTTTACATAGGATTAAGTTTTCAGGGAAAAGGAAATACTAATCCCTTATTTGGTTCATATGAAAATGATGTTCAGAAAATAAAATTTGATCTTTCAGTTACTTGTAAAATGTTTTCATTACATTTTATCATTCAAGGTCTAAAAGACTTTTTCAAGCTAATTTGAACATATGAAATCAAAAATTTCAAAAAGTTTATCTTTCATAGATATTTACGTTTGTAAAATTAATTTTATTTTATTACTTACTATTCTTAAACTAGTTGGTACTTTAACTTATTAAAAAAAAATTTAAATTTTTTAAATTTTATATATTTTACTTATCAGGAATCGTAATAATTTGTATTTTTAAATATGTATTCATAACTTTAAAAATTCTTAAATATAATTTAAATAATATGATTTTAAAAATAAATATCTTTACCTAAAATATTTTTAAGTGTCATTATTTAAGCTTTTTAATATTTTTTACAAAGGTATCTTTATGGTTTTAGAGAGAAAAAGAGGATGTAAGAGGAAGAAGAGAGATAATATTAGATATATTTTTATTATAAAAATAAAAAATATTTGACTTATATTATTTAAGAATGTTCACATGGTGAAGACATTCATCGGTAAAAATAGATTTTAAATATTTTTTAGTATTTTTTAATTTTATAAAGATATATTTTGAAATATAATAAATTATGTTAATTAATATATATAAATTTGAGATTATAATATATTAACCTAAAACATTGACAACATTTATGCCCTATCACAAATGTTGTGTAACCTTCGCTTGCAGAAAATGGTATCTGTAGAAAAGGTACGGATACCATACGGATACCAAGAATCAAGATATCATTTTGGTCAAAGGAGTACCCTTTCTGTGACCGTATTATACACAGGTAATCAAAGAAACAGTATGATCAAGATATCAAGAAAAGCTGGCCCAAGCAGCTTCTTTTACGTGAATCCAAGTGAACCCTTAGTTAAAATGAAAATTGTACCCGCTGAAATATAAATTGGACAAGGAATGTTCCATTGGGATAAAGAGGGAAAGTACTTATAGGGTGTTTGGAAGCTCTTTTATGTTTGAGACAGCCTTTGTTTTTGAAATCAGGAACACTTGATCTCTCAGTTTTAAATTTAAGACCAGAAAAGCACAACTCTTTTATGTTTGGCAAAACTGTCACCAATTTTAAAATTGATAGAACAATGTTTGACTGTGTTTAAAATCAAAATTTTTATGATACACCTTAAAAATGTCAATACAAATAAGAATCATAACTATTTAACATCAACTAAGAGATGTCAAAAATGAACCATATATATCAATTTCTTAACTCTTTTTCAAGTTGGCGTTGTTCTGAAGATCTCTCAATATGATGTGTCTCATGTCTGATTATGTTCCTTGTTTTATGATCAATCTCTCCATTTATTCTTCTGCAGTAGTGTCTTTCAATTTCAACCCATGTCTCATTCTCCCCCCAAGGCTTCTACCGCACAGTGCTCCCCACACCCCCCATCAGTCGTGCATCCGCCCAGCATCCTGTCACGAACCAGCATCACTGTAGCACCCAGCCGCATCATTCCCGGGGGAGGCCATGCTCGCGGCGGCCAACCTTGGTTGGGACGTGATGGAGAGCCTCCTGGTTCACATCTTGAGCATCGTGGCAAAGGAGGCCTTCTATCCGGCTTATCTCGCCGTCGTCAGCACTCAGCCAATGCAAACCCCTCCCCCACAACTTCTACCGCACAACTCCCCCCTGGCCTTCTGTACTACTGCACAGCTTCCATCCCCCCCCCCCTGGTCGGGAAGCGATGGACAGCACGGCTCTCCCCTCTGCCAGGCTTATCACGCCGTTCTCGGCGCTGGGCTTATCATGCCATTGTCGGCACTCGGCCAACGCAACCCCCCCCTGCCACAACTTCCGCCCCCCTCGGTCGGGACGCGATGGACAGCACAGCGCTCCCCTCTGCCGGGCTTATCACGTCGTCGTCGGCACTCAGTCAATGCAAAGCTCCCCCCACTAGGCATCCCCCCCACTAGGTGTTCTGTCGCGAAACCCCCCCACCTTCTGTGCGGGGGTGCACCGAAATCCTGTCGTCCGCAGGCAGTCTGCCGATCGTTTGTCGGCATCCGTGATCGTCCGCCACGCGAGGAGTCGAGCGAGAGAGAGATATATGGGAAATTGTCTCGAGCGCAAAAGAGAGAAGTGGGACCTCGCAAGAGAGCCGGCTCTCTTCCGTAAATAAAACGACCTTCCCGTTGTTTTATTTTCGAAATAGAAGAAGCAAAGAAGTGAGACCAATTTTAAAAAAGGAGCACTAAAAAAGCAACCAAACACGGCATCTTCCCTATTCTTAAAAGTAAGGAAAAAGGAAGGTAAAAAATTCAAACCAAACACCCTATTAGTTTGCATCCTGCCTAGCATATCATCTGGCTGTGACAAGTGCAGTCTTTAGTGAATGAATCTTAATCTGGGCAATGCTGGATGTATGCATACTCTTTGCCTAGCCACGCTGTTTATGATAGTTGTCGATTCATGAAATTCTTAGCTGAAGATGCCTTAGTCAAGATACAATAACTGATTTAATTATCTATCCACAGTGATTTGCAGTCCTTGCTGGTTTCTCTTTCATAATGTACATCCGTCCTCTTTCTGTTGATGTAAAAATTAAAGTGCAATCAAGATTAGATGATGAAGTGGTTTGCTGTATAGGAAGACAAGGCATCCACTAAGTAGTGATTTGAGACTTATTATGAGAAGTTATCTGATCATATTCACTTGGAACTGGTTCTTAAATGTTTGAGACTAATCATGTTTTAATCTTATCAAGATTAGACTTGCACTGTCGTAATTAACTGCTACAATAATTTACCAGTGAAAGGAATCAATGGGCACAATGTGAAGAATGCTTTAAATGGCGCAAGCTACCTGCGGATGCACTTTTACCGACCAGATGGACATGCTCTGACAAC
This sequence comes from Cryptocoryne crispatula var. balansae, assembly GCA_036172225.1. Classification (NCBI taxonomy): domain Eukaryota; kingdom Viridiplantae; phylum Streptophyta; class Magnoliopsida; order Alismatales; family Araceae; genus Cryptocoryne; species Cryptocoryne crispatula. The sequence goes on from CM069932.1 coordinate 25,325,534, forward strand.
TTGTGGGATCCACTAAGGTAATTTACTCTCTCTCTCTCTCTCTCTCTCTCTGGTCATGATTAGAAGGCTTTATATTAAAAATACCAAATATTACATTGTGAAAGATATAGAAGAAAATCTTGATGAAATGTTTATCAAAATTTTAATATCTTTGTCTTGTTTATATCTCATTTATGGTGAACCATTTTATGCAATGTGGAAGGTGAGTCGTGAGTGGCGTTTAGGTCATCTATGAATGTAAGCAAATACATTCAGTAATCTATATAAAAGATGAAGTGGGTCTCTATTGTAATATTCTGGGATCTAGCTACGCATTTTCCCCTTCAAGTACTTGTGTACGACTAGTGATGCGGGACAAAATGAGAAAAAAAGCCAAAATAAGCTAAACAGGACCAAACTGAGTCTAGACTGAACCAGGTGAACTGAGTCAAATCACCCCAAGGTGGCCTGAACTAACTTGAACCTGGGTGAACTGGACTAAACCGGTTTGGGCCAGGCTGACCCGGGGTTGAATCATTGTGAAACAGGGTGAGAACTGCCTTGAACCATCCAGACCATGGAAGCTGGACCTAAACCGGGTGATCCTGGAAGCGCTGAACTGGGCCAGCTCACCCGGAACTGTAAAGTCCCTGCAACTGGCATTTCATGGGGCAAGGCTCCAGGTCCGTCTGTGCCGTACAGACAGTGCAGTGATAGTAAGAGGTCCGTGTTGACCGGCAGACCAAGATGGTGGGGTCATCCTGGGGAGGCGGTGAGGTTACTCTGGTGGGGACAGCAAGGTTGCTGTGGGTTCCATTGGTTTTGGCAAAGCTGTCCATGGTTGAAGGCACCCAAAATATGTTTCCAGACATGTACAAACTTATGGTCAAGGTTCACAAAATTGGTCGAATCGGATCGGAACCGGCCTATTCCAACTCAGGCCGGAAGGACCCAATCAAGATGGTATTCCCAGGTAATCAGTCGAATCGGTCTGAATTGATCTGATTCGACCGATTTTGACATCGAATCGGTCGATCCTACTGATTCGACTTAGACAACTTATGTCCCGGTCCGAATTGATATCAGGCCCGATTTCTTGATATCGACCATTTAAGACTGATTCTCGCGATAGGGGCTTCTAGGGCTTGCAATTCTAAAGGTAGCTTGGCGATTCCCCTTGTGTCTCTGGCAATCTCCCGTCAATTCCGGCGTGATCCAGTTGCTGCAGTAGCAATTCTGTTGATTCCATGTTGATTCCATGAACGATTCATGCAATTCAAAGGCAATTCCTCCAAGAGCTCCAGCAATTTCTCCCTTCAATCTTTTATTTTTCCTTCGTTGGTGAGACTCCTTTCTCGTAAACCTACTTCCAACGCTTTTTAAGCCCGAATTAATGCATGCATAACTGATTTTTCCTATTTTTCATGTTTTTTACCTCCAGAATGACTGGAACCACCCTGTAAATGGCCGAACAGCCCCCTTTAGGAGGTTGCCACACCGAACAGCCCCTTTGTCGGTCTCCCCTCCAACCAGTTTACTTTTTTCAATTAATATATTACTTTATTTTAAATTTTCAAGTTGTTAACGTTGCAAAACAAGGAGATTAAATGACGGAGCAAGGAGCCTCTGATGCACCGGCTTCTCATGACATTGAGTGAAAGCATGGTCACATAGTTGATATGAAGAAGTATAGGATATAGTGCAAGTGGTGTGAGAAGCAAATGAATGAAGGAATATTTTGATTGAAACAACACATAGCTAGGTTGGATGGCAATGTGAACAAAATGTGATAATGTGCATAGGGAGAGCAATGAGGCTACGAGGGCTTACCTTACAAAAAGAGCTTCACAGAAGGACATTTGGATGGAACAGAGGGATGAGGTATATGACAAGCTCGTGGAGAGAAGAGATGGTTACCCGACCCTTAAAAGGAAGGGAAAAGGGAAATCCAGGGCTATACTTGCGAATGAGGAGGATGAGTCTTCTACAGTCTCTAGGCTGAGGAAGGCGAAGCATACAAGTAAGTATGCACACAGAGAGAGGAGGAGATGGGGAAGGGAGTATGAGGCTCTAGAGCTGGGGATGTTTCATTCCGTTGTTCATAATCTAGCCGACCCCCGACTGGTGAGGGTGTGGGAGTATGAGAGGGGACATTTGGGACATATTGTCGTTCACGTTCCACACACTTAGCCACCGCACCACCAGTGTATGACCCTTATTACTTTAGGAAGCAGAGTACTTCTCGAAGGACATTAACGCAAGCATTCAAAGACATCAAAGCAATCAACACAACTGTTAAGAGATTAGTAAGACACATGGAATTCTAGGTCGGGACTTGGGTCGCAACTCGGGCCCGACCCGGTTGCATTTGGCCCCAACCGACCCTGTCGCGACCTGATCGAGCCAACCCAACCGGTTGGGTTGCGCGAGCTATGCGACCCGACAACAGGGTCGTACAACCTCGATCTACAATGATCAAATGACCGTTGCAAACCATTGGCAACGGTCAGGGGGCGTTGAGTCCCCCCCTTCTAGCCCCTAAGGGCTCTTCTTCCTCCTCACATTTTGCTCAATGCCCCATTGCTCTCTTTACTCTCAAATTTTGCTTTAAATTTTACGCTCTTTTCTTTTTTAATTACTTAATTCTTTCATTAGTTATTTTATTAAGTATACTTATTGAATAGTTACTTAGTACATTAATTACTCAATTAGTTTATTCTTCTTAATACTTATTCATTTAAATACTTAGCTAGCTAGATATTTAGTCAGTTCTATCGTTAAGTAGTTAATTAAGTAGGTAATTAGTTAGAAATTTTAGTTAGTTACTTACTTAGATAATTAGTTAGTCACTTACATAATTAGGAATTTACTTAAATAGGTAGTTACTTACTAACCAAATTAGTTTTTTAAATAATTGATTAGTTAAATATTTTTTTAGTTGAAGAAAAATGTCTTCTCCAAACCACACAACCTAAACTTCCAACATGACCTGAAGTGATCCGGCTTGGTTATATTGCAACTTTATCTCTATGGCAAAGAGAAAAATATAATGTAAATATTGTGACAAAATTATATTCAGTAATATTTATCGATTGAAATTTCATTTTGTAGGTATGAAGAGCAATGTTGCACCTTGCACATGGACTCCACCGAAGGTAAGAGTCCAATTTCAAAGGCATCTACAAGCAATGGAACAAAGAAAGGAAACTTCAAAATGGCATAAAAAGACTGTTCGGGAAGAATTGTCACAACTGACAAGACATTTCGTACAGATTTATAGGACCGAACAAGATCGTTCGGATATTCACTGAGACCAAGACTTTGATGACGGTACAATTGTATTACTCATAAGAGTAGTTCATTCTCTTATTTTATTTATCAATAAGTAGTTTTTAAATAGATGACTTCTTCTGAGCAATGGAAGTAAGTCGAAGATCTTTCGCCGACGAAGACCTATATCGATGTATCGGTCAAATGATGGGTCAAGGGTCGAGAAGTGAGAGCGGTCGAGAAAGTGGAAGAGAATCCAACAACTAACTAGAAGATGAGATTCATGATCTCATCCAAGACGATGACCCAGTAGTGGGTCCTGTGGATCCCGTTATCACCAAACTATGACAACGTCAAAGCACGATCACCACGGCAATGAAGAACCTCAAGTTGTGCAAGGAAAGAATTGGCCAAGCAACGGCAAGATGGTTCTTTCACCACAGTATACTGACAAATACTGCGAGAGGACCATACTACAAGAACTTGATCAATACGATAGCAGACGTCGGGAGAGGAGTGCCTAGGCCAAACCCAAAAGAGATATACAATGTATATCTCCTTATGGAGATGCAAGATATAAAGAAGTATGCAACTTCCTTTGAACGAATTTGTAAGGAAAGAGGTTGTATATTAATGACCAACGGGTTGACCGATAGGTAAATTTTTTTATAATAGTACATATATAAATATTAGTTTTAATATAACTTTGTTAATGTCTTATTCTTAATAGGTATAACTAGGAAGACGGTGATCAATTCTCTAGTGTACGGTCGATGCATTGGGACATGTAAAAAATGCTGAGTATCTTTACCAATTGATAGAAATAGAAGAAATAAGAGAGAACTTGGTAGTTCAAATAGTCATAGACAATGCGGCCACATATAAATCGGCCAGACAGATGTTGATGGTCAAAATACCAAAGTTGTATTGGACACCTTGTTCTGCCTGCTCCTTAGACTTGATGTTGGAAGATATATGCAAGGATCTTCAAATAGATAGGGTAGTTAAGTTAGCTCAGTTTATTTCTTCTTTTATTTACAACTATAACTTTGTCCTTACACTTATGAGAAAACATACCAAGGGCTGAAAGTTGCTACGGCTCGGTGCAACCCAGTTCGCCTTACACTACATTTCGTTAGAAAGTTTGTTAAGTCAAAGGAGAGCTCTAACTCATATGGTAATTTCACCAGGTTGGGGTAGTTGGATAGCTAGATGTAACCCATCGGATAAGAGAAATGAGAGCAAAGTAGAGGAGACAACAGAGAGTGAGAATTTTTGAAAAGTTGTAAAAAAAATGTTAAACACCGTCCAAACCATAGTGAAGGTACTAAGAATAGTTGATAAAGATAGGAAAGCAGACACGGATACTTTTATAATGCAATTAAGGGAGCGAAGGAAGAAATCTCGAAGACGGTGTCTGACTTTGCCAAGTGGTGGGACATCATAGATCATCACTGGGAACATACATTATATCAACCCATACATACAGCAAGAATATTTTCTTAGTCATTTATTAACTTTCTTTATATTTTAAATACATATAAATTGTTTACTAATATTAATAGTTGTCAAGGCGACAAGGCGTCCAAAGTGCCCGAAGGGTCTTTTATAACTTAGGCGACAAAGGCATAAGCCTAGGCGTTGCTAAGGCGGTAAGACGAGGTATGAAGTAGGGTGGGTTGTTTATGGCATTTTTTGAAACTATCATGGCATTGTAATACATAAAACTTGAAATTAAACTTACAAATCTAATCAATTGGTATACATTCGTAACCAAACTTGAATAAGAACAAAAACATAGTATGTACAAAAAAATATAAACTCAAGATAATTTAAACCAAATGAACTGATTAAATAATGTTAACATTGTTTGAACTTCTTTTCTTCTTTAAGAACATGTATAATAGTGTTCACAATATATTTGCAAAATACAAGCACAAAACATTCCACACTATCACAACATAAGGCTCTACCATATTGAGATAAATCAAATTCAAAACATTACAAGTACATCAAAAAAACACAATACAACTAACATCACTATTTATTAAGAACATAAGTAACATCAAAAGAGTACTTAAAACTTGAAAGTTGAAAGATAAAACTTTCAACATCATCAATTCATTTAAAAGTTGCAAGAATATTTAAAAGTTACATCATCAACTCATTTAAACCTAAACACAACATTTTCTAAGATGTAAACATCAGGTGCATTAGTTTCCTTATTTTTTGTCTTTTTCATGTGTCTCTTAACTCTCCCATGATACACCTCCATCATCATCATCGTCATCGTTATCGTCATCATTATCATCTATATCATCCTTTAGAAGCTCTTCAGCACAATTTTCATCCCTTGATGGTGTATAATGTGATGCACTTGATTGTCCAATTATTCTTTGAGGTCTAACCTCTAAAACTCACATAGCATCATCAACATCTTTCGTGTGAGATCTTCCCCTTCATTACTAAATCTTCATCTCCCTTTGTCACCCATTCATTTCCCCAATCTAGATCTTCAAAACAAATAGGATCATACTTTTGGGGATCTTTTTTCCGTGCTATAAATCTATCTCGAAGATGTCGATTGTATTGCACATATACCAAATCATTCAACCGCTTATGTTTCAAGCAGTTTCACTTCTTAGTATGAAGCTGAAAAAATGAATATAAAATCATGAATTAAAATATAAATCATTAAATGTAGATCAAGCTAGCTACATATATCACAATTTTAGAAATCTTACAAATTCAAAAGTGCTCCAATTTTGCTCACAACCCGACACTGTTGTCAAGGCGGCCACCTAAGCGGCGCTTAGGCGCCGCTTAGGCGGCAAGGCGGTTTACAATGCACGCCTATTGCCGACGCTTTCTTTCCCCTCAATAAGGCGTACGCCTTGGCCGCCTTGGCGAGCCAGGCGTACGCCTCGGCGCTTTGGCGGGCGCCCAGCCGCCTGGACCGGAAGAGCTGGCGAAGCGTTGGCCGGTTCTTTTAATTTGAACCGGCCGGCTTTTTTCAACTTGGAGACCGGCCCGTTTCAAATAAGCCTCGACCGGCCGGCTGTGGCTCCCGATCGCGAGGGCGGCAGGGCGCTGAAACCCTTCACGGCTTCACGGCGGACCCGGACGCGACGCTGGACGGCGGACACGGAAGAAGCTTGCAGCCCCGCCTCCGACAGCCTCCATTGCGGCCGACGGCGACAACCAGTGGTTCTTCTTCCTCCGGCGGCGGCTTCCCCTTTGTCCAGAAGAAGCTATTGCGTCTCCCTCCCAAACAGTCCTCTCTCTGCGGTAAAAGCTGTAAACTTGATTTTTTTTTTCTTCTTCTCCTTTTTTTCATTTAAGATATCATTGTTTAAATGTTTACCAAGATGTTTAAAATGTGTGATGGTTTAAAACTCTTGAGTGCTTATTTGTTTTTTGTGTACTTTAGTTGATTACTTTGCTTTTGTACTTGTTCTTCATGTCTTGAGTATTTTCGTATTTCTACTATTTTGTTATGTTGTGATTGTGATCATGTGTCATGATGTGGATTTTTTTGCATATTGCACTTGCATGTGTTGTGTTGTCAACTTTATTTTGCAGATTTTTAGAGGAAGAAATTCAAAGACTACAATTACATATCAATTGGTAATGCATTTTAAACTTTTATGAAAATTGTATTCTTGTTATATGTCAATTTAATTAATTCTTATAAGTCTTTAAATTGTTGTATGATTGTTACTTCTATAAATCTGTTTTTTCCACCCACATTTAGAGTAGATATATACATATATATGTATATACAGTACACACACATATATATGTAATTATGTATATATATAATTACATATATATCCTACCGCCTTGACCGCTTAGGCAACGCCTAAGCGGCCGCCTAGTCGCCTAAGCTTATTTCGTACCCTCCAACGCCTTAGGCGCCTTGTCGCCTTGACAACTATGCAACCCGATGAGCTACAACAAAGGCCTAAAACCTTAAATGCAAAAGCTCTCAACTCCGGTGTTTGTCCGCCATATTATATCCATCGATCAACTATATTGACAAAGAAATATTAACCACAACATGTTCAAATAATGTTAAACAAAAATTGCAATGATACTTATGCCCTTATGTGGATGTTTTTATAACGTGACTTGATAATGAATGATATATCAAATGTGCCTTTTGCTTCCATATAAGAGGAAAGTTGTTCATCTATTTTTTCTTGCAAATCAGAATCTCTCACAATTCTCTCCATACATGTGTAAAAAGCACATTCCAACTTGGCAATTGAAGCTGGATCTCTTGCTTTAGCATTAAAGTGAAACTTAAGATTCAGAAAATAACCAGTTAAATGTAGAGGGCGTTGCATTTGTACCTCCCATTGACGATCCATAATTTTTAAGATTGGAATATATTTTGTTTCCTTTCCCGTAAAGTTTTCAATAATTTTATGCTTTGCACATTCCAATGCAGCATACAAATAGCCCATTGCCGACTTCTCATCTCCATCCACTATCCTTAAAATTTGTAAAATCAGTTGACATGCTCTCAAGATTTCTTATACTCTATGCCAAAATTTGATTCGAAAAACAATGGATTGCACATGTTTTCTCATGTTTGTCTTTGCCCCCACACTTTTATGCCAAGCATCGGAAGAGAATAATCTCCTCAATCCTTTTTTTACCACATCATCATTTAATCTGTCCAAGGTGAGAAAAGATGTGGCAAACCATGTTATCCAGCACCTTACAAGTTCTTTTCCTTTTGTTTCCTTTCTCATGAAATTCAATAAACATGAGAGATTATACATATAATTAGTTACCTTCTTGGCTTTTAAGATTGTACTTGCTTAAACTTTCATCTTTTCGATATCCTCCAACATTAAATCAAGACAGTGTGCTGCACAAGGTGTCCAATGCAAATGCTTTCTTTTTTCCATTAATAATCTCGCAACTACAACGTTGTATGATGCGATGTCATGTCAGTCTCAATTTGGAGCACATATTGTTCGCCAATTTTTTCAACAACTTTGTCCAAAAATTCATAAATAAGTATGTCATCTTCTTTGCGGTCAGAGACATCTATAGATTCTAAAAAGTAGATTCCCTTTAGACAATTGACCAAGAAATTAAGTAATTTTCGTTGTCTTCTACTAGTCCAACCATCGCATATGATGGTACAACTACAAACTTTCCAACATTGCTCATACTCCAAACACATTGCAGCAATTTTTTCAACCGCTTTTTTCAGCAAAGGCACCCTCAAACTATGATAACTAGGAGGCCTACAACCTGGCCCAACTCAACCTGAAGATTCACACATGACCTCAAAACTTCTCAACTTTGTAGCATTAAATGAAATGCCGGCTTCATAAAACGAAGTGATTGTGTGTTCTTTAAACAATGTTTGCCCTTCTTTCTTCAATTGACTATTCAAAGTACTTTGATATTTTTTTGCCACTTGTTGCTTCAACAAAGTCCTCAGCCGACATTCTTGTAAAAGCATCCATTGGACCCTTATGTTTCTTGCTTTTATCCGGAAGTGAAACTAAATTTGTAGATTTAGTACTCCCACTTCCTTTTTCTCTGAATGTTGTATATTGCCCTTTTGGGCTTCTTTATCACTTTCAGAACATGCAAGAATGTCATTTGTTCTTGAAGATGTCATTTCTCTCTTCTTACTTTTATTCAACTAACTTAACCTCTCGTCGGCAATTTCCTTGGTAGTTTTTGGACATTTCTTGACATTGCTAAATCCTCCAATTAAATGTTCCCTTTGTCTCTTGATTCCACCATTTGTCACTAAGCCACAAAGTTTACATTGAACTCTATTCTTGTCCTTATCATCAGACCAATGAGCATACTTCTAACCCGGATCATTCGACTTGGCTTTCTTTTTTTCAGCAACATTCATGTTGATTGATCCTGATCCAGATTCCATCAATCAACCAAACAAAAAGTTTACCAGCTGAAGGCATAAAAAATTTATCAATTTAACACATTCTTATTATATAAATCGACACAAACAATCATATAAGAATAGCAATAGGCGGCGATAACAAAAGTTTTTGGTTTCAAACCGTAGCACAAATGACTCCGGCGGGGATTGAGAGGATTTCAACCCTATTACGTATAATATAACAATGTCAATACATCAAACAATGCCAATGTTATATGTAAAAAATATAAACATGCTTGAAGAAACAAGAACAAGAAAATTCGAAAATTATCAACGCATCGGAGATGTTTCAGCACGGAATATTTTAGGCATTCATATATAGAAAATGTATAAGAAGATTAAAGGCATCGTAATAGATGTTAAAACGATGAACTAGTGAGAAGAAATAAGAAGAATAACAAAATAAATAAAAAAACAAGGTTTTAGAGAGAGTTGGAGGACTGTAGGGAGAGTTGAGCCGGTTAGGGCTTCTTACGGAGATGAAGTCGCCACCGTGAAAGGAGGAAAAGAAGGTTGCAGGGTGGAAGGAGCTGCGAAGGCACACCGTTGGAGTTTGGAGGACTGCAGGAAGGGAACACCAAACACCTTCGTCGGGGGCGTCCGCAAACTTCGGGCTTGGGCGATCGAAGCGGCGTCGGGCGTCCACAGGAGCCTCTTCAGGTGACTGAATCGAGGTCAGGCGACCTGGGCCTCACTTAAGAAGTCAGCTCGATTTTTTCCTTGAACCGGTGGCATCGATTTGGCTGACGAATCGGGTGGACAACCGGACAAGGAGTCCAAGCGCTTGCCAAGGCGCCGCCTTGGCCACTCAAGTAGTCAAGGCATACACCTTTTCAAGGGGCAATAAGGTGGGCGAGCTAGGCGCTCTACAAAAGACGCCTTGTCGCCTAAGCGGCGGCACCGTTTAGGCGACTGCCTTGACAACTATGCTAATATTATTTGGTTAGTAGGTTACTTTTTCAACCCATTGTATTGTTACAGTCCACATTTCAAAGTAATGAACGAGCTATTAGATGACATGAAGAGCGTCATCCGACGGATGCTCGGTGACGACGACCGGGCTGTTATCACGTACAACAAGATGTACGATTACAGAATGCGGGTATTTTATTTTGGAATGGGTGGAGTGGAACGAACTGTGATGCTACTAAGTTAGAGTACATAGTATTTTTTTTCATCAATTAGTTAGTTAATCAAAATGTACGATATAAGTTTGTACCACAATCAATTTATGTAGCTGATTAGTGGATGGACTATGGTAAAACATCAGGGTACGAAGACTTGGCCGATGTAACCATCAGGGTCTTAAGCCAAACCACTTTTACTTTAAGTTATGAGAGAAATTGGTTTACATTTAACTTGATTCACACAAAGCAAAGGAACAAGTTGACATCGTAGAGACTTGTAGACCTCGTATATTGTCACTACAATATGAGATTAAAGTAGAAGAATTTGGAGAGAATGAAATAGAACCATATGGAACAAAGAAGCTGGATATCACAGGCGGCGGGACGTCAGGTCAAGGAGTCGACAATTGAAGAGGACATTGATTTGAATCAAATATTCTACGAGAAGAACTCTTTGAAAGCTTGGGTCAACGACCGAGAAGAATTGGGAGAACCGGAGTTCAACTCGAAAGACTGACAATGGGTTGAAGGAGTTCTCAACGATGTCCCTCTGGCCGAAGAATTCCATATCCCTCCCTCCCTAGCAAAGCGACAGAGGATCTGAGAAGGAATTAGTCGAGGTACACAAAGTAGAAGAAAATGGAAACAAGTTATGATTGATCCTCTTGATATTGCAGATGTTGATATAGTTGAAGATGATCGAAAAGACACGCCCGAGCCAAACATCCGAGTGTAGTGTCAAACTTCCGAGGATTCTTCTTCGAAGAGTAGCAATGATGATAGAGCTGTATACGAGGGTGGCACTGCTTTATAAAGACAAGGGTCACAGGATTTGGGTATATTTCCTATAACTACAACGGCTCAACGCTTTACCGGCGAGGAACAATATACCCATGTGACCCAAGACAACGATCATGGTGTAAGTCCATAACGTGGAGGAGGTCAATATATGCAGCGAGCTAGAGGATAATAACACGATGCCTCTAATTCATGGATTGCAGAATCGGCGGAATCAGTCTGATTCCGACCGATTCCGGAATCGAATCGGAGGATCCGATTCCCGGCGGAAGGACCGATTCCGGGAAGAATTCCGCGGAATCGGTATGAATCACCTGGAATCGGTCGATCCAACCGATTCCTTCGGAAGATCGGGTCAACCGGCCCGGTTCGATTCCCGGTTCGATTCTGGACCGGGAATCGAACCGATTCCGGCCCTAAAAATTTGTCCAAAAATTCACTTTGATATTTTTTTGCCACTTGTTGCTTCAACAAAGTCCTCAGCCGACATTCTTGTAAAAGCATCCATTGGACCCTTATGTTTCTTGCTTTTATCCGGAAGTGAAACTAAATTTGTAGATTTAGTACTCCCACTTCCTTTTTCTGCGAATGTTGTATATTGCCCTTTTAGGGCTTCACTTATCGAACGTACGAGAATGTCATTTGTTCTTGAAGATGTCATTTCTCTCTTCTTACTTTTATTCGACTAACTTAACCTCTCGTCGGCGATTTCCTTGGTAGTTTTTGGACATTTCTTGACATTCTTCAAATCCTCACGATTAAATGTTCCCTTTGTCTCTTGATTCCACCATTTGTCGGCTAAGCCACAAAGTTTACATTGAACTACCTTCTTGTCCTTATCATCGTCGAGACAGTGACGTCTAACCGGATCATTCGACTTGGCTTTCTTTTTTTCGACAACATTCACGTTGATTGATCTGATCCCGATTCCATCAATCGACGAAACAAAAAGTTTACCGGCTGAAGGCATAAAAAATTTATCAATTTAACACATTCTTATTATATAAATCGACACAAACAATCGTATAAGAATAGCGATAGGCGGCGATAACAAAAGTTTTGGTTTTCGAGCCGTAAAGACGGAAATGACTCGGCGGGGATTGAGAGGATTTCAACCCTATTACGTATAATATAACAATGTCGATACATCAAACAATGCCAATGTTATATGTAAAAAATATAAACATGCTTGAAAAGAAACAAGAATAAGAAAATTCGAAAATTATCAACGCATCGGAGATGTTTCGGACGGAATATTTTAGGCTTTCATATATAGAAAATGTATAAGAAGATTAAAGTCATCGTAATAGATGTTAAAACGATGAACTAGTGAGAAGAAATAAAAAGAAAAACAAAATAAAAAAAAAAACAAGGTTTTAGAGAGAGTTGGAGGAATTTGTAGGGAGAGTTGAGCCGGTTAGGGCTTCTTACGGAGATGAAGTCGCCACCGTGAAAGGAGGAAAAGAAGGTTGCGGGGTGGAAGGAGGCGAGCCGCGAAGGCACACCGTTGGAGTTTGGAGGGGCTCCGGGGAAGGGAACACCAAACACCTTCGTCGGGGGCGTCCCGCAAACTTCGGGCTTGGGCGATCGAAGCGGCGTCGGGCGTCCGCGGGAGCCTCTTCGGTGATTGAATCGAGGTCGAGCGACACAGGCCTCACTTAAGAAGTCGGCTCGATTTTTCCTTGAACCGGTGGCATCGATTTGGGCGACGAATCGGGTGGACAACCGGACAAGGAGTCCCCGCTTGCCGAGCGCCGCCTTGGCCACTCAGTAGTCAAGGCATACACCTTTTCGAGGGGCGATAAGGTGGGCGAGCTGGCGCTGCAAGACGCCTTGTCGCCTGGCGGCGGCACCGTTTGGCGGCGCCTTGACAACTATGCTAATATTATTTGGTTAAGTAGGTTACTTTTTCAACCCATTGTATTGTTACGGTCCATTTTAGTAATGAGCAGTATTGCTATTAGATGACATGAAGAGCGTCATCCGACGGATGCTCGGTGACGACGACCGGGCTGTTATCACGTACAACAAAGATGTACGATTACGGAATGCGGGCATTTTATTTTGGAATGGGTGAGTGGAACGAGCTATGCTACTAAGTTAGAGTACATAGTATTTTTTTTCATCGGATTAGTTAGTTAATCGAAATGTACGATATAAGTTTGTACCACAATCAATTTATGTAGTGATTAGTGGATGGACTATGGTAAAACATCGAGTGTACGAAGACTTGGCCGATGTAACCATCGAGTCTTAAGCCAAACCACTTTTACTTTAAGTTATGAGAGAAATTGGTTTACATTTAACTTGATTCACGCAAACGAAAGGAACAAGTTGACATCGTAGAGACTTGTAGACCTCGTATATTGTCACACGATATGAGATTAAAGTAGAAGAATTTGGAGAGAATGAAATAGAACCGTATGGAGCAAGAAGTGGATATCGCGAGCGGCGGGACGTCGAGGTCAAGGAGTCGACAATTGAAGAGGACATTGATTTGAATCAAATATTCTACGAGAAGAACTCTTTGAAAGCTTGGGTCAACGACCGAGAAGAATTGGGAGAACGGAGTTCAACTCGAAAGATCGACGATGGGTTGAAGGAGTTCTCGACGATGTCCCTCGGCGAAGAATTCCATATCCCTCCCTCACCCCAGCAAAGCGACGAGAGGATGCGAGAAGGAATTAGTCGAGGTACACAAAGTAGAAGAAAATGGAAACAAGTTATGATTGATCCTCTTGATATTGCGGATGTTGATATAGTTGAAGATGATCGAAAAGACACGCCCCGAGCCAAACATCAGTGTAGTGTCGAACTTGAGGATTCTTCTTCGAAGAGTAGCAATGATGATGTAGCCGTATACGAGGGTGGCTGCTTCGCCGTAAAGACAAGGGTCGCGAGGATTTGGGTATATTTCCTATAACTACAACGGCTCGACGGCTTTACCGGCGAGGAACAATATGCCCGTGTGACCCCGAGACAACGATCACGGTGTAAGTCCGATAACGAGGAGGAGGTCAATATATGCAGCGAGCTAGAGGATAATAACACGATGCCTCTAATTCATGGATTGCAGAATCGGCGGAATCAGTCTGATTCCGACCGATTCCGGAATCGAATCGGAGGATCCGATTCCCGGCGGAAGGACCGATTCCGGGAAGAATTCCGCGGAATCGGTATGAATCGCCTGGAATCGGTCGATCCAACCGATTCCTTCGGAAGACCGGGTCAACCGGCCCGGTTCGATTCCCGGTTCGATTCTGGACCGGGAATCGAACCGATTCCGGCCCTAAAAATTTGTCCAAAAATTCACTTTGATATTTTTTTGCCACTTGTTGCTTCAACAAAGTCCTCAGCCGACATTCTTGTAAAAGCATCCATTGGACCCTTATGTTTCTTGCTTTTATCCGGAAGTGAAACTAAATTTGTAGATTTAGTACTCCCACTTCCTTTTTCTCTGAATGTTGTATATTGCCCTTTTGGGCTTCTTTATCACTTTCAGAACATGCAAGAATGTCATTTGTTCTTGAAGATGTCATTTCTCTCTTCTTACTTTTATTCAACTAACTTAACCTCTCGTCGGCAATTTCCTTGGTAGTTTTTGGACATTTCTTGACATTGCTAAATCCTCCAATTAAATGTTCCCTTTGTCTCTTGATTCCACCATTTGTCACTAAGCCACAAAGTTTACATTGAACTCTATTCTTGTCCTTATCATCAGACCAATGAGCATACTTCTAACCCGGATCATTCGACTTGGCTTTCTTTTTTTCAGCAACATTCATGTTGATTGATCCTGATCCAGATTCCATCAATCAACCAAACAAAAAGTTTACCAGCTGAAGGCATAAAAAATTTATCAATTTAACACATTCTTATTATATAAATCGACACAAACAATCATATAAGAATAGCAATAGGCGGCGATAACAAAAGTTTTTGGTTTCAAACCGTAAAGACAAATGACTCCGGCGGGGATTGAGAGGATTTCAACCCTATTACGTATAATATAACAATGTCAATACATCAAACAATGCCAATGTTATATGTAAAAAATATAAACATGCTTGAAGAAACAAGAACAAGAAAATTCGAAAATTATCAACGCATCGGAGATGTTTCAGCACGGAATATTTTAGGCATTCATATATAGAAAATGTATAAGAAGATTAAAGGCATCGTAATAGATGTTAAAACGATGAACTAGTGAGAAGAAATAAGAAGAATAACAAAATAAATAAAAAAACAAGGTTTTAGAGAGAGTTGGAGGACTGTAGGGAGAGTTGAGCCGGTTAGGGCTTCTTACGGAGATGAAGTCGCCACCGTGAAAGGAGGAAAAGAAGGTTGCAGGGTGGAAGGAGCTGCGAAGGCACACCGTTGGAGTTTGGAGGACTGCAGGAAGGGAACACCAAACACCTTCGTCGGGGGCGTCCGCAAACTTCGGGCTTGGGCGATCGAAGCGGCGTCGGGCGTCCACAGGAGCCTCTTCAGGTGATTGAATCGAGGTCAGGCGACCTGGGCCTCACTTAAGAAGTCAGCTCGATTTTTTCCTTGAACCGGTGGCATCGATTTGGCTGACGAATCGGGTGGACAACCGGACAAGGAGTCCAAGCGCTTGCCAAGGCGCCGCCTTGGCCACTCAAGTAGTCAAGGCATACACCTTTTCAAGGGGCAATAAGGTGGGCGAGCTAGGCGCTCTACAAAAGACGCCTTGTCGCCTAAGCGGCGGCACCGTTTAGGCGACTGCCTTGACAACTATGCTAATATTATTTGGTTAGTAGGTTACTTTTTCAACCCATTGTATTGTTACAGTCCACATTTCAAAGTAATGAACGAGCTATTAGATGACATGAAGAGCGTCATCCGACGGATGCTCGGTGACGACGACCGGGCTGTTATCACGTACAACAAGATGTACGATTACAGAATGCGGGCATTTTATTTTGGAATGGGTGGAGTGGAACGAACTGTGATGCTACTAAGTTAGAGTACATAGTATTTTTTTTCATCAATTAGTTAGTTAATCAAAATGTACGATATAAGTTTGTACCACAATCAATTTATGTAGCTGATTAGTGGATGGACTATGGTAAAACATCAGGGTACGAAGACTTGGCCGATGTAACCATCAGGGTCTTAAGCCAAACCACTTTTACTTTAAGTTATGAGAGAAATTGGTTTACATTTAACTTGATTCACACAAAGCAAAGGAACAAGTTGACATCGTAGAGACTTGTAGACCTCGTATATTGTCACTACAATATGAGATTAAAGTAGAAGAATTTGGAGAGAATGAAATAGAACCATATGGAACAAAGAAGCTGGATATCACAGGCGGCGGGACGTCAGGTCAAGGAGTCGACAATTGAAGAGGACATTGATTTGAATCAAATATTCTACGAGAAGAACTCTTTGAAAGCTTGGGTCAACGACCGAGAAGAATTGGGAGAACCGGAGTTCAACTCGAAAGACTGACAATGGGTTGAAGGAGTTCTCAACGATGTCCCTCTGGCCGAAGAATTCCATATCCCTCCCTCCCTAGCAAAGCGACAGAGGATCTGAGAAGGAATTAGTCGAGGTACACAAAGTAGAAGAAAATGGAAACAAGTTATGATTGATCCTCTTGATATTGCAGATGTTGATATAGTTGAAGATGATCGAAAAGACACGCCCGAGCCGAACATCCGAGTGTAGTGTCAAACTTCCGAGGATTCTTCTTCGAAGAGTAGCAATGATGATAGAGCTGTATACGAGGGTGGCACTGCTTCATAAAGACAAGGGTCACAGGATTTGGGTATATTTCCTATAACTACAACGGCTCAACGCTTTACCGGCGAGGAACAATATACCCATGTGACCCAAGACAACGATCATGGTGTAAGTCCATAACGTGGAGGAGGTCAATATATGCAGCGAGCTAGAGGATAATAACACGATGCCTCTAATTCATGGATTGCAGAATCGGCGGAATCAGTCTGATTCCGACCGATTCCGGAATCGAATCGGAGGATCCGATTCCCGGCGGAAGGACCGATTCCGGGAAGAATTCCGCGGAATCGGTATGAATCGCCTGGAATCGGTCGATCCAACCGATTCCTTCGGAAGACCGGGTCAACCGGCCCGGTTCGATTCCCGGTTCGATTCTGGACCGGGAATCGAACCGATTCCGGCCCTTTTAGGGCCGGAATCGACCCGCGGGGGCCGATTATGTCGATCCCTCCCGCGGCGGCAGAAGCTGGATTCGGAGATTCCGGCGCGATTCCGGCCTCGATCCTAGCTCCCAATGTCGATACCGGCCGATTCCGTCGATCCAGCGTCGATTCCGGCCCGATTCCACCGATTCCGGCGATTCCGACGGCGATTCCAAGCTAGGTCTTCAAGGGATTCCGCCGATTCAAGCTCGGACCGGCCTCGAATCAACCTCTTCTTCGATCTTTGTAAGGTTTTTGGTAAGATTTCTTCGCCGAAAACTTCGTACGTCCATTCTTACGCGTTTCCGACGAGTCCGAGCGTCGTTAAACGTTGTGATTTCCGACCGAACAAGTCCGTCCAAGTTTTGAACTATCCGTTTAAGTCCATTTTGCACGGGAAAGATTCCGGATATCCCGTACGTTAATTTACGACCATTTCTGGCAAATACGTAACCCTTTAAACATACTGAATGGTGTGTTACTTGGGTTGTCTGCTTCCCGAACATCGTCTAAATCAATTTTTATGTTATCTAATCATTTTTAGTACATTGTTTACAATTTTTGCAGATATAAGCAATGGCCGATCAAGGTGATGCAGCACCAGCACGTGCTTCCGACGTGGGTTGGGAATACAAGCACATGGTAGACCCAGTCAGGAAGAGGGTAAAGTGCAAATGGTGTGGGAAGGAGATGAACGGGGGGGTGTTCCGGCTGAAACAACATATTGTCTGAACAGGTGGGAATGTCAAGAAATGTGACAAGGTGCCCAGGGAGAAGAGTGAGGAGATGAGAGGCTACATGACAGGTATAGCCTCTCAACGGGCTGTTAGGATCGAGCAGAGGGAGGAGTTGCACGACGAGCTACTCCAGAGGAGGAGGGACCGCGATTTGCCTACCTCGAAAGGGAAAGGCAAGGGGAAGGCACCAGCTGAGCAGGAGCCAGAGAGCGAGGACGAGTCCACAAATTCCGAGCTTAGACGTGCTAGGCATGCTAGCAAGCGTGCATTTGCTAAGGAGGAGGACAGGAGGAGGGGAGCAGGAGGGTCTGGGTCCAGAGTTGACCCAGCTTTGGGCCGATCAGCATCGGCTCGCCCGACCTCGGGCTGGGACCGAGAGACTGATCCCAGGAGACAGGAGCCACACCGCCGTTCTACTTCTACCAAAGACTCGATTTACACCGAGTGACGAGTATTTATTTAGAAAACGAGTCTTTGGGCGGATGGAGATTAAACAGAGAATGAAAGGGGTGAAGGCAACAGAACGGCCGCAAAGAGAGCCGTTCGCCACATTGTGAAATGGTTTTTACATGCAGGTATCACTTTTTAAATTAAAATTGACATTATGTGTGTTTTATTTACTTAAACTTAATTTTACCCTGATCCCAATTTTTTTTAACTTGATGTAGGCATCCCAGCACATGCAGTCACCAGCCCCTACTTTCAGACGATGGTGGATGCCGTGGGTGAGGCTGGACCGGGTTTGTAAGCCCCGGGCAGCAGACACATATACGGCGCTGGCCTGGATGAGGAGGTTCAGGAGTTGAAGGAGTGGATGGATGGATTTAAATTGGTGTGGAAGGAGAGGGGTTGCACAATTATGTGCGATGGGTGGACATGTATCACCAAGAGGAGTATGATAAACTTCTTGGTGTACTGTTCTGAGGGGACAACATTCTTGAAGTCGGTAGATGCTTCTGGGAAGATAAAAAATGCCGACTTCATTTTTTCTCTGATGGATGGGGTGGTGGAGGAGATGGGGGAGGACAATGTGGTTCAGGTTGTCACTGACAACGAACCATCATATAAGGCGGCTGGGAGGAAGTTGATGGAGAAGAGGAAGCACATCTTCTGGGTGCCCTGTGCAGCACATTCCATAGATCTCATATTAGAGGATATAGGCAAGGAAGAGGGTGTATCCACACTTGTCAGGAAGGCGCAGACGATCACATCTTTTATTTATTCGCATCCCCGCCTGCTACATATCATGAGATCACACACAGGAGGGCACGATCTTGTTAGGCCCGGTCCGACTCGATTTGCTATGAATTTCATTGCGTTGGAGAGTCTACACCGGTACAGGCATGCATTGGTTAGGTTCAAGGATTGCCATCTCGGATCTCGACTTCGTCTCGGGGGGGTGAAAGAGAAGAGATCTCGGAGAGATCTCGGAAAAATCTCGGGAGATCGGATCTCGGATCAAAATGTATATATGTATAAAATATAACATAATATCTTATAAAAATAGGAGTAGATAAATGAATTTACATGAAAATATATAACACATTTTGTATATCAACTGTGTGAATGAACAATTACAAAGCACTTTCAATACCAAAAAGATGATCTTTGTGCTTTTAAAAGATTTAAACTTGTATACAATCTTATTTAAATATTAATATGGTATTAAATTTGTAACACATTTTCATGTGATAGTATAAGTGACAGTGAAATATATTAAATGTGTTTACATTATCATAAACAAGACGTAGAGTAGTCATAGATCGACCTAGAAAAATTCTTTATAGACCAATCTACATGGGGTGAGATCTCGGCGATCTCGTATCTCGGCCCCTTGGAGAGACCGAGATTCTCGCGAGATCTTGCGAGATCTCGGAGAGATGGAAAACCATGGTTAGGTTTACACAGTCCGAGGAGTATTACAACTATATGGTGGACAACCTACATGACAAGAAAGATCAGTTGGAGATTCTTGTCAGGTCTGAGAAGTAGATCACTAACAAGAGGTTTTGGGAGAGGATTGCCTACTACTTATCAATCATTGAGCCACTGGTAGTTGTCTTGAGGTTAGTAGACTCAGATGACAGGGACCAGATGGGCACGTTGTATGATGTCATGGACCGGGTGAAGCTGAAAATAAAAGAAAAAAATCCCAGTGGTTACAAAAAGTGGTGGAAGATCATAGATGACCGATGGGACAAGACCTTGCACCACGATGTCCATGCTGCAGGTAACTTGGTTAAAAAATTATTTTTGCTGAATAATTGTCTTATATGCACAGTGTTAACTAAGAAAATCTTGCAGGATATTTTTTGAAACCCCGCATCCAATATGGAGGACAGGTGATGAACGACAACGAGGTGATGCGGGGTACACTTGCTGTTATTCAGCGTCTGTGCCGATCTCAGCAGGACATGATAGAGGCTGAGATAGAAGTACGTTAGAGTTCATTCAATACCTTGGAGTAGCCTTACCAGGCAACTAATGTTTTTTTTATAAAATTTTCAGATGCAGAAGTATAATATGAGGGTCGGCGTATACTCAGATGCTGATCTGAAATATTCAGTTGACAAAGTGTCACCTGGTATAGTAATAGCTTGATGAAGATTTTATTTTCTTTTCATATAATATAAGTTATAGTAGATGATGGGCTAATTGTTTACCTTTTCTCTTCTTGTTTTTTTCTTGCAGCTGAGTGGTGGGTTCAGGTGAACACCAAGAGTGGATGGAATCCACTTGCTGCCATCGGTATCAGGATACTCAGCCAGAGCACCAGTTCCTCCCATTGTGAGAGGAACCGGAGTACATTTAACCCGATACATACGAAAAGGAGGAACGAGGTTGACCTCGGCACCGGGAGAAGTTGGTCTTCTCGTCATTACAAATACGAGGCCGCGCATAAAGAACATCGAGGATCGACGGAAGATCGGCGAGGCATGATTTGCACGATTCGTAGGTGGTCCGTACGAGCGAGAGGCATTCCTCCGCCACACCACCACCCGATGAGGTGGACACGTATCGAATATTCCGGGAGGAGCGTACGCACTTGTCTCCTGGATAGAGGAGAGGAAGCCGGGGATCGTACGGCGAGTTTGATCCCGATGACCGCGTACGGGTGAAGGAGAGTTGGATGGTGTTGAAACCGAGGAGGATGCTCCACCTCCACCTCCATCTACTTCTCAGGCTCAGGCAGGGCCTTCTTCGCCGGCGGCTATGGAGCGGACCACTGCGGCTTTAGCCCAGCTCGGGGCCCCGGCCGGCCACCTGCGGCCCGTCGCGGTCCGGGGAAAACGAAAAAAAAAAAAGTGACCGCACGGAAAATGGGAGGATTTGCAAAGTTGAAAAAAACTTTGGGTTCCGGACCCTACGGTACTTCGAGAGATGGGCCGAAGAGGTCGAAAAGAAGGAAGCTAGAGGTCGGGCGTCTGTCGGCCCGGATGACGACGCGTAGGCTCCTCGCTCGTCGGTGATGATGACGAGGAGTGCATATCGACGACGCGGCCATCGATGGCAGTGAGTCTCCCGATTCGCGGCTTCCAAAGCCGTATTACACGCCGGATTCGGATACACATGATTCTTATATACAGGAGCCACAGTATCCAGCATTTGGCCAGGCTGACCAGCAGTGGATTACACCACCAGCTCCACCATCCTCTGCTTACGTCCCGGTCGTCCCGCAGTCCGATCCATACGACCTTGATGGCATGGCATCGGCATTATTTTCATATGGAATGGGTCCCGGACAGTATACAAGACTTAGCACGAGGGAGGAGCGTGAAGCACAGCAGGGAGAGGAGGAAGACCCATATTTATATCCTAGATTTTGGTAGTAGATTGATATGATGTAATTTTTTTTTCATGATGTATCATCTCTTTGATTTTTGAATCAATGGAATTGGAATATGTACTTAACTTCAAGTCTTCAATTGGAGTTCATTAGTATTTATTCGATGTGGTCGTGTGGATGAATGCATTGGTTATTTTTAAAAAATTTTCTAACTCATTTCCTATTTTTTTAGAATTTTTTCTGAATTTTTTTATTCCGATTCTGATTCCGATTCCGGAATCCTTGCTCTAATTATGTATATAATTCATTCTAAGGCTCTTATTTTCCTACATATGACCCAGAGCATTATGAAATAAATTATGTGGAGTCATCACACACTTCGATCCAATTAACTTATGGTTACGATAACTATGGTGATTTCTTTAGGATCAAGTCTTAGGATGATTTTTTGAGAGACTGATGAATATGATCGACATGTACCAAACTTTGTGCTCAACTCAAATGACATGGGGAGATTACGTAAACTACTTAAAAAATATGACATGTCACATTGGAATAAAGTTAATGAATTATTTATTTAAATCATGTTATTTTTTGTATTTTTGGGGATTTTTGTGTATTTTTTATTTTTAATTTTTTTTAAAAAAAAATTATTAAAAGATAGGGTCGCGACCCAGTTGGACGGGGTCAGTCCGGTGGCTGACCGACCCGATCACGTCCCCCGACCCCCCTTATCTTGGTAAGGCATTATTAAGTTTTTCTTACATTTAAGTAAGAAGCTTAAAATGTTAATTTATTTTCTCCAACCTTTTTTTTTCAAATTTCTTTAACTTGCTTACATGTATGTTTATGCAGATATCCCGGCACATGTATCCACTAGCCTCTACTTTCAGACCATGATAGATGCTATAGTTGAGGCCGGATCGGGATTAAAAGTCCCCAATAGTTGATACGTATATGGAGCCATCCTAAAGGAGGAGGTAGAGGAGCTTAAGTTATGGATAGATGACTTTAAGCTGGTCTAGAAGGTAACGGGGTGCAAAGTGATGTGCGATGGTTGAACTGGCAATACAAAGAGGTCTATGATTATTTTTTTGATTTACTGTTCTGAGGGTACCACTGTTTTGAAGACAGTAGATGCTTCTTGTTAGATTAAAAATGCTGACTATATATTTTCTTTGATGGATGTCATTGTGGAGGAGATTGGAGAGGAGAATGTTGTGCAAATTATGACAAATAATGAGCCCTCTTACAAGGTAGTGGGTAAGAAGTTGATGGAGAATAGACTTTTTTGGGTTCCTTGTGCTGTTATTCTATAATTCTTATGTTGGAGGATATTGCTAAGGAGCTATCGATGTCTACACTTGTCAGTCATGCTTAGCTTATCACATCTTTTTTTAATTCACACATCTTCGTTTACTCCATATTATGAGATAATATATAGAGGGACGTGATCTTATTAGGCTTGAGCCTACAAGAGTTGCTACAAATTTCATTACATTGAAGAGTTTACATATACACATACACTAGTGTTGTTCATTGCATCCCAGAAATATAATATAAATGACTAATTTGCATAATAGGATGGATCAGTTAGAGATCCTGACATAGATGGATAGGTTCATCATGGACAAACATTTAAAGGAGAGGATCCAATATTATTTGTTTATCATTCAGCCACTAATGAATGTGTTGAGGTTAGTGGACTCGGATGATAAAAATCAAATAGGAAATCTATATGATGCAATGGATAGGATAAAGTTGAGGATAAAAGAGAAGAATCTTAGAGGTTACAAAAAGTGGTAAAAAAATGTGGATGTACATATTCCATTGATTCAAAAATCAAAGAGTTGATACATATTCCATTGATTCGAAAATCAAAGAGTTGATACATCATGAAAATAAAAAAAAAATACATTTTACATCATATCAATCTACTACCAATATCTAGGATATAGATATTAGTCTTCCTCCTCTCCCTGCTGCTCTCGATGCTCCTTCCTTGTGCTCAGTCTTGTATACTGTTCGGGACCATATCCATATGAAAATAATGCCGATGCCATGCTATCAAGGTCGTATGGATCGGACTGCGGGACGTAAGCAGAGGATGGTGGAGCTGGTGGTGTAATCCACTGCTGGTTAGCCTGGCCAAATACTTGATATTGTGGCTCCATAATATAAGAATGCGGTGTCTGCTCATCCAGCGTGTAATACGGCTTTGGATGCCGTGAATCAGGAGACTCGACTGCTGCTGATGGCTGCGTCGCTGATATGCACTCCTCCTCATCATCAATTGAGGAGTGAGAATGAGCCTGCGTGCTGTCATCTGGGCTGACAGGACGCCTGACCTCTAACTTCCTTCTCTTCACCTCTTCAGCCATCTTTGAAGTACCAGAACCCAAAGATTTTTTAAACTTTGCAAATCCTCCCATTTTCATGCAGTCACTTTTGTTTTCGTTTTCCCCGGACTGCGAATGGGCTGGGTAGCGGCGGCTGGGACTGGAGCTGGGGCTAAAGCTGTAGGTGGCTGCTCCATAGCTGCTGGGGCAGAAGAAGGTCCTGCCTGAGCCTGAGAAGTAGGTGGAGGTGGAGCTGGAGCATCCTCCTCGGCTTCAACACCATCTAACTCACCTTCAGCCCATGCACGGTCATCGGGATCAAACTCAGCTGCATGATCCCTGGTTTCCCTCTCCTGTATACAGGAGGCAAGTGCATGCTCCTCCTGGAATATCTGATCCATGTCCACCTCATCAGGTGGTGGTGTGGCAGAGGAATGCCTTTGTTCGTATGGACCACCTGCGAATTGTGCAAATCGCTCCTCACTGATCTTCTGTCGATCCTTGATATTCTTGATGCGCAGCCTCATGTTGTAATGACAGAAGACCAGCTTCTCCAGCCGGTCTGAGGTTAACCTGTTCCTCCTTTTCGTATGTATCAGGTTGAATGTACTCTAGTTCCTCTCACAATGGGAGGAACTGGTGCTTTGGCTGAGTATCCTGATACCGATGGCAGCAAGTGGATTCCATCCACTCCTAGTGTTCACCTGAATCCACCACTCAGCTGCAAGAAAAAAAAAAGAGAAAAGGTAAACAATTAGCCATCATCTTCCATAACTTATATGAAAAGAAAATAAAATCTTCATCAAGCTATTACTATACCAGGTGACACTTTGTCAACTGAATATTTCAGATCAGCATCTGAGTATACGTCGACTCTCATCTTATACTTCTGCATCTGAAAAAATAAAAAAAATATATTAGTTGCCTGGTAAGGCAACTCCAAAGTATTGAATAAACTCTAACTTATTTCTATCTCAGCCTCTATCCTGTCATGCTGAGATCGGCAGAGATGCTGAATAACAGCAAGTGTACCTCGCATCACCTCGTTGTCGTTCACCACCTGTCCTCCATATTGGATGCGGGGGTTCAAAAAATATCCTGCAAGAATTTATTATTTAACATTATGAATAAGATAATTATTCAGCAAAAATATTTTTTTAACTAACTAACCTACATCATGGACATCGTGGTGCAAGGTCTTGTCCCATCGGTCATCTATGATTTTACACCACTTTTTGTAACCTCTGGGATTTTTGTCTTTTATTTTTAGCTTTGTCCGGTCCATGCCATCGTACAACGTGCCCATTTGGTCCCTGTCATCTGAGTCTACCAACCTCAAGACAACTACCAGTGGCTCAATGATTGCCAAGTAGTAGGCAATCCTCTCCCAAAACCTCTTGTCAGTGATCTGCTTCTCAGACCTGACAAGAATCTCCAACTGATCTTTTTTGTCATGCAGGTTGTATAATACTCCTCGGACTGTGTGAACCTAACCAATGCGTGCATGTGCCGGTGTAGACTCTCCAACGCAATGAAATTCGTAGCAAATCGAGTCGGACCAGGCCTAACAAGATTATGCCCTCCTGTGTGTGATCTCATAATATGTAGAAGACGGGGGGATGTGAATAAATAAATGATGTGATCGTCTGCGCCTGCCTGACAAGGGTGGATACACTCTCCTCCTTGCCTATATCCTCTAATATGAGATCAACAGAATGTGCCGCACAGGGCACCCAAAACATGTGCTTCCTCTTCTCCATCAACTTTCTTCCAGTCACCTTATATGAAGGTTCGTTGTTAGTGACAACCTAAACCACATTGTCCTCCCCGATCTCCTCCACCACCGCATCCATCAGAGAAAAAAGGAAGTCGGCATTTTTTATCTTCCCAGAAGCATCTACCGACTTCAAGAATGTTGTCCCCTCAGAACAATACACCAAGAAGTTTATCATACTCCTCTTGGTGATACCTGTCCCACCCGTCGCACATAATTGTGCAACCCCTCTCCTTCCACATCAATTTAAAACCATCCATTCACTTCTTCAACTCCTGGACCTCCTCATCCAGGCCAGCGCCGTATATATGTCTACTGCCCGGGGCTTGCAAACCCGATCCAGCCTCACCCACGGCATCCACCATCATCTGGAAGTAGGGGCTGGTGGCTGCATGTGCTGGGATGCCTACATCAAGTGAAAAAAAATTGGGATCGAGCTAACATTAAGTTTAAGTAAATAAAACACACATAAATGTCAATTTAAAAGTGATACCTGCATGCAAAAACCACTTCACAATGTGGCGAACGGCTCTCTTTGCAGCCATTCCTGTTACCTTCACCCCTTTCATTGCTTGTTTAATCCCCATTTGCCCAGCACTCTGTTTCCTAAATAAATACTCATCACTCGGTATAAATCGAGTACTGGTAGAAGTAGAACGGCGGTATGGCTCCTGTCTCCTGGGGTCAGTCTCTCGGTCCCGGGTAGGGTGAGCCGATGCTGATCAGCCCAAAGTTGGGTCAACTCTGGACCCAGACCCTTTTGCTCCCCTCCTCCTGTCCTCCTCCTCAGCAAATGCACGCTTGCTAGCGTGCCTAGCACGTCTAAGCTCGGAGTCTGTGGACTCGTCCTCGCTCTCTGGCTCCGGCTCAGCTAGTGCCTTCCCCTTGCCTTTCCCTTTCGAGGTAGGCAAATCGCGGTCCCTCCTCCTTCGGGAGTAGCTCGTCGTACGATTCCTCCCTCTACTCAATCCTAACGACCCGTTGAGAGGCTCTACCCGTCACGTAGCCTCTCATCTCCTCACTCTTCTCCCCGGGCACCTTGTCACATTTCTTGACATTCCCACTGTTCCGCAATATGTTGTTTCAGCCGGAACACTCCCCCGTTCATCTCCTTCCCACACCATTTGCATTGTACCCTCTTCCTGACTGAGTCTACCATGTGCCCGTGTTCCCAACCCACGTCGGAAGCACGTGCTAGTGCTGCATCACCTTGATCGGCCATTGCTTATATCTGCAAAAATTGTAAACAATGCACTAAAAATGATTAGATAACATAAAAATTGATTTAGGCGCTGTTCGGGAAGCTGACAGCCCAAGTAACACACCATTCGGTATGTTTAAAGGGTTACGTATTTGCTGGAAATGGTCGTAAATCAACATACGGGGTATCCAAAAATTTTCTCGTACAAAGAACATCCAATCGATGTTCAAACAACTTGAGCGGAGTTGTTCGATAAAAAATCACCGAGTTTAACCATGCTCGGAGTCATCGGAAACGTGTAAAAATAGACATACGGGATATTCGGATTTTTTCCCGTGCAAACAACATCCAATCGAATAGTTTAGAACTTAAACGGACTTGTTCGGTCGGAAATCACAACGTTTAACGACGCTCGGACTCGTCGGAAACACGTAAGAATGGACGTACGAAGTTTTCGGCGAAGAAATCTTGTCAATAACCTTCTAAAGATTGAAGAAGAGGTTGAATCGAGGCCGATCGGAGCTTGGATCGGCGGAATCCCTTGAAGATGTAGCTTGGAATCGCCGGAGCCGGAATCGCCAGAATCGATGCTGACAGAGCTGGAATCGCCGCGGAATTGGTGCTGGCAGCTGGGATCGACGATGGAATCGCCGGAATCAGATCGATTCCGACCGATTCCTACCGATTCCGCGGAATTCATGCCGGAATCGGTCCTTCCGCATGTAATCGGATCGGAATCCACCCCGGAATCGGTCCGATTCCGGAATCGGTCGGAATCGGTCCGATTCCACCGATTTTGTAAACAATGCTTGAGATAAGATTCCTTCGGGTATATAAATTTAAGTTGTAATAATTTATTGTTAAAAATATTTTTATTTGACAACACTAACTGTTTGCTAGGGATTTTTTTTGTTACAGCTGAATGGTGGGTGCAAGTGAGCACGAGAAGTGGATAGAATCTACTAGCTTTCATTGCCGTACTATAAGGACCGCGCGTGTTATTCTTGTGCCATGCATGTGCTGTGCCTATGCCGTAGTGTGCCAAACTATGCCAGATACTTTGCCAGGTCAGGTTACCGAGGTGCCGGCTACTTGCCGGGCTGTGTCACCGATGCATCGGCTACTTGTCGGGCTGCATTGTTGATGCCAGCTACCTGCCAGGCCGCGTTGCCGATGCGTCGGTTACTTGTCGGGCTGCATTGTCGATGTCGGCTACCTACTGGGCTGCATTGCCGATGTGCCGGTTACTTGCCGGGCTGCATTGCCGATGTTGGCTACCTGCTGGGTCACGTTGCCGATGCGCCGGTTACTTATCGGGTTGCATTGCCGATACCGGCTACCTGCGGGGCCAAGTTGTCAGTATGCCGGTCTGTGTCGCTCGCGGGTAAAACTATTGGTCTCCCCCGAGGAAAGCTAAAATGTATCGATGGTTGTTGTTGGGCTCCCCTTGGGCTTAGCCACAATCGTCCCTTGAATAGTCTAGTGTCCCTATTAGTTGTATTACTTAACTTGTAAGTTGCTCCGTATCACCTGACCGTGGGGTCGTGTAAGCCACTCGGCCAACCGGGGAGTATTGGGGTGCTGTTCCGATGAAGGCCTACGGTTTGCCCATTTGTGCTAGGAATGGATGTCATAGGGGAATGCCGGATCGGTAATTAAGTGGGGCCACAGGCCACCTTGGCCGACCATTTCCTTTTCGTGTTGTTATCCCGAGTCCACCTTTTATAACTGATCTTTCTATATAATACAAGTGTGCCTATTGTTGCCATGTTTGCCTACTCGTGCGATGCCCACTTACTTCCGTTTGTGCATAGGAATTGCCGTGCCACGCACTTGACTCATGAAGGTTGGCTCGTGTTATTATGGGGTAGTGCGAGTGTCACACGTCAAAAATTTGGCAAGTCTGAGTTGATGACGTGACAGTACGCATATTGAACAGAGCACCAATCTTCTCACTACAAGAGGAACTAAAGCACATTTAATCTTATTCATACAAAGAGAATGGAATAAACTGAGGCCTGAGAGACTAGACAAACTGATTTTCTGTCATTACAACATGTGTTTACGGATCAAGAACATCAAGGTCCATCAAAAGTTGACAGAGGAGAGATTTGCAAGATTTATAGGAGAGCCTTATCAAGAGAGAGTTGCCTCAGAGTCTCAGGTGCTTGAAGAAATATTTTTCAGGAGGAACATCTACTTTTTTCATGGTTAGAGAAGAGGGAAGGGAAGGCACTACTAGAGTTTGACTCAGATGACTGTGTATAGGCTGAAAAGGATCTTGATGATGTTGAGTGTGAACATATGGAGGAGGTTGTTCATGACACTCAACATATATCACTTCCAATTTCAGCCCGAATTGTATCTATCCCACTCCCACCCCTAGCACTAGCCCCAGCCCCAACTACACAACATACTTTCACAAAAACAAAACAAATAACACATAGGCAGCACAAGTGTTTTGCAGCATTGAAGGAGGTAAATTAGCGTGGCTTGAACCTTGGCACTTCATCCTAGTTAGAAGAAGAATATAAAAAGAGGAAGTTGAACATTAGGCGACGTTATGTCATTCAATGTGGTAGTACCACCTCAGAGAATGATGACGAAAAATGCATACCACCCAACCAACCTTTATCGCCTTCACATTGAAGAGATCGCGGCGGTGGTGGAATAGCAGGGGAATCTAAAGGAGGTGATGGTTCTACTTCTAGTGCACATATTAGTAGTGTAAATGTATCAAATTTGGGCTCCAAGCAACATTCTAGTGGGAGAAGTCAACGCTGGCATCAATGGTACTTTGATGAGTATGCAACAGTCAATTATCCAGATGTCACTTCTCTTTCAAGTTTTCAGTCATACTATTTGTTCACAAATCTTCTCTAGAAGATAGTTTATGATTTTAGCTAGATGGCTAAATCACTATTTTCATATGGGCCCACGCCAATCATGTGGGATAACAATGAATGGGGTACTTATGTGCATAGTGAAAATGTGAATGACACCCGATATCACCAATTTTAGTGAAAGATATATCATTTGTAACACTATCATTTATATTTTTAACAAATTTTTTAGAGTGTTTCATAATTTTTTAACAATTTTTATGAATTTTATGATTTTTTTTGAAGCAAAAAAATAAAAAAATAAAAAATGATTTGATTCCAAATCAGTTTTTCGTCTTGAGAATTGATCGAATCAGGTTGATACCGATTCAAGTTTCAATTCCAGAATTCTTGCTCCTGGTTGATCAAAACACAGGAGGTGAAGATATTTGAATGAGAAATATTCAGATGTTATTTTGCAATATATTGTTTAGTAGAGAATAAAGATTCTGAGTTTCAACAACTCAGTTAAATCAACACCTAAGCACTGACTTCTGGTGGTATTAAAGCAAGCTGGGTAATCGGGTGTGGAGCAAATTGCTTCCTATCAAAATTTCAAAATTTCCATTGGAAAATTACCTTGGAGAGAGTGCCAACCTGTCCTAGCCAGCATTGGATGCTGAACAAAGCCCATTCTGTTTTGTGCTTCTACAGAAGCAATCCAGGATCATTTCGTTTATGAGTGAGGAATCATTGGGTATCTTTGGTACACAGCCAGCATCGTATTAAGAGGTCTTTAACTGTATTTCATGATCTGGACAAAGCAGTTGGATCTTGGAAGCTGCTTAATTTAGTTAAGAGTGAACATGATATTTAGGATCTGAATCATCTGATATTACTTGCAATTCCCTGGAGTACCCAGCTTACTCGAAACATAAGAATAATTGAAAATTGGTGACGTTAGCAAGAGAACTACGAGAATAACCAAAATTGGATGATTGCTGCAGAGAGAAGTATAGTTTTGGGACCTTAGTGCTCTCGAGGGATCTCAGTAGCTTTCTTCTGTTCTCTTGTAATGAGGCTGGCCCCCTATTTTGTGTCCTTTTTTCTAATTGGCTTATATGTACTTGATATATTCCTTATGTTTCTATTTTCCATTGTAACTCTTTCTCATGCAATGGCATGGTTGATGGTCTTTTCTTGGTCAGTAATTTAAAAGACCGTGTTAAGTACACTCATTGTGGGTTGATTAACATATATCAATCTCCATATCGGTGGCTAACAGCCTGGCCTGGATTCTCGGTATGGATTCTGATTGGACAAAATCATGACTAAGAAAACCCAGTCAAAAAACTCTGAAGATGGATCTACCTGGTGACTTGTGAAATGTGGATGATCCAAAACCAATCACTGCCATCTGAGCTGAGTTCGAAGGCTTGCATTCACGTCTTCCAATTGGAAATGCTATACTTTCATATCTCCCTTCCAGTTATTTTAAAAAGTTGCCAGCTATTGGTGTACTCATGACTTCCAACTGGTCACTCCATACTTGCAGGTTGCAATAGTTTTGAAGGTGGCTTTGCAATTTACCAAGATGAAAGATTAGGGAACGCTTTGATTTAGTTACTGAGTTGTGTTTGTTCTGGAGATTGATCTAACTGACCTTTATGTGGCTACTGGTTTTCTGGACTGAACTGGGATATGCTCGTGTTTACCCCAGACTGGATGGGTTTTGCAACTTACCATGATGAAAGATTAGGGAGCGTTTTGGTTTAGTTACTGAGTTGTTTTTTTTCTGGAGATTGATCTAACTGTGGCTAATGGTTTTTCTCGACTGAACTGTGATGCCCTTGTTTACCCCAGGTTGGATAGGTTTCTGTTAGTTTGGGGAATTATCACTTTGTTAACCCTGAATTTTGAATAACCCTTATATATAAGGATATCAATTGACTCTTACATGGCAACATGGTCATCTGAGATATCGTTCATAAAGCTGGTCATCTTATATTCGGTTAAACTGTTCATGACCAGACACCATGAAGGTTAGTCTGCTTGGGGTCAAGGCTGATCGTATGCCTTGAGTCCCAATCAGACCTAACTTATTTGCACCATATGGCTGTCCTATACAGACTGATCCGTCAGTTGCATAATTTGCAGAATTGGCTGATCCAGAATGGGATCGGCCTGGATTGGCTGGATCAGTCCCAGATTGGCCGATCTGGGAAGGATTGAATTGGGATTCGGAACTGGTCCGGTGATTCCTCGCCGGAATTAGCCCCAAATGCCACCACATACCGGGTTGGTTGAACCTGGTATGGCAGAAGTTACTGGATCCCGGGCAGGGAAGACACCAGAGAAGCAGAGGGTGGAGGCCTTACAGAGCCCCTTTTTGGGGCCGACTAAAAGGGCCTCGATCAGATTGGATTCTAGGCCCATTATATATAAATATATATTATTTTTAATACTTTTCAAAGGGCCAATCCTGATTCGTAGATTTCTCTGTTTCAACATTTACAAGACTTCGGAATTCATTTGTATGTTCCTACCTTATATATCGGGCCAAATCAATATATTTTCATATCATATCACCCGTCATCTATTTTCAAAAATGGTGACAAAAATTGATTTTTTTAATATATGGATAAATGTGGTTTCAATTTCAACATATACTATCTTCAATTCTCACCCTTACTCGAGTTTTTAATTATGCAGTTCTTTGGGGTTAGAGTGATTTGATAAGACACTTGGCCTTGTCCTTGTAATGATCAAAATCAACTGACTGGAAAACCATAGTAGTTAGTACTTAGTAGTCTTGTTTGGGAGTATACCCTTATCCTGAGAATACCCCTTGCTGGACATGTTTTGTTTTGAAGTTTATTTCACCTTTTCTGAGACCAGCCAAACAGTAGAGCTCAGCTAGTTGGTAGCTTCCCTGGGAGAAAACTCATTTGGAGACTACCTCCAATTAAGTATGTTTATTTCAGATCTCTGTGGTTTCAAAATTAAGTTTTTAGAGTTGTTGGTGGTCTATTGATTTAATTATTTTTTTTTGGAACCATTATTTATTTTTCAATGTGCGACTACACAGTTCATTCCTTTCCCAGCCTTTCACCATAATGCAGCTCCACAAGTAGAAAACTAGAAACTTCCACCTCCAACCTAACTGACTTAGTTGTCATCTTTGGTTGCAGGATCGACACCTGGGGAGGGAGAGCCTGATCCCAGGAGGAGCTTCTGCTGGGATCAGGTGCTGAACTGTTGGATCAAGCTTATTCCAGACATCTGTCCCTGATCGGATCTGATCCCTGCGGGGGGGCGACAGAGGGGCAGCACCACTGCCATCCCTCCATCATCGAACAGCAGCCATCCCCGTGAAAATTGGCCATCTTATCACCTTGGATATGTTTAGGACCATTTTGTTCTTTTTTTTTGTCTTTTAAATGTTTGGAAGAATTGATCCTGATTCAGATTTCCTTCCAATGGATCAGCTGAGCTGGCCAATCCAGGGATTGATTCTGACCTGAAACACTTTTATCCAAACAGCTCCTAGCAAATAGTCCTATCCTACTTCCCTTGAGTCACTGATTACTACAGGTGCCTAGATGACAAAGGGGGAAGTTGTAATTGCTTATTATAGGGCTGTATCATTGTGAACTATGTGTAAGTAACTTATTTTATTGTATAAAATCATGCATTGGTTTTTGTTAAATCGTGTGTTAGCTATGACAGCATTGTGATTCTGTTTGCTGTGATGCCTTGAGTCGATAAACAGCAAAATGATTTTTATCTCTTAGCTTCTCTAACTGCCAGTTCTACGTTATAAAGAATTGTTGAATAGTAGTTACGTATATCTTACGAAGTTATTTTACTGTTTTCCAGGTGCTCATGTTCCTCTGCTCAGGAAGTCACAACTCAGCAGCTAGCAGATTTGCTTTCTTATAGTACTGGTATGAACGCCTGGAGTGGTATTGAGATATTTCTGTTGGCAAATATTATGTTTGCAAACTACTACACATGTAGGTTGCAACAAAGCCATTACCGATTAAATGCTTGGTACTGTTAGTATGGTGGTTGCCTATACAGTCACATGCTTATATAGTCATCCCCCAGGAAACCAACAAGAAAAAATTTGGGATTATCATTACAGGAAATTGACAAGAGGGTGGTACTCTTGTAATTTTGGGAATTAGGGTTACTTTTGTGAATTTGGAATTGGATGATGGATTGTGCTACTGGTGTTGTGCGCTTTCCTTTCTACCTGTCCTCAAATATCTTATGCTTTTCCTATGCACATAACCCTACTTGTTTCATTTGGTGCAAGGGAAGCTAAAAGGACATGGTAAAGAGAGAGGAGGAAGGGAAGTAGCTTGATGGATTAAGGTGACAACAATGGTGGTTTTGTCAATATATCGCAGCATGTTGATTTTATTTTCCTTTGCCTCCCTCCATTCATGCATCTGATACTTAAGAAAGTGCAGAAAAAAAGAAGCGTCACTAATCTGATTCATGTCGCCTTAACCAGGAAGAACCTGCCAGTCAAATTCAGGTCCTCAAAATTCCAAGTGTGATTTTTTTTTCCATTCTTTTTGGAAGGGGTATCCATGAATTTGGTTTCAGAAATGGTCATCCGACTGCTTGTTTGTTTAGACTGACTTGATGCTCCCAGTTTGACTCCAAAGACTAGCCGTTTTGCTTGCTTTTTCTCCTTAATTGGCAACTACTCCTTTTTTTTGGATCGGATAGGTGAATAAAAGTCCAATATAACTGTATCTTATGTATTGGCTTTGTCACATTTCATGTTGTCAATTTTTCTTTATTTATTCTATGCATCTCAGGATGGTCCTCCTTGCTGTTTGGCTATTTTGCACGTTGGGAATCTACCTATTCCAACAAGAATATGTATCTTAGCTGCCATGGAACTTTGAGGAGACTTTTAAGATATTTGTGCTTTTTCATCATCTTAGATTTAGTCAACAGATTTGTTGCTCTGAGATGGGGCCTGACATTTGATTAGCCACTTTGAAACGAATCCTAGGAATATTTTGGTACTTGTGTGAAGCTATTTGCGTTGTTATGAGA
Organism: Cryptocoryne crispatula var. balansae; assembly: GCA_036172225.1. Lineage (NCBI taxonomy): Eukaryota > Viridiplantae > Streptophyta > Magnoliopsida > Alismatales > Araceae > Cryptocoryne > Cryptocoryne crispatula. Next base: position 25,360,576 of record CM069932.1, read on the forward strand.
GATATTTCAATGTGTCCTTTTGACGGACTCATACCCATTGAACATTCTCGATGATGGTGGTAGCGGAAGGGGAAGGCAGATAAATTAGTAGGGTGTGCATGGTTTGGTTTGGTGTGTTTTTTTTTCTGCCATTTTATGTCAAAACTGAACTGGGTTTAATTATTTACATATGCATGTTTTTGGTCATACATAAGGAAGATAAATGTTGTTTATTATAAACGTTATATAAATGTCATTTTTATTAACAATTTAGTAAAAATTTTATTATGTTCTAGTTTAATCAGTTTGATTGGTTTAGTTTGGTTCTGCGTGGAAGATCTCCAAACCCGTTCTAGTTTAATCGGTTTGATTTTATGCACCAATTGGGTGCATAAATACTTCTTCCTTCTCCCAAGGTCCGAAGAACCAGGATAGGCCAGAAGAATCAGTCCCAGTTAACCATCATTCTAAAAATGCACATAGGCACCCTGCTGAGCAGGAGGAAAAAGTTTTTCTTCGCAAAAAATGGTTAATTGTCAGGATGTGGGAGAAATAGTGTACTGATTCTTCTGGCCTGGGCACTGTCTAACAATGAATGTTAGCATTTCAGTCTTGCCTACTGATTATCTTGTGGATCTCGCTACACGTTTTTGTGGTCTCGTTGGTGTTAAATTTGGTGCATTTACTGATGCAGGCTGTTACATTATATATTGCATGTTGCAATAAGTTTGGGATCACGGGGCATGTAATCCTCTTATGTTTTTTGACTTTTTATGCAGCTTTTGGAGGATAGTTATTTCCATTTAATGGACCATTCACTTGTTTCCCCCCCTTTGAACAGAGTCTTCAAAAAAGAAAAAGGTAAAAGTTGAAAATGATCCTGTTGAGGCATCTGATGGACTGGACACACTAGCAAATCTTGCTATCATGGGTGAAGGTGAAATGCTCCCAGCTTCATCCCAGCCAACTACGAAGCACCCACGCCACCGGCCTGGTTGCACGTGTATCGTCTGCATCCAGCCACCTAGTGGTAAAGGTCCCAAGCACAAGCAAACGTGCCAATGTAATGTATGCCTCACCGTCAAACGCCGTTTCCAGACCCTCATGCTTAGAAAAGAGAAGCGTCAGTCTGAGAAGGAAGCTGAGACCACTCGCAAGAAGCAACAGGAGAACCCGGAGCTGTCAACCCAGAAGGATGGTGATCAGTCTCTGAGAAACAGCATGGATTCTGAAGCAGATAAGAATGACGTTCCATTTGAAGATCTTGAAGACGAAGATGCTGAGCGGAAGAAGGCAGTGTCTGCTGCTATCAAGACACAGATTGATTTGAATATGCAGCCGGACCGAGATGAAGAGGCATCACCTGCATCAGAGGCTGGTAATGCCATGAGGCTGCTTCAAGACGCCGCTGCTTAAGAGGCACGCTGTTTCTCTTTATGGGGATCATCAGAATATGACCGTCTTACCCCAGGGCACATGTTCCCCGAAGACGAGAGATGACTTCTCTATAGCATGAGCGGCATTGGTTTCCACTTTCAAAGGTGCTCCAGCAAGGAGATAGCGCTGCCCCTTTGGCATCCTCATCTATCCAGTTAATGAGTACGGGATGTTGATCGAAATTCCTTTAGCCGAGGGCGTCATCAATAGGGTGATGAGAAGGTTTCGGAGTGACCGTGATGACGCCTTTCATTATTTTCTTCGATCTTCGCGCAGCTTCGATAGAATGAACGTGCTTTTCCGCCCCATTTTTTCGTCATGGGGTGGAAGAACACACATGAGAACCATGCCGATCTATATTTATTGATTACGAGTTGTTGTATTAGCGCTGGGGCCTATATATATGGAAAATGATGGCGTGATCAACATACTATTGTAAACCCATCAGGGTCTGTATGTCCGTAACTCAAAATTACCAAGCAAGATCTCGAATGTCGTACTGATGTCTTGCAGCTACGACTCAGAATGTCGTATTTCCTCGTCATTTGACTGTATTATTGTAGACAAATCACACGATCTTCGAGGTGATTTTATTTTTAGTTTTTAATAACGGCAACAAGAATCGGATCAATTGGTGGGGTATATTTGATTTTATGTATCTTGTGGGTGCTTCTGGCTATTGTCGTTTGGTTATTTTAACACATGTTCCATACCCCTTTGTACGTGGTAGGTAATATATTATGCTATCATAAGAGCGGACATAAATTAGGATTCTCAATTTTTACAATCTCCAATAGAAAGAATATTCAAGATAGGGGTGTAAACAAGTCGATCCAAGTAGTCCTTGACTTGTAGTGACTACAAAAAAATGTACATGTATAAATAGGAGGATTATGTAGTAAAATAACATTTGTCAATCTTTGTAACAAATTAGAAAAATATAATACAATTACAACTATGCAGCGGAAAACACACAACTTTGTGATAGTGAGAGAAATTTATCATTCAGATTTCATAACCCAACAAGCATGAATTAACACCAAAACTAAGTCCACATCTAAATTCACAAGATCTCAACATAACCTTAATAATTAATAACTAAACATTAATCCAAGTTCATTTACCAATTCTATCTCTAAAGAAGGAAAACAATTAGATATAGTTCAACTACATATCAACTAACAAATTCTAAACAAACAACCTAACAAAAGAAAAGATCTCTATGCCTCAACTCCAGGGGATGCTGGTTCTTCCACAGGCTCCTCCTGAGCCTCCAAACTAAGTTCTTGATTTTCAATACTTGCTGAAAAATTTATCTCACAACGAGGTGAGTCCGGGGACTCTGTAAAGTTTACACCCATTTTCCGTGAATCTAATAACTAACATATAATCATGCAATGATAAATAACATTTCTAAATTGAGTTTTAAATACAAAGATAATAAAATATCTTCTATATTTAGCTATAATCTATAACTAAACTATGATTATCTTTAAGACAAAAAGATTATGCCAATGTTATTCAATTTTAGACCAATGCACACAAGACCATACAAACTAGACAAATATCATCTAAATGACTTTAAGACTTAACTTAACATGATCAAACTAACATAGGACAGATCTGATTTTCCACACCAAACATAGATTAACATCTATACTTGACATGCAAATAACATAAATTCATATTCCTTTCGAACACATAGTCAAACAGCAAGAAATTGGTCGTCTTGTTTTTCATATCACATGTACAAATTGCATTTACCAGCTCTAATATATATGGTAGTAATATATACTAAGTTAGCCCAAAGTGCACCTAGGCAGTGGTGACACTAAGGGAAAAATCGCAGTGATCCGGGATCTGTGGAAGGGCCAGATTCAACTAAGTTACCTACTGCCCATAGACAATTGACTAAAATAGGCTAGTGAAGTCTTCATAACAAGCCGTAACAAGAATTAGTAACAAGTTTCAAATCATGGCACACCTGATGCACACAAGACATAAATATGACTTTCTAGTATCTTTCATGCAAAACAACTTATTTTATCATAAACTAGACAAGACTTGTACTAACTAACTTTGTTGACATATATAAATCAAACCTATACCAAACTTGACTATATGAACATAACCATATCATGCATGACATAATACATAATTTGAAATCAAACTAATCAAAATTTACATAATCTACACACATGAAATGACAACCCGAACTAAACATACTTTATTACATATACAAGACAATTAACCTAAATCAAGCTTGGCATAAACTAAACAAATTAAGTTCTGATGTAATCAATCATAATTTGACCTAAACAGGTTCTAAAAGGTATGATTTGATGACCCATGATTTTTTTCCAAGTCTACACAATTATGTTTCAATTTTAGGTCCAATCTAGCATATAATCACATACATAATTAACAAAAGGTCAAATCTCATGAAAACTATTTTCCACCCATTCAGAATTATGCTAAACATGTTTTATAATATACAAAATATCAATTTCAAGCTCCTGGTTTCAAATATTTTTTATAAAAATTACTAATTTTAAGTCCAAAGTCTAAACTAGTCAAATTAAGGTCTATACGTTAACTCATGCATATTTTCTAATCAAAATGAGGTCAAATAAATAGACGAGTTTGAGAAACCTACCTGGAAGTTTCTGTGAATTTTTTAGATTTTCTGCTAATTTTATGGCTTTAACTCTACTTTCTAGAATTAATAAATCAAATAATCCAAAATTGCTGAACTGGCACCGGGCGGCTCAACAGGCTGGACTGGGGCGGCTTGGTAGCACTGAGCTGCACGGTCAAAGGGGTGGACCAGGGGTGGTGAGCCGGGCACGATCGGCAGGGTCAACCCAGTGCATGCTCTCGTGCGGCAACGCCCGCAACAAGGGAAGGCGCAGCGGAGCTCATCGACGATGGGGGCGGTGACGACTGGCAGAGCTGCAATGGCGGACGGTGACGGTCAACGAGGAAGACGCTGTCTAGAAGGCAACGATGAAGAGGGAGGAAGGCTGGTGATGGCAGTAGCAGCGAGAGAGACTTCTCGCAGCGATTCCAACCAGAATAGAGGAGGTCCGACAAGGCAATTGACAGCGACGGAGGGGCTCACGATGGCGACGAACGGCGGTGGCCAAAGAAGGGGGCTAGAAAACAACGGCAAAGAGGAGGAAGAAGGAGGGACTGGAGGCTGGCAGTGACAAGGGGAGCGACCGTGCGCGCGGGCGGCGGCACTCGCGGGAGGGAGGTGTGGCGAGGGCAGCTCCAAGCGACGGTGAGCTCGATGACGGTGACCGAGCGCGAACGGTGGCGGACGAAGAGGGAGAGAGAGAGAGAACTCAACGAGAGCGTGGGGGGGTCTCGCGAGGGATATCAATTCGGGGGGGCGTTTTCGTAGCCGGGAGAGAGACGGGAGTCCGGGCGGGAGGGAAGACCAGAGAAAAAAATAAAAATTCTATTTTATTTTATTTTATTCACCAGATATTACAATCTTGATCTTTGTTTAAAGACTGAAAGCCAGTCCTACTATTATGAGCCCCCCCACCCCCCCCAAAAAAAAAGTCTTGGCAGACATCGTTATGTCGTGACATGCTCTCTCTCTCTCTCTCTCTCTCTCTCTCTCTCTCTCTCTCTCTCTCTCTCTCTCTCTCTCTCTCTCTCGTGCGCGCGTACGTGCGCACGCGCACGCGCACGCATCGGCCGGGAGAACCACCCCCTTCCTTTGGGTAAGCATAAGGATGTTCACTATTCGGTTCAACCTGAAAAATCAAACCAAACTAGTACTTTGGTTCGGTTCGGTTTGGTTTGAACTATATATCGGTTTGGATTAGTTTCTAAGACCCTTCAAACCAAACTAAACCGATAAACCGAATAACCCGAATTAGATTAAATATTTTAGCTTAAGTTATATATAAGATAGTATTTATGTATCTTTTCTTACAAAAACAAATTTGTTTTAAGAGTTTTTAAGGTAAAATGAATGTAATCTATAAACATATACATAAGATTTTAATAGAATATGATTTAAAACAAACAAAATAAAATTGTATATTGCTATATCAACTATACCTTAATAAAATATGGTTTGAACCGAATCAAATCAAACTAAACCGAATTAATTTAGTTCGATTTGGTTTAGTTTGAGAGATAGTTTGGTTTAGTTTGGTTTCAAAAAAAAATACCTAAAAATCATCTCTCTCTCTCTCTCTCTCTCCCTCTCCCTCTCTCTCTCTCTCTCTCTCTCCTTGGACACCCCAACAGTGCCCCCCCTACCGATCTAGTGTTTGAGCCTGGCTGCTGTAGAAATCAGTCCCCCTGTGATTTTTGTTCACCCTTCATCCCCGTCTCTTGATTGATTTAGCCATATGCCCCTATTTTCAATCTGTCCTACAGTCCCATTTCAACCACTAGCCGCTTATTCAAAGCTGTGTCGGTTTTTTAGAGTGGAGACGATGTGCATTCGATCGGTCAATGCTATCCAGTCGATTGGTTGCATTGCCTGTTCAATCGACCCCGATCGTCCATATGTTCCGGTTTGTCCTATTTAGTTGCTTTCAACGTCATTTGACTCCATTTTCCCCTGCCCATCCCCTTTTTTGATAGTGCCAAACGTCATCTCGATGCCTTTGGCTACTGCTACATGAGCTATCATCCGTAAGCGAAACCTTATGAGGTGTTTGGTTATGAAAATTTTAATTTTAATTTTTAAAAATTATAAAAAAAATTGTTAAAAGAGGTGTTTGACAACTTTGACAATTTTATATTTTGAAAGTGATTTTTTCTTAAAAAAAAAGAGGGTCTCACCTCATTCTTTTTTCATGTGGTCTTCCACTTTGTTTGGTCATGAATGATAGTTACCCCTTTTTATTATCGCATCCCTCCACACATGACAATTTTATGTCATGAGTTGGTTCACTTTTTATTTTAATATAATTTTTAATCATGAAAGTGTACAAGAAATTATCATGCAACCAAACACCTCATTAAAGTTCGGATCAAGTAGGCATCCTAAATATGTCTAATATCGTTAAATCACAAATGACATAAATCATAACATGTTAAAACTCTGATTTTGATTAATTAACATGATTTAGATAATATGTTGTTAATCTTAGTTTATAATATGCAGATACAACTAAAAATTATAATGTTGTCTAATGTTCGGTTAAGGGCTTAGAAAACTTGACTTTTACATGTGTGCTAAATAAAATCAAGTTGTTGTTTATTGTTGATTTTAAAAAGTAAGAAAGTTTATTTCGTATGCCTTGTGTTAGAAATCACGTAAACCTTTATAATCATGCTAACAGTTATAAATCTGATTTTTCTTAAGATATGCATAATGTAAGGTAAAATAATGTGATTAATATTGATATGGGTATGTTGAAGACCGATCCAATGATCAAATTAATGTTAAATGTTGTAGCTATACACTTGAATTTTAAGGATATGTCATAAATCTTGTTTTGAAGGTGTGAATGACGTGCATGGAACCGAATATATTTTTGTCAAACATGTTAGACGGAGTAAAAGCATCACCTGGTGTGGAGATAATGTCAAACTAAAGTTGATAGATACATTTACTATGTGTAGATGCATTAGAGAGCATAAAGGGTAGACTTTTTTTAGTCGGCAACATACTATTATGTGCATATAAGTTACACCTTGCATGAGGACAAACATTGATATGATTATGAGTTTGGCATGAGTAATGTAAAAGAGTTGCATAAAATATAAGATTGAACGTCACCATACTTCTTAATCATGTTGCGGGTAGTAGGGATTAGAATAGTTTAGTGTATCTTTTGATCTCAATTATTGTGATTTGTCCTTAATGCATCATTGCCTAGGTGCATCATAAGATTTAGTTTAGTTATATAATATTGATATTTGTATTTAAATCTAGTGCAAGCAAGTCAAGATTACAAGACATTGAATTGCTTGAGAACTACGTTGTCTAAGGCATGAGGCACTCGAGGCGAGAAGGGGGTCACCTTGTCTCATGCACCTAAGTCGAGTGCCTCAGGCACTTGAGGCAAAATATATATTTTTAATATATTTAATAATATATACTTATATACAACATTAAAACTTTTGAAAAATAAAACAAAGTAAAAACTCACTTCTAGGGCTTACAAGACATCAAGATGTTAAGGCCTCGTGATGGAAGACTGAGTATTTAGAATTTTGGGGAGGAGGAAGAGTATTTTAAGTTACTGGATCCAGCCCTTACTGCGTTCGGATTCGAGCAAGGCGAGTGAGGTAAGAAATGCTAAGGCAATGCAAAAAAAACTCTCTTAGCTGTTGAGGTGAGTGCCACAGATAACATAGTTTGTGAATGTAAAAAAAAATAAAAATGTGAACTTGATAAATTGATAGATGAATTAGTTGCAAGGTAGATGGTCATATGATTCATTTTATATGCATTAACTTATCATAGATGGAATATTTACATTGCATTCATATCTAGTCTTACTTTTAATTGTTACATTTCTATTCCCGGTGTAGGTCATATTATGGTTGAGAATAATCTATTGAATGTGAATATTTAAAGAAAATAAAAGAGTATGATTTGTAAGAAGGTTGAAATAAAAGAGGTTAAGCTATAGAAATAGCTATATATGTGTGAATATGATATGAATGGGTATAGGTGTATATTATTTATCATTGTAAAGTATACTTATCCGATTGGCAAATGATGGGATGCCTATTGAGTCATTATAACTCACTACTCAATTTTTATTCATCCACGGGTTTAGAAGAAGTGGATCCAAAGATAAAATTCAAAGAAACACCGATAGAAGAATCAGACCTCACAAGTCCAAGAGAAGTGTGATTGTTATTTTAGTTAGGTTTTTCAGATTGCATTCAATAATAAGACACTACAAGAAAATAGGTTATTAGGGACGGCCGTAAGCCGTCCCAAAAAACCGAAAAGCCGTCGCTAATATTTATTAGCGACGGCTCTACAGCAGTCGCAAACGCGTCGCAAATAACGCCGTCGCCAATAATATTAGCGACGGCTACCGTTAAGTTGTCGCTAGTAAATTTATTGGCGACGGCTTGTAAGCCGTCGCATAAATCATTAATAAGACGATCATTTATTGGGGACGGCTTAAATAGCCGTCGCCAATAAATTTACTAGCGACGGCTTAAGCCGTCGCAAATGGTAAGGAGATTAGACGGCGTATCAAGCCTATTTGGGACGGGTTAAGCCGTCTCAAATAAGCTTATTGGCGACAGCGACCCAGCCGTCGCCAATAAATTTACTTGCGACAGCCACGTAAGCCGTCGCAAATGGTAGGCAGAAACCCCAGGGGTGGGTTTCCGGATTTTTTTCTCTGGTTTTGCGACGGTTGTTTTTAATATTTGGGATGGCTAAAGCCGTCCCAAATAAGGTTATTGGCGACGGCTTAAGGCAGCCGTCGCCAATAATAATTTTCTGGAAAAAAAATATTTTGATTGGCCGGATTGGATCAATTATACGATCCAATCTGGAAAATCAATCATTCTTGAAACTTTCAGAAAGACCAAATATCGAATCTACCAATCCAAAAATTGATTTATATTAACAATTTCGTTGAGATTGCTCGTTTCAAACCTGGAACGGGCACCGAATTAGGATGAAACAACACACATTCACATACCAAATTGAAATTCACCAAATTTAAATTCATATTCACATACCACATTCAAAATCACATTCATACACAAAATTTTTTAATACATATGAATATTGACATTCATAGGAGAGTAGAAAATACATCTGAATCTATTCATCTTCTTCATCTTCATCTTCATCATCATCTTCACTCTCCTCGGCATCCTCGTAGTCCTCGTCGTCATCGCCATTTCTGTCCTCTGTTTGTTGAGGCAGAGAATGCCCCGATGTGGATGGCACATCAGAAGTCGGGAACCTTTGAGTCAAGCATTCTATGATCAGATTGAGGCGATCGAAATTTTCTTGGAATGATTTCTGTTGGTTGTCCAATTGTTGTTTCAATGAAGTAATTTGTTCTTCATAACATTCATTGATTTCTCCTTGCCTCGCCAACTGATCTCTAAGCTCTCGAACTTCTTGAGTCGAGCTAGAAGCACCTCTGCTTGACTCATCATACCAAGTGTGGCGAGTTTCACCTCGCCCACCACATCGGATCCGTCCTGGTCGATCTCTACCAAATATAGATATGAAAGCTTCCTCCACGGTGAGTGGAGGCTGCGATACCCCAGCATCCGAGGATTCAGATGCCGGGGGATTCATCAATCCTTGCATATTTTTCTATAAATAATATGAAAAAAATTAAAATCCTACCGTGATGAATTGTGGATTATAAGGAAAAATAGGTTATGACAATCAATAATTACCATCATAAGACGACTTTGGTCATTATCTCAAATGACTGCTCCATCAAGTTCTTCATGCGTTTGACTCATCTGGAATATCTCCGGATGAGTTGGAGGTCGACCTTCTTTTTGTACATGTCCAAAAAATTAAAAAAGAGTAAAGGTTATTAGGGAATAAGAATCAACTAATATGAAAGTTTAAGTTTTAACTACTTACAAAGTCTCTTTCTAATTGGTGTATATTTGTTCTTCCTCTTCTGTATGGCATTGTTAATTGCCGCCTATTACCGGCATTCTTTTCACTCAATGCCTACATATATATATACAAATGAAATAACATTAAAAAAATACAAATGAAATAACATTTATCGACATTAAAAATCTAATTATAAGAGAAAAGATTTTTTCGATTTACTCTAGCTTCATCTTGACTCCATAAATGGTACATATGATGCCATTGTTCCTTGTTGCACTGTGGAGGAATGTTGGCACGAGCTTCATCATTTGATCGTCCTGTAAGATACTGTAGACAAATATTGTTAACAAAAAATTGGTTATCTCGAAATTACATTATAAATTATATTTTACCTTTCTTTTCAAATGATTTCTTTGTTTTCTTTGCATATCTCCCATACGCCTTAATATTTGTGCATCGGATTGTGGATTCCGCTCAAAGGTAAAATGTTGCTGCATTAATATAAAAATGATTAAAAAGTTCACCAAAATTTAAACAAGATGAAGCTACTTAAATGTTACCTCTAAATCACGGAATATGGCATCCTTTTTCTCCTGCGGTAGAGCAATGTAATTATGCTCCCACAAATCGCAATGAACTCTGTTCATAACTCCTAAGTAGGAGATAAACTCCTGTCCGTGTGATCCAACGCCGGATCCTCCTACTAGAACAACGTTGTATGACTCATCAGGGCCAAGTGTTTGCACACTGATGGCCTTTGCTGGACCTCTCCCACGTCTAACTGATGTAGCTACTTAAGTATAAATTAAAAATTACAATTAGACAACGAAAACTTTTAAGAAAACTTTTTACTTGCATATATTCAAATATATACCTGAAGCATGGGAAGATGGACTACTACCATCTGTAGGAGACGTCGTCGGAACCCGGTGAGAACGAGTCCGAGATGGACTATGCTCATGGGGTGCCTCCCTAACTGGCTCGGAAGCAACACCCCTAGAGGTGGAAGGTCGATCCCTAGATGCCTGAGATTGACCCCGAGGTCCACCGCCCTCAGATGGTGTAGCAGTCTGAGATGTCCTACGACTTTTGTTGAAAATTCTCTTCATCTGTCACATAAAAATATTAGGCAGCAATCCCGGCTTCTAATTGTGGAACTACGTCTTTTTAGCCAATCCGAGGCCGGATTGCCCAATCCGAGGCCCGTTCCGGGTTCTGATTGGGCAATCCGGCTTCGGATTGTGGAACTTCGTCTTTTTTGCCAATTCGAGGCCGGATTGCCCAATCCGAGGCCCGTTCCGGGTTCCGATTGGGCAATCCGGCTTCGGATTGTGGAACTTCGTCTTTTTGGCCAATCCGAGGCCCGTTCCGGGTTCCAATTGAGCAATCCGGCTTCGGATTGTTGAATTTCATCTTTTTGGCAAATCGGAGGCCGGATTGCCCAATCCGAGGCCCGTTCCGGGTTCCGATTGGGCAATCCGGCTTCGGATTGTGGAACTTCGTCTTTTTGGCCAATCCGAGACCGAATTGCCCAATCCGAGGCCCGTTCCGGGTTCCGATTGGGCAATCCGGCTTCGGATTGTGGAACTTCGTCTTTCTGGCCAATCCGAGGCCCGTTCCGGGTTCTGATTGGGCAATCCATCTTCGGATTGTTGAACTTGGAGCTTTAGATTAACTTTCTATTTGTATAGGTTGAGTTTCTTGAAGTTGTACATCTTCGTCGATTACACCAAATGTTATAGATACGTTAATAAGTTGTTCTTGATACGGTTCGTTTTCATCATCACTCTTATTTCCGGAAATTTTGTAATAGTTACGAGGTATTGATCGTACTGGTAACACCCATCCCTTATTAGAGTTGTCATTTACATAAAAAACTTGTTCCACTTGATTTGCTAGTGCAAACGGTTCATCTGTTCCTAATCTTCTTTGTGTGTTTAATGATATAAAATCATATTCGTTAACCTTAAAACCTCGATCCTTATCATATACATCCCACCATTCACATTCAAAAAGTGTTAAACGGCTATTCCTATCGAACGATATCTCAATTATATCTAATATTCGTCCATAATAACCGTCACAACCAGATTGAAGATGGTCATTTACAATAACACCACTTAGTTGAGTTGATTTGGTTGAATCGGATTCCAATGTTCGAAATCTAAATCCATTACATATATAACCGTTTACTGACGACGCAAATCTCGATGGACTGAGTGATAAAATCTCCAGCTCCTTGGTATATCTAGAAGAACCTATATTCCTTAACTCTTGAATGTGTGTTCTGAACCACACGAAAAAGTTATCTTCCATAGTTGATCTATTTTTAAGAGCATCACTATGAGATTGACGAAAATAATCGATGTCATCGACTTGATTTAACATGTATGCATGGATTAACTGTTGTTCTCTTTCTGTCAAAATTTTAGGCACACGCCTGCATCTCCATGGGTGACCAATTGGTTTGAATATTGAACTATCATCCGTATCAACTTCATATGGACCACCGTCGTAGTTCCGATCTCTACTATATTCACTCGTATCACGCATATATGTTGAAATAAATTGCGTACACTCCTCAACCAAGTAGCCCTGTGCAATAGAACATTCAACTCTCGCCTTGTTGCCTACATAATCTTTGAGCCTCTTTAAATATCTTTCAATTGGATACATCCATCAGTATTGAACTGGTCCAGACATTCTTGCCTCATAAGCCAAATGCAAAACTAGGTGAATCATTACATCAAAGAATGATGGTGGAAAAATTTGTTCCAACTTGCACAACGTTACTGCAATCTTTGTCTCCCAATCTCTCAAAATGTTACTGTTCGAAACCTTAGCGCATATGATCTTAAAATACTGGCATAACTCTACAATAGGACTTAGTACATCCTTCGACACGTTTCCTTGAAATGCCAAAGGAATAATTATTTGCATCATAACATAACAATCATGACTTTCTAAACCACTAATTGTCCGGGCACTTAAATCTACACATCTACTAAAATTTGAAGAATAACCATCCGGCACTCGAACATTCTTAATGAAATCAAGTGTTCTTGACTTTTGTTCGTTGCTAAGTTTATAAATTGCATCTGGAAACTTTGATGAACCCTCGTACGGATGTAACTCGAGGCGAATATTTAAATCTACTAAATCTTTCCGTGAGTTCAAATTGTCCTTGTTGATTCCTGATAAGTTAAACATCTCTAATATATTGTCGCACACATTCTTCTCAATATGCATGACATCCAAATGGTGCCGAATGATAAGAGATGACCAATATGGTAGTTTCTCAAAAAATATACTCTTCTTCTTCCAATTTTTATTCTTTGACAAATTTTTCCTTAAGTTCTCTAAATCTTTCTTAAACGGTTTTCCGAACCTAATAGTGTCCATCTCCTTTTGTTGCCTCCATATGTCATATCCCGTAAGTATCTTTGGTGCTCCCTTCACACATCGTCGACCATCAAAAAGATGCTTATACTGGTTCTTTCTCCACCGATGTGCTACTGGTAAGAACCGACGATGACCAAGGTAGCATTTGTAAGCACCCGAAACGGAACATCCGTGGATCTCCCCCTACCGGCCCCTACGCTTACTTTGGTGACTTGGTGGATGGGATGTTAGTGGGTGTGGTCGCCAGGAGCCAAAGGCTCCAAAATATAGTAGAATGAAAAGAAATGAAATGGAGAAATGAAAATGACCGTCGTACCTTTGAAAGTGGGGAGATTGTTGGGTTCCGACTTCTCCTCTCTCGGCCGGCCGAAAGAAGAGAGCTAAGTGAGTCCTTTGTCTTCGATCCGGTTGAAGCTCTACCTCGGCCGGATTTACCTAAAAATGTCCATGAGAAAACATAGAAACAAGTGAAAAGACCATTAGTTCTAGTGACAGTGTAGTATCATGCTCAAATTCGAATGTAAACGCGTAAGAGGGAAGGAACTGACCGGATTGGGACTAAATCCCAACCCCTATTTAGAAGGTTTAAATATGCATAAAAAATGCAAATGAGTGGCTCAATACATGCTAAATGACATGTTAATGAGGGTTAAAATGAAAGGGGGGAGTAAAAGATCGACCGGAAAGGTAAATAAACTCAAAAAAATGCAAAACGGGGTCTGCCCCTGCTAGTGCCCCATATATGGGGCGCCTGCTGCAGGTGTCCCCTTGATGGGGCGCGTTGACCAAAGTCAAAGCGCCCTATTTATAGGGCACCAGGGACTGGCTTCAGCAGATTTTCTTCCCTTCTTCGCGGCGTCGCCCCGGAGTGTAGGAAGACCTTAAAGACAGAAAAAAGACTTCTTCAAGCAGCCAATACTCAAGTGAAACTAATGGAAGAGTGTTTTGGTACTATATGTAAGAGAAATAGAGTGTAGAGGCCCTCAAAGTTGGAGAAAATCATATTTTTGAAGAAGGAAACTGCAGGTTTTTGGGTTTTTGGGGAAGGATTTTGGGATACTCTAAGGGCTTGAGAGGGTTCTATGAAGGCTTAGATTCGTAGTGGTGGATGAGATGAGGTGGGAGACGGACTTGGGGTGTCCAAAAACCTTTATATGAGGGTCTTTCTACAGCACAAAAGAGGGTAACTTCATTCTGCTGGAATATCCCTTCAAGAAGCAACTATGATTTTTTTGGGTTTTGAAAGATGATTTTGGGATGGTTTAAGAGCTTGGAGGGGGATTTCAAGGCTTGGGATGTGTAGTGGTGGATGAGAGGAGGTGAGGGACGCCCTTGTTGTGTCCAAAAACCTTCATATGAGGGTCTTTCTACAGCACAAAAGAGGGTAACTTCATTCTGTTGGAATATCCCTTCAAGAAGCAACTATGATTTTTTTGGGTTTTGGGAGATGATTTTGGGATGGTTTGAGAGCTTGGAGGGGGGTTTCAAGGCTTGGTATGTGTAGTGGTGGATGAGAGGAGGTGAGGGACGCCCTTGGTGTGTCCTAAAGCCTCCAAATGGGGGTCCTTTTAGAGGCAAGAAGAGGGCAACTTTATCTGCAGAACTATCCCATCAACCTGTCCAGTCAGTCAAACCAGATGCAGGCGCCCCATCAGTAGGGCGTCTGGCGCCCTGTTTATAGGGCGCCTGGTGCCCTGTTTATAGGGTGCCAGGTGCCCTATAAGCAGGGCACGTTGACCTGGTCAACGCCCCATCAATCTACTTCGAAATGTGCCGAAAAACCAGATTTTTCCGGAAAACTTGGTTCCCTCGAAAGGTTACTCAAATATACTTCATAAAAACAAGAATTTAAGCTCTCCAACTGGATCAAAATTGCGTGTCTACAGCATTGTTTTCTACTATGAGTAAGTCGAATGGAATGTGTTTCTTCGTTACAGATAGGACACGCCAATTTTCTTTTAGTACTCCATCTAGATAAATTTGCATATCCCGGAAAATCATTTATCGTACTAAAAAGTAAGACTCTCATTACGAAAATGTCTTTCTTTTCGGCGTCATAAGTCTTTAATCCAATCTCCCACAAATCTTTTAGCTCTTCCACCAATGGTTGTAAGAATACATCGATATCATTTCCCGGAGCTCTCGGACCGGGTATTAATAATGATATCATAGTGTATGTGGCTTTCATACACATCCACGGTGGTAAGTTGTACACCATTGTAACAACAGGCCACACACTATATTTTGAAGACATTTGACCAAATGGATTAAAGTCATCTGAAGCCAATCCAATTCGAATGTTGCGTTTCTCTAACGCAAATTCTGGATAAAGTTCATCCACCCTTTTCCAAGTAGGAGAATCGGCAGGATGACGCATTTCACCTCTCAATTGATATAATCGTGGCTGACTGTGTCATGTCATCCACTTAGCCGTATTGGATGATATGAATAAACGCTGCAACCTACCTCCTAATGGAAAATAATATAAAACTTTTTGTGCAATTTTTTATTTTGATTTTTAGGATCATTTTTATATCTGGAGGTGTTACAATATGGACAAACATTTTTATCTTTATTATATTTCCAAAATAGAATACAATCATTTTTACATGCATGAATTTTCTCACAAGTAAGTCCTAATTCCTTAACTAATTTCTTAATCTCAAACCAATTATCGGGAACACATGCCCCATTAGGTAAGACTTCCTTAAATAAATATAATATCATATCCATACATTTTCTAGTGAGACCATTAATGGACTTAAGTTAAATCAACTTTAATATAAATTTTAATTTAGATACATTTTTTACACCTTCATATAGAGGTGTTTCATAATCTTTTAATAATTTGGAATATTGAAAATTATCTTCATTGTGTTCTTCCTCATTATGTAGAATAGAAGATTCATTATTTTGAATATCTTGTAACATTTCCATTACCTGATCATCTACATAATTATCTTGTGGTTCACTTAAATTTGTAATGTCTTCATTTATCATATTGACTTCAATTTCACCATGGCATATCCATTTTTGATAATTTAACCATATACCATTGCATATTATGTGTTCTTTGACAACATTTCTTTAAAAATAAATGTATTACAACATTTTTTACAAGGACATTGTATTAAATCGTTATGTTGTCCATGTCTAAATTGTATTCTAGAATCATGAAAAGAATAGTTTAAAAAATCTTCGATCCCTTGAATATATTTAGAATCTAATCTATTAGGAATATGCATCCACGATTTGTCTAAGTTACTCATCTTAATTTGTTAAATGATTGAAGTACAATGAAGAAATGTTAATTTAATAAAGAAAACATTATATAACCGAACCTCCACCAAAAGAAGAAACTCTCAAGTGAATATCTCGATTGAAGTTTCCTGAAAAAAAATATAAAATGATCAAAATTAGACTTGTTGTTGAACAATAAATGTTTATACATACCAATTAGATATTTTTATCACAAACGAAGAGTTAGACATAAAAACTAAGAATTCATATTTGTTATATTAAGTCAAAACAGAAACTAAAAATTATACATTTTTAGCTTTTTTATTTTCAGATCTCATCCCCTTTTGAGGACAAAAATAAGAAGGAATGCACATGTTATAATCTTAACTAAATATTAGGTCGATTAGCGAAAATGCCTTAATCAAAATAAATATCTTTTGAACATAAGATAAGATATTATAAATAAACTTAAACATAGTTGATGTGTTTTAAACTCAAAATAAATATCTTTTGGACCCATCTCTAATAATGATGCAATCAAAGGTTGAGATTTACAAACAAGTTGATAAAATGTCTCTACAATGAAATGTTCAAATATTACATTTTAGGTCATTTAATGTAAACATCTAAGATAACATCTACCTATATCAATTTACTCTTAAGAAATCAATTAATTTACAATGATTTGTATCTTTTTCAGGGGTAGAAAAATTAAGATTCTTTTATCACAAAATAAGAGATAAAAAAATTAAGTTATAGATAATTGCATTAAGTTAAATTAAGTGACATCTAAAAGTTTATATTTTCACATTAAGCCCATAAAAAAACCTCTTAGTTTTCCTTTTAATATCTAACTTTTCAGCAACATTGCCTATTAAACTTAGTGCTAATCTAATTAAAAATCTATGCACCTATCTACCTTTGTTCTATCTCCTAAATAATTAAAGTGATCAAGGTGCTAACATAATTGGTTTGAGTAAGTCCTAACCTCTTAATTTGTTAGGGCTGTTTGGCACATATCTATTGCATATATGCTTTGTGATGTATAGGAAAAAAATTAAACATAAATTCGTTTGTTGAAGATGTATACCTCAAAGGAGGTTTGATTAACCCTAAGTAGGGTTTAAATCCGACACAAAGGAGGCGGCGGCGAAGCCGGCGACACCCACGGCGGTGGCGGAGGTAGCTCTCCCCTCACGGTGCCCTACGCAGGGAAGGGGCAGAAAAGCCGGCGACGGCGGCGACGGCGACAACGGTGGCGACAGCGCCAGCCACGGTGGCGGCGACGGCTGAAGCGGCGGCGACAGTGCCTGCGGCACCGGCGGCAGGAAGGAGACCCGGCGAGCATGCGCGCGCGAGAGAGAGAGAGAGGGGGGAGTGAGCGGCGGGGGGAAAGAAAGGAAGGGGTCGAGGGCTTTTTTAAGACAAACTTATTGGCGACGGCTTGAGAGGCCGTCGCCAATAACAGGATAAGTTACATTGGCGATGGCTTCTGCCGTCGCCAACAAAAGTCGACCGTTCAACGGTCGGCTTGGATTAGTATCAAGCCGTCACCCATTTTCCGAGGAAAAAAACCGCACGGTCCGTTTTCTGGGTATTGCGACGGCTTCGACCGTCGCCATCAACATTATTTGCGACAGCTAGATTTAGCCGTCGCTATTTACCAATTAGTAGCGACGGCGTTAGTTTAGCCGTCGCTTTTATCATTATTGGCGACGGCTTAACAAAGCCGTCACCAATAACTCGTCGCCAATGACCCAGTTTCCTGTAGTGAGATGACTTTGTTTGAGTTAGAATACAACCATGTCATGGTTGTTTAGCATAAAAATATTTTTTTAAATCAGTATTTGAGTTACTTAAATTGTAAATATATTGCACCATTTGGATAAGAATTAATAAACTATGTGATCGTATTTGTTCCATTGATGACATTACGCTAGTATCTCATGTGTTATACAGAAGATAGTCATCTCACAACCAAGACCTCATGACTTCACACATATTAGCAAATCATCCAAATGGTGCGAGAAAATTACCGGTGTGTTTCTTGGGGTTTTGAATTCATTTAAAATATAAAACTTATTCTACAATTTACTTTTATACGAGCAGTAGCATCAAAGGATAAGAACATAACAAATTAATGTTCCACATATTTAATGATAATGCATGTTTTTACCGAACTTCCATTAGATTGTGTTGCCACCGTGTTCCTCTTTATTCCATGGACTCAATCTCATCCCCATTTATACTTCAAGTTCCATTAGATTGTATTGACATCCGCGTTGGCATGCATATATTTATTAATTATTAATATACAATCGTCTAAAATAGATAGAGGACGTAAAGAGAATAGTAATCAATAAAATATCAAGTGAAAGTTCTCCTAACCCTTCAACTTCATTGCATTCTAAAGTCTCTAAAAACTAATAAAATAAGAAACCGTTCTAATGTGATATATATCTTCCAATGCGACGCATCAAAAAATAATATGGCTTATCTCAGAATGGTTATGTTCTTGAATTTTATCGCCTTAATTATCTTGAAATTTATTTAAATATGAAATTTTATCGTAATAATATATTTAAAAGTATGTTATATCACATTCCGATGATCTCCTCCTTCTCTGCATCTCTCACAGCAGAAGTTAGCTCATATATAATTTATGACGAGGAAAATTTTAAACTACCACATTTCAAAATACATTTTACAGAAGTAACATAGAAATATTTTTTTCTTAAAACTAACACAATTTCGTCGAAGTCATTATCGTTAGTAGCAATTTGTTAGTAGCAACTTTAACCCGTCAAAGTAAAATTGCTATATAATATAGCGACTTTCACAATTTTTTTATTTTTTGGATTGCAACAGAAGTCGCTACGTCATGGAACGAGTTTCACTCTTTCTGTTTACAATGAGTGAAAGTCGCTATGCAGTACAACGACTTTCACCCTTCCTGTTACATGTTACATGATATAATATTAATATTACATCACTTTTCATTTAATAAACGTAAATTTAAATATCAAATATTATATATAGTAATTATAAATGTAATATTTATTTTATCATAAAAATATTTTTAAATTAAGATTTTTGTAATGTCACGAATATAAAAATATAATTTTAATTAAATAAATAAATATAAAAAAATAAATTAAAAATTTTATGTTACTTTAAGTTTATATCTTTAAATAAAATTTTAAAATATTTATTACATTTCAAAAAATATTTATTACAAAAATATTTTTTGACAAAATAAATATTACATATATTATATATTACATCAATATAATATTATATATTACCATGTTATATAATTTTAAATATTTATTACACTACAAAAGTATTTATTACAAAGTATTTTTATAATAAAATAAATATTACAATTATTATATATTATAACAATATTATATTATATATTACCACATCTTATTATATTATGTTATTTTAAAATAATATAGATAATTTTTATAATCTAGGTGGGATGATATGGGGGGTGATAGACGTTGTAGAGCGACTTTTACCCATTAAAAAATGTGAAATCACTAGACAGTTCAACTACTTTCACCCATTGTAAACAAAAAAAGTGGAAGTTACTATGTTATGCCCTGTTTGGTAACACTATTAGACACCTCTATTATTTTATTTTTAAAATTGATATTGATTGTAATCACCTTGAAGTGTCTGACTAATAGTATCAATTTTGAAATTTATAGTGTAAACAACACACGTTATGTAATATAAGTGTCAACTTGTATCGATTTTGATATTGATACTCCATCTTCTAAAAATATCAAAATCAATATTAATATAGTATCATTTTTGATACTCTAACCAAACAGGCTATTATATAACCACTTCTGTCACTCCTTAAAATATTAAATAAAATTTCGTAAGTCATTATATTATGTAGTTATTTCTGTTGTGGTCTGAAAAAAAATCTCTATTACGTGGCAATTTCACTCTGACAATTTGAAGTCATTATCAAAGATGTCTATTTTGACGGAATTATGTTAGTTTTGAAAAAATTTTATAATACTTCTGCAAAATTTATTTTACAGCTGCGTGTTAGTTTAAAATTTTTTCTCTACTTATGACACCGTAAAAATCGAATCTTTCCGGCAGCTCGCCGTGGCGGAGGAAGAGCCGAACACCTCGTTCACTCCAAGAAATAGAACCGGAAAATCTCCACTGGTCGCCGGCCGGAGCCCAACTCTGTACATTCGAAGGCAGCACTATCCTAAGGAGACGTCCTACGTAACATAACACCGCGAAGAAGAAAAAGAAGGCGACGACGACGAAGAAGAAGACGACGACGACTGTTCTTCTTCTCCGATCGTCTGCTCCTCCCCGACTTCTCGCTTCCTCTGCTAACCGGTGGTGGCGCTGTCGATCATTTCCAGGTAGTTCTGGAGCGACTCCTGCCGCTGCAGCCGCATCTCCTCGTTGAACTTCCGAATGAACGCCTCCACCCGCCGGTTCAGCTCCTCCTGTCCGGGCGACGCCTCCCGCCGGAGCTGCCGCCCCTCCGGACCCCGCGCTGAGCGGGACGGAGAAGCCCCCCGCCGCTCCACCGGGGTCTCCGCCTCCCTCGTCGGCGGAGCTGCCTCCGCCCCGGCGCCGCCGGAGTCGGCGTCCCACGTCTCCGACGACTTCTTCAGGTGCCTCGACCACGGCATCGCCCGCCCGTCGGTTATGTTCTTCCAGGCGCTCTCCACGGTCTCGTACCTCCCCGGCTTCGCCACGCCCAGCGCCTTCCCTGCGAAAATTGAGAACAGAGAGACCGCCGCCGCCGGCGGCCAAGGTCGGATCAGCTCCACGACCGGACCGACCGCTGCCGAGAATCGAAGGCTTGAAATAATGAAAGATTAATTCTTCTTAGTTACCTTCCGGAGGAGGTGCCTTCACGGTCCTCCGGAGGCCGAACCGCGACGCAACGGGGGGTTTCTCCGTCGCCGGAGCTCTATTCCCGGCAGCCCAGCTCGATGGAGCCGAGATAATCGACTCCGCCTCTTCTTCCTCCTCCTCCTCCGCCGGCGCCGATCCACCGGCCAGCACCTCGCCCCCACCAGAGCCAACCTCCTCGCCGCCGTGCGCCCCCGCCAGTAGCAGGAGCTCCTCCAATTCCCTCTCTTCTTTCTCTTCTTCCTCTTCCGCCCCGCCGCCGACCTTGAACACCACCGGAGGCGGGGGCTCGTCCGCCCGGCCCTCCACGGCGGCCTTAAACGGCGACGGCGGCGCTCCGTACTCCTCCACCTCCCGCACCTCCGGCTTCTGGAAACGGGACGAGGCGGCGATGGAGATAATAATACCGTGGATTACCAAGTAAAGGTACGGCGGCGTCATCCAGAGCAGTAGTGCTCTGTAGATCCGCGGCGCCTCGGAGAAGACGATGGCGGACACGACGGTGGAGGACAGCCCCAGCGCCGCCGCCGACAAGGCGCCGGTGGACAACAGCATCATCACCTTCCTGGACACCATCGTCTTCCTTCCTCCTCTGCCCCTCTCACCCGGCGGAGGATGCTTACGCTTCTTCGGAGACCCGCTTCCTCCTTCCGTTGATCTACGCCGGAGGAGAGCCCATATATACGGGCGGCGGGGAGCTCGCGCCGCCACGACGAACAGGGTGAACGGCCCGATTGGTGACCTCCGACGGGTCCACCGAGCGGCGCTTCTCGCAACGTGTCGGCCCTGAATGCGCCGCTGCCCAAGGCGGCGGACCAGGCGGTCTCGAACGTCGCCGTCAGATGGTTACGAAGCTTCGTCCCCTTCGTTCCGAGGCGTTCAGGTGCGGCGGAAGATATTTTATTTTTATATATTCCTATCAAAAATTTTATTTTAAAATAAAATTCAAGATAGTTGATATTGTCAAAAGGTATTGTGTATTGTGTTCGGTGAGATACAATAACAAAATTATTAAAAATTACGCATAACTAAAGAAGAGATGGTTATCAAGTCATATTTTTCCCTAAAAATGTTTCTTAATTTGTGTTAATATAATTTTGCAATATTTATCAAACACATTCATTAGAAAAATTATAATAAATTTCCATCGCATCAACAATAATGGGCAATATTAATCATTGATCGAATTGCATGTGTAGATATTGGGCGACGGCAGTAATACAACAATAAATATTTATATTACACATTGCGTTCTTTTTTATGTTACAAATTTTAAAATCTGAGACATAGTTTATATCATTATCAATTTTAAAATTGATACCGAAAGAGATGTTTGATAACTAAAATTGAATTCCTTTCTATTATGTATCTATATTTATTAATCAATATATTTAGATTCACTTGTTCAAAATATACAGCTCCCGATCTTTTCATCTCCTACCTAGTCCTTAATTAGTTATATTTTATTTTTATATTTTATTTTCTTTTTACTTTTACGGACACCCTCGAACTCCCACAAATAGAAAAGAGATAGGTCTGCTTGATAAATGAAATATTAAACTTATGATTGACTTTGATTATTTTACTTTAATTTTATTTTATAAATAAAGTTTATACACTGAAGAAACTAATCTAACAGAACTGTGTGATTCGATTCAGTTCTTTAAATATTTAGACGCTTACCAAATTAGTATAATTTGATTTTGTTTAATCATTAATACCGATATATGGTGGTTGAATCATATATGTCAAGCTAGTGGTGTCCAACCGATGTATAATATATTATTTAGTTTGACTATTTGGCTCCTATTTAATTCTGAAACGAATGGATACATTGGTTAATTCAATTTATTTGATTTTAAATATATATATATGTTACGAACTTAAGCAGATATACTCAAAAGAGATAGTTCTCCGTTATTAAATAAAAGAGTGAATTTAAGAATGACTTTAACTATTTTATTTTAAATTTAGCTTATTCTTATAAATAAATAAATTTTACTTACAAAAAATTGTGATTTAGTTCTTTAACCATTTAAACTTATATATAATTTGATTGTGTTTAGCTTTTATTTTTGATGCAGAGTAACGTGTCGAGTCGTTCTGGTTGACTCAGTCTACTTTACTAGAATTCAAGTTCGACTATTGCTCAAGTTCAGTTCATTATTTGATTGTGTCAAGTTTGAGCGTAGCTCAAGCAACAACTCGACTCAAAATTCGATTCAAATCCGAAGTTAAGCCTTGGCCAAAATTGGGGTGTAAACGGGTCGAATTCGGTAGCGAAATCACAGAATCCAATTCCGATTTCGATAAGGGATAAGGTGTACCGATTCCGATTCTGATAATTTCATAATCACCATGTTCCGATTTTGATCCGATTCCGATTTTGTTATCGAAATCGGAATCGAATCCGATAATTTCCGATTTGATATCAAATATTAATTTTTATTCAAAAATTTATTAATAATTCACATATATTTAATAAATTTTGATATAATATTTTAAAATTTTATTTTTATCATTTTATCAATTTATATATTATAGTTTATGATTTATTTGACTTTATTTTGATTATTTTTACTTTTATTTATTTATTATTGAAATCGGATAAACGGAAATGGAATAACCTGAGTCCGATTCTGATTCCGATAAGCTATCGGAATATCCGATTTCGATTCCGATAACTTATAGGATACAAAAACAGTTTTCAAATCCGTTAATTTTTATCGGAATCGAATCGAAATTTCTGATTATCGGATTCCGTTTACACCCCTAGGCCAAAACATGTCGAGAAAACTTCAGATCGGTCTAAGAGACTCGAATCTAAATTTATTTTGAGAAGTTTACCTAAATTTTATTTTAATTTATTTTCTGAACTTTGTGTGAATATTTGTAATGATTAATGTTGATAATTTATTTTTAACCAGTGACAATCAAATATTTAATTTAACTACCGGCCAATTTGTGGAGTGAGAAGGTTCCAATCAAATGGTCAATCCACGTGTCGGCTCGTGGAGGGAAGCCTCGCCGGAAGAGAAGATTCCACGGCAGGACGGACGCAGGTGGAGCCGTACGTCGCCCCCAACGCCTGGACGGGCAGTTCCGGGCCTTCCGGCCACCGATCGCCGCCAATGCGTCGGGACCGTAGAGATTCTCCGGCGCCGGACGCCGCCGCCGCCGACGGCGCGGCTACGTGTGCGTCTCAGCGTGGTGGCACGTGGCCCGGCTGACAACGGTTCCGGAGACGACGCGGTTGCGCCCCGGAACGGCGGACACGTGGGTGCCGCTGCCGCCCGCGGCAGACTGACGTGGCGCGTTAAAAATCAAACGTGACCAGTATAATTAATTTTAAATTTTTTAAATAGGATGTTAGTTGTATAAAAAATTAAATTTTTTAAAAATATATTAGAAAATATGTTCGACTATTGTTACAAAAATATAATTTTTACACTATTTATTTTTAAACAGAAAAAGAGGTGAGTATCTCCGATGCCACACGTACACAGCAGATATACCCAACCACATAATTAAAGAAAATAAAATTTCAAAGTATATTAGTTTGAGAATAAAAAATAACGACAAATCTAAATTGAACTAGCAATGAAACGATTATAATAGGTTTCGAGAATTTACTGTTTAGATAACTCAAATATCAATTAAGCACTAATTCGCCCTTGACTAAAATATCAAAAACAGTGAGATAATACAAGAATGATAACAATATATTAAATATTTTAAGAACAATAAATTAACACCATCGTGCATTTTCAATTTCCATGGGTGAATGATCATGTTAACACAGCTATTCACATACCAAGAATTTCTAGTAATGCAAATGCAACAACCATAACAACCATGACAATTTAATGCGAAACTTAATCAAGATAAGAAATTTGATTTATTTGAGACCATTACCATGATTTATTTGATTTTAAAGTTTTAATTACTTTCTAAACTTATCATGATATACAAGAAGATAGATCTAAACACTACATATTATGTCGCTGACGATACTTATTTTTAAATCACATTCCACAGGACAAGAAATTAATCATCTTATGTTCACATGTCACTCACATTAGTTCTAATATATATAAACTTAGCTCAACTAAGACCTTTATCCAAAATTATTTGGAATCAGCCATATGGATTCTCTTTTTCCACTCATATCGATTTTGTGTTATTTCTTCAGAGATATTTAAACCATCTAAATCATATTGAATTACCCTCCTCCAAGTTAACTTAGGTCTACCATGTTCTTTTTTTGTTTATGTCATTTTAATATTTTCTATCTTTCTAACTGGAGCCTCTTTAGGTCTACGTTTAATATGTCCAAACCATCTCAATCTCCCTTCTTTCAATTTGTCTACAATTCTCGTTACTCCTACATTTTCTCTAATATATTCATTCCTTATTTTATTTAATATAGTGTGACCACTCATCCATCTTAACATTCTCATTTCGGCAACACTTATTTTAAAAGTATAATTTTTTTATTGTCCAACATTCACTACTATACAACATTGCGGGCCTTATACGATAAAATTTTTCTTTCAACTTTAATAAAATTTTACGATCACATAGAACTCCTGAAGTCAATCTCCACTTCATCCAACCTGTTTTAATTCTATGATTAACGTCTTCATCACATTCTCCATCTTTTTGAATAATTGATCCAAAATATCTGAATTGAGTTTTTTGAGACAATATTATCCCATCTAAACTGACGTCCTCACTTACTTCTCTTTGATTTTCATTAAATTTACAATGCATATATTCTGTTTTAGTTCTAATATATATAAGAGTAGAAATAGAACCAAGTAAAATCTAAAGTGTATCTATGCATGAACTAGAATAAAATATGATCTATGTACGAACTAGAATCATAAGGATGCCTTTAGAAATTTATCGGAAGTACTTTTTTTTACTTCTCTTTTTATAAGAAGTCCTTATTTTAAGTATATATGATGTTTGAATGTCTATTAATATTCACTTTTTTCTTAGCTGATCGAACAAGCCCTCATTTGACACAACCCTGCTCCTGGGGAGCATGGGTGAGGTTCAAATCTTGGCTGAAGCCGGGCGACTCCCTGGGAGGTGGATGTCACGCCTCGGATTTTAACAAGCACAGCGGGATAATCCGACGACGCGACAGGGGAAAATTAACCCCATAAAAACATCGGTTTAGGAGAAATGAAGATAACTAGGTCCTAGTTTATACATCCACAGAATCAAATTAAATACATTGCTATGCTATAATCTAAACAAATCTAATTACCATCTAAATTACAAGAATCATCTTGCTTTCTCAGGAATCAATCCATCACCTCTGCTGCGCTAAACCTGATCACCTGAAAATTGATAAGAGGATTGGAATGAGTACGATGACTCAGTAGACACCCCATCATCTACCCAATCGGATAGCCAAAAGGCCCTAGATGTTAATTAAATAGGTACCCAGACCTACACCCATTATATGTAAATATAGACTAGTCAATACATTAGATATATGACTTAATCCATGTGTTTTACACCACCAACCAAAGCCTATAATCACACCAGCCAGCACCTATATGCACCATAACATGACCTAAAAAGATGGTATGAACATATGCATAGACACCTACTATATGCTTTATAAGATGATATACTACAAATGGGACAAACCATCCATACACACCATGCAACACAACATGATAATTGACCAACTGAAATACATCACTAGACCACCTATACCATACCATGCAATAATGCACCTATCATCTAATAAGGATCCCATTCACACAGATGCACCTATCCTCTAATAGATGCACATATTCTCTACAAAGATTTTCATTAGCAAGGAATGCGTCGTCTTGCCATCTCAACCAACTACCACCAGATCTATCATATATAAGTACCATATACTAATCGAAATCCCATAGTGCACCTAGGCAGTGGTGGCACGTAGGATGCCCGCGGGATCTGGGATCGAAGGATGCACCAGACGGTTCTAACCCCTCGCTGCCCTCGAGTCACGACTAACTAGTCTGGTGTAGCTTAGTTTTTCATTCACAGTTTCAATGCATTATGCATCCACCTCAATCATGCCATGCCATGACCACCAATATGCAAGATCAATGAACATCAACAATACTATGCCATGACATAACAACACAAACTATGAACATTAACTTGAATATATACACAACCAATCCATGTTAGACAACCATGCTCAGAATGAACTAAGATGAGACAATATCAACATACAAACACCTAAGCATGATTAAACATGGACATAACTAGATGCTGGAAGATTAATCACCATAACCTCTAATATTGTTAACCTATGATCACAAACATAACAAGGTTCACTTGATCTATATACACTAATATACAACCGGATGACAAATTAAAAAGACCAATATTACACTACTACTAAGTATGATCTCATATATATACATACATAAACAAAGACAAGCACCTATCATCACATATTACTACACATCTAGCTAATTAACTCATGTTAACTCACAAATTACGCAAAAAACGTAACTACACACCCCTTTAATTAAAAGGTCAATTATATAGATCATGGAGGATTAAAATATGAATTTTAATGATAGTAGACACGTCAAGGATGCCTACCGGAATGGCACCGGAAGAGTTGGGGATTGGCGGCCGAGAACAATACCGGATGTCAACGACGCGGTGCACAAATAAAACCAACCCAAACAGGCTATCTCCCTTCATCAAAGTTGCTGGAAAAGGACATATAGAATTAGGGTATGTCGTCGGTCAAGGGGAAGAAAAGAGAGAAGAAAATAAGAAGAATAATATCATGAGAATAGGAGAGAGAGGAATACTCACGCGATAGGGGGGCACAAAACGACACGGCGGAGGGCGGCACACGGGGTGAAGAGGGCTGGCACATGGGTGGCTTCACGCGGCGACCGGACGCGAGCGCTGCGGCTGGCAGCGCGCGGATGTGCGCTGACGGCGGCGGCGGCTGATGGGCTGCGCGGGCGGCGACCGGCCGCATGGCGCGGCGGCTGACCAGCGGCTGTGGCCGCGCGCGGAGAGGCACAGGCGGGCGGCTTCAGCCGTGGCTGGCTGCGGCGGTTGACCGCACGCGGAGGAGGGACGGCGAGGCGGCAGTCGACGATGGCGAGGGGAGAGAGAGAAAGAAAGCGGCGACGGGGAGGGCAACTAAACCGAGAGGAGAAAGATAGGGCGCTGATCAGTTTCGAGGGAAAACGGAGATGGTTTCAGGAGGAGAAAAACGGCGACAAGAAGAAAACGGAAAGAGGTGGTGGTTTAGAAAGATGGTTAAGATATCAAGAGAGATAAAAATAGAAGGATAGAGAGAGATTAAATTGGGGGAGATAAGAGAAAAATTAAGATGAGATTAAATAAATAACACCTATTATAAATAAAATATAGTGATCTACAAAATTAATAAAACATAATATAAATAAAAAAACACTTACGTATAAACATCTTAAAAATAATTTAAGTACATTACGAAAATAATTAAAAATAGTGCGATGATAATCTAAATAATGCTACAAAAATCCGAAATATTACAGTGGATCCTTCAGGGATCGATCTTTCGGCGCGTGGCGCGTGCTGTGCTACGTGAATCTCTTGCCGTTGCGTCATGTGTCCAGAAAAACATCTAGTGTTCCTTCCATAAAGGAAAAAGAGTTTTTTCCTGCTTCAGACACCAAGAGTGCCCTCCTCGAGTCCCCTGCACCCTGACGTGAGCGCCCCCCCTCCCCCCCCTCTGCGACCCTACGGAGCCTCCCTGCACCCTACCGCAAGCCCCCAGCACCTCGCCAACGACCACCTTCCGCGACCTTATACAGCCACCTTGCTCAGATCTCAGCGGTGGCAATGGCTACCCCAAAAAGATAGGATATTCTAGCGATTTGGGTCTTCTTCCGTCCGATCTCTGCGGCACTCGCTTCTGCTTCCGGTTTTGGACTGTGGGAGGAACGGGGAGGGGCGTGGCCCCATGGCAGCAGCTGCAGGCTCAAGTGGCGGCTTATGGAGTGGGGAGGACCAAAGCGATTGGTCCCAACGCCACCGGCCTCACCTGGAACTAGGGGTGAGCATGGTTCGGGTTGGTTCGATTTGAACCATTTTTTTTCAAACCGAACCAAACCGATTCAACCCCTCAAATCAAACCAAATCAAATCATTTCAATTCGGTTTGGTTCGATTTGATTCGGTTTAAACCGAAAATATATAAAAATATTTTAATTAATAAATTTTTACATATATATAATAGTTTTAAGTTAAAAATAATCAAAATAAATATTATTTTCTTATAAAAAGTATAAAATTCTTATTTTTAATAATATTATAATAGTTTTTATATAATTTTTTTATTAAATTGATTTAAACCGGTTTGGAGGACTTCCAAATCGAACCAAACTGAACATGGTGCAAACCGAACCGAACCGAACCAAACAGGTCGGTTCGATTTGGTTTTTTGGTTTGAACCGTTTAATACTCACCCCTACCTGGAACTGTGCCATCTTTTGGCAAGTCTCCATGTCAAGGTCAGGAGTCGTCGTCCTCGGCTAGGGCGACGGCCACTACTGTCACCACAATGGAGAAATTTTTTGAAATAACATAATTTAAAATATCATTTTTAAAAATAATAAGGTATAACTTTTATTTTCGAAAGTAACATGATTTTGACCGAAATCATTATCGTTATCGTGAGTAACAACTTTGGTTTGTTGCAAGACAAAGTCGTTGGAGCTAGGCCTGTCAAGTGGACTGGGCTGGCCCGATGGCCCGTCGAAAAGCCCATCACGGGCTGATCTTAAGCCCGTTAAAGCGTTTATACGGGCCGAGCAAACAGCAGCGTCTCCGCCTTCGTTGCTTGGCGGGCTTGGTGATGTACAGCCCGTCTTCGGCCCGTCTGGCCCGTCGCTTACGGATTACCCTAGGTCGTGAGTTGTAACCCCGTGTTCGGCCGCTTCGTGGGTTACAGTGTTAGCTTCTGCTCTCTTTGCTGTGTCGTAGCCCTCTTCTTCAGTCGGCACCATTGTTTTCAAGGCGTCGCCTAGGCGACAAGGCGCCCCCAGAGGGGGCAAGGCGATGGGCGCCTAGGCGCCCATTACCTTATATAACTATTTTATATATTTTAATAAAATGTAATGCTAATTAAGTGTCAATATCACATAATTAAGTTGTTTTAGAGTAAAAATAACTTGTTCTAATAGTTAATTTGACTATAAATTGACATTTTGATGAAATAATAGCTAGGCTTAAATGATTTCTTAAGTGTTTACTAATAGTTAATAGAATTTAAATAGTAAAATTAACTAATTTGTCAAGTTATATAGTCTATGTAATTATGCACTTCCCACATTATTAATTGATTTGCATGGTGTCAAAATTATTTTGCATCATTTTTTACATATATATTTGTTATTTTATCTATTTTACTATATAAAAAAGGCGTCGCCTAACGCCTTGCCTTATCGCCAAGGCGCCAAGGTGGTACTAGGTCGCCTTGATCGCCTTGGCCGCCTTGACAACTATGGTCGGCACTCGCCACCGCCATCGCTACCGGTCACCACTCCATGCCTATTGGCTACAGCTGCGGTCGTTGGCCATGGCTCGGGGATGTCTGACGTGGGAGGTGGCGGAGTCTCCTTGTTCGCAGCCGGCGGAGGCGGGCTAAGCACGGTGCACCCAGAGTGGCGGGATGGGAGGATGAGTCTTCCAGAGTGGTCTCAACCTGCAGCATCAATGAGTTGGTGCAATCTTCTTGGAATCCCCCTCTCCTGTGGCTTCTTCCTCTGGGTTTCTGGTGGGAACAACGTTACTCTATCATTTATGCTGGAATACAGTTGGCCGGTGTTTCGTGAATTGTGGATTTGCTTCTGTATATGCCCAGTGTTCGTTGGTTGATGATTTTTATTTTCGGTGTGATGCTTTGTTTCCAGTATATCAATAGTTTATTATTTTTGGTTTGATGCTTTTATCTTGTTCTGAAGTACGATTGGGGGAATCCATTCTCGTATTATATTGAGAATGTAAACTGCTATTCCTTAGGTTGTAAAGAAATCCATTCCATCTTTTTTCTTTGCAAACTCAGTGGTATCTAACTCTAGTCTCTTAAAAATTTCAGGGGATATTTATGAGCATGCTATTGTGTTAAGCGTGAAGACTGAAGATCAAGATGCCTTTGAACACGATTTCTTCCTGTTGAAACTTTATTATACCAATACAAGGTAAATACTATTTCATTTCTAATATTGATATGAGTTTTATACCTTTGTGATTAATTAAAGAGATGGTTTTATCTCATTGTGTGAGTTGAAGCTTGCATCAATTAATATGGTACCGGTAGTCGAAGTTTTTGAGCAGGGTGTACTTCTTGGGGATGAGATTTTTTTCTGGTGGACTTGTTTTCTAGTACGACCAGAACATCAACTTGTATGCTTTTATATCCTAGTCTTGTTAGGAGATGACTCTGATGTTGAACTAGTCTTGTTCATAATGCCTATTTGGAGTAGATAGATAGTTAGTTAATTTTTGCATCATATTTATTTAGTTTTTTTATATTTCAGATGGAAGTACATGAGAATTTGAATGTTGAATCTAGCATAAATCTGTCAACCACTGAACTCGAGACACATTCCTCCTCATCACGTCCTCGAAAACGAATTTCAAAAGTTTGGTTGCATTTTAGTGAGAAAAGTATAGAAGATGGGAGTAAAAGAGCAATATGTAACTATTGCAATGCCACTTTTACATGTTCAAAATCTGTGGGGACAAGTCATTTGTCACGACATATTACTCAATGTTCTAAACATCCATCTCAAAGCAAAAGTCCACGGACTAGTCAAATTTTGAACTTCAAATTTGATCAAGCATTTTCATGACTTGAATTAGAAAAATGGTTATTATGTTGGAACTACCTTTCACATTTGTAGAGCATGTGGCATTTAAAATTTTTTCTAGAAGCCTTAATCCAGAATTTGACAGTGTGTCTCGAAACACAATTAAGGCTGATTGTGAGAAGATATACGAGAATGAGAGAGAAAAATTGAGAAAAATATTGATTAATGAATGTGGAAGGTTAAGTCTTACTTCAGATTTATGGACATCAAATCAAACATTGGGATATATGAGTATCACAGTTCATTTTGTTGATTTTGAGTGGAAATTACATAAGCGAGTTATTGAATTTCTAATGGTTGAATCACCACACACTGGCTCTTCACTTGCAAAAGTTCTTTTAAAATCTCTTATGGATTGGGGAATTGATAGAAAAATATTTGGTCTCACTTTGGATAATGCATCTAGTAATGATGTACTTTGTAGACTAGTGAGAAGAAATCTTGTAGAAAAACAATCTCTTGTTCTGAATGGAAAATATTTTCATGTGAGATGTTGTGCACATATTTTGAACTTGATTGTGCAAGATGGTTTAAATGAGGCTCGTTCTTCAATTTCTAGTGTTCGTGAGTCTGTAAAGTATGTTAAATCATCACAAGCACGAAAACAAAAGTTTAATGAAATTGTGCAACAAGTTGGATTATCTGGGAAGAAAGGTCTTCCATATGACACTCCCACCCGATGGAACTCTACTTACATGCAGTTGGATTATCTGCACTTTCTTACAAAAAAGCTTTTATGGCATTGGAGACATGGGACACATGTTTTAATTGTGCTCCCACGCTTGAGGAATGGTCAAAGGCAGAGTTTATGTGCAAATTCTTAAAAGTCTTTTATAATGCTACAAATACATTTTCGATGATTGATGAACCTAATTCAAACATAGCTTTGATTGAAATTTGTAATGTCAAGAAATTGTTGAGACAAGAAATGCAAAATTCACATGATTTTGTTCCTGATATGATTGCCAAGATGCAAGAGAAATTTGATAAATATTGGTCAGAAATAGAAGATTCTGCATTATTATTTGCTATTGCAACAGTGCTTGACCCTAGGTACAAGTTGATGTTTGTTACTTATGCATTAATGGATCTTTTTGGCTCCGAGGCTTCTTTGAATATAATTCATATTAAACAAGGCTTCTATGATCTTTTTGATGTATATTCACAACAATTTTCTTCCACAAGTATGAATGAATGCAATCTTCTAATGCAAGAAAATGAGGATCTATCATTAGGAAAAAATGAAGAAGTTGATATTTTGAGTGGGTTTGACCAATTTCTTCATTCACAAATTTTATTGCAAGACTCTAAATCTCAATTGGATCGATATCTAGAGGAGAGCGTTGTATCTCGAAGTCAAAAATGTTTTACCATTTTAGCTTGGTGGAAAGATAATATGATCAAGTATCCAATACTTTAAAAAATGGCACGAGATATCTTGGGAATTCCAGCTTCTACAGTTGCTTCAGAATCTGCATTTAGCACGAGTGGAAGAATTATTGATCAATATAGAAGTTCTTTGTCTCCAGAGACTATAAAGACTTTAATCTGTGCACAAGATTGGTTAAAAGATAGCATGGCAGGTATATTAGCTTCTTTGTACTATCTTTTTCGCTTTTTACACCAATTAACTTATTTTCTTTTTTTTAGAGCTCACATTGTCTTCAAGTAATTGAGCAGGAGTTATGAATAAATGCCTATTTATAATCTCATGATCTTCAGGTACATTTTGACTCTTTCTTTTATGTTGCCTTATTTTCATATTTGTATATTTTTATAATGATCATGTGAAACTTCTGTAACTTAGGCTTTTTTATGTTGCCTTATTTTCATATTTGTGTAGGGCTTAACCAAGTAGACCAAAAAAGAGTAGGGCTTAACCAAGGTTTGGAATTCCTCTTCAAGATTAAGAGAATATGCATATATGGATGGTTCTAGTCAAGTCTGGCTGGTCTGATACTAAAGGTTCTTATGTATCTTTTTGAAAACTCTCCTTTCAGACTAAAGATTTTGAACTGTTCTGTTTAGCTTCTATGGATATTTTAGGTTTTTCTCTTAAGATAGAAAGATAATGGAGGTTCTTGAATTAATTTATTTATAAACATAGTTTTTCCTCGGTCTTCGAGCATTTATTTTAGCTTTTATGTGCTTCAATTTGATATATTTATACTTGTTCGATGTCCCAATTCTACATGTGTTGTGAAGAAAATAAAGTCAGACCCTTGGTTCTCTCTGTGATATATACCATCATATAGTAGGAGAGATGAATGCAGATGGAGCTAACAAGAGGTCTTGGTGCCGGTGGAAATCTAGATATTGGTATGAATGCAGCGAAAAAAAAAGCAAGGAATCGATTGAAGAAGCTGTTTCTGGTGCTGATATGGTTTTTGTAACAGTAAGTGTCCTACTCTAGTTGGTACTCTGTCAGTATTCATTGGATTCTACTGGTTACTTGCCACCCTTGAAAAATAATAAAATTTCATTTTCTAGTACATTCTGTAGATAATCTCATTTCAAGATTTCCACTTTATATACATTTTTTCTTTCTTTCTTTCTTGTTTTTATGCATTTGATGTGTTTAAAAGATTATTGTTCAGTTTATACTGGGTAAGTGGAAAAAGAATCCTACAGTCACCTTTCTCTCACCATTCGCTTAGATTTATGTGTGGTCTTTCTAGTTCGTTCTCATTTTGTGATTGATTTTAGTCCTTTTATTTAAAGAAGTTGGTCATAGAATTTACCAAAATGACTATCATTTTCAAATAACATGATTCCTTAATTTAGTACGTTTTATCTTCAAGATTGTTTATCTTTTAGTCAAATCCTTACATCTTTGCTGACTTTGTTCTTTAAGTCTTTTTTTTTTCATACTAGAACATTTCTTATCCTTTTGAGCATGGGCTCTGCTCCATTTATAAAGCCTGCAAACACTGAACTTGTCGCTTGTGACACCTTTTTGCCACTTAGTTTGAATAAATTTTTTGTTATATGCTAATTTTATGAATTAAATTTTATGCTTAGGCTGGAATGGGTGGTGGAACAGGAACTGATGGTGCACCTGTGATTGCAGGACTTGCAAAATCAATGGGCATATTGACTGTTGGGATTGTGACTACACCATTTTCTTTTGAGGGAAGAAGACATGCTGTTCAGGCACAAGAAGGAATTGCTGCTTTAAGAAATAATGTTGACACATTGATTGTGATTCCAAATGATAAACTGTTGACTGCTGTTTCTCCATCTACTCCGGTTACTGAAGCATTTAATTTGGCTGATGACATACTTAGACAAGGTGTTCGTGGTATCTCCGACATAATCACGGTATGTAATATGAATGCAGCCTTTTGCAACGTGATATGGGAGGTAGAGAAGGGATTAAGCTGTCATTCACTGTATTTTTACAAATTTATGTATTATTTTTCTCAAATCCATTTCAATACAAGCAGAACTACTACTAAAGCTATCTAGATCCCTAATTTCTTGCAGGCATAGTACTAATGCAACTGAGTTCCTACCTGTTTCTCAAAATAGCATCATCACCTCTATTGTATTGTTTTTATTTCTTAAATTATGGCAATTCACAAATTGATAGGCATTCTATTTTTTATATTTTATATTTAGCTGAATTATGAAATTTACGGATGATTTTATAATATCTTTGTGATTCTTAAAAATTTTCACGTTTTTATTAATTTTATGATTTTTGTAAAAATTTTTATTTATGACGGTTTTACAAAACTCAAGCTCGTTGGGCTAACGGGCTTTGGCGGGCTAAAGCCCAGTTACACTATTTAAGCCCGTTGGGCTTTCTAGATGGGCTTGGGCTTGGGCTCTATATATATGGGCTGAAGTGGGCCTGGGCCGGGCCAGTCCAAGCCCGGCCCATTGACACCCCTAGTTGGAGCCCCCAACGATTTTGGCCGATACAGTGCGACATCGCTTACGGGGATAGCAGCTTTGCCGAAATTACTACCCCAAAGCCCAAAGTCACAACCAGTGGTAGCAACCCCCCTGTGAACTGCCATCCCCTGAACCCCCTGGCCTCTCCTCTTCCTCTTCCAGTAGGCTATTTAAACCCCCGTACCCTCCTTCATCACACCAACTCTGTAATGTTTCGTCTCCAACATCTCTTCTACGCTCCTCCTTCCTCTTCTTACCCTTTCTCTCTCTCATTCTTTCTAATATTCTCTCTCTTCCGCGGTAGTTTTATTTTTATTTTTAATATTCTCTCATTCAATTATTTTTTATTTTTTAAATTTTTTTCTCTCTCCATCAAATTAAACAAATATTATGTATCAGTATATATAAATTTATATATACATCAAATAAATTTATACTATTTTGAATATTTTCTATAATATGTAATGTATGTATAATTTTGTATTTAAAATAAATTTTTAAGTATATATTATTCATAATATATATCTAAAATAAATTATTTATAAATATTAAATATTTTTTGAATTATTAAAATAAATTACACTGTACATATAATATAAAATTAAAATTATTTTATTGAAATACATATTTATTGATAAGTAGAAGATAAATATTAAATATTAAATAAAATTTATAACACATAGATAATCATTTCCTAGATGGAAATCTTCTTTTTTTTCTTAGTCATTACTACTTTGGATATTCTTGATTTTCACTAGATGTTCTCCTTATGCTCAATCTCATAGCAACTTACGGATACTTCTCACTAGTGAAATCAATACTACTCACCAAAATAGTGATGTTAAAGAACGGTGTGAGGACAAAAAAATAATGAGAATAATGAAGAAGATGAATAACAGGTGAATAACAAAGAGAGTAAAATATAGTCAGACCAGGTAGTTTTATATTTTTTCCCACTAGGGATTTTCTATTCTTTTGGGTGTATAAGGAATACTGTAATCATTGCAGTTATAATATCCTCTTTGTCCCCAAGTAGCTAGTCTTTTTCCGTATGTTTGATTTTTTGGGAATTGTTGACTAGGAGATGAAGTTTGTGGAGGTGCTCTACATAATTTTCCTTATTCTATTGTCGAAATATTTTGCATTATTTCTTCGGTTGTATTTATATTAATTTTTTTAAAATTTAATTATTTTTTATATCAGTTAATTTTGGAGAAGATTGAAATTTTATTTCAAAATATGGTTTAAAATTGTGTTGCTTAAAGATATCATAACTTTTTTCATAGTATTCTTGGAGTTCAATCAGATTTTTTAATTCTAGATTTGTAGTGTAATAGTCTATTTTTTTTAAAATTCTATATGTATTCTAAGAATTGTTGAAATTCAGATTCTAGACAGACTCTTGTTGTTTCTTATTCATCGTATTGTTTTTAAAATAGATCTTTATAATTGAAAATGAAATTTGGAATTTTGTTAAAGTTGATTTCAGGGATATATTGTTGAGGTACTATGGTTGTAACCTTTGTTACATTCATTTTACTTTCAATTGATTAAAGTATTTTATACGAATTAATTACATAATCTATTATGGTGTTTTGTTGATTAAATATATTTTAAAAATTTTGTTTTATATCACTTGTAGCTTCTTTATTATGTATTACATGATGAAAACTATCTGGACTAACACAGATGATCATTTCCTTGATAGAAATCTTTGTTCCCTTAGCCATTACTACTTTAGATATTCTTGATTTTCACTAGATGTTCTCCTTATGCTCAATCTCAGAGCAACTTACGGATACTTCTCACTAGTGAAATCAATACCACTCACCAAAATAGTGATGTTAAAGAACAGTGTGAGGACGAAAAAACAATGAGAATAACGAAGAAGATGAATAATAGGTGAATAACCAAAATGAAATAATGACAATAGTCAAAAAAATATACACAAAATTGACTATGATTAAAGTACAAGTAAACATAAGTGCAATCAAATTCATTTGGATTAATGTTATTATAGATACTAGAGCATCTATATCACATATTAATAGCAAGATTATAGAAAATCATATAGGAAAAACTAATTATATAGAAAAATATATAACATTTGATGGTAATATAGTAACTTTTGAAAAATATTGCTAAAATTAATGAAATACGAATTGAAGATGTTAATAAAGATTTACATAATCTTGAGTTTAAAACTCTTTATATCTTTCCAAATACTGTAGAATTAATAAATGGGAATGATATTTTAAACCAATATAATCCTATCACAATAAATCCTTATACTATCACATTTACAATCAACTTAAAGCAAATAATGGTAGAAAAAATATTAACAGAATCATCTAACATGATTAGAATGCAAAGATCCATTAATAGAGAAGTAAGGGAATACATATTCAAAGATTACAGAATTTATGTTATTAAATATAATAAAAATGTAGAATGGCCAAAATATCAAAAATAGGTTTTACACTTTTATCCAATGAAAGTGTAACTTTACAACTAGCAGAAAGAAAAATAATATATACCGGGTTAGGATTCATGATTCTAGAAGAATTCTATGAAATAATAAAAGGTAAGAACGGGTGGCTCAAAAATGTAGATTTAAAAATCATAGAAAGAACCATAAAATCCACATATAGTGGAGAAATAAAAATAATAATTAAAAGTTTTAAAAAACCTCTATTATTAGAATTAAAAAGAAAAATAGATTAGCAGATCTTATAAAAAACAAAGTGTACAACCTTATTTAATGGAGAAAATAACAAAACAGATAAATAGAATTTGTATTAAAATTAAATTAGAAAATTGACAAAACTATAATATGTTCCCTATATTAGATTCGGGAGCTACAAAAGGCATTGCAAAAGAAAAAATTTAGTCCATAACAAAAAATGAAGTATTGATGAAATCACAATTATTCAGCGGATTAGCTTGAAATACAAACTCTAACAACATATCTAAAAACATATCTATATATATCTTAGACAAAGATGAAATCAAAGAAGAATTTATTATTCCTGAAGTATATATAATAAAAGAAGGGCTAGGGAATATGATCCTAGGCAACAACTTCATAAATAAATACTCACCCATAATAATAGATAAAATATTTAATACTTTTACTAAAATAAAAAAGCAAATATTAGTGCCAAGATACTTTATAGTTCCGAAAATATTTAAACTCCCAATGAATATTTCTAAAGAAAGTGGCCCATAACAAAAAATGAAGTATTGATAAAATTACGATTATTCAGTGGATTAGCTAGAAATACAAACTCTAACAAAATATCTAAAAACATATCTATATATATGTTAGACAGATGAAATTGAAGAAGAATTTATTATTATTGAAGTATATATAACAAAAGAAGGTCTAGGGAATATGATCCTAGGCAACAACTTCATAAATAAATACTCACCCATAATAATAGAAAAAATGTTTAATACTTTTACTAAAAAAGAAAAACAAATATTAGTGCCAAGATACTTTATAGTCCCGAAAATGTTTAAACTCCCAATAAACATTTCTAAAGAAAGTTTTCAAGACTTATATATAAATAGTTTAACAGAATTATTCTCTGAAAATTCTTTAAATCTATTTGATAGAAATCCAAGATATTGTAAAATAGAACTTATGCTAGAATATAAAGGGAAGAATTTACGAACCAAACCCATAGTTTATTCAAAAGAGGATGTAATAGAATTTAAAAAACAAAT
Source organism: Cryptocoryne crispatula var. balansae (assembly GCA_036172225.1). Taxonomy (NCBI): domain Eukaryota; kingdom Viridiplantae; phylum Streptophyta; class Magnoliopsida; order Alismatales; family Araceae; genus Cryptocoryne; species Cryptocoryne crispatula. The sequence goes on from CM069932.1 coordinate 25,400,619, forward strand.
TACAGAATTAAAATAATTAAATTTAATTCAAATAAGTAGAAGTCCACATATATCACCTCCCTTCATGGTAAGAAACCATTCAATACAAAAAATAAGAAAAGTAAGAATGGTAATAAATTATAAAAAAATAAACATACAAAGTTTGACGGTTTCTACATACTGAGTTGTGAAAGTATCTTAAAAAAGCTGTAAAACAAAAAATGGTCTAGTAAATTTGATGCTAAATCAGGTTTTTGGCAAATAAAATTAGAAGACCAAGAGTCTAAAGAATTAAGTTCTTTTTCAACTCCACATGAACATCTTGAATGGAATGTAATGCCATTTGGAATAAAAAAATGCTCCACAAATTTTTTAGAAATGGATGAATTCGATTATCAAAGAATACAATGACTTCATCATTTCCTATATAGAAGATATTCTTGTATTCTCTGATGAATATAATCAACATATACATCATCTAAAAATAACTAAAGAAATCCTCATAAAAATGGCATTATATTATCACCCAAAAAGATAGAATTATGTAAACAAAAAATATAGTACCTAGAAAATATTATTGACCAAGGTTCGATAGAACTACAAAGTGATATTATTAGCAAAATTAGAGAATTTTCTAATACATTTACCACATTAAAGTAGCTACAAAGTTTTATAGGAATTTTGAAAGAAAATATATCCCTCGGCTAAATAAATTAACAGAAAATACAAGGAAAAATAAATTCATAAAATAAAAATTAAAAAAAGGAAAATGACAAAGTCATTTCACGATGGCAAAAGGATAAGATTAAAATCTCACTTTCTGAAGAAGAAGATAAAAAGATTAATTATTTTAAATCTATAATCACAAAAATCCCATAAATAATAATACTTAAAGAAATTGACCAATTAGTAAATCAACAGATGCTAACCAATAATATTGGGCGGGGACATTAATAGTAGAAAAAGAAAAAGATGTAGTTGGATATACCTTGGGAAAATTCTCTAAACCTGAAATAAACTACTCTGCATACTAAAAAGAATTCTTAGCAATATTAAAAACTATAAAAAGTTTCAAATGTTGGTTACTACCATCTACCTTTCGTATTAATATAGATAATAAAGGTTTATATCATTATATCAAAAATAGAAAAGAATATCAGAATTAGAATTAAAGAATATATTTTAATGTTGGAAAGTAATAATCATCGTCATCAAAATATCCATATTACTCTCCAAAATCAAATATTAGAATTAAAAAAGTAAAATATGATAGAACGAAGTAATTATATTGGCATTTTCAATAATCATCTGATACCCTTCATTGAAAAAAATATCAATAATGAAGAACCAGAAGAACAACTAAACATCATAAACTATATGGAAAATACAAAAATATTTTCCAAGGTTTTGCAGAGAAAAAAAAGAATAGCACTTTATGAATATATCAACAAAAATCTCCTAATTGAAATTAAAACTCTCATTGACAACAAAATATGGAGTGACCTAGTATTACCATTATTAAAAATAATATAACATTTTTATAAAAAAAAATTCATAAACAAAGAATAACTTCAGCACATCATGTAATAGATGAACAAACAATGTATGCTCTTGAGCAAGAAGTTATAAATAAATTAATCGTAACAAGGAACCAAATAAATAATCTAAATTTTCTAATGATTGTGAAAACTCTTATTGGATGGATTCCATTATTAACACAAGGTTTCGAGATTGATATATCGGCCACCTTCACCAAAGCCACCATAGGGAACACATTCCCGTCAATACAAATATGGAGAATGAGGCCTCAATATTCCTTTGATATCGAGTATCAAGATCTTGATAAAGCATTCAATATCGAAGATGAACAACTAAAGAAAATTGTGCATATCAAAAATGAAAGTAGATGGCACATTGATGTTTCGAGTAGGGGTGGGCACGGTTCAGTTTGGTCCGGTTTGGACCATTTTTTTCCAAACCGAACCAAACCGAATCACCCTCTCAAACCGAACTGAACCAAACCGAATCAATTCGGTTTGGTTCGATTTAAACCGAAAATAAATAAAAATATTTAAATTAATTATTTTTTACATATATATACTAATTTTTAAGTTAAAAATAATAAAAATAAATATTATTTTATTATACAATTTATAAAAATATTATTTTTATTAATACTATAATAGTTTTTTTATATTTTTTGATTAAGTCGGTTTAAACAGTTTGGTTTGGTTTAAATCAGTTTGGAGGTTTTCCAAACCGAACCAAACCGAACCGAATGGGCTGGTTCAGTTTGGTTTCTCGGTTTGAACCGTTTTGTGCCCACCCCTAGTTCCGAGTTAGACAAATGGGAGAATATTGATTCGAGAACAAGCAAAAATGGTCCATAAGAGTCACCATGGCTAGGGACATGGATATCATGAATAGTTGGATGTAAACATCCTAGGCCCAAAGAGCAAAGAAATTTGGCGAAATACTTTCAGCAGTTGGGCTAACGAGATGGAACAATAAAATATTATGAAAGAGGATAATGCCAACAAGGATGATGGAAGACAACCTTTAATAATTGTACTATCGAATATTTGCTTTTGCATTATTGTACTATTACCCTGTAGACGTTCTCAATTATTGTACTATTTCCTTTTATTTCTCTGTAGATAGATTTCCCAAATTATTATACCAAGACGTCATGCATAACGATCTTAAGCACCTTTTGATAGCTATAAAAGAGGAACGATTGTAAGGGAAGGGGACACTTGTAAGCTTTATTATAGAGAATAAATGACTCCTCTTCTCGATCCATTGAGTGTTAGTTGTGTGCTTTCACATAGTGTGCTTCCACTTCAACGCTCCGCTCTCATCTTCAACGTGCATCACTCCTTTTCTTAGTGCATCGCTCCTCGCAACCGACGCTAGCTATTGTTATTTGTGAAATTGATGAACTTATAGATGAATTTGATCTTTTTCAACAAAATCACATCAAATATATTTATATAATGATCAATCAAGAACTAAGTAAAGACGAAGAATCTACCTCTGAAATCTCAAAAATATATAGAACAGAAGAAAATCAAGAAGACCAAAATAGATAAACAATTATTTTTAACAGTTCCAAGTTGGACAAATGAAAGAATATTGATTCGTGACCAAGCAAAAATGGTCCATAAGAGTCACCATGGCCAGGGACATGGATATCATGAATAACTGGATATAAACATCCTAGGTCCAAAGAGCAAAGAAATTTGGCGAAATACTTTCAGCAGCTGAGCTAACAAGATGGAAAAATAAAATATTGTAAAAGAAAATAAAGCCAGCAAGGATGATGGAAGACGACCTTTAATAATTGTACTATCAAATATTTACTTTTGTATTATTGTACTATTACCCTGAAGATGTTCTCAATTATTGTACTATTTCTCTTTATTTCTCTGTAGATAGATTCCCCAAATTATTGTACCAAGACATCATGCATGACGATCTTAAGAGCCTCTTGATGGCTATAAAAGAGGAGCGATTGTAAGGGAAGGGGACACTTGTAAGCTTCAACATAGAGAATAAACGACTCCTCTTCTCGATCCATTGAGTGTTAGTTGTATGCTTCCACATAGTGTGCTTCCACTTCGACGCTTTGCTCTCATCTTCAATGTGTATCACTCCTCTTCTTCGTGCATCACTCCTTGCAACCGACACTCGCTACTTGGTATCAGAGCAAGGTCTTGCTATATTTTACTTTCTTTGTTATTCACCTATTATTCATCTTCTTTGTTATTCTCATTGTTTTTTCATCCTCATACCGTTCTTTAACATCACTATTTTGGTTAGTATTGATTTCACTAGTGAGAAGTATCCGTAAGTTGCTCTGAGATTGAGCATAAGGAGAACATCTAGTGAAAATCAAAAATATCTAAAGTAGTAATAGCTAAGGAAGGGAACGAAGTTTTCTATCTAGGAAATGATCATCTATGTTAGTCCAGATAGTTTTTACCACGTAATACATAATAAAGAAGCTACAGGTGATATAAAACAAAATTTTTAAAATATATTTAATCAACAAAAGACCATAATAGATTATGGAATTAATTCGTATAAAATACTTCAATCAATTGAAAGTAAAATGAATGTAACAAAGGTTACAACCATAGTACCTCAACAATATATCCATGAAGTCAACTTTAACAAAATTTCAAATTTTATTTTCAATTATAAAGATCTATTTAAAAAATAAGACGATGAACAAGAAACAATAAGAGTCTATCTAGAATCCGAATTTCAACAATTCATAGAATACAAATAGAATTTAAAAAATAAAATAGACTATTACACTACACATCTAGAATTAAAGAATCTGAATGAACTCCAAGAATACTATGAAAAAAATTATGATATCTTTGAGCAACAGAATTTTAAACCAGATTTTGAAATAAAATTTCAATCTTCTACAAAATTAACTGATATAGAAAAAGAATTAAATTTTTAATAATTAATATAAATACAACCAAAGAAATAATGCAAAATTTTTCGACAATAGAATAAGGAGAATTATCTAGAGCACCTGCACAAACTTCATCTCCTAGTCAACAATTCCCAAAAAATCAAACATACGGAAAAAGACTAGCTACTTGGGGACAAAGAGGATATTATAGCTGGAATGATTACGGTATTCCTTATACACCCAAAAGAACAAAAAATACCTGGTGGGAAAAAACATAAAACTACCATGAGATAATACAACTTTAACTTCTGCAGATAATTATTTTACTATTGATACAATACTAGTCCATGAAAGAGCAGACTATATAATGCAATGGTGTCATTCAATGTTCTCTGTACAATTTTTACACCCAAATTTAATAGTAGGAAATGTAATAGAATTTATAATTTGTAAAATGCGAGGTTGTGCTGCATATGAATTAGTATCACAATATAAATAAGAAATTTTTAGTGAAATAAGAGAACAATCTTCTTTTAAAAATACTTTAATGCAATTACAATTTATTTTATTAAAATTCTTTACATCATCTACCAGACAAGATGCTCTAAATATTGATGATATAGAAAAAATATTAGGAAAAATGAGATTATGTAATATCTACTATATAGTAGAATTTTTTACTAACTACTCTACACAAGTATGGAAATTACCTCCTATCAATTGGAATCACTAGGAACTATAATATTTTAATAAATTTCCATCTCCCTGGGATATTAAACTAAAAGATTATTATTATATCTTCTTAAAAATAGAAATTAGAAAAGCTGGAACTGATAGTTTATCTACTTGAATAAATTACGTAATAAACCTTTTTAGAGATTACTGTAAAAAATCATTCATCATACAATCATTTAATAAATAAAAATATTTATATCAAAAATATTCAGTTTCACCAAATCCAACTACTTGTTGTGAAAAAAATATTACCAACCTTATTATATGGCTGTACACTGACACGCAACAAGCGTGATGGACCTAATACAAACAAAAATAAAACATATAAGAAAAACACAAGGAAAACTTACAATACTAAACCAAACAAATATCCCTATAATAAAAATTTCCAAGTAAAATCCAAACCAAAAACAGCGAATCCTAAAATAAAATATTTAAAATGAAAACCTAATAAAAAGTGTAAATGTTTTAAATGTGGAGAAGAATGGCATTATGCAAATGTGTGTCCAAAAAAAAGATAAATTAATATTATAGATATGAATATTATTGAATAAATTTATGATATACGAATATGATATGAATTATCTGACATCGAACACTATGAATATGAGTTATTGACAGAAAGTGAAAGTGAAGATATAAAATATAATTCATCAGAAGATGAATATGAAGATAGTAATAGTGAAATTGGTGAACTTAGAGATGAATTTGATCCTTTTTAACAAAATCACATCAAATATATTTATATGATGACCAATCAAGAACTAAGTAAAGATGAAGAATTTACCTCTAAAATCTCATATATATATATACATATACATAGAACAAAAGAAAAAAAAAGAAGACCAAAATAGACAAACAATTATTTTTAACGAAGACATCTATAATAAAATTCAAAACACACATTGGTAAATAAAAAAAAGTATATAAATTAAAATGGAATTTATGGAGAAATGAAAAGTTATTGATAGAAAAATTCGAACAAACGATAAACTCAACGGAAACTAATAAATCAATTACCAATATACAAATCATAAATAAAGTAAAGATAAATCAAATGTTAAAACAAACCAAAGAAAATAAAAAATAAAATATTTACACTTAGGAGCCATAGATATTACTATAAAAGTAAACTTTAGAAAAGGAATTGACTCCCAAACAACTATTATAATAGCAGACAAAAGATTTATAAATCTAGTACAATCAATAATCGGAATGATTCAAAGTAATTTGACTTACCAATATCTTAAATTTAGAATATTTCCACAATACTCAATAAGCTTAAATGATAGAAATATAGATGAAGGATTATATATTTATCACGAACTTAGAAATATAGAAATGGCACATTGAAGTAAACCATTAACAATAACTACTAAACTATTAGCAAGTTTATCGGAACATAATGACATACCAACACACCTAGTAAATCAAAATATAATATTGTTAGAAGATTAACAATCATATTCAGAAGTAATTGAACCAAAAAGTAATAGTGATATTGATGAACATATCAAAAACTCTCGAGCAGAATTCCATGTTGTTTTGGACACACATTACTGACCCTCCTTTGATTATAGTAATAATTTGATTTCATTGTTACCTCTTTCCAATGTTTAAAAGGTCGGAAGATCTCAAAATAAAAGATTACCAATGATAATAGATTGTGACGTAAATTGTCAACATAATAAATATGGTATATGTAAAGAAATATGTTATAATAAGTTGACTTGTCCTCTCGGTAATATCTTTGTTAATTAGCCTATTGTTTTTTGGTTATCTATGAACTAATAACATTATTTTTACAGTCATAGAAGGCCCTCGGGATAAGTAGATACTATATGATCAAAAGAAACATCGTTCCTCACATCTCAAGGTAGCATATATATTTTTATTATTCAAAGATATTTAGTATTATTAACATTTATTGTATTATTTTATAGGACTCGTCATTGCTATATCTTTATTCACACTTCAAATCAGTTAGTAATTGGCCAATTATTCACTCATTAGTGAGATAATATCTAGATGTTGCTGATTTTTTACATGCAGCATCGTTGCGATGGGTGATGTTAAATCGATGTCTCATTATAGCTCCAAGTGAGTGTTGATACCCAAAGACATCCACATTTTATTTTGGTCGAAGAGAGATAGACCATTACTTTGTGTAAAACGTGTCTCTGCTACTTGAAATAAGGGTGGATAGTCCACCTATCATATCATCTCCCCGAGTTTCTTCTACATAATACCCGACATGGGTGTAGACACGCCAATTTGGCCTGATTCGGAGCCCCAGACTCCTATTTCATAGGTGATATCCTTTATTTGACCATTATTTGATCTAGATCACCTTGTGGAGATGAGCTAAGTATGTTGGTGGAGACCCCTGTAAGTTGAGAATGGACCGATGATTTTTGAAGTAATGCCGTAACCTTCAAGAGAGAGCCATGCGTTAATCATGAAATCACGAAGTTTGCTCAATGACTTGACCTTGAATGGTCCTTAATTGAAGGTTACGGGAGTCCCACGTGTGTTCCATAACATTCAGGGTTTCTGAGAAGTCAATTCGGTAGTCGTCGGTCAATGACGACTTTCGTTATGACTTTTCGATTTGTACTGACACGGCTATCCTGGACCACGTGTTAGGCCTTTATGGTCATCATCGGGCCTTTTCGGGTCATCCGGGTTGATCCTAGCCATATATTTTCATCAACCAGGGCCATACCGCCGTTTTGGTCAATTTTAGGGTTTCTCGGTTTTTCTTAGGTTTGTCTCACATTTACCGGGTTAATCTCAGATTTTTGATGATTTCAGGTTTTTCAATCATACCAGACTTGTTCGGTTATCATTTTAAGTTATCTCAAGTTGACCCGAGATTTCTCGACCGAAACTGTGTCTTTTTGGATCTCTGCCGTAGTTTTCGGCTTTTCACATAACAGTAAATCGGTAGTCAAAGCCCCATGTGAATGCCTCGGGAGTAATGTCATCTGGTTTACCAACTTGAGGAGATGTGGTTGAAGGTCCTCTTTTCAACGCAACAAATGGGAGCTGAATCGGATGTCCCATTAACAAGTTACGGCCCGCGGAACACGCACATAAGAGAGAGAGTGTATTGCGCCCTCGCCCCACTTGAAATGGGAGGGTGTGGTCACTGCGCTCTCAGTGTGGGGGCGCGCCCTCGCTCCCTTTGAAAGAGGAGGGCACGGTCGGTTTCTAGAAACCGGAAATTGCCCCGGTTTACACCTTCTAAACCGGTTTTTTGGAAGGTTTCCCCAGCTAAGTTTCGATTATTTTGACCGCGCCCCCGGGTTGGGGGCGCGTTCATATTGTCAAGTCCAATTTTTAGCAATTTCTGGAAGGTTTTGGTGATTTTTAGTAATGAAATGCCGAACGCGACCTGCTTCCCTTGAAAAGGGAGGGCGCCGCGTGCGCCCTCACCTTCTTTGAAACAGGGGGCGCAGTTGGCCAGTTTTCTTATTTTGAACTGGTTCTCAATCTCTATAAATTGAGGGCTATTCCCAATGACCCGAGGTTACCACCCATGCTCTAGCTCACCCTTAGGTCGTCCAAGCTCCCTCCCAAGGCCATCCGAATGTTCAAATCCTAGCCGACGTCGAGGGATCGATCTCGAAGTGAATAAGAATGCCTGATTTATGTGCTCAACATTGCTGTACTTCATCATATTCTACAGAAAATTTGAAAATTCTTCTGCAAAAGTGTCAATAGAAGAGTTGTTCCTCTCTTTGTCCTCTTTCATCTGCAACCGACAGCGCTCGATTCTGACTTACCGTCTGTCCGTGGTGATTGCTACACCGAGGGCGTATATATAGGTTCTGTTTCCTATATCTGTTCAATTCTAGATTTTCTACAGGCCTGTACGGATAGATTCTGAAGAAGTTATTAACAAGAGATCTCTGCTTCTCTGAGTTCTCCATCCATAGAAGCAAACATCACTCTATTCCGACATCAGGACTGCCCGTGGCGATCTCTGCACCGATGTCGCGCTAGATGGTGTTAATGCATCCCCGAACCAAGGGTGTGTATACCGCACCTTCACACCTATGGCGCGCCCACCGCGCCCTCAAACCCAGGGCATGTTCAGTCCAGTGTGTTGTCCGGTTGTATTGGTGATATCTTCTCCGTTTTAGTTCTGATTTGAGCCGTTCAAGTTTCTACATCTTCGTCATTCATCCAGCATCATTTCAGCATCATTTTTATTTAGTTTTTTTCATCATCTCATATATCATAAAAAATCAAAAAAAAGGGTTAGGTCTAACCCCGAATCTGGTGAGTTCGAATTCGATTGCTTCTTTCTCATCTTCTTTCCTTTTAGTTTCTACACTTCTCTCAAGTCTAATAAAATCCTTTACTTGTTTTATTGTTATAAGTTGCACATATTGATCAAGCTAGCACCGGTTGGACTCTCCCTCATTGGCCGGTTGACGAGAAAACAGGTTGAACCCGCACATCATCTCCCGTGCTAAGGTACACACGGTCAACTCAATCTTGTTTTTAATTCATAAAGCAGAGCTTGGCTCCTGGCGTCCACAATTTCTTTATTCATGTTCTAAATCATTTTACTCCTCCATCTCCTTTCACACGACCCGAACCATCTCCAGTGCTTGAGCGACGCTGTGAGATGAAAGTTTGGGGATCAATGTGAGTGTGGGACCGAGATGAGGATTTTATTGCTTTTTGAGTGTTTTTCGATTCGCTCCCTTTCCCCTATTCTATCTTTCACCTTTTCTTGAGGTGTCAATCCGGAACCCATTTTCGGAGTCGACAATGGGAACATGTTTGTCAACAATATCTAGGTCAAGTACCATCAGGGGAGGATTTCGGTCGTCATAGTCATAGTATTATTAGGCTATGATGGTTGACACAAGAATTTTGTGTGCACAAGCTCATAACTTGTCAGATAATATAGATAATGTACAAATGAGACTACTTTATCTATATCATACCCGAGCTTATATTTTGATGCTCCTCGGTTGCATATTGTTACCAGACACATCCGGTAATGTGATCCACCTCCAATACTTGATATTCTTAGAGAATTTACAGATTATGGACAATACTCTTGAGGTAGTGCCATATTGGTTTTTTTATATCGGCAACTATGCACTGCAACATCAAAATCACGTAGCCGCATAGGTGGTTGTCTTCATTTGTTACAAGTACACTAATATAATAGAATTTCATTTCTCTCTCTCTCTCTCATAACCTCATATGTGGTTATCTTCTTACATATAGCTATGGAGTTGGAACAACTCCACGTTGGTCATCTTGCTATGTCACGACCATTATCAGAGAGGAATTTTGGTCAACCACTTAGTGCAAAGTAATGCTATAAATAACTAACATTTATGAATTTCACACTCTATTATAGTATTTTAACAACTTAACATTGTACAATAGATGGAATTTATACAAATAAACTAAACCAAGGCATTCTTCTTTGTTTTTCTATAAAAATGAGATAGATATGCAAGAAGAAAGCCAAGTAAGGTTTTTAATCATTTCATATTAATTGTTATCTAACATTCCAAAAAATAGTAGACATCACAGTAATATATATAATGTTTTGTAGATTGTGTGGTGACCATATTCCTATGACATTATGAATAATGTTCCATAAATTTTTATAGAAAATATGAACACGTAGATGGCATTTGTTCCTTTGTTGTGTATGTCGGTGTGGAGATTCATGCTCCTGAGCTGGTGTACACCAATTTGGATAGGTAGAACAACAACCCACTAACATAGAGCAATATAGTCGTATAGATAGACGGGAGAGAGCCAATATAAATTGGCTAGAATATTATGACTCTCATGTGAAGAGATGGAATAATAGAATGACTTATATTTTTTAGCCAAATTATGAAGGTTAACAGATAGAAGATGTGCATGATTAATATCATGATTGGTACTTTGAATAATGTCTTCCACATCTTCTTGAAGATTCTCAAGTCGTTGCTCAACAGTATTATCTAAGAGGAGCAGTTGAAAAAGCATTGGTCAACAATTTATTTTTTTATATTTTAGAATATAATTTTATTTTTAATTTGACTCTATTCATATTTACAACTCAACTTGACTAATCGAACAAAAGAGCTACTACAATCACGCCGAGTTAATATTATAGACAAACAAAATATGAAATACTTCGTTTATAGGAACTAACGTTGAGGAGTTTTCGATTTGATGTCATTCACTATGAAGAAGCTCTACCACCCGAAATGAACCAAAATACATGGCACCAACCTCTTTTGTCATGGACTCAAGATCCGATGCGGTTTGCTTAGGGTGTTGGACCTATATTTTAATATATAACTTTTCCGGCAGATATTTAAGCATAAATGTGCATTGGCATTAGAAATTAAAATAAGCTTATTTTATATGAAGGACAAGTTTTTGTTTGAAACAATCTAAGACTTCTAAATTGCTCATTTTAAAATATAGTAATTTTAAAACATTTTAGCATGGATAATAATTTATGTCTATAATATATTCTTGTTATTATTATTGAACAAATTATTAGTAGTCAAAAGAAAAATTTATCATTGGATATAATATCTTTATTAAGCATTATATATTTTATATCTAATACTTAATATCAGTGTACAATAGAATAGCGTATTTCCAAATATTGTTGTATTAAAAAAGAGAGATTTGATTCTCGATCCAAATAAGAAAGTCAACTAAACTGCTAATTCATTGACCAAATGTGTTTAACATCATCCCCAACCACCTTAATTTTTTTAACTCTACATTCATTCCGTTATGTCCTCCATTATCTTTGTATTCTACTAAGAAAAATACCCTTATCAACATTTTTATATTATTTAACTTTTAAAAACAAATTTATTTATTTTAGATATGATAATTAGCATTTTATCTTAAGAAGATAGATTTAACGAAGAGCTGCATACATGATTGCAAGTGTTTTGATATCAAATTATAATTAATATTTCAAAATCTCTATACAATATCGTCACGTTAGATGAATAAAAAGGTCAGAATATTGTTAATATAACTTTTATTGATATACTCTTTTGGAAAAATGTGTTCTACCCAATTTTTTTCTTAAAATGCATCTAGTATTTTTTATTTTCAGTCATATGAAATATAAAATACAAATGCATATTTATTTTAAAACTCAGAGATATAATATGATAAAGAATAATCTCAAAGTTTATTTGACACGCCATTTAATTTTAAAGACTTTGAAATAAATATTTTGAAAAAAAATGGTCAACAATAATGAGAATACATATAAATACTAGTTAAAAAACGTGCTTCTCACATATATGGGTAAATTAAAAACTATTTTTAAATAATTATACAGATATAAGGGCGAGTTTTAAAAGAGAAATTCACCACTCATTAAACTTAAAAGTAAATAATGAATCAAAAAGCAAGAATCTACAAATTAAACGGCTAAAAACCTTTAAAAGTATTACAACCATATAAAACGTGCTAACAGTGAACATATGTTCAAAAAAATTTGAAGTATGAATTGATATTCAGTGACATTGAACAATATTCAAAACTGACACAATACTTGAACACTGCAAGCATGTCGTAGTATATACTCTAAAATATAATATAAATGTAGATGAGGAAATGTTAATCTATATCCGATGCCATCGTTACCATACAAGTAATTGAAATGCTTTAAGACTTCAACGTCAATACAAGTTTACATAATGTTTTGATTTTAAATTTCCATGAAAATGCAACACATCACGCCTATCAGGACAAAGATATAATAATACAACAAACTTAACATCAAATTTTCAAAATTCAGAGGCACACAGTTTAGTTGGTTCAGTCCTAACCGTTAATGTCCTTAGTTTATGTCCCATCATATGAAGCTCCTCAGTTGCTGGAAGAGACTGCTTCAGTGTTTCTATCTTATTGGGCATACGATCAACAATTTTGCAAGCAGACATCGTAAAAACAGATTAATGGATAAAATCTATAAGTTGATACCATTTATAATGTTATTCCACAGTAATTAAGAACCAAAACACAGGTGCCTTTATGGTGAACTTGACCGCATTCTTCAGTAAATTATTTGTTAGACTAAGACTGGTAAGGGATGGCAAAGCTTCACAAATGGAACTAATATCCTGCAGCAAAAGATAACATATCAGAAATTTCTCCACATACAGCACTACCATAAACAAGTAGTTAGACAGCAGGGATGTTAAGGTCTCACAAATCTCACATTCAATAAGTACTAAAAAAATGCATGCAGCAGTAGTTTCTCAAGTTGAGTGACAACTTCAGACCAAAATTGATGCCAAGCGTAAAGTTCTAAGTTTGGACCACTTGACATTGATCAGGGCATATCTTCAAAATCCTAAGACACAAAAGTAGTAAAAATGCAAAGATGGGTGCTACAAGAGTGAATTTTTAGCACTTTCTTGTATGCCTATAAAGGAGTAGAGTAGAGAGGATAATTGTGAGCAGAACAAGGTGAAAAGAAGTAAGGTCTGTATGCACTGTGTGTGTGAGAGAGAGAGAGAGAAAGGAAGAATAGATGAAAATGGGGCTTAAATCAGTGTAGTACACCGAAATAGAAGCATATGTCCTACTCATATCAATCCAACAGTCCATCCTCTTCCACCGAGGATATCATTAGAAGTTTCATCAATCCACTCATCACTCCTCTTGAAGATGTTTTATCAATTGATGAACATGATATAGAAGTGTAAACCTTTGACAAAGGCCACATTTGAGGAACTAAAAGGGAAAAGTGCAAAACATCTTGATAAAAATATATCCACTGTTTATATTAATATGTCAAGGAGTATTTTTGAAACTATTTTTACAATTAGCTCAATGGCAAGAAGCTTGAATTGGAGCAGCATTTTTACTCAAAAGATAATTATCTCCTACTTTTGCTTCACATTTCATTTCCCACACCTTGATAAACGTCAATAAAAATATATAGATAGTTTAACCAATATTTTCAATCTTTTTCTAGCTGTTATATTTAGTTTAACCTCTGAATTAATGTCTAACCTCGGTTTGATGTGTAACCAACATTTACAGTCAGCTTTAAACTTAGTACATGGAGTAACTGTTATATCAGTTTCATATGAGTAACAAGTACTTGGACACCTTGTTAGAGCTGTATGTGGTCAAGGTATGCAACCATATAAGATGGACAAGCCACAACTCAGTGATGACCATTAATACAGTATCATTCCCTTCATCTTTATGTGCCGAGATCTGCCTATGTACCATAGTAAGAGTACACGAAATTGCTATATACTCCTTTCAGCAACTTTTAGGGATGAAGAAATGATTGCATGAGTACAAATCCAAATACAAGCAAGAAGATGGACAAGCCACAACTCAATGATGACCATTAATACAGTATCATTCCCTTCATCTTTATGCGTCAAGAACTGCCTATGTACCGCAGTAAGAGTACATGAAATTGCTATATACTCCTTTCAGCAACTTTCAGGGATGAAGAACTGATTGCATTAGTACAAATCCAAATATAAGCAAGAAGTTTCACAAGATTTCCACAAAATAAAATAAAGTCTACATAATTATATCTAGGGTAAGGTGAGTTATATGGTACGTTAAAAATGACTATCTAAGGGGTCAGGTGAATTGTGCAGTACCATAAAAATGACTTGAGACGCCTCTAGTGAGCTGATCCTATTTCCTCCTCTTACTACTAAGGATATCCTTTGGCTCCATTTTAAAAGTGTGTGCCTCTTTTATCAGAGCAGAACTCCTAGTGGCATCCTGGATACATAGTTGTCAAGATGACAAGCACCCAAGATGTTCATATGTGCCATTTCTACTTAGACAACAAGCTAGTTGCTTAAGCGTTACCTAAGTAGTATAATTATACCTTAATATAATATATATAGGCAAACATACATAAATATATATACACAATATGTATAGAGAGAGAGAGGGAGAGAGCCAGAATGTATGCATAAATAAAGAACATAAATATATAATACTAAAAGTGACAATGAAAATTTCTAATATGATTTCATTATCATTAAATTAGTGCCCACAATTCAAGGATCTACCTGTAGTCAGGTTGGGAATATACAGGGTGAAAGCCCCCAAGAAGAATTTTTTTCCATTATTCATGTAGTATTGTGGAAAGGCTCAGACCACCTAGGTGAGCACCTAAAATGCCTTTTGGGCCCCTAGAAAGGCTCCTAACTCCTAGGGACTGCAAACATACCTTGGAACCTAAAGTGGTGCCTAGATGGGTACCTTGACAACTATGTCAAACCAATAAACTACATTTGAAATCTTCAGGCAATAAGTAACCAAATGATATGTATTGTATGCATTTTAGAAACATCTCCTCTCGCCACCCAATTTTACCATCTCAGTTATTTTGTTAAGGAAAATCCCATAACCCTTTCCAAGAAATGACCATATATTGCAAAGCGAGATGGTTATTTGCATGAATTAAGCATTCAGATAGAATATGAAACAAGCAACTAATCTCCATACACATGGTTGATGAAAGATTAATAAATAGAGTAAATTTGTGTACATAAAATTTTTCAAATAGATATACCTTCCAGTTTGAAAGTAGATTTCCTGTGAGATCAAGCTCCTTTAAATCTAAAACATGCACAATACAGGTCAAACAAAACAAAAACCTTTTTCTTTTTTATATTTAAGTCATTGAAATTATGAAACAGTGACTGAAATGTGATAGTCCAAATGTTTTTAAGATATACAAAGCAAGCATAGGAAAAATAAAATTAAGGCCACAACGAATATGTAATCACAAAATAATAAGATCAAGAGGACATCACGTTTTCACTTACATACACCAGCAACATCAACTGTACACTTATTTTCCTCCTCCAGCATTATCCCACTGATGGTATCTTCATTACAAGTACTCACATTCTATTCTTAGATAACAGTAAGAAATCAAGTCATTTAAAAAAGTAGGACGACATTTAAAATGCTAGCACAAACAAAAAATAGCCCTGGTAATACATATTACATATTATATGGGGAAAACACAAACTTTAAATACCCAAACAACAAGAAATAAGAAATAACTTTTTCTACGGTGATAAACAATAGACATGCCTAAATAAAATAATTATAAATAAAAATATGCCAAATGAGAGAAATATAAGTAAAACTATACAAGGTTGGCCAAGAGAAGCATCAAAAGGATATATACAAAATGTCCTGAATGGGAACTTCTTGGGGTGGGACAAGGAAAAAAAAACATAGCACATCGAGAAATATGGAGCAAGACAAGGAATAAAAAATAAAAAACAAAACATTGTCCCCGAGATCTAATGTTGGAGAGTCTGTGGCCTCCTCGCTCTTCTCCCTATTCTCCATTTTAGTTTCCACCTAGTATGCCCTCAGCACCCAGCAATCAGCTAGGAAATTGAACGACGTTGACACACACACTGGCATGATCAAAAGAACACCACGCAATGGTTATTGCTTTCCCCCGTAAGGAAACAATACATGACAGCGGAAAAAATTTGATTCCTTAAAACCATGATCTTTGCCTTGGTTGATGCCGAATGAGTAAAATCAGGAACCGAATATGAAGTAGAATGAGAGTACCTCATGGGATTTCCAAAATTCCTCATCATGGATGAAGAGAGGACATTCCTCCTTGCTGAAAACCATTCAAGTGTTCAGTCTCTAACGATATCCACACAATCTGCTTCAATAAACGAGTTCTCCTTTCCTTCGGGCCTCTAAAAACCTTCCAAATCCAAGCTTGACCATGGGAGATCGCCTTCTAGAGAAGAGAAGATGGAGAGAGGTTGCTTTGGATGTGGTCCATCCCTATGGTTTGTTAAGGTTTGGCTTCATAAGCCATTTATATATAGAAGATGAAATTTTTCACAAAAATCCAAAACTTCTATAAAATTACATCCATGCCCTCATTTTATTGACCAGATCTAATGTGTGTGACCCACTAGGCCCAATGGTCAATTTGGTTGAAGCCTTAATTAATTTAAAAGAACAATTCCTTTAAATTAAATCAAAACTATTATCCGTTAACAGTTTTTTATGACTTTCTGATCATAAAGGGTACAAGCCACATCTTATGATCTCAAATGACTTTGGAGAGTTAAATAACATCCATTGAGCATTTCCATCATCAATTATCACTCGGGGGCATAGTCAAAATAATTGAGTTTTAATGGGAGAAACTTCTCAAAAATCGGTTTAGAAGGTGCTAATCAGGGTGATTTTCAGTTTCTGAAATCGACCGTGCCCTCAGTTCGGGGGTGTGCTGACCGCGCCCTCGGTCTGAGGGCATGCAGGCTGCACCCTCACTTTGAGGGCGCGGTGACCGCTCCTTTTATTTTCAAGGGGGGCAAGGGTGCGATACACTCTCTCTCCTGCGTACGTGTTTTGCGAGCCGTAACTTGTGAACGGGACGTTCGATTCGGCTCCCGTTTGTTGTGTTGGGAAGAGGGCCTTCAACTGCATCTCCTCAAAATGATAAACGAGCCGGCATGACTCCTGAGACATTCGCATGGGGCTTTGACTACTGGTTTACCCTCTCACAGAAAGCCAAAAACTGAGGCGATAATCTAAAAAGGCACGGTTTCGGTCGAGGAATCTGGAGTTAACTTGGGATGACTTAAAATGATAACCGAATAAGTCTGGTGTGATTGGAAAACTTAAAATCATCTAAAAATCATATATTAACCCGATAAACGTGAGACGATCCTCGAAAAAATTGGGAATAACCGAGAAACCCAAAAATCGACTGAAAGGGCCGTGTGGCCCCAGTTAATGACAATGTACGGCTAAGATCAACCCGGACGACCAAAAAAGGCTCGGTGATGACCGGAAAGGCCTAACACGTGGTCTGGGATAGCTATATCAACACAGATTGAAAAGCCATAACAAAAAGCCATTATAGACCGACGCCTATCGAAATGACTCGTTGGAAATCCCGAATATTGCGAAACTCACACGGTACATCCGAGACCTTTGATTATGGATCATTCAAAGTCGGTCATTGAGCAGGCTTTGTGTTTTCATGATTAAGATGCGGCTCTCACTTGAAGGTTACGACATTGCTTTGGAAATCATCGGTCCATTCCCAACTTACGGGGGTCTTCACCAACGTCCTTAGCTCATCTCCACAAGGTGATCCAGATCAAATAATGGTCAAATAAAGAATACTACCAATTGTCGACTCCGAAAATGGATTCCGGATCGGCACCTCAAGAGAAGGTGAAAGATGGAATAGAATAGGGGAATGGGAGTGAATTGGAAAACACTCAGAAAGCGGAAAAATTCTCACCTCGGTCCCACACTCACATTGATCCCCAAACTTTCATCTCACGGCGTCGCTCGAGCACCGGAGACGGTTTAGGTCATGTGGGAGGAGAGGGAGGAATAAATGGCTTAATGCATGAGAAGATTGAAGAAGTGGTCGCCGGGAGCCGTGGGCTCTGCTTTATGTAATGAAAATAGAAAGAAGTTGACCGTGTGTACCTTAGCGTGGGAGATGATGTGTGGGCTCAACCTTCTTCTTCTTCGGCTGGCCAATGAAGAAGAGTCCAACCGGTGCTAGCTTGATTGATCTGTGCAACTTAAAGACAATGACAACAAGTAAAAGAATGAATTAGACTTGAGTGAAGTGTAGTAACTGAAATTAGAAGATGTGAAGTTAGCAATTGAAATCGAACTCACCGGCTTCGGGGTGAGCCTTAACCCCTTTTTTGTGTTTATATTTATGTAAAAATGATGCAAACTAAACTAAAAGATGTTCTAAAATAGTAAATAGACTGAATAAACTGGTTTGAGAAAGCTTATGGAGTGAATCGGCATGAGTTGCAGCCAAGATGATTGAAACAAACCGGTTCGGGTAGCCTTGCACCCTCCTGGCGCGACTCTGGTACAGAGAACTCTACAGATGACCCCAATGTCATAATAGAATGCCGTTTATTTCTATAGATGGAGAACTTAGAGAGGAAGAGATCTTATGCTGACAAAATTTCCAAAATACTTCTTTAGAAGTTTGTAAAAAATCTGAAACTGGGAAGATGTGGAAAAACGGAACCTGGATACACTCCCTCAGTGCAGCAATCGCCACGGATAGACGAAAAGTCTGAATTGAGTGCCTCTGGTTGAAAATGAAAGAGGAAGAGGAGAGGAACAACTCTTATGTTTAAGACTTTTTCAGAAGAAGCCCCAAATTTTCTACAAAAGCCGATGAATTTTGGTTGCTGCAGAACGCACGGATCGGACTTCTCCTTCGCTTCGAGATCGATCTCTCGACGTCGGATCGCCTTTGGACGTCGGGACAGCCTTGGGAGAGAGCTTGGATGAACTCAGGATGAGCTAGGCATGGGGGTTCAACCTCGGGTTGTTGAGAATGACACTAATTTATAGAGAATGGAAACCGGTGCAAAATATAAAAACTGGACCGATCGTGCCCCTGCATTTGAAAGAAGGTGAGGGCACATAGGGCACGCCCTCAACATGGGGGTGCGCTGTTTCAAAGAGAGTGGGGGCACGTTACACGTCTTATTGCTAAAAGCCGTTGGAACTTTACGGAAATTGCTAAAATTCGAACTTGATAAGATAAACGTGGCCCCGACCCGGGGCGCGGTCAAAATAATCGATATTTAACAGCGGAAACCTTTCAAAACTCTGGTTTAGAAGGTGTAAACCGGGGTAATTTTTTGATTTCCAAAAATGTTCCGCGCCCTCGCATTTCAAGGGAGGCGGGGGCGCGCAGGGCACCCCCCGGATTGAGGGCACACAGGGCATGCCCCTAGGGTGAGGGTGCGGTGACCGCGCCCTCCCATTTCAAAGGGGGCGGGGGCGCGGTACACTCTCTCTCCTGCGCGTGTTCTGCAAGTCGTAACTTGCAAACGAGATGTCCGATTCGGCTCCCGTTTGTTGTGTTGGAAAGAGGGCCTTCAACTGCACCTCCTCAAGTCAGTAAACCAACTGGCATAACTCCCGAGATGTTCACATGAGGCTTTCTACTGGTTTACCCTCTCGCGAAAAGTCGAAAACCGTGGCGAAGGTCCGAAAGAGCACGGTTCGGGTCGAGGAATCTTGGGTCAACTTGGAATGATTTAAAATGATGACCGAATAAGTCCGGTATGATCGAAAAACCCGAAATCATCAAAAAGTCCGAGATTAATCCGGTAAATGTGAACCAAAGCTCAGAAAAGTTGGAAATAACCGGGAAACCCTAAAATCGACCGAAACAGCCGTATGGCCTTGATTGATGAAAATATTCGGCAAGGATCGACCCGGATGACCTAAAAGACCCGGTGATGACCGGAAAGGCCTAACACGTGGTCTGGGATAGCCATGTCTGTACAGATCGAAAAGCCATAATGAAGAAACCGTTATAGATTAACGCCTATCGAAATGACTTGTCAAAAACCCTAAGTGTCATGGAATACATGCGGGACTCTCGAGACGTTCAAGTATGGACCATTCAAGGTTGATCATCGAGCAGGCTTCGTGTTTTCACAGTTCACGTGCGGCTCTCGCTTGAAGGTTACGGTATTATTCCGAAAATCATTGGTTCATTCCCAACTCACAAGGAGGGCTCCACCAATGTCCTTAGCTCATCTCCACGAGGTAATCCAGATATAATAATGGTAAAATAAAGGATATCACCAATAGAATAGGAATCTGGGGCTCTGAATCAGGCCAATTTGGCGTGTCTACAACTTGCCTCGCCTTGATGTCGGCTTTGCAAGGGAATGGCATGTAGCGGAACGGTGTGAAATGTAGAGAAAGCGTAGCAAAGAGAGATGGAGCATAGTGAAATGTAGTGAAGCGAAATGGCAATGAACTAAAAAGGTGGCATCAAGGTGTAGATATAGACACGCTCAATGACCAGATTCGGCAAGACGAATCTCCTCAAGTGTCCTGGATGACCGCCATGTTTCATCAAGTCTTCCTATGTTAGATTGGTAAGAGATGTGCCATTGGCACGAGAGAAGAATAGCAAACCCCCAATGCGGTGGGGAGTCCTCGAAACATGGGTTCGTAGGTTCATCATCAGTTGATAACCCAATATTTGCGGTGTTCCTGTACTGTGATGGGCTAAAATTTTAAAAGAAGATTGTTTTAAAAAATAAAAGAATACCAATCGAGCACATTCAGGCTCTCAGATTCATTAAAGTCTTCCAAGAGACAAGATTTGATTTGGAATGGAATGATCTCAGATTCCAAAAGGCAAGTGTTGAAGCACAGACCATGAAGATAATGGTGATGCGAGTTCTGATCAAATAGGAGGCCCTTGGCGGGATGAGTTGACTGCCACGGTGGGATGAATAGCAAGAATAGTGTTGTAGTGGCTACAATGGTGATAGAAACGAAAGATTTGAAAGCACAAGATGATTATCGAACATGGTGGGATTAACAAACACGGTGGGATGAACACGGTGGGATTGGAAGACACAGTGGGATATTAGAGAGATCAGGATTGGGGTGAATGCTACGAGAATGTACTCGGTGGGAATGGTGAAAAAGTGATGATCATGATGAGATGCATGCAATGACAATGCAAAATACAATGCAATTAATACTACATGATGCATGCTAGGCTCAAGAAAACAAAACAAAATTTAACAATTAGTTGAAGATATATATTGTCTATGAGGTCAAGATACCCATTTGGGAACCATCGTCCCTCACAACACAACTTTGGCTTATCCATGAGCATCGGAGATGACCCGACCATCATAGATTTTGATGAAGGGGATCTCAGGTCAAGTCTTCTCTGCACTCACGGTCTTCAACAATAATACATAGAATAATAATACACGACTAACGACTTATATGTTAGCCAGCAAGCTATGGGAGTTTCCCATGTCCATTCTTCCGTTTCCGTGAGCAATTCCTCTTATTTGGGTGTAGGATTACCCAAACTTCCTTGGTCCTCGCTGGTATTGCTCTCCTTCTTGGCTTTTCGGCTTGTTTGACGTCTTCGGCTTGTCGGTTAGAGCGACTCTTCGAGATTGGGGCTTGACTGGGCTCTTGATCCATGCCAAGCAATATTCAGGCTACTCCCTTCTTGATCATAGAATCCTGAAACACTTGGTAAAAAGGGGATTAAATCTTCACCATGACTCATCTCTTTGCCTATTGTTGTCTGCCTTGGCTTAGGTCAAAGAGAGGAGCCTTCTTAACAAGGCGTAAAAATAAACTAAATGACCAAAATGAAATGGTTAAGAAAACTTACCTGTCGTTGAGAGAACCTCCCTCTCTTACTTTAAAGTCCCCGAAAACACTTGATAAAAGAGGATCAGATCTTCACAACGACTCATCCCTTTGCCTACTACGACCAACTTTGACTTAGGTCAAAGGGAGGAGCCCTCTTAACGGAGTGATAATAAAGATGAACATGCAATGCAGAAATGAAACATGCAAGACATAAAAATAAACATGAATACCAGCAAAGGCAAAATTCAAGGTTATGCCAAGTTAAATGGTGCATTTGTTTTGGATTTTTGAAGATATTCACTTTTTTTGATTTTTTGAAAACATTCATTTTTTGGATATTTGAAAATATTCAAAATATTCAAATTTTTTTGGGAGTTTTTGTGGAGAATGTGTTTGTATTGAGACAATTCATCAGTCTTTAAGTGTTAATCAAGATTCAAGCGATAAACACCACATGAAAATGGGTTCCCTACCCAGAATCTTTCTTACCCTCTTCTCTTGATTGGTTTGGAATCCCCCTGAGTCTGGTTAGTTTACCCTACCCTAGGGGTTTAAGATGGAAGAATAATAAAGGAAGTCTTTGATAGGATTTGGGGGTGTTGAGGAGGGCTTCTCTACTCATGCCCAAATTGCCTGTTGGGGTTCAGCCTCTTCGGGTCTTTTCTACATGTGGCACTTACTTACACAAGTCTTTGACCTGTGGGGTCATTGCCCATATTTTGGTGCCTTTTTTCATTTTTTACTCTTTCGGGTACTCATTCAGATAGGCCCATGTTTGTTTAAACCTGTGGGGTTCATTGCCCATCTTTTGGAACCCTTTTGCACCCTATGAGACAGCCTGCTACTAAGGCGGCGGGCATTTTTCGATACTATCTTCCTCTAGTCCCCTTCACCTATCTTGGACCGAATAGAAGATAATAGGGGCAAGGGTTCTTTTCCACCTTCAGGGTTCTACCTTGCCTCTCTCGTGTGTCGGGCTATCTAGATTCTGGGATCGGGAGGTGTTGTGTGTGCAGGATGATGTCTATACTTGACTTCTAGTTAACACTCTTGGATCGATGACTTAATATCATACCATACATTCTCCATTTTTTTATTAAGGAAAATATTTTTTGAGGTAAACGCCGTTCCATGGATGGTTCAATTTTTCTCCATCGGCGTTGCTAAGCTCATATGTGTAGATACGCCAATTTGGCCTTATTTAGAGCTTAAACCATTATTCCATTGGCAACATCTCTTTTAGACCATCAAAATCATGAAGAACCACCCTTTTGGATGAGCCGAGGTGCTTATTGGAAATATGAGGATGATTTGCTAATTTCTAATCAAATCCGTGTTTGCCAAACAAGAGACTCTTGGTGGTGTGCCAGATTATGCTTTTCCCAGCATATCCTCTATTTGGAAACTTTTCACAGGATTATATGGACATCTAATGAAAAAGTATTCAGAATGAATAATCTTTTTATCTGAGTTATATTTCCATTGCAATAAACGGCATTCAATTCTGATCTTCCATTTGTCCGCAGCGCCCTTTGTAAGTCAGATGTGCAGCTCTGTCCGCACGCAGCACCGATCAAGCCCAATTGCATGCAAGCCCAGCCCATTGGGCACATATATGACAAATTCACGACCTTACCTTCCTTTTTCATCCTCCATATTACTTGGTATAGTATCTATAAGCTTCACGGTTGAAATTAGCATCATCTAATGATGGCAATCCAACTTGTTGTCTTATACATCAAAACTTGCTATTTCTAGACCAAATTTGTTTCCTCTTCAAGTGGAGACATATTTTGAACATGGGGAAGGTGATCCACGGTTTCCAATCCCTCTAATCATTTGGGTAAGTTTCTATAAGCTTCAGGATGAAAATTAGCAACAATAATTGAAGGAAATCCAACCTATGGTCGGATGTATCAAAACTTGCTATTTTTTGACCTGTTTTTTATCCCCTATAAAGGGAGACTCATATGAATGACCTAAGAATGGCATCCCCATCCTCCATCACTCCTATCCTCATCCTCCAGACACCCTAGGCTCATACCAACCTTCCCAAGTCGTCCTCTCTTCGTCCCGGTGCCCTGAGATCATCCCAAAGTGAAGAAGAAGTCGGTCTATGCTCTGACATGTTGCACCGCTGATCATAGGCTTCTACAGATCTTTATGGTCATTTTACGACCTTAATTCCTTCAAAATAAGTGTGTTTCATCTAGATATATTTCATCTACAACAAACAGAGATCAATTCTGACATTTACTCAGCTTTTTATGGCTTCAACACCGGCGCTGCACAGACAAATCCGAAGTCTTCTCTTCTAAGTCATTGTTTTCTCAGTCAATTTCAGTACATTTAATGGGGGATTCAGCCCATATATCCTTAATATAAAATTTTCCCCGGTGAGTCCTTTTTTATTTACAACAAGAATAATTCAATTCATATATCTGTGGTTCTCATAGCATGTCCTACATCGACATTGTACTGGGAGTTTCCAGAACTTCACTGTCCAAGATACGGCTTATCAGGTAAATTCAAATTATTTATCATAAGATTCAAGAAAATTTGCCTTCATATAAAACCATCCTTGGTGAGTTCTCTTTATTTTGAAACAAACAACACTTGATTATGACATTGGTGCTGTTCTCTACGGTCCCTGCATCAGAGCCGCGCAGTTTACATTGAATATGTCCAACCCGGTTGCCACTTTGCCTAGGTTGTGTTGTCTTTAACCATTCATATTCTCTTTGCTAACTCTTCATTCATATCATTTAATTCATATTTAAGCATCATTTTATTCTATTTTTATAAAAAACTAAAAAAAAGGGGTTAGGGCTAACGCCGAATCTGGTGAGTTTGTTTCCAATTGCCATATTATGTTATTTTTTTTACAAATTACTACACTTCATTTAGTTCTAATCCTTCTTCACTTGTTTTCTTATCTTATTGTCTTCTAGTTGCACAAATACATCAAGCTAGCATCGGTTGGACTCTTCTTCATCGGCCGGCCGACGAGGAAGAAGGTTTAACCCACATATCATCTCCCATGCTAAGGTACACACGGTCAACTCATCTCTTGATTTACATTCTATAAAGTGGAGCCCGCGGCTCCTGGCGACCACCTCTTATCATGTTCTAAGTTAATTCATTCTTCACTCTCTTCCCCACATGACCCGAACCGTCTCCGGTGCTCGAGCGACGCCGTGAGATGAAAGTTCGGGGATCAATGTGAGTGTGGGACCGAGGTGAGTACTTTTTACTGCTTTTCGAGTGTTTTCCAATTCACTCCTTTCTCCCATATTCCATCTTTCACCTTCTCTTGAGGTGCCGATCCGGAACCCGTTTCTGGAGTCGACAATATGCATTGCCTGGATATTTTTCAGTTATAACAAAAGGCCCATCCCAGTTAGGTTGTAACTTGGAGCGGGGACCACTCGGCATAATGAATGTGTTTGACTACCATCTCACCGATTTCAAACTTTCTCTCTACCACCCTCTTTTGATAAAACCTTTTCAATATGTTCTGATAAGTCCGGGCATGCTCGGAGGTGACCAACCTTCTTTCGTCTAGAAGTTCAAGTTGTGTAAGGAGAGATTCTCGTCTCTCATTGATAGGGATGTCCCTTTCGAGCTGAACTCGGAGTGATGGAAGGAGTACTTCGTACGGGACCACCTCTTCCATCCCATATGCGAGAGCATATGGGGTTTGACCAGTGGAGGTCCGTACAGAAGTACGATAAGCCCATAGGGCATCTACAAGCTTATCTGGCCAATCTACGAACTTGCTAGACTTACAAGTTTTCTTAATGATTTTAATCAAAGTTTTGTTGGTGACTTCTGCTTGACCATTGCCTTAAGGGTAATAAGGAGATGAATGATGCAATGTAATGCGGTACCTGTTGCAAAGATCACGCAGATCTTGAGAGAGAAATTGTGGTTCGTTGTCAGTGATGATGTCGCTGGGGATCTCGAACCTGGCGATGATGTTGCGTTAGATGAAAAAGCACAGTGTTGATGCCTTGATCTCCATGAACGCTTCCGCTTTTGTCCACTTGGTGAAGTACTCTGTTGCCGTCAGAATGAACGATTTGTAACGGATTTCATAGTTAAGATCACTTAGAGGGCCAATGATATCGAAAGCCCACCTGGCGAAGGGCCATGGCATGAATTGGATGAAGGGAAGATGAGGGAGAATGGATCTTGTCGGCATGAAGTTGGCAAGAATGACAGTGCCGGACAAAGATGGAGCAATCCTCTTCTAGGGTTGGCCAATAATACCCCTACATGATGATTTTCTTGGCAAGAGCTTGAGCATTGACATAGCCCCCACAGACCCCCAAAATGTGCTTCCTTAAGCACCAATTCTGCCTCTTCTTCATCAACACATCTCAGCAAAATTCTGCTCAGGCTCCTCTTGTAGAGCACCCCTCCTAGGATGGTATACCTCTGGGATACTCTCCTGATGGCCTTCTTTTCTTTTGCATTAGATCCAGGTGGATATGATTGATCTTGACAATACCTCACAATCTCATCGAACCAAGGCCTCTCACCCTCGTCTAACTCTTCCAAGTCGACTAGAGAAATCTACTCTTTCTGCTCTAGATGTTCCTTTCTGCCAAATCTCTCCTTGATCTTCAGAAATTGACCATCCTTAGTCGTCGGCATCGACCTTCTACGGACGTGGATAGTCCGCGCCTGTCTACCTAGCGGGACTGATAAATATGAAGCTAAGGAGGCTAGGGCATCAGCAAGGATGTTCTGAGCTCGAGGAACATGGACAAAAGTGAGTTTGGAAAAGAGTTTGATGTAGCAAGAGGTGAGTTCTTGGTAAGGTTTGAGGTTTGGATGAGAAGTTTGGTATTTGGTTAGGACTTGGCGAAGAATTAGTTGGCTATCACCTATCACCCTTAATTCCGTGGCACCATAGAAATGAGTGGCCTCCATCCCGGTCAGCAAGGCTTCATATTCAGCTATGTTATTGGTTGCTAGGAAGTCGAGATGAAATGTTTGTGGAATGGTTGTAGACACGCAAAATTCACCTAATTCAGAGCATAAAACTCATTTTTTATAGATTAACATGTGCGATTGACCTTATAATGATGCCGGGTCTTTTAAAGTTGATTTGGAGCTTCGCCGAACGAAATCGGATGTTTTCCGAAGTTTTCTGCAAAAAATCGTAATTTCCGAGCAAAAGCCACACGTAAATCGTGTAAACACGGAAATTAGTTGAATGACCAATGCCTAATGATCATGCATTGAATGTTATGGTCATATTCACACCCCGGACAAGTTTTGTTGCATACCGTGCCTTTCCGGTTTGCCGTCGGAGTCATTTCGACCTGTATCGGATCTTCTGTTCACTGCCCTAACTTCCGGAAAAAATTATGAAGTTTTGGAGGGTGTGATGTCTGATCCGATACTAAATAAAGATTCTTCGGCCTGTTATCTTTCCAACGCAATAAACGGCGTCGAATTCCGAGTTCGGTAGTGTTCTCAACGGCTTCCGGAAGAAGGATGCGCAAAAACAGTCCCATGCGCCCGGGTTCCTGGTCACATGCGCCCGGGACCCAGGGCACGTGCCCATGCGCCCTACCAGTGAGGCACGTGACCATGTCCCTTGAGGGCACATGCGCCCTACCCTTGAGGCACGAGGGACCCAGTTTTTCACCGGGACTCTACCGCTGAACGGATCGACAGGATAAGACCAATTTTTTCGGAATTGATGAGATGCGCCCCTTCCAGGGGCGCATGCGCCCCTCAGTGGGGCGCGAGGGGCGCATGCGCCCTGGGGTAGGGCGCAAGGTGGCTTTTTTTAGCCCAGATGAGACTGTTCGTTCTCCTATAAATTAACTCTGATTCTGGTCGTTCCAAAGGCATGGGCACGACCCCCCAGGCATATCAAGACGTCCAACCACCCTCCTGCATTGATTTTGTGATTTTTAGAGAAAGAATTTCGAGTTTTTAGAGAGAGAAAAGTCGGTTCAAGAGAGAGGAAGGCTGTTCTGCAGGTGATCAGCCAGGTCTCTCTTCTTCGGCCTCTACAGCAATGTGTGGGCGTCTTCTGCTAGAGCTCTCTTCATCAAAGTTCTTCCTCTCCTAGTCTTCTTCAGTTTTCAATCAACGGAACTTGATTCCGAGGTTGGGGCTGGTCGTGACAAACGCAGAAGCAATGTCACGCCTGGCAGATCCTGGACTGCTGCTCGGCTTTTTCGACAACCCAGATTTGGCCATATCTTTCTCTATTCAACTTAGAATATTTCTGTTCTTTTTCCTATCTCTTTGTTTAGTGATTATACATCCTCATATCATTTTTTACATTTTTTGCATTATTTTTAGTCTTTTTATACGAAAATAGAAAAAAAAAGGTTAGAGATAACCCGAATCCGGTCAATTTCTAATCAGTTGTGTGTTTCATGTCATTCGCCTTACATATACTCCACTTTGTTTAGTTCTAGTAGTCTCTTTCACTTGTTTATTTGTCTAGTTGCACAGAATATCAAGCACCCACACGTTGAGGACTCTTCTTCATCGGCCGGCCGAAGAAGGAGAAGCTTTAACCCACACTCTTCACGCTAAGGTACACACGGTCATTTTAATTCTATAAATTGGAACCCGCGGTTCCTAGCGACCACATGTCTTAATTTCTTTCTTCTCACCCTCCTCCCACATGACCCGAACCGTCTCTTTGGTGATCGAGCGACGCCAACGGATGAAAGTTCGGGGATCAATGTGAGTGTGGGACCGAGGTGAGAGTTGCTTTCCGAGTTTTCTTCCTTTCTTTTCTCATCCCCTCTTGAGGTGACGATCTGGATTCATGGACTTCCCTGAAAAGAAGAGGACCCCGTCGAATTTTTAGAGTCGACAATGGTGACACCCTCGGGTGATAGAAGGACGATTCGTATTCTCTTACTATGTGAATTCAGAGCCCCGTCAAAATATAATGTCCAAAGATGGGAAGATCGGATCAACATTAGTTCGTCATCCGGGAACTCCGACTGGACCGGGTCAAAGAGGGGTATAGGGTGATAGGCTAGATGATCGGCAGTGGCATAGCCCTTAATCGCCTTCTGGGGGACATAGGTGATATCAAACTATGAAAGGAAACTCTGCCAATGACCTAATCGATCAGTTAGAACATTTTTTTCTAGAAGGAATTTGATGGGATTGATACGGGAGATAAGATTGACCTCATGAGCTAAGAAATAATGTTTAAGCTTCTAAACTACCCAGACTAGTGCAGCACAGGTCTTCTCTGCTACAATATACTTCTGCTCACATGGATCAAAAATCTTTGACAAATAATAGGTTGCCCTCTCTTTCCCTTCTTCATCCACTTGTGCAAGGATTGCCCCAAGAGAATTTTCCAAAATCGAGATGTACAGAACTAAGGGCTTGCCAGGGACTGGTGGTCTAAGCACAGGAGGACTAGCCATGTATCTTTTCAAACCATCGAATGCATCCTGGCACTTCGAATCCCATTTGAACTCGGCCCCCGCCTTGGTCAACTCATAGAAAGGTTTACACCTTTGGGAATGTTGTGAGGTGAACCGGCGGACAAACTATAGCCTCCTGATTAATCCTCGAAGTTCTTTCATATTTCTCGGAGGAGGCATACCAATGATTGCTTTGGCCTTGTTTGGGTTGATCTCTATGCCTTTTTTGCTCACTATGAACCCCAACAGTTTTCCTGAGGATACTCGGAATGTACATTTCTTTGGGTTCATTTTCAATTTATATTCCCTAGTTTTTGAAAGACCCTTCTTAACACTTTAGGATGATCTTCTCGGCTTTTGGATTTAACGACCAGGTCGTCCACGTACACCTTTAAAAGGGTATGCATCATGTCGTGAAAGATAGCCATCATGGCCCTCTGATACATAGCACCAGCATTCTTTAGTCCAAAGGGCATGATGACATAGCAGTAGGTTCCCCAAGGTGTAGTGAACGAGGTCTTCTCCTGGTCCTCTTCGGCTAACTGGATTTGATTATACTTGTAATAGCCATCCATGAAAGATAGCATCTGAAATCTAGCAGTGTTATCAACTAGTACATTAATATGAGGTAAAGGAAAATCATCTTTAGAACACGCTCGATTCATGTGCCTGAAGTCTATATAGATCCGAACTCGACCATTGCGGATAAAGGACGACTTTAATGAATCTTGCTTGATGTAACTTGTCGACCTCTTCTTTCATCTTAAGTGCAACATCAGGGTGGAATCTCCTTAATTTTTGTTTGACCAGGGTAACTCTAGGTTTCAAAGTTAGACGATGTTCAACCAACGAGTTGTCTAACCCCGACATGTCTTTGTATGTCCATGCGAACGTGTCCTTGTATTCTTCCAAGATTCCAATTAAGTTTTGTTCCTCAGTGGGAGTGAGTTTTGCACTTAGGAGGACTGTCTTAGGATCTTCCAGTGTTCCAAGGTTTAATTCTTTTGTCGGTTTATCCACCGTGGTTGATGGTTCTTCAAACTCTTTAAGTCCAGATGCATACGCATCAATTAAGTCCTCAATTCCATCCTCGAAATCAGGATCCTTTTCTGATAAAACCTCATAAACTCCCAGTGTATGATCTAGATTGAATTCATCCTCATATTGGATTTCATCAAGCTGGATAGCATTTTCCAAAAAACTTGGCAGCATTGCAAATTCCTTGCACTTCTGAGCTAATTGCTGGAGATATCTCTCTGGAACGCGCTTACATCAGATTTTATTTTTTCCTAACTTAACTAGTCCTAAAGAAGAAGGAATCGGAAAAGCGGTATCTACAATGGGTGAAGGATCGAGCAGATCTATCAGTGAGTG
Organism: Cryptocoryne crispatula var. balansae; assembly: GCA_036172225.1. Classification (NCBI taxonomy): domain Eukaryota; kingdom Viridiplantae; phylum Streptophyta; class Magnoliopsida; order Alismatales; family Araceae; genus Cryptocoryne; species Cryptocoryne crispatula. The sequence continues at coordinate 25,431,777 of CM069932.1, forward strand.
GGAGAAGAGGCGCCCCTGGTTGGAAGCACCCTCCGAGATAAGCAGAGACGTCTCCTCAATGGAAAACTGAGTTTGCGAGATGTTTTTTTTGGCATTTTGGGTATTTTTTATAACAGAAAGAGAATGAGCTGGTGGGGCTTGAGCAGAAACAAAAAGTTAAAGTAAACATGAGAAAAATGGGCTCACGGGCCCCACAATGACAAGAAACAGGCACATAAGCCCAAAGCTAGTAAAAAGATCCAAGGGGCACATGGGCCCAAAGCTAGAAAATAAATCTAAAGGGCATGTGGGCCCAATTGGTGGGCACGTGGGCCCAATGTTGTTGAATGGGCATAGAAGCCCAGTGGAGTAAGAAAATTTGAATGGGCTCTTAGGCCTAGTGATCAGTTTAGGGGGCCATTTCGGCCAAGAAGTGGGAATCGGGCTAGAAAGCCCATCAAGCGAGTTTAGGAGGGAGAGCGTGAGGGTTTTGAAGTACGTGACCGTAGGATATGGCTCATGCAGAATGTTGATCGGAGGTGAGTTTGAGTGGACAAGTTGTTCAAGGATGGACTCGCTTTTGATGGGTTCTTACTCCTCCATTTCCTCCTCTTGCTCTAGTGCCTTCCTTCTCTTGGTTGATTCTTCTTCTTTGTCCCTGGCCATCATCATGGTCTCCCCTTTAATGAAGAATCTTTGGAGTCTCATGGCATTTTTTGGCCGGTAGACCATCCTCGGAGCGAAACTGGGCTCATAGCCAAGCCCGTGCCTTCTTGGTCTCTATACAGCTTCAATGGGGTGCACAACCCCCTGCAGTTCCTTTCTCAGCCCTTTTCCTGGCTGATAGCCCATCCCTTTCATCATTCGCCATGCAAATGTATCTGGAGGCATTGTCAACATCATGACCTTGGGCAGCTCTGTAGTTGAAACCAATGGCTGGACAAGTTTTGATACTGGCAATGCAGAGGAGGGGTCATCCATGTCATTTAAAATGGGGATGTTGGTTACTTTAATCACCTAGCCCTTGTATGGGAACTTCAAACATTGATGATTAGTGGAGGTAACAGCTCCTATTGCCTCAAGATATGGGCATCCCAAAATAGCTTTAAATGTAAGGTCCAGTTCTAAAACATGAAACTCGGCGGTGACAGCACATGGCCTGAGCCCTACTTCCAATGTAACCACCCCTCGTGCTGGCTTCCGGGAGTTATCATAAGTTGTCACGGTGATGGTAGAAGGCTCGATTTCCTCATCAAAGATGCCGCAAAGTTGCAATATTTCTGGCGGCATGACATTTATAGATGCTCCAGTGTCAATCAAGTAGGACTTAATCTCCATGCCTTTGATGACTACTACAACGCACAAGGCATACTTTCTGATCTCCGGCCATGCCAACTCCTCCTGTGTGAACATGAGTACCGGTTGTCCACTCCTCGGGGCCAGGACAGTAATGATCTTCTCGGGCGGGAGGTCCTCATTGACTATGACCCGCTGCAAGTATTGTTGTAGGATGTCCTGATGGTTCTTTGACCTCTTTATCAGCTCTAGGATTGAAATCTGTGCCGGCATTTTGTCCAGATGCTTCAATAGGTCATATGCCATGCCTGGAAATGGTTCTTCTACCACCTCCTCTTCTACCTATTCTTGTGGTTTCATCCCAACCTGGGGGAAGACCCTTTGGAACATCCTCCCGCTACGAAGTACCGGCGCCAGCATGGTAGGGGGGAATGGTGATGATGGTGACGGTAGGGTTGGTTGGTATGTTGAGGGGCCCGTGGTAGGTAGGGGTGGTGAGGATCGGATGATGAGGGGTTGTGGAGTGGTGGAGGCTGGTATGTTGGGTGATGGTTGGGGTGTTGGTAGTGATGGTTGGATGATTAAGAGTCGCGGAGTGGTGGCGACTGGTAGGTTGGGTGACGGTCGGATAATGAGAGGCTGAGGGGTGGTGGGGGCCAGTAGGTTAGGTGATGTTTCGGGTGTTGGTGGCGGTCTAATGATTAGACACCGGGGAGGATTAATGATGGTTGGTAGGTTAAGCTGGGATGATGGTTGGGGTGCTGGTTGGGAAGCTGGTGACGGTCTAATGATTAGGCGCCATGGAGGGTTAATAGCTGGTGAGGGCAGTGGTGTTTGGGGAGTTTGTGGGCTGGGGGCAGCTCTTGGTATGGAGAGTATGGTGTGATTTGTAGGTGGAGTTGGTCTGGCGGGCATGGAGGCAGTCTGATCCTCAACCTGCCAAGCCTGGGAGTGATAGGTTGACTCCTCGATGGCGGAGTGGACGAGGCTGAGTCGTTGGTTTGGCAGTGCTGGTGCTGGTGCTTGAACGGGTGCATGTACCAGTAGTGGATCTTAAACTATGCCCAGGCAGGGCTGTTGTTGTGCTTGTTGTCTCCGTGGTTGATTCTGCCGTGCCTTCATAGCTTGTATGGATTCTCCCATTTGTGCTCAGTCAATGTTCCCCTGATCGTTGAGGTCATGAATGTAGTCTTTAAATTGGAAACAGACGTCCACCATGTGCCCAGGATACCGATGGTAGGCATAGTACTTTGTCATATCAGCATTCGTTGGCCATCCTTCTCTCTCCTTTGGGAGCTCCAACTGCTGTTCAGCCATCAATGCATTGAAAATATCAGTGAGGGGGAATGGTAGTTGAGGATAATACTCTCTCTTGGGTCCCCCCTCCTAGGTCGGTTGGCTGGTGGTGGCACTTGGTTGTAGGCTTGTTGTTGTTGTGGTTGTGGTCGGTTGTAGATGGGTTGTTGTGGAGGCGCTCAGTTGTAGGCATTTTGTTGCTGGGGCACTCAGTTGTAGGTGGGTTGCTGTGGTGGTGCTCGGTTGTATGCAAGTTGTTGTTGGAGTTGAGGAGCTGGCCGGTATTGTTGGTTTGGTGGTGGGTTACGGTATTGGCTTTGGCGATACCCACCCTGATTACCCATGGCATTGACACTCTCGTTATTGACTACCCCTTCGGTGGGGGGCCCTACAGGTGTAGGCTTTCTAGTGTTACAGGGTTTGGGGTCGAACGGGTTAATCATGGATGCGTCTTTAAAGTGGGCTTGTAGATATCGGGCGCTAACACATAGCTCACTCATGGTAGTTGGGCGGCGCATGATCAGGAGGTTGCGAAGGTTAGGCGTGGTGTTCCCGATGAGCATCCTCACTTGCTCTCCTTCTGAGATGGTATCAACTAGCCTCTCAGTCATTCCCCTCCACCGATCAGCAAATTTAGCAAAATCCTCATCTGGCTTCATTTTCTCTGCAGTTAAATCTGTTATCGAGTAGGCTGGCCCCACCCGATCCTTATACCTCTATAGAAACTTCTCTTTGACAATATCAAAATCCGCTGCCTCAATAGAATCAAGAGAATAAAACCAGTCAAGGGCATATCCTTCCAATGACTGACAAAATAGGAAGGTAAGTGCTTTGCGGTCATTCTTCCAGAATGCGGAGTCATATAGAAAACTCTTTAGGTGGTTAAAGGAGTTCCCGGTCCCATTATAGCGTTGAAAGGTCGGAATTTCAGAAAGAGGGAGATGTAGGACTGGGAAAGATGGAACAGAGATTTCAGGGGTGGCTTTAGAATCGAGGCAGTGCCTCAGCTCTTCAAAGCACTCATCCATCTGGTTAAGTTTGTCCATAAATGCCTGGGTGAGGCTGGATTCTTGAGCCACCGGAGCAAAGTATTTAGGTGAATGAGTTGGAAGAGGTGGGTTGGAAACAGGAGCTGGAATACCATTATGTGAATGCCCCACAACAGGGTGAGTGGAGAGGGGATGAGGGGGCTTGATTTCACTCGACTGAATCTTGAGTGGCGGGCATCTTTCCCTTTGTCAAAGATTACACGAGTGAAAAGGATTCAGGGTCTAGATGGAGAGATAGACCCTGGAGGAGTTGCTCCACGCTAAGTGAAGCAAGTTGATGAGTAGGATTTTGAGCTTCAGGCTCCCTGATGGTGTTGACATGGCCCTCTGGTTGGACCATGGGTTGTTGAAGCTCGTAGTGACCCGTCTCGTACTCCTCTTCTTGCCCGTAGTAGTCCGACATCCCAATGAGTCTTTCGGACCTTAGTGTCATGGGCATCATGTCAAATTTTCTTACAAAAATGGTTGAAATAAAGCAAATGAAAAGTGTAAATGCAAAGAGAATTTTTTTTTGGTTATGCTTTGTTTTTGTTTGATTTTTTTGTTTCAATTTAGTTGTTTGGAAAACAAGTTGAACATAAAATTAAAAAAGGTTGTTTGTTTTTGTTTTTTTAGGTGTTTTGAAAGAAGGAATTTTCGGTTGTTTTCAATTTTTGGTGAGCAAGCAAGTTATGCAAACAAGGTTTTAAAATGACTACTCGACAATTTTTGGGTTAAAACCTTATATTAGATAGATTGTTAGAAATTGTTCACTCGAATAGGTATGGTTCCTATTGCTTCAATCTTCAAGACCTAAGGTTGTCACTCAATCACCACGAGTAGGTACTTGGCTTCTTCAGGGTTTTGGGAAAAGGTACAACCGGCCCAATCGTACGGAGAGGAATACTCCACGAATGGGGGCTTACGGAGGCCTTGATGGAAACAACCAAATCAACTAGGAAGGAATATCCCAAAAGAGAGGTTAGAATCCACCAAGAAGGTGTTTGGAGGGTGAGAGTGTGTTGGGAGAGAGAGCCCCCACCTCGAATGCCCTAAGAATCAGAGCAAGTCCAGTACCCAATGCAAAAGTTAATGCAAAAATACAAAATGGAGGGTAGGAGGAGGAGAAGCAATCAATATGCAAACATGAAATGAATGAAAGCTATTAAATAAATCAAGCAAGTGAATGCAATCAAGACAAGCAATGATAAAGTAAAACAAGTAACTAGCAACTAGCAACTAAAAGGTGGTTCGCGTGGGAACCAACTTGTGATGGAGTGTCCAAGTGGGAACAAATTTGAAATGAAGGTAAAAGAGATGGTCCACGCGGGGACCGATTTGAAAATAAGGTGGCTCACGCAGGAGCCAAGTTTTGGAAAGGTAAGTGGTTCACGCGGGAACCGGTTTTTAAAGGAAAATGGGTGGTTCACGCGGGAACCAGTTTGTTTGATTGGAAAAAGAAAAGGAGGGCCACGTGGGGCCAATCTAAAATGGTGTAAAGGGGTGGTCCATGCATGGACCGATCTGAAAGTGGGTTGGTTCAAGCGGGAACCGGTTTAGGAAAGGGGGTTGGTTCCTGTGGGAACCGGTTTTAATGAAGAAAGGGGTGGTTCAAGCAGGAACCGGTGTAAAAGGTGACAAAATGAAAAGAGGGCCACGCGGGGCCAATCTAAAGGTGCTGTAAAGAGGTGGTCCACGCGGGGACCGATTTAAAAATAAGTTGGTTCACGCGGGAACCGAGTTGGAAAAGAAAGGTGGTTCACGCAGGAACCAGCTTATAAGAAGAAAAGAGTGGTTCACGTGGGAACCGGGTTGAAATTAAAGACAAGCAAGTCAAGTCCACATGGGGGACAATCTTAAAGGAAGAGTAAACAGAAATTTTAATGGTACATTGACATGGAAAAGGTAAAGGACAAGCCGGTTCGCGCGGGAACCAAATCGGAAAATAACTAGTTGCACGAATCAATCAAGCTATCATGGTTAAAGACATTGGTTGCCTCACCGTGGTCGTCAAAAAGCTGTTGACTCCGAAAACGAGTTCCATATCGGCACCTCAAGAGAAGGTGAAAGATGGAATAGAATAGGGGAATGGGAGTGAATTGGAAAACGCTCAGAAAGTGGTAAAAATCCTCACCTCGGTCCCACAATTACATTGATCCCCGAACTTTCATCTCACGGCGTAGCTCGAGCACCGGAGACAGTTCGGGTCATGTGGGAGGAGAGGGAGGAATAAATGACTTAATGCATGATAACATTGAAGAATTGGTCGCCAGGAGCCACGGGCTCCGCTTTATGTAATGAAAATAGAAAGAAGTTGATCGTGTGTACCGTAGCGCAGGAGATGATGTGTGGGTTCAACCTTCTTCTTCTTCGGCTGGCCGATGAAGAAGAGTCCAACCGATGCTAGCTTTATTGATATGTGCAACTTAAAGACAATGAAAACAAGTAAAAGAATGAATTAGACTTGAGTGAAGTGTAGTAACTGAAATTAGAAGAAGTGAAGTTAGCAATTGAAATCGAACTCACCGGCTTCGGGGTGAGCCTTAACCCCTTTTTTGTGTTTTTAGTTATGTAAAAATGGTGCAAACTAAACTAAAAAATATTATAAAACAGTAAATAGACTGAATGAACTGGGTTGAGGAAGCTTATGGAGTGAATCGGCTTGAGTTGAAGCCGAGATGATTGAAACAAGCTGGTTCCGATAGCCTTGCACCCTCCTGGCGCGACTTTGGTGCAGAGAACTCTAGGGATGACCCAGAAGTCAGAATCGAGTGATGTTTGTTTCTATAGATGTATAACTCAGATAGGAAGAGATATTATGTCGACAACTTCTCCAAAATACTTATGTAGAAGTCTGTAAAAAATCTGAAAGTGGGCGGATGTGGAAAAACAAAACCTAGATGCACGCCCTCAGTGCAGCAATTGCCACGGACAGACGGAAAGTCAGAATTGAGTGCCACTGGTTGAAAATAAAAGAGGACGAGGAAAGGAAAAGCTCTTATGTTGAAGACTTTTGAAGAATAAGACCCAAATTTTCTACAGAAGCTGATGAAGTTCAGTTACTGCAGAACGCACGGATCGGACTTCTCCTTCGCTTCGGGATCGATCTCTCGACATCGGATCACCTTTGGATGTCGGGACAACCTTGGGAGAGAGCTTGGAAGACCTTAGGATGAGCTAGGCATGGGGGTTCAACCTTCGGTCATTGAGAATGACCCTCAATTTATAGAGAATGGAAACCGGTGCAAAATATAGAAACTGGACTGATCGCGCCCCTGCATTTCAAAGGAGGTGAGGGCACACAGGGCGCGCCCTCAACCTGGGGGCGTGGTCCACGTTCCCCCCTATTTCAAAGAGAGAGGGGACGTGTTACGCGTCTTATTGTTAAAAACTGTCGGAACCTTTCGGAAATTGCTAAAATTTGGACTTAATAAGATGAACGCGCCCCCGACTCGGGGGCGCAGGCAAAATAATCGATATTTAACAGCGGAAAACTTCCAAAAATCCGGTTTAGAAGGTGTAAACCGGGGTAATTTCTGATTTTCGAAAACATATCGTGCCCCCACGTTTCAAAGGGGGTAGGGGCGTGGTACACTCTCTCCTGCGCCCGTGTTCTGCGAGCCGTAACCTGCAAACGGGAAGTCCAATTCGGCTCCTGTTTGTTGCGTTGGAAAGAGGGCGTTCAACCGCACCTTCTCAAGTTGGTAAACCATCTAGAATGACTCCCGAGAAGATTGCATGAGGCTTTCTACCAGTTTACCCTCTCGTGAAAAGCCAAAAACCGTGGCAAAGGTCCGAAAGAGCACGGTTCCGGTCGAGGAATCTCGGGTCAAATTGAGATGACTTAAAATGATGACCGAACAAGTCTGGTACGATCGAAAAATCATAAATCATCGAAAAGTCCGATATTAACCCGGTAAATGCGAACCAAAGCTCAGAAAAGTTGGAAATAACCGAGAAACCCTAAAATCAACTGAAAAGGCCGTATGGCCTTGATTGATAAAAATATTCGGCTAAGATTGACCTGGATGACCCTAAAAGACCTGGTGATGACAGGAAAGGCCTAACACGTGGTCCGGGATAGCCATGTCTATACAGATCGAAAAGCCATAACGAAGAAACCGTTATAGATTAACGCCTACCAAAATGACTTGTCGGAAACCCTGAGTGTCACAGAACACACGCGGGACTCCCAAGACTTTCAAGTATGGACCATTCAAGGTTGATCATCGAGCAGGCTTCGTGTTTTCACAGTTCATGCACGGCTCTTGCTTGAAGGTTACGGTATTATTCCGAAAATCATCGGTCCATTCCCAACTCACAAGGGGGGCTCCACCAATGTCCTTAGATCATCTCCACGAGGTAATCCAGATATGATAATGGTCAAATAAATGATATCGCCAATGGAATAGGAGTCTGGGGCTCCAAATCAGGCCAAATTGGTGTGCCTACACTTGCCCAAGACAAGGCACAACTGAAAGAATGACCGGATCACTGACTATGGAAATAAAAAAGAAACACTGGTGGATAGCAGCCTCAAAATACTCTCGCTAGTCATGCCTCAATCTAAAAAAGGGGCAATGATCTAGAGCACCTCCCCTCAAGCCTAATCATCTTGCCACACTGGCCAGGGGACAATGGGAGAAAGTTTTAGAGGATGGTATGTTAAAAGTAGTTGCAGTGAACTGAATGTGTAGGTCGTCCTAGCAACTGAACAACAAAAGGCTGCCTGAAAATGACTGGCCCAAGCTGGCCTCTGTCAGCCCTCGATCGTGAAAGTAGAGAATTGACATGGCCAAATGCCGACAGCCCCAAATGCCTTCTATATGGGACAACTGATCGGGACTAATGGCATCGTCACTAGAAGGGTACAGAACAGTGATCACAATGCATATCGCGGCACCCTTTAACCGAGAAACTGGTAGCTCCTCCCGGTCCCTAGTAGAGGCCAGACAAGACAAGGTATAGTGATAAAACGAGATAGGTTGATGCCCTCTCCCTCTGGTAAGATGAGGGCCTCTGAGAGAGGTATGAGCTCCTGCAAGCTAGAACAGATCGAGGGAGGGACAAATGTCTTTAGACTGCCTCATCTCATTGCCGTCCAAACCAAGGAACAACTCCACTTCTTCCAAAAGTAGGGAGCACTTGAAGTCGGCAAAAAGGAATGTGTGGGTCTGCGAATGCCACTGTTCCACCAAGGCTCCCAGCATTGCGAAGTTCCAACGGTAAAAATTGATGCATTGGAAATGGCCGAGGACACTTTTCTATCCCCAATCATGCAAAACCTCAATAGAAAGATGTGTTAGGGCCCTCATCAAGCGGTCAACCCAAGCAAATTGGCTTATATGGTCTGAAGTAGGGAAGCCCGGCAGCTCCTGTACAAAGAAGAAAAAGAAGTAAGCAACAAAAGGGTTTTGAAATGGGAAATCACCCCCAGACGGGTCATCTAGCAACCCACTAGGCGGGTCACCTGTCAACCCCCCTATCGGGTCATCTGGCGACCCCTAGGCAGGTCATTTCCCAAAATAGGCCAGAAACACCTTTTGATATGGTGGTCCAAGCATTGTTTCTTCCAATAAGAAGAGAAGAAATGGATGTTTTGAATGAAAAATGGAGAGCTAAAAGAGCTGGGAAAGGCACGTAAATGCTAACCTCACCATGATGTAATCGACTCTGAAGATGATCAGAAGGTGTCATACGACGGATCAAACTATATCGGGCATGAGGCATGGTGGCAACTTCTCAAAACTAGAAAACACAAGCTTTTGGAGTCCTAGCAAGCTAAGCAAGCCATAGAGTGAAGAACCATGGATTGGAGGGCTAAAAGTAGTCAAACAGGTACAAAGACCATCAGCTCAAACATCTAGTCAATCAGAACTGGCAGGCAACCCATTACACGGGCACTTGGCAACCCGTTACCCATGTCACCTAGCAACCCGACAGCCAGGTCACCTGGTGACCTTGTAGGTGGGTCATTACCTACTTCAGAATCGAAAACCTACTATTTTTCTTCCTTAAACATGCACACACTACACCAAACATTCAAATAGTTGTTCCTTACATAATGCAAAGATACATCCATATTTTTGATCTAACACAAAGTGCGGGAAGATAGAGAGATGCCACATGGTCCCAAATAGGTCATACAAAGGAGCATGTTCCTTCAAGTGCGGAGCACCCGAAGCTTCTTCAAGTAGTGGACCTTGCGAGCCTCATCTTCTTCGGTGACCATCTAAGGGCTATGCAACTTACATGCCTTTCATAATGAAATTTCACTTTGGCATTCCTCATCATCATCGAAAATGCCAAGGCTACGATCTTTGTTAGTCGAAAGATGGGACACCAATGGCACCTTGTACCTAGTAGGACCAATTTGAGGGAAGCACTTGTAAGCATTGTACAAAATCAACAAAGTACCAGTAATAAGACGAAGGTCCACCCCTGGGGTAAAATAGGTCTTAAGCTCCTTATGAAGCAAAGGAAGCGAGACACACAAGAAAGCCTCATAGTTGAGCCCAGAGAAATATGAATACCAATCATGGTGGGACCATCAGACACTTGTTAATAACCTTTTCTTCCATACCTAGAATTGAGGACAAAGAACGAAGGGGGCTATGAAGGAAAAGACGTGAAACGGGGACAATCTCTTCAGCAACATCAAATTTGAAAGTAATTCCACTTAAAAGATCAAGAGGATGATGCTACCAAACATGGGCCGGCCAAGGCAAGCCGCGGCAAGTCCTTCGTATAAGAAGCCTAAAATTGACGGGGCAATGCTCCTTCTAAGCTATAACCCCCAAATGCAAGGCAAAGAGTTAGAAATGATGCAACCGTCTTTCAAAGGATAAAGGAATGCCAAAAAAATGCATGTCACTACTCCTTTCAAGCCACAAACAAGGTTGTTTGGATCCTTAGAGGCATTATCTAGGCTCTCAAGTGAACATGACAACAAATCCTCAGAGGAGATCTTGCCGCCAACAATCAATAATGAAGCCTCAATTGGAGTCAAAAGCTCCTCTAGGAACAAGTGAGCGGTAAGAGGAAAAGGCGGAATGAATATGAACTCTTCTTGGCCAAAGGGTGAGCTTAGGAGGCCTAGAAACATCTCAACTTCCTCAAGAACGATAGTGCATTCAAGGTGTCAAGAAAAAAGGTATTAGTGTCTAGATGCCTATAAGGAATCATCCATAAAAATTTAGTGCAGCATAAGCGACGATTCCTATGGGTTCATTTAGAATCTGTCTCAATCGGAACCAAATGATGAAAACCAAAAATCGATCAAATCAGGTTCGAATATACCTGATAGGAATTCATATAATCCTATGGAGAAGAAGAATATGAGCTTCTTAAGCTCTTCAAACCGTTCAAGTGTCCGGTCTCCAGCAGTATCCACACTAACTTCATCTATAGCAGGTTCTCCTTTCGCATGCAGCCTCAAGAACTCTTCCCGAATGGAGCTTCATCACCCATGTGTAGACATGCCAAATTTGCCTAATTCATAGCATAAAACTCATGTTTTCTAGGGTAACATGTGCGATTGACCTTATAATGATTCCGGGTCTTTTTAAAGTTGATTTGGAGCTTCGCCGAACGAAATCGGATGTTCTCCGACGTTTTCCGCAGAAAGCCGTAATTTCCGAGCGAAAGCCACACGTAAATCGTGTAAACACGGAAGTTGGCTTAATGACCAATGCCTAATGATCATGCATTGAAGGTTATGGTCATATTCACACTCCAGACAAGTTTTGTTGCATTCCGTGCCTTTCCGGTTTGCCGTCGAAGTCATTTTGACCTATATCGGATCTTCTGTTCACTGCCCTAACTTCCGGACAAAATTCTGAAGTTTTTGAGGGTGTGATGGCTGATCCAATGCTATAGAAATCTTCTTCGGCATGTTATCTTTCCAACGCAACAAACGGCGTCGAATTCCGAGTCCGGGAGTGTTCGCAATGGCTTCCGGAAGAAAGACGCGCGAAACCAGTCCCATGCGCCCAGGTTCCTGGTCACATGCGCCCGGGACCCAGGGCACATGGCCATGCGCCCTACCAGTGAGGCACGTGACCTTGTGCCCTCACTTGAGGGCACATGCGCCCCACCTTTGAGGCACGAGGGACCCAGTTTTTCACCGGGACTCTACCACTCAACCGACGGACCGGATAAGATCGAAATTTTCGGAGAAGATAAGATGCGCCCTCACTGGGGGGCACATGCGCCCCTCAGTGGGGCACATGCACCTGGCACCAGGGCGCATGCGCCCAGGGCCAGGGCGCATTTATCCCTATTTTTTAGCTTTGATCAGACCTCTCGTTCTCCTATAAATGGACTCTGATTCTGGTCGTTCCGGAGGCATGAGCATGACTCCCCAGGCATATCAAGATGTCCTAGCACCCTCCTGCATCAATTTTGTGATTTTTAGAGAGAGAATTTCGAGTTTTTAGAGAGAGAAAAGTTGGTTCAAGAGAGAGGAAGGCTGTTCTACAGGTGATCTGCCAAGTCTCTCTTCTTCAGCCTCTACAGCAGTGTGTGGACGTCTTATGCCAGTGCTCTCTTCATCAAAGTTCTTCCTCTCCAAGTATTATTGAGTTTACAATCGACGGCACTCAATTCCAAGGTCGGGGCTGGTCGTGACGAGTGCAGAAGCAAAGTCGCGCCTGGCAGATCCTGCACTGCTACTCGGCTTTTTCGACAAAACAGATTTGACTATATCTTCCTCTATACAACTCAGAATATTTCTGTTCTTTTTCCTATCTCTTTTTTTAGTGATTCTCCATCATCCTATCATTTTTTTAAATTTTTTTTCATTACTTTTACTCTGTTAATCCGAAAAAATAAAAAAAGGGGTTAGAGATAACCCTGATCCGGTCAGTTTCTAGTCAATTGTGTGTTTCATGTCATTCTCTTTACATATACTCCACTTTGTCTACTTCTAATTGTCTATTTCACTTGTTTATTTGTCTAGTTGCATAGAACATCAAGCACCCACCGCGTTGAGGACTCTTCTTCATCGGCCGGCCGAAGAAGGAGAAGCTTTAAACTCACACTCTTCACGCTAAGGTACACACGGTCATCTTTCATTTTAATTCTATAAATCGGAACCCACGGTTCCTGGCGACCACGTTTATTTCTTCTCAACCTCCTCCCACATGACCCGAACCGTTTCTTTGGTGATCGAGCGATGCCAAAGGATGAAAGTTCGGGGATCAATGTGAGTGTGGGACCGAGGTGAGAGTTGCTTTCCGATGCTTCATTCCTTTCTTTCCTCATCCCCTCTTGAGGTGACGATCTGGGTTCACAGACTTCCCTGAAAAGGAGAGGACCCCGTCAAATTTTCAGAGTCAACACCATGGATGCCTTCTAGAGAGAGAAAGAGGTAGGGAGTAGGCTGAGTATGTGGTTTACACCCTCGGCTTGATAGGGTTTGGTTGAAACCATTAGTATTTATAAAGAATTTTGAAATTTTTCAAAAAAACTCAAAATCTTTATAAATTATGCCCATGCCCCTATACTTGTGGATAAGTTCTTTTGTGTGTGACCCACTAGGCCCAATAGCCTATTTGGTTGAGGCCTAAATAAAATAGAACAATTCTACTTAATCCAATTAAATCCATTATTCGATAACAGATTAATCGACCTATCGATCATGAAGGGTACAAGCCACATCCCATGATCACAAATAGCTATGAGGATAATCTCATCTCCATTGAGCCTTTCCATTATCAATTACCGCATAGATATAAACCCTCATCCAACCAATGTTCTAGTTGGACAGGAGTACCGCATCGACTGTCAACTCCTTAATGTACTGACTCTATAGGATCTTGTACTTGGAATTGGATCAATCGGAAAACTCCTTTTCCAATCATCCTATCTACCCTAGCCAGGGATTTAGAGTACTATTCCATAGGACATTCACCCTCACTTACTGAGAGTGGACAATCCCTTGTTGTCTGCTTAATTGTCTCCATTGGGTTTTCCTTGTACCTAATTCATAACTATTCCGGACCATCTATACGGTGATCCATATAACAATAGTCTAAGCACAAGTTCCACCCAACAAGGCATCTTTGGCGACTCAGGTCAAAGGTCCAACCATGCAACCGTGATGATAAAAAATCTTGATTAATAGTTCAATAAGATACCATTCAAGGTTTCTAATTCGGTCAGTTCAGTGAACTCATTCAACTAATGAGCACCTATATGTGTATCTCAGTGTCTCCACACTAATGACCAATGAGAATGGTCATCCTCATCACATGAGAAGATATCACATACACTAGTCTACTCAAATCCTTGATATCCTGTCTCAAGTATCCTATGACTATGAATATTTAGATCAAATACCTCTAAATGATCAATCTCATTATCATGATCTCATCATGATTTAATCATCATTGTATTTGATCAAGAACTTCATTATGATATTCGCATCTAATAAGAGCTTATAATGAAGATTTGCCTAATTAATTGAATGAGACATATTTAGATATGTTGAATCATATCATATATGATTGGCTTGCTATCAATGCCAACATTCGACCAAGGCCCCCCACCAAAGCAAAGTCCGAATAATACTTGGAAGAATTGACCACATGAACAAAGAAATCAACCATTCCCCATTGCCGGAGCACATGGCGAGCCTCTAAAGTAATGTATGGGACGATGTAGGAGACCCACTAACATGAGCCATAGCGACGAGCTCCCGAAAAAGGTGGAGGATTCTACATAAGTAACAAGAAAGAGTCAACAATGCGCAAAATGACCTCCCTGTCGAGTCACCTGGTGACCCAACACCCGAGTCACCTAGTGACCCAGCTCCTAGGTCGCTGGTGACCCGTTACCCAAATCACCTGGCAACCCGATACCTGAGTCACCTGATGACTCGCCAATTGGGTCATTTCCTGACACAAAACTGACTTTGGGAAAAATTTGAAACGAAGTGGCACAAGTCCATCTCTAATGCACTAAGAAGCTTAAGAGAAGGCAAAAAATAATGAGAACAAGAAAAATTAACCATTTTAGCCAAAGTTCTATTGAAAATGTGCCCTAAAATTTTGAAAAATTGTCTCACCTTCCTCGGATGAATGAACCTTGAAGGAAGAGACATTGTGGAAGCTTAAAGAGTAAGAAATGGCAACAAAATGAGCAAAAATATGAGCAAGAGTGATGTTCTTATAAGTTGGGACAAGCTGGGGCTTTTAAGGAGGGATAGGTAGCTCAAAATCCCCCATTAAGGCTAGAAGGGATGGCCAAAGTCCCATCAATCTTCTGTGGCAGTAGCCGTAGGTGACCTGCTAGGCAAGTCACTTGGCATCCCATCAAGAGGGATGCCAAGTGAACCCCTTACTAGGTCATCTGGTGCCTCGGAACCCGAGATGCCTGGCATCCCAGGCAAGGGGTCACGAGCACCTTTATATATATACCACATTTCTATCTTATAATTGCATGATAATATTGTTGAAGACCTCAAGTTTATAAATGATCGAACCAGAGAACTCCCTAAAAAAAACAATGATGGATTGATCATTTCTAAGCTTGAGGATAAGCCAAAGTCATATGTGTGGGGATGACAGTTTTCTCCAAAGTATCCTGACCCGTTACACATAGGACCTATATCTTCAAGTATTTACCTATTTTTTGTTTGTGTTTTGTTTTAAAACCCCCAACAAAAAAATCATCATGCGTCATTTCATAATCACATTCATGCATCTCGCATCCTTCAAATACCGTGAGCAATGAACGAGCCATTTTTCAGCTTTCTAAAACATTTCTCGCTGAATTTAGTAAATTCTATCAGAACATGGAGTCATTCCACTCTGGATAAAGTCAGTACCGTCACAAGGACCAAATGAACCTGAAAGATCTAGTCCTGAGATGATTGGATGTTCACTTTATGTTTTTGTTAGCTTAGTTTAGCCCTTCTCGGTACAAGCACACCACAAAGCTGGGTTGCTAACCAAGATGAACTCAAGAGCCACAACTCGGAGGTCCCCTACATGAGGGGGTAGGCTTCTTCTTCTTCTATTCATGCCTACAACACTATCCATCTAATCAACAATTAAAATGATCCAAAAGGAACAAATGGAAATTGCAAAGGACCGACAACGTCCAATCTTTGCCCAATTAGGTGATAGTTTGCGTGTCTAATCTACAACTTTGTGCCACCTTTTCTGTCTACTCCATTGCATGCTGTTATGCCTCGTTAAACTCCATTTCATTTGTCTATGCTCCATTCTATGTCACTCCCTTGCAAAGCCGACACCAAGGCGAGGCAAGCTGTAGACACATAAATTTTACCTATTTAAGGAGCTTAAGATCCATGTTTTCTTCAAAGATACTACTTGAGTTTTTTGATAAACAAGTCAGATTTTTCAAAGAAATGACCAAAATGGGCTCTGGAACAGAAGATGACCCGCCAAGCAAGTCACCTGGCGACCCTCCTGTCAAGTCACATAATGACTTGGCAAACGGGTCACACAATGACTCAATCACCAAGATGCACGATGACTTGGGCACCAGGTCATCACCTAATTTTTGCCCAAAACTGACAATTCTGACATTGGTAGGTGGGCATTTAATTTTGGTCAGGTACGGTTCTGGTCAATAGGTTGCCCAACACTGTAGCGTACAGACTGACCGAAGTGACCCGCAAGCAGTGCACACCCATCTGAACAGTCGGGATCAACTATACATAGGCATCTTGTCAGACGAGATGTTTGCCATTGTAGCAGGCCCAATTAGACATGTGACTGATCTTCAGTGCACGCACATTAATGGCAATAATGGGTACATAGGTAACCCATTGACCAAGTCACCTGGTTACCCGCCTGTCAGGTCGCCTAGCGACCCACCAGGCTGGTCATCTTCCCTATCGTCAGACAATTTTTATTCTTGAAATGCCCTTTTACTTGTATGCCTATAAAAAGAAACCCCTAACCACATTTTCAAGGGTTAGAAGGTTGAAAACATTCCAACACTCCAAGAGAGAGTCCTAGAGAACATTAAGCCATCTCCACCCTCCAAGTTCATTGCAAAAGACTTTGAGAACTTCCCACCTCATCCACCTGCATACGATGTTTTCTACACAGTTTCTTCACTGACATTCATTTTGAAGTTTCTCGAACTCCTACATTAGAGGGGAGATCATCATCCACATCCTAGGAGCTCTTTAGAGTCATCATCAAGCTTTGAAGGACATCTGGAAGTGTCATGGGAGCATCCAGGAGCAAACTAGGTTTTGGAGCAGTTGATGACCTATTGCTCAGGTCCTTCATTGACCCATTGTCCAGGTCACCTAGTGACCCGCTTGCCAGGTTGCACAGTGACCCATCTGCCAGGACGCCCAAAGCTCCAGATAACCATCTTTGGAGTTGAAACCCGTTTTTCTTCCCCTATCTCTTTACATTACTTTATTTCTACATTTTTCATCTTAGATCATCATGTTTGCATGCATATTTCAGATTAATCATAGCATCTTTCATCACCCAAAAACACATAAAAGGGGGGGTTAGGAGTCATTCCCAATCTGGTTAGTCCAACTCCTTTTTTGGTTTTTAGTTTATTTCTTTTGCAAGATGTTTCACTTTCTTAGTACTAATCCACCTTCACTTATATTTTATGGCATACTTGATTTTGTAGGAACAATTAATAGTGTTTCAAGCTCTTTCTTCTTAGCTGACTGAAAAGGAAGATGAAACCTATAATCTCCCAACACAATCTCTTCACTTAGATATGCTTGGTCATTTCTTTTAATACTTGCATTGTCTCTTTTCTTCTTTTACTTTTGGCTAGCGACCACAACCACAACACCGACATCCAGTTGATTCTTCTTGGAATTCCATGTGTTGATCATCGTCGCCGTTGAGGTAGGCGTCGCGGCTGTCCTTATCATCCGTATATATTAATTATGGTGTTACAACATACTTGGTTAATCTTGGTTAG
The DNA here is from genome assembly GCA_036172225.1 of Cryptocoryne crispatula var. balansae. Lineage (NCBI taxonomy): Eukaryota > Viridiplantae > Streptophyta > Magnoliopsida > Alismatales > Araceae > Cryptocoryne > Cryptocoryne crispatula. The sequence goes on from CM069932.1 coordinate 25,449,314, forward strand.
TAGATTACAATTAGTGGGTTGATTAGCTTAATAGCATGCTTAGTTGTAGTTAGAGTTTGTTGAATCATACATGCTTAGATGGTTAATAGTCATGCATGTTCACCATGTTAGATATTTGGTTAGTGATGCATGTTAGCATGTTTATATATGGCAATGTATGAATCTAGTATAATGTGGCTATTAATGTGATGATCCTAGAGGATAACCCAATATATGAAATAGTCGATTTAAGGGTTAATACATAATTATATTAAAATTTGGTTTTGCCTTATATAGGCAGCAAGTGGTTAGTTGTTGTTAATGAATGCATGTTGCATGTTAATTATGTTAGATTGCATTATTTTAGATTAAGTGCATTATGTTGTTAATTAGTTCTAGTTTGTGCTAAATTGTGATTCAGCATGCATGTATGTGGTACATAGGGCTATGGTTTATTATCTAGGTATTCCATGTTTTGATTGCCATTTACATGTCGATTGTTAGTTAATTGATGGTTGTTTGAATTAAATTATATATTTTCATTTTGTGAAATGTAGTTAATGTAGTGAGTTATATTCTGTGATGAAATTTTACTTCACTAAACTATAGTTCATGACCTGTGTGCAGCATATGAATTAGAATAGTTTAGAGCATTCGATGATCCCGGATGCCGCGGTTTATCCTAAGTACATCCCTACCTAGTTGTACTATGGGATTTTGCTTACTATATGTTACTTTTATATATGGTAGATTTGGTGTGAATTTTGTGACATAACTACATTGTCTTAGTGGAGCACGCATTTTACTCAGACAAATTATTTAGTTGTGCATTTTAGCTTGTATACAAGTGGTCCAGATGTGTTTTTTTTGTTATGCCAGGTCTATGTGGTACATGCATGTTTAGTTAATTTAGATGATCATGTTATGTCAAGATAATTGCATGTAAAATCATGTTGGTCTTTTGGGTAGTGGAAAAGCACCTCATTTAAATTAATTGAAGCTAAAGAATTAGTGTAAAGGCTATGTATTACGATCTGAATTTTTAGACTTATTATCCCTAATATCAGTAGGTTTAAATTAATATAGTAGGATAGTTTGGGTGTAAATCCTACCAAGTCAAGTGTGACTCATCCCTTCCAATCTTTAATATTTTTTCAGGTTAACAAATTTAGAGCAGCAGAAGCATAATGGTGATTTAGAATCTGAGAAACTAGTTGATTACTTGTTCAATGTTGGTATTGTGTAGATTGTCACTTCATAGTGATAATTTGGATAGAATTATTAAATTTATCAAATTAGATTTTGTTATTAATCTTATCTTATTCCAAACCAATGTATTTTAGGGGTTATTTCCTCAATTACATTGCTTGACTATATTTCGCTGTGCATATTACAATCCAAACTGTGACATAAGTATTGTGACTCAGTAGTGTAGTAATGTCGCAATGGGACACCACCGCCCATCTAGGTGGTTTCTCCCGGGTTCGAATTCGGAAGTGCCTAGTCATGGCCGCCATGTGAGGGTTGCTTACCAACTTCGCTACTCTTCAAAAAAATGAGACTTTCACTACTTTCTTTTCTTTTTATTTTTATCTTTTTTTTGGGTCAAGATGCCCCAAACAATCGCAACAACCAGATCACACACCTTGAACATGGACAGATGTGCCACTTGGATGGTTTTATGTTCACTGTTGCAATTGTTTAATGACATATAATAAAATAATTTAAGGTTAAGAGCATTTACCATTAATAACATAGAGAGAAACAATACTAAGTATGACATTCAAATGTCTCCAACTTGTCTAAAACATTTTATATTGACATGAATAGTAATTGACTTTTATAAGCATTGTTTTTTATTATTTTATGAAATTCTTTGGCAAATCAAATATTATATTTAAAAAATAATTGTTGTTTATTTTAGGATATTAATAACATGTTTTTTATAATTGAATTTTTATATGAAATAATTTTTAATTATAAAATTAGTACTTTTGTTATAAAAAGTAGTACCAAGTAACTTTAACTTTTTTTAATATCAAATCGCTTCCATTATCTTCGCAAAGAAGTATTCCTCTTGAGTCATCGAATGGATTTGTCGGTCAATTCTCTAGTTAATCTATTTTGAAGAGTAGCGGAGTTGGTCAAAGCCACCAGCACAAAGCACCCATGGTGGGCTGCTCCCGGGTTTGAACTCAAGAGGGCCACCTGTTGAAATAGACTAGGATGGTTTCCCAAAAAATAAGTTATCAATATTACATCAACCAAAAAATTTTATTATTGGAAATTTTTTTTGAATGAATCAAATAAGAAATCATATTTTTAAATTTTTATAAATTGGTACTTCAATGTATAACTTTTTATGTGATTCTCCTTTAATGGACCCATAGTGGAGAAAAAAATTGTTGTGGATACAAAATTATTTGGTGGGGGGTTGGTCCAAACTAGTCTTTGAGTTGATAGATCTTGCGGCCATAATGGATCAAAAGTATGTCATGCAAAGGATCATAAATAAAGTTATTATTGACATTTCAATCCCGGCCTCATAGCCTTATCCACCTGAGCTCCTAAATGTTCTATGTCAAGAGTGCTCCCGTCCTATTGTTTTAACAATTGTGCACCCATCCGCAGTTGTCGTTTGAATCAATCATCATTGCTTATATCCCATGGTGTTGAATTAGAATTATAGTGTTCGGGTGCACAATAAAATTTTATATATTTTTGTGATAAAAACTATATTAAATAAAGTGTAGTCAACCAATGATATAAAATTATTATGTCTAGGAAGTTGTGATGACAAAAAAAGGTGGAAGTCATATATGACCAATGGAGGTAGGGGGCCACTGGATAAAAAAAGATGATCTCACATGTTTTTACCAAGAAAGTAATCATTTTAAAAACAAAAATTCATACGGGTTGCCAACATCTCACAAGTTTTGTTACAAAAATGTAAAATTCGAGCAAAAAGTCAATTTAGCATTCAATCAAACACACTCTTAAACTATACTCAGTTGGACACTATACCATTCTTCTCAATCTTCTTTTCCTTTGCAGGTACTTAGGATCCTCAACTCATGCATTGTTGGTCCTTCTTCTCCAAGTCCACTTGGCAACTTTTTCTAGGTTCATGTGATAACGAGTCCTCTTGGCACTAGTTCAGGTGTGTCTTATCTTCTTCTAGCTTTTGTTATAGAGATTTGCGGGTTTGCATTTTATGTCAAAGAATGTCCTATCCTTTGTGTCTTATCTTTGATTATAGGTTGTAAAGAATTTTTTATCCATTTAACTTGTAGAATTTGCAATGTCTGGTGCACATTAATGCATCACCAAAATTTCTGACTGCTTAACTAGTTTTAGGGTGTTTATGCAATTTCCTTCAGGATTTCTTGCCTTTTAAATAATTGTGTGAAGATTTAGTTGTGTTTAATTTCATGTTCTCTCTATGAGCTTTTCACTATTGGTTTCCATTTGTGAACACATATTTTGCGAGGATGCATTTGGGGCTCAAATGGAAATGCTCTTCCTATTCCTTCACTCATCTTTTCTTCCCCACACACTTTGATCCCTAGGCATTCAATTCTTGGTATTACCTAGATAGCAAAGAATCAGTTTGGGTCATGTGGAGGGAGAGAGGGTAAAAAGAGGGAGAAAATGAAATGAAAGAGAAACGAGACGATGTAGAAACTAGGAGTGTAAATGGGTCGCATTCAGTAGCAGAATCACAGAATCCGATTTCGATTCTGATAAGGGTTAAGGTGTTCTGATTCCGATTCTAATAATTTCGAAATCACCATGTTCCAATTTTGATATGATTCCAATTCCGTTATCAAAATTGGAATAGAATCTGACAATTTTTTATTTTGATATTAAATATTAATTTTTATTCAAAATTACATTAATAATTCACATATAATTAATTTTGATAAAAATAAAGTTTTAAATTTTGATATAATATTTTAAAACTTTATTTTTATCATTTTATTAATTTATATATTATATTTTATAATTTATTTTATTATATTTTATTTATTTTAATTTTTATTTATTATCAAAATCGGATCAACGAAAATGGAATCACCTGATTCCGATTCTGATAAGCTATCGGAATATCCGATTCCGATTCTGATAGCTTATAGGATACAAAAATAGTATCCAAACCCGTTAATTTTTGTCGGAATCGAATCGAAATTTCAATTTATCGGATTCTGTTTACACCCCTAGTAGAAGCCAAGTGTGTGATGTGTTATTTGTTGTCGCCAAGAACCGTGGGTTCCAAATGATAATATAAATAAAAATATTGACCAACTTACCTTAGAAGTGTGCTAAGTGGGTTCCAACTTACTTCTCTTCAGCTAGTCGAGAAGGAGTTGGAGATATTCCCTTTGTTCAATTTGGTCAATGTGACATGGAACTTGTTCAACTAACTTCTCTTGAAATATATGAAAGAAAATAAGAAACAAGGTGAAAGTAACACTAGAACTAAAAGGTGTGTAGTAACATGATTAAATGAACATAAGATAACAAAAGGTTAAAAATTGACCATATTGGGACTAGATCCTAACCTTTATTTTGAATGTTTTGAGAATGCATGAAGATGTAAATAGATGCTCAAATGTATGCTAAAAAATATTAAAATACAAATGAAAAATAAAAGAGAGTGATAGGGGATTGGAAGATCAGGCGAAGAAGTCCTAAAAATAAGCTTGGTTCTAGATTTCCCGGTGCCCTGTTGGTGGGGCACCTAGTGGCTTGTTGCTTGTGCACCAAGGGAAGTTCCCCCTTAGTGGGGCACCTTAGAAAGTGCCCCATTGGTGTGGTGACAAGGGCAAGGTAGATTGGTAGTTGAAGGCTTTTCCTCTCTCCACTTTGAGCTCGTATACGATCTTCGATGCATCAATGAAACTCCTTGGGGTTCTCTTAACTTCAAGAATGTGTATAAGGATAAAGTTAGCCTTGAAAGAATGATGATTGAAGTGGGGAACCTCCAAAAATTAGAATAAAAGTAAGAAAATAAATGAGAAAGATTGCTTTCTCTTAGCCTTTTTGAGGGGTTCTCTAGGGAGTGTAGAGGCTTGGGAGCCTCTTGAGAAGAAGTTGGTAGTAATATAGGGGAACATAACCGAGAGAGAACCCTTAAAATGTTGGAGAATGGTCTTTTCTTATAGCCACACAGATGGACAATCTTGGAAGATGAAAACCTATTAAATGGACCAAAGCACCCTATTAATGGGGCACAAGGTACCCCTTATGGGCTGCATGCAAATTCTCATTAATGCACCTCTTGAAAAGGTTGTTTTGTCGAGCTAAAAATGGGCTTTTGTATTAAGCACCCCATTATTGGGGCACTTTGACCAGGGATGCACAGTTATTGCTTCGACCATGCCTTTGACTCGCACTGTCTGGGGTCCAATCAACCACACATTTCAAACCAAAAAGGTAAGCACCCACTAATGGGGTGCCTAGTGCTCTATTGGTGAGGAGCAAGTGCCCCCTTATGAGAAACTAGGACACTATTTTTGGAGTCCCCCTAAGGGAGCTCCAAGGGCTAGGTCCAAGTGCCCCCCTAAGGAGGCACCAAGGCCTAGAAGTGTTGAAAGTGTGAAAAAAGCCACATTGCGACATGGAGTGAAGTGTTTGTGAATGTAGTGGAGCGTAATGGGGCATAGTAGATCATAATGGTAATGGATTGAAATGGTGATGCCAAGGTGTAGATTTAGACATGCTCGCAAGGGCTTAGTTGAGTAAATTCAACTTTACCAAATTTCAAGATCACTTTTTTGTTCCTTCCAAGCTTTCTCCCATGGTCAATTGATTGAAATAAGTGTGCCATAGGCAATAGTAGGAGTGAAAAAAAAAGATGCACCCCACATGGTGAGGTGTACCGAAAGTAAATAAATGACATCTCACATAGTAGGAAATTTTTCAACAACTAGCACTTGAACTGTGTTGTGTGCTAAACCAAGAAATGCAATGGAAAGTAAATTGAGAGAATTGAACTAAGTTAAGCAAAACTTTCAATTAAATAGGGTTGTCGTGGTGTGCTAAACCAAGAAATGCAATGAAAAGTAAAATGCGAAAATTGAACTAGGTTAAGCAAAACTTTCAATCGACTAGGGTTGTCGTGGTGTGCTAAACCAAGAAATGCAATGGAAAGTAAATCATGAGAATTGATAAGTTAAGCAAAAATTCTAAGTGACCAGAGTTGTGTCTTCAAGTTCATTAGGTTCTCTTAGAAACATTAGCTTTTCATAGTAGAATAACCTCTTGTTTTTATGAAATCATCATTTAAAGCTCGATTAGTTCAAAAAAATCCAAGATTGCATCTGAGGGCTATAGAAAACAGAGTAAGGGTACATGACGAAAGACGTATGATATTCCACATGAGGACTAGAAATGTAGAAAGTCAGTGTAGAGATTAGAAGTGAAGATCATCCTTGCATGGACAAGAATACGAATGGTCTGCATGGGGACCAGATGTGAGAAGCACCATGGTGGGATCTAAGAGGTGATGGTCCACGAGGGGACATAAATTGTGGAGTGCCACTATGGGAGCTTAAGTATGATGGTTCACATGGGGACCGGAGATGTGGAGCATCGTGGTGAGAGTTGGAAGAAAGTTGTCCATGTGGGGGTGGAAGTGTACTGCAACAAGATATAAAAAAGGGCTGTGGGTTCGTGTGGGGACCGAGAATTGTAAGATAGTCCATGTATAAACTAAAAATAAATGTTACTGTTGTGGGAGTTGGGGAGGTTACCCACACAAGGATAGAAAAGGTGGAGATCCACACAGGGATTGATAATTAAATCCTCCTCGGGGACAAGAAGGTGTGAATATGTGGGGACCAGATTCAAGGTCATCCTCACAAGGATAGGGATGTGGATGGTCCATGTGGGAACCATAATTGAATTTTGAAAATGATGAAAAATGCATTTCATGCAAATGTGAGTGTAAATGTGGATACAAAGACACTAGTTAATTTTAACCCAGCAAGACAAGAGTTGCCACGAATGGTAAATACAGTGGGATGGATACACAATAGGTGTTGGGATAAAACATAGTGGGATGAGGAATAAGACTGCGGTGGGATGATCGATAAAATATGGTGGCGCTATTTGTTGGCTACAACAAGATTTAAATGGAAATAATAGTGTGATAGAGGTTCATGTAAGATATCATAGTATGATGATAAGCATGAAAAGTGGAACACATAGAAGGTGAGGCAAACTTGCCTTGATGGACTAAAGCATATGCTATAAGATGTATGAAAATGATGCATAATGCATGCAAGGTCTAAAAAAATGCAAATTAGCAAAAAAAAAGTTGAAGATATATGTTGTACATAATGGGTCAGGAAACCTTAAATAGAGCAGTTGTTCTTGCATCTACAATTTTGGCCTATCCACAGGTCTAGTGAGTGACTGATCTGTCACTAATTTTGTTGAAGGGATTCTTAGGCTTGTCCCCTCTAGACTTGAGATCTCCGCCATCTTAAATACTATTATTTTGATAAATGAAAACTAAAATATAATGCCTAATAGGGGTTGGAGTAGTCCACTTTTTTATTTTTGTTTTCTAATTTTATTTGTTTTGCTATCTCCAAATCAAGTGCCCGAGGAAGAGAGTTGATGTGCTGGCTCCCTTGTGTGGAATTCTTGTTTCCTATGTTAACTTGAAAAAGAAATGTTTAGAACTTTATTGTGGCATAGTCCCTTGTAAGAGGAGTGTTGCAATTGTCTTGATGCTTTGTCAAGGAATGTAAGTATTTTCAAAAGGAAAAATGATAACAAGAAGAAACTAAATATGCATTATAAAAAATAAGAAATATGCCTTATTTTAACGATTGTAATGGAGCAATGAATGGAACTTATATAGAGACACCTGCACCACTAGCACAACAAATAGCACATATAAGTGGACAAAAGACGAAATGTATTAAGAATGTTTTAGTTGTTTGCGACTTTGATATATTATTTACATTTGTTTCAGTGGGATATGAAGGAACATGCCATGATGCTTAAATTTTATTAGATTATATATAGATACAAATTCTGGATTTTCAAAGGCACAACGGGTAAATAACATTTTTTTAAATATACATTGTTGTTACCATTTCAAATCTAACTTTTGTGAATTATATGTAGAAAAATACTACTTGTTGGTACAATATTCACTAATTCAAATGGATATCTAGCACCATATCGTGAGCACCGTTATCATTTACAATAGTGTCATGGTTGTAGCCCTCGAAATAAAGAAGTTTTCAATTATGTTAATTTATCATTACGAAATATTAGTGAGTGATGTTTCAACATACTTAAGAAGTGTTTGAGAATTCTTAATAACATGTCATCTTATTTTTTGAAGAAACAAGCAAAATCATAGTTGCTACAATGTCTATACACAATTTCATAGGAAGAATTGATTTAGAAGATGAATAATTATTTCTCATGAATAGGACATTTAGATAATATGCACATTTAGAGATTCTTTGGTAAATCAAATATTTGGATAATAGATGATGTATTGAAAAGTTAATCCTAGGTTGTTTATTAGAACAATGGTATATGTATATATTACTTCTAATTGAGTTTGTTCATGAAATAAATGCTAGATGTATACACAAGTATTTCTATTGTATGAAAAAATATTTCCAAACAGCTTTGACTTTTTTAAAATAGAAGCATTTCATTGTGAAGTACTTTCTTCGTGAAGATACTTCAAAGAGAGGTACTTATTTGTAGTTGCCAATGTGTACTCTATGCCTATCATATTTTGGTTCCACATCACTAAAATAAAGTGTAAGTCGAACAATGAAATAAAATTATTATGTTTGGAACAATGTGATGATAAAAAAGAAATAGAAATCTTATATGACCAAAGGAGGTGAGGGTACTGCTAGGTAAAAAAAAGAGGGTCTCACATCTTTTTGTCCAAGAAAGTAATCTATTTAAATACAAAAAAATGTGATGATCATCAAAAATGTCACAAGTTTTTTACAAAACATAAAATTATAACAAAAACTAAATTTAGAATGTAATTAAACACTCTGATAAACTATCAACTACAGAACACTGTATTGTATTTCTCAATCTTCCTTTCTTTTAAAAGGACTTGGGATCCTAAACTGTCTGCTTGTTGGTTCTTCTTGCCTAAGTGCATTTGGCATCTTCTTCTTTTTTGTGTTGTGATAAGGACTCCTCTTGGCTCTAGTTTTCAGGTGTCTCATCTCTAGCTTTTATCATAGAGATGTGCGAGTTTGTATTCTACGTCTAAAAATGTACTGTTTGTTGGGTCTTTAACTTTGATTGTAGACTGTAAAGATCTTGTTGTATCCCCTCGGTATGCGTGTAAAATTTTGGGTGTCTGGGGCATGATTACGCACTGTCGAATTTTCTAATCATTCGCTAGTTTTATGGTGTTTGTGCGGTTTCTTATGAGATTTTTTTATCTTTCGAAGAATTGTGAGTATTTTGCTTTGTTTTAAATATTTTTTCTCTACATGAGTTTTTCATTATAGGTCTGCTGTTTTGATATCCGACGACGAAAATGCCGTACGTTCAAAAGTTACTTTCTTTGTATAGTTGGTTGACCTCAAGGACTCTTAATATGTTTGTGTTTGAATACAGTGCTAAGATGTGTTTGAGCATGGCTTCTTAAGCCGGTGTGGGTTTTTGTGTAGACTTTTCTCTCTTGAAACTCTAGTTCGGATCATCTTAGTTTATGGGTGAAGAGAATAATCTCAGTCTCCAATCAAAAATGACCCTAACTCTCAACATCACTTAAGTGATGATTCATCAGTGAACCGTTACAAAAATAGTTGAATCGCTATCATCGGTAGAGAGTTAGTAAGATGTTGATAATGAGTTAATAAGGTATCGGTCTATCGAAAAAGGATGAACCGCTACCAACACTTTACTAACTCACTACCGATGTCTTACTAACTCGTTATTGACGTCTTACTAACTCGCTACCGACGGTAGCGGTTCAACATATTTCAATAATAGTTCATTGAACCGTTACTAAATCGTCACTTAAATGACCATGAAATTGTGATTGTTTCTAATTGAAGACTGTGACTATTCTCTTCACCTAAGAACTAAGGTAATTCATTCTCTTGAAACTCATCTTGCTTATTGGACGCAAGAGAGTGCTCACGGCAACAATAGGAATGATTATTTACTATTAGGTACAACTTGAAAAAAATAGTTAAGTTTAACTTGGTTTGATTGGAACTATCAATCGAATTAAATCAATAAATCGAATAACTTAAATTATATTAATTTTTTAAAATCATATAATAATACCAAACGTTGAACACACCCTAACCGTAAGGCCTTTTGGCTTCGGCTATAAGTCCATTTGGTTGAACGTAAAACAAAAATAGATAAAAACAATTTATGTGAAACAATGGGAATACAAATCTTTTGGTACACTTTCCGGGGTGATTGAAGGTAGCATTAATTATTTGGTTTCTATTCAACATAATTTCTTAAAAATATTTTTTTTATTTAAAATTTATTAATTTTATGTTATATGACGTTACTTAGTGCATCATTCACAAGTAAATATTATTAAATAATATTACATTCAATAAAATGAACTCTAAAAATCTGATTAAATTTTTGATAATTTTTTACAAACAAAGTGAGTTGAGTTTTTTTCTACCATATTAAATATTTTTAAATTAACACTTTTAATAACATTATCACTTCAACTTGACAAAATTATTTTAAATAAAATTAATCTATTTAATAAAAAGCTTTTCTTTGCTATTATGATTAACTATTTATAAAATCATTCCTTTTTTCACTAATTATACATTTAATGTACAAAAAATAAATTTTATTCGAACTCGACGATTCTACCTATTTGTCATCTACTATTTTTATAAATATAGGTATGATCATGAATTCATAATACCCTGAGTGCTTATTGAAATGTATCTGAAAAATGGTATACGCTCCATCATGGAATCGGTGTATGCCATGGGAATGTTGCTCTCTCTTTCTTTTTTTTGAACAAACACACTATTATTAATATGGCATATCTTCACAAAGTTCCAAAGAAACTGAAACGGGCAGAGGGCTAGAAAACACAGCTTCAGAGTTCGAAGACAGACACCATCTAGCTAGGGAATAGGCCACATAATTACAAGAACGTGGTACAAAGGATACAGACATAGAAGGATGCTGAAGTAAAATATGTTGACATAACCGGATAATATGTTGCGATCTCCACAACATAAGTTCCTTACTATTAATTTCATCCACCACCAATTTCGCATCGCTCTCGATGATGACCTTCTTAGAAGATGTGACTGCCCAACTGCAAGCTTCGAGGATTGCTTGAGCTTCAATAAGTTGAGGATGTTGAGTCGAGAAGAGTCGGGTCTTCCAATAAACGACTACCCCTCCTTCATCTCTAACTACTAATCCAATAGCCCCTGCAAAATCCGAAATTGCTCCATCAACGTTAATTTTCAGATGGTGAAGTGGGGGAGGGGACCAATGTATATAAGAGACATCCAATGATAAAGGAGCATTCTGAAGACACAAATCCACCATACGCATGACATTCTGAAAAATTTTGTGAGGATGTTCCACTTTATGTTCAAAATAGGCTTTACAGCGAGCTTTCCATAAATGCCATATGATAGAAATAGCTAGAACTCCCATTTTTTGCAAATGAACATACTTATTGAGAACCCAATCCAACCAACAGTGAAGCAACTCTTTAAGTGAAGTAAACTGCCAACCAGAATTATTGCCAATGGAAGAAATTAGCCAAACCGCTGAAGCCCTTGGGCAGTGAATAAAAATGTGCTCCATACTTTCTGGATCCTGACCACATATATAACATAAGGGGCTCACATGGGGGCATCGATGATTAATTGCCTAATTAGTGGGTAAATTTCCTGTCAGTATTTTCCAGATACACATAAGAACTCGGTGTGGGAGGACTTTTGCAACCTTAGGATGCCATACTTTACGCCAAATGGATAGATTGGATGATCCAGGAGGCAGCTCAGCCTCAGATAGTAAATGATATGCAGACTTCATATTAAAAATACCATCTGGAGTGAATGGCCAAACTAAAATATCCCTATCCAGATAAGAATAGATAGGTGTCATCAAGATACGTTGACTTGAAGTTTCATCAAACCAATAAGAGATCTTATTACAGTCCCAAGTTCCCCCAGATAATAAGTCACTAACCTTCCCAAGAAAATGGAGGCCTGGGACTCTTGGAATTAAGGAGCCTTTACCATCCATGACCCAAGTATGGTTCCATGTATCAATATCAGACCAATCTTTCACCTTCCATATCCCAACCTTTGCCAACAAGGGCCGAGCAAGAAGAAGAAAGCGCCAGACAGAAGAATCAATCTTCCAGACCTTAACGTGCCAGACATCCGAAGACCTTAAGTATCTATGGGATAATACCCGAGCCCAAAGAGAATTATGGCTATTTAAAAAATTCCAAAGAAGTCTCATACCCATAGCCTTGTTTAGGGTAACCAGATCCTTAATACTTATCCCACCTAACATCTTTGATTGTTTGATAACTTTCCAATTGGAAAATTGAAGCCGGGTTGGATGAGAAGAACTATGGGCCCACCATAAATTTCTCTGAATTTGATCAAGCTTATTTAGAAAATACACCGGTAACTTTGCCACTGACATAGCATAAAGAGGAAGGTGAGCTATTGTGGACTTGATTAATGTAGTCCTACCCCCAGTAGAGAGAAGATTAGACTTCCAGCCTGCCATTTTGTTCTAACACGTCCTTAGGACCTTATGTAAATAAGAAGTTCTACCCCGTCTAGGGTTCCAAGGAATGCCTAAATAAAGCTCATTTGTAGAAGCTAAGTGGAAATCGGAAAGAGCACATAAATCTGAACAGAAAGCATATGGGACATTTCTACTAAATGAAATCTTGGATTTCTGAAAATTGATAGCCTGACCTGAGATGCTTTCATACGAATGTAGAATACAAAGTAAATTATTTACCTCATGTTCTGTAGCTTTACCACAAATGATAAGGTCGTATGCAAACATAAGATGAGAAATTAAAGGACCTCCCCTTGCGGTTCTAACACCTGAAAGCCTCTTATCTCTGACAGCCTGTAAGTTCATATAAGATAAAATTTTCGAACAAAGGATAAACAAATAGGGGGATAAATGACAGCCTTGTCTTAGACCCCTCTTAGGGAAAATAGGACCAAAAAGATATCCATTCAAGTTTAAAGAATATGAAACAGAACGGGTGCAGTACATAATCAATTTCACAAGATGGGTAGAAAAATAAAACTTTTCCAAAACGCCTTCTAAAAACCCCCATCTGAGTCTGTCATAAGCCTTATGAATGTCAACTTTTACCATAAAGTACCCGGTTTTGCCCCTCATCCATTTAAAGGCATTCTGAATTTATTGAATAATTGTGACATTATTAGTGCCTTTCCTACCAGGAACAAATGTTGATTGCAGCTCGGACACTAATCCTGACAAAAGGGGCTTAATCCTATTAGCTATGACTTTGGTCAACACATTGAACAAGACATTACAAAGACTAATCGGCCTGAAATGTTCTGGTTGAACAGCCTTCTCCTTCTTTGGAATAAGTGTCACAATTGTATGATTCAATGCACTAGGAATACTAGCAGATGAAAATAGAAACTGAATAAAAGCTGTTAAATCCGTATTGATAAAAGACCAGTAATGCTGAAAAAATAAAGAGGGAAAACCATCTATGACAGGAGATTTAAGAGGCTTCAAAGTGTCGACTTCAGAAACAGGTTCCGGATCGGCACCTCAAGAGATGGTGAAAGGTAGATGGAATAGGGGAAAAGGGAGTGAATTGAAAAACACTCGGAAAGCGGTAAAAAGTCCTCACCTCGGTCCCACACTCACATTGATCCCCGAACTTTCATCTCATGGTATCGCTCGAGCACCGGAGATGGTTTGGGTCATGTGGGGAAGAGAGTGAGGAATGAATTAACTTAGAACATGATAAGAGGTGGTCACCAGGAGCCGCAGTCTCTGCTTTATGGAATGTAAATCAAGAGATGAGTTGACCGTGTGTACCTTAGCACGGGAGATGATATGTGGATTAAACCTTCTTCCTCGTCGTCCGGCCGATGAGGGAGAGTCCAACCGATGCTAGCTTGATCAATCTGTGCAACTTAAGACAATAAAACAAGTGAAGAGTTTGATTAGACTTGTGAGAAGTGTAGTAACTGTAGTAAGAAGATAAGAAGGAAGCAATTGGAATCGAACTCACCAGCTTCGGGGTGAGCCTTAACGCCTTTTTGTGTATTTTTTGTGATATAAAATTATGCAAAGAACTAAATAAAAATGATGCTAAAATGATTTTGGATGAATGACGAAGACATAGAAACTTGAACGGCTCAAATCGGAGCTAAAACGGAAAAGATATCACCAATATGGCCGGACAACGCACTAGACAGAACTGCCCTGGGTTTAAGGGCGCGGTGGGCGCCCTAGGTGTGAGGGCGCGGTCTGCGCACCCGTGGTTCTGGGGCGCGTTTCACTGTCAGGTGCAACTTTGGTGCAGAGCTCTCCACGGGCAGTCCCGATGTCGGAATTGAGTGCCGTTTGTTTTAGTAGACAGAAAACTCGGAGTGGAAGACTTATTATGTATATGACCTCTCCAGAATCAGCCTGTAGAAGTCTGTAAAAATTCTGAAATTGGATGGATGTGAAAAGTAAAACCTAGATGCGCGCCCTCAGTGCAAAAATCGCCACGAACAGACGGAAAGTCGGAATCGAGTGCCGCCAGTTGAAAATGAAAGAGGACGAAGAGGGGAACAACTCCTATGTTGAAGACTTTCGCAGCAGGATCCCCAGATTTTTTACAGAAGCTGATGAATTTGGTTGATACAGAACGCACAGATCGGGCTTCTCCTTCGCCTCGGGATGGATCTCTCGACGTCGGATCGGCTTTGAACGTCGGGACAGCCTTGGAAGAGAGTTTGGACGACCTCAGGACAAGCTAGGCATGGGGGATTAACCTTGGGTCATCGAGAATGACCCTCAATTTATAGATGAGAGAAACCGGTGCAAAATATGGAAACTGGACCGACTGCACCCCCGCCTTTCAAAGGAGCAGAGGGTGCGCAGGGTGCGCCCTCGACCTGAGGGCGCACAGGGCGAGCCCTCACCTTGGGGCTTGGTCTGCGCACCCTCCAGTTTCAAGGAAACCGGGGGTGCATTACGCGTCTTATTGCTAAAATTCACCGGAATCTTCCAAAATTTGCTAAAGCGGGGTCCAGGATAGCCGTGTCAGTACAGATCGAAAAAGCCATAACGAAAGCCGTCATTGACCGACGACTACCGAAATGACTTCTCGAAAACCCTAAATATTACGAAACACATGCGGGACTCCCAAGACCTTCAATTAAGGACTATTCAAGGTCGGTCATCGAGCAAGCTCCGTGTTTTCAAAATTCACGTGTGACTCTCGCTTGAAGGTTACGGCATTGTTCCGGAAATCATCGATCCATTCCCAACTCACGAGAGGCTCCACCAACGTCCTTAGCTCATCTCCACGAGGTAATTCAGATCAGATAACGGTCAAATAAAAGATATTGCCTATGGAATAGGAGTCTTGGGCTCACAATCAGGCCGATTTGGCGTGTCTACAGCTTGCCTCGCCTTGATGTCGGCTTTGCAAGGGAATGACATGTAGTGAAGCGGAGTGAAACATAGAGAAAGCGTAGCGAAGTGAGATGGATCGTAGTGGAACGTAATGGAGTGAAATGGTGATGGACTGAAAAGGTGGCATCAAGTAGACACGCTCAACGACCAGATTCGGTAAGACGAATCTCCTCAAGTGTCCTGGATGACTACCATGTTTCATCAAGTGTTCCTATGTTCGATTGGTAAGAGATGTGCCATTGACACGAGAGAAGAATAGCCAACCCCAACGCAATGGGGAGTCCCCAAAACATGGGTTCGTAGGTTCATCATCAGCCGGTAACCCGATCTTTGCGGTGTTCCTGTACTGTGATGGGCTAAAGTTTTAGAAAGAGATTTATTTTGAAAAAGTAAAGAATACCAATCGAGCACATTCAGGCTCTTAGATTCATTTAAGCCTTCCAAGAGACAAGATTTGACTCGGAATGGAATGATCTCAGATTCCAAAAGGCAAATGTTGAAGCACAGACCGTGAAGATAGTGACAGTGCAAGTTCTGATCAAATAGGAGGCCCTTGGCGGGATAAGTTGACTGCCACGGTGGGATAAATAGCAAGAAGGTTGTTGCAGTGGCCACAGTGGTAATAGAAATGAAGGAGTTGGAGGCACAAGGTGATTAACGAACACAGTGGGATTAACAGACACGGTGGGATATCTGAAGTTTTGGTGGGACTAGAGAACACGGTGGGATTAGAAAACACGGTGGGGTTCAGAATGATCGAAATTAGGATAAAAGATTTAGAGACTAGGGTGAGAAGGTGAAGATTAGGATACCAGATGAAAGGATGTATGCTATAACAAAACAAAATGTAATGCAACTAATGTTATATGATGCATGCTGAGCTCAAGAAAATAGAATGAAACTTGTATAACAAATAGTTGAAGATATAGATTATCTATGAGGTCAAGATACCCATTCGGGAACCATTGTCCCTCATAGCACAACTTTGGCTTATCCGTGAGCACAAAGAATGACCCAACCGTCGTGGATTTTGATGAAGGGGATCTCAGGCTTGGTCTTCTTTGCATTCACGGTCTTCAACATCAATGCATAAAATAAATAGTAATGCACCTAATATATGCTAAGAAAGGAAATTATAATGGTGAGTTTGCGGTGTGATGACATGCATTCTCACAAAAAAGTTCATGTGTCCTAATGAGGACATAGAGTAAAAGCTTCTCGGCAAAGTTGAGTCCGAGGTAATGAAGACTCCTCCTGCTGAGAATCCTCAAGGTGGGAAGTGGCGAGCATCGCCTTATTGAAATCTTGAAAAATGCTCCTCGGCAAAGTTGAAGCCGAGGTCATGGTGACACCTCCTCCTAAGAATGCTTGGGGGAGGGAAGTGGCGAGCATCGCCTTGTTGTGCAATTCTCCTTGTTTGTTCTTTGTGCCTGAAACACTCGAAAAACGAGATTAGAATACCAGTATGGCTTATCTCCCTTGTAAGTTGCAGTCTACCTTGACCTTTGTCAACGGGTGTAAAGTTTTTCTTGTGCCTAAAACACTTAGAAGAAAGAGATTAAAACAACAATGTGGCTTATCCCCCTTGCAAGTTACAGTATGCATTGACCTTTGTCAAGGGGTAATAGCCTTCTTAAAGGTGTAAAAATAAAGCAGCAAATATACAATGAATGTAAAGATAAGAATTCAAACCAAGTATGGTGATGAAAAAATTTTTAAAAAAAATTTTGTTGGAATTTGAAAATGAAGTTTTCTTTCTTTTTTTTTTGAAAAGATTCAATTTTTTAGGATTTTTTAAAATATTCTTTTTTTGAGTTTTTGAAAATATTTAATTTTTTTAGAGTTTTTGAAAATATTCAACTTTTTTTAGAGTTTTTTTTTTAAAATTTTTTTGGAGAGAAAAATCAGTATTGACATAAGTTCTCATCACTTGGTTGTTCTTCTAAGTTCGTTGGTATACACCATGTGCAAAATGGGGTTCGTTGCCCAGAATCTTTCTAACCTTCAACCTCTGATCGGCTAGAGTTTAGCTTTGATTTGGTTGGTCCACCCGCACCTTGGGGGTTAAGAATGAAGAATTGATAAGGAAGTCCTTGATAAGCTTTGGAGATATTGAGAGGGATTTCTCTACTCACACCTAATTGCCCATTGGGGTTCGGCCTCTTCAGGTCTTTTCTACATGTGGCACTCACTTAGACAAGTCTTTGACCTGTGGGGTCATTGCCCATCTTTTGGTGCCTTTTTTCATTTTCTACTTTTCTGGGTACTCATTCAGACAGGCCCATATTTGTTTAAGCATGTGGGGTTCATTGCCCATCTTTCGGCACCCTTTTCTTTTGAGAAGTTGGACCTTTCGAGATGGCCTCCTACTAAGGCAATGGATGCTTTTGATACTCTCCCCCTCTAGTCCCCTTTGCCTATCTTGGACCGAACAGAAGAGAGTAGGGTGAGGGTTTTCCTTCCACCTCTGAGCCTTGACTAGCTTCTCTCAGGTGTTGGGTCATCTGGATTCTGAGATCAGGACGTGTTGTGTGTGTAGAACGGTATCTATCCTCGACTCCTAGACAACAATCTAGAACATGTGGACTTAAGTCATACTAGTAGTTCTCTCCATTTTTTTGAGGTAGATTACATTCCATAGGTGAATCAATTGAAAACATGCCTTGCAATGTAAAGAATTTGTTTAATAAGAACAAGGTAGCTACAAATATCGTCAATCATGAATTTCTCTCAATTAAAATTGTCATGTGAAATTCAAAATCATTTTTTAAAAAATATTGCTTTGCAGATGACATAATGATGATGAATGCAATTTCATGTAATACTTGAGAGAAGAAGAAGTTCATTGCTGATGATGGCTTTGCTTCTGCTTACCTTGCCTTGTCTGCTATGCCTTGTCTTGCCTTGCCCAACTACTTCCACTGTTGATATGCACCATATTGCTTTGGATTGAAGATTCATAGTCATAGGATGAAGTGAAAATGTGGAGGATCTGATTTGGCATGGCGGAGTCAAAATTAATGATGTAGATTGTGGTATCACCCAGGAAATTTCTCTACCTTGATTTTTTTGTTGAAAGTAAAACTTAGAGAATGAAAGAGAATTTGAAAGGAAATAAACATGTTTGAAAACAAAAGTGAGTTAAAATGGGCTCTTGGGCCCGTGAGTTGAAAGTGGGCTTGAAGGCCTGAGAGTAGTTGGAATCAAGAGGCACGTGAGCCCAAGATTTGAATGTGGGATGGAGGGCCCGGTTGATGTTGATGGGCATGAGGGCTCGATTGGAGGTGGAGCCTGAGGGACCCAATGAAAAGAGTGGGCACATGGACCCGATTTAAATGGTTGGGAGCAAGATTGTGATTTGTGATGAGCTTGCTGGCGCCATTGAAGAGTATGGGTGCGTAATCCCAAAGTTGAAGAAGTGGGGCACGGGGGCCCGATTTCGAAGAAGTTTGGGCATGCGGGCCCGATGGTGAAGAAATGGGGGTATACAGGCTCGAAGTTGAAGGAGTGTGGGCATGTGTGCCCGAGTTTGTTGGAAGGTGGGCACGTGGGCCCGATTTAGAAGAAATTTGGGCACATGGGCCCGGTTGTAAAAAAACATGGGCATGTGAACCCGGTTGAGGTGAATTGCGGGCACGTGGGCCCGATTTAGAAAAATTAAGGGCACATGGGCCCGATTGGAGAGAATTATGGGCACGTGGGCCCAATGCAAGGAAAGGGCACATAGGCCCAGTTGGGGAAAAGGGGCATATGGGCCCAGTTGAAGAAAAGGGGCATGCAAGCCCGATTGATTAAAAGGGGCACGTGGGCCTGGTTGAAGAAAAGGGGCATAAGAGCCCGGTTGATTAAAAGGGGCACATGGGCCCGGTTGGATAAAGGGGGCACGTGGGCCCGGCTAATGGAAAGGGGCACATGGGCCCAATTGATGAAAAGGGGCATAAGAGCCCGATTGACGAAAAGGGGCATGAGTGCCTGAAAATGGGGCATAAGGGCCCAAAAATGGGGCATAAGGGCCCAATTGAGTGGGATGGGGTGTGGGCCATGGCCTTAAGATTGACAGATTTTGGACCCATGGGCCTGATTGATAGTTGTAAGAAGGATAAAGAAAGGGCAGTGGCCCTAAGATTGAGGAATTGTGGGCCCATGGGCCCAATCGTTGATTTAGAGGAGAAAAAAAGAAAGGGTCATGGCCCTAAGATTGATTGATCGTGGGCCCATGTGCCGGATTGTTGCTTAGGAAAAGAATGGGGTAAGGGTCGTGGACCTAAGATTGATGCTAACGGATTTGCATGCCTATCTGGAGGAGGTCCCAGTATCCCTTTGTCTATGCCCTTCTGGAGGCTTGTCGATTCATTTTCCATTTCACTGACCAATTCTATCCCTTTATTTTTTTCGTTCAGGGGTCAATTCTATCTCCCCAACTTCAGGGATCAATTCTAATTATGGCAACATTTGATCTATACTTGGAGAATCCTTGCCTAGTCCTTGACAATCAACTAAATTTGTGATCCCCTCACCTAAGCTCCTTATAGTAGGCTTCTCCTCAGGTTGTTCTGGGGAAGAGGGCATGCCTAGTTTAGGGGATTCTAGAATGATAGAAGAGTTTGGTTCGACCTTCCCTACTAGCTGACTTTGATCTTGAGAGAGAGCAAGGATATGTTGAGGAGTTGATTCCTTTGCCAGGGCAGGAGCACAAATGGTTGGAGTGATTGATTCCTCTGCCAGGGCAGGAGCTTGAAGAGTCGAAGTGTCTGAATCTTCTACTACAGCAGGAGCATGGATGATCGGAGTGACTGGTTCCTCTACCATAGCAGGAGCAATAGATGAAACAAGTGGTTTGACTGACTGAGGGGGAACCCTATGTTGAGGGATTGATTGAAGTGGTTTTGGTATAGAAGTCGATTCAAGCTGAAGAGCTATTGGTGTAATTAGTTGAGGAGTCATGGCTTGGATGGTTGGCTGAGGAGTTGTTGGTGGAATAGGCTGAGAAGCCAAGGGCCAGATGATTGGCCGAGGGGTTGTTGGTGGAATAGGTTGAGAAGTCAAGGGCCGGATGATTGGCCGAGGGGTTGTTGGTGAAATAGGCTGAGAATTCGATTTTGATAATGAGGTGTTGGCACAATTGACATGAGGAGCTTGATTGTGCACAATTGATTGTGCCGTTGACACGGGTTGCATGTCCGGCCGAGATTGTGGCATGGGTGGCCTAATCAACTGGCGTCGAGAAGTCAGCTGAAGATGATGATCTGGATGAGGTTGGAGAGGGCTCCTAGGTTGGTGCATAGCATCAATGCTCCTCTCAAGCTTGGGCCTCAATTCATCAGAATATTGCATCAATTCCACATCTTCTTTTACTTCCCCAATTGTTGAATAGCCTGGCCCATATCGTTTCAAGAATTTGGCCTTGACAATTTCGAAATCCCATATCTCTACTTCGTTCAATAAAAAAAACCAATATAGGGATGCACCCTCTAAAGATCTCCTAAAAAGAAAGGCAAGGGTCTTTCTATCATTCTGCCACCGAGATGATTTGCTCAGGAAATCATTGACATGGGTGAAGGGATCACCTGAGCCATTGTAGCGATGGTAGGTTGGCATTTGTGATTTGGGGATGTAGATAGTATAGAGGGGAAATTCAAGGGTTTCCTGATCCTTGGCAACAGGTGGGGAGGAATTCACCACGGGGTGTGCATGTGGCACTCGGATAGGAGGGGGGTGGGTTGGTGTGCAAGCTAAAGAATGACCCACAATGGGATGAGTAGATGAAGTAACATGGCAGGACTGCCCAGGTGGGGTTATGGTAAGAGGTCGAACAGCCAATTGGGGAGGTGAGGCAGCTCGGTTGACTTTGGCTGGACCTTGATCGACAGACATCTTATTCTTCGCTAGAGATTGTATGATTGACATTGCCTTGGGATCAAGATGAAAAGATAGTTCCTTAAAGAGTTGCTCCAAACTGTATGGAGCAGACTGATGGGCAACCGCTTGCACTTTGGGTTCCATAGCAACATTGACATGGCTCTCTGGTTGGACCATGGGTTGTTGTTGAAGCTTGTAGAAACCCGGCTCGTACTCTTGTTGCTTGTAGTAGTCCGACCTCCCAACGTGGCTTCCAGACCTTAGTATCATGGGCATCATGTCGATCTTTCTACAAGGATGGTTAAAAAAAGAGCAAGCAAAGCACACAATTAAAGATTTTTTGTTATGTTTTGTTTTTGTTTTTTTGAATTTTTTTGTTTCAATTTGGTTGTTTGAAAAACAAGTTGAACACAAAATTAAAGAGGTTTTTCTGTTTTGTTTTTTTAAGTGTTTTGCAAGAAGAAATTTTTGGTTGTTTTCAATTTTTTGTGAGCAAGCAAGTTATGCAAACAAGGTTTTAAAATGACTACTCGACAATATTTGGGTTGAAACCTTAGATTACATAGATTGTTAGCAATTGTTCACTCGAATAGGTATGGTTCCTATTGCTTCAATCTTCAAGACCTAAGGTTGTCACTCAATCACCACGAGTAGGTACTTGGGTTCTTTAGGTTTTGAGAAAGTGGTACAACCAGCCCAATCGTGTGAAGAGGAATACTTCACGGATGGGGACTTACGAAGGTCTTGATGGAAACCACTAAATCAACTAGGAAAGAGTATCCCAGAAGAGAGGTAAGAATCCACCAAGAAGGTGTTTGAAGGGTAAGGGTGTGTTGGGATAGAGAGCCCCTGCCTCGAATGCCCTACGGATCAGAGCAAGTCCAGTACCCGATGCAAAAGCTAATGCAAAAATGAAAAATGGAGGGTAGGAGGAGAAGAAGCAATCAATATGAAAACATGAATGAAAGTTATTAAATAAATCAAACAAGTGAATGCAAGCAAGACAAGCAATGATAAAGTAAAACAAATAACTAGCAACTAGCAACTAAAGATGGTTTGCGCGGGAACCGGCTTGTGATGGAGTGTCCAAGTGGGGACAAATCTGAAGTAAAGGTAAAAGGATAGTCCACGCAAGGACCGATTTGAAAATAAAGTGGCTCATGCGGGAGCTGAGTTTTGGAAAAGTAGGTGGTTCACGCGGGAACCGGTTTTTGAAGCAAAAGTGGTGTTTCATGCGGGAACCAGTTTGTTTGATTGGAAAAAGGAAATAAGGGCCACTTGGGGCCAATTTAAAGTGGTGCAAAAGGGCGGTCCACGTAGGGACCAATTTAAAAGTGGGTTGGTTCACGCGGGAACCAGTTTAGAAAAGGTGTTGGTTCATGCAGGAACCGGTTTTAATGAATAAAGGGGTGGTTCATGCGGGAACCGGTGTAAAAGGTGACAAAATGAAAAGAGGGCCACGTGGGGCCAATCTGAAAATGCTGTAAAGAGGTGGTCCACGCAGGGACCGATTTGAAAATAAGTTGGTTCACGCGGGAACCGAGTTGGAAAAGAAAGGTGGTTCACGCGGGAACCGATTTGTAAGAAGAAAAGAGTGGTTCACGCGGGAACCGGGTTAAATTAAAGACAGGTAAGTCAAGTCCACATGGGGGACAATCTTAAAGAAAGAGTAAACAACAAGTTTAAAGGTAAATTGACATAGAAAAGGTAAAGGACAAGCCAGTTCGCGGGGGAACCAAATCGGAAAACAACTAGTTGCACGGATCCATCAAGCTAGCATGGTTGAAGACATTGGTTGTCCCACCGTGGTCGCCAAAAAGTTGTCGACTCCAGAAATAGGTTTCGGATCGGCACCTTAAGAGAAGGTGAAAAGGTAGATGGAATAGGGGAAAAGGGAGTGAATCGAAAACACTCGGAAAGCGGTAAAAAGTTCTCACCTCGGTCCCACACTCACATTGATACCCGAACTTTCATCTCACGGCGTCGCTCGAGCACCGGAGACGGTTCGGGTCATGTGAGGAATGAATTAACTTAGAACATGATAAGATGTGGTCGTCAGGAGCCGCGGTCTCCGCTTTATGGAATGTAAATCAAGAGATGAGTTGACTGTGTGTACCTTAGCACGGGAGATGATATGTGGGTTAAACCTTCTTCCTCGTCGGTCGGCTGATGAGGAAGAGTCCAACTGATGCTACCTTGATCAATTTGTGCAACTTAAGACAATAAAACAAGTAAAGAGTTTGATTAGACTTGTGAGAAGTGTAGTAACTGTAGTAAGAAGATAAGAAAGGAAGCAATTGAAATCGAACTCACCAGCTCCGGGGCCTTAACCCATTTTTTGTGTATTTTTTGTGATATAAAATTATGCAAAGAACTAAATAAAAATGATGCTAAAATGATTTTGCATGAATGAGGAAGACATAGAAACCTGAATGGCTCAAATCGGAGCTAAAACGGAGAAGATATCACCAATATGGCCGGATAGCGCACTGGACTGAACGGGTTTAAGGGTGCGGTGGGTGCGCCCTAAGTGTGAGGGCGCGGTCTGCACGCCCTTGGTTCGGAGGCTCATTGCACTGTCTGGCGCAACTTTGGTGCAGAGCTCGTCACGGGCAGTCCCGATGTCTGAATTGAGTGCCGTTTGTTTCAGTAGACAGAAGACTTAGAGAGGAAGAGTTTTTATGTTGATGATATCTCTAGAATCCGCCTGTAGAAGTCTATAAAAATTCTGAAAGTGGACGTATGTGAAAAGTAAAACCTGGATGCGCGCTCTCAGTGCAGCAATCGCCACGAACAGACGGCAAGTCGGAATCAAGTGCTTCCAGTTGAAAATGAAAGAGGACGAAGAGAAGAACAACTCCTATGTTGAAGACTTTTGCAGCAGGATCCCCAGATTTTATACAGAAGCCGATGAAGTCGGTTGATACAGAACGCACAGATCGGGCTTCTCCTTCGCCTCGGGATGGATCTCTCGACATCGGATCGGCTTTGAACGTCGGGACAGCCTTGGAAGAGAGTTTGGACGATCTCAGGATGAGCTAGGCATGGGGGATTAACCTTGTGTCATTGAGAATGACCCTCAATTTATAGAGGAGAGAAACCGGTGCAAAATATGGAAACTGGACCGACCGCACCCCCGCCTTTCAAAGGAGGGAAGGGCGCGCAGGGTGCGCCCTCACCTTGGGGGCACGGTCTGCGTGCCCCCCAGGTTCAAAGAAACCGGGGGCGCATTTACGTGTCTTATTGCTAAAATTCACCGGAATCTTCTGAAAATTACTAACACGTGGTCCAAGATAGCCTTGTCAGTACAGATCGAAAAAGTCGTAACGAAAGCCGTCATTGACCGACGACTACCGAAATGAGTTCTCGGAAACCCTAAATATTACGGAACACATGCGGGACTTCCAAGACCTTCAATTAAGGACTATTCAAGGTCGGTCATCGAGCAAGCTCCGTGTTTTCAAAATTCACGTGTGGCTCTCGCTTGAAGGTTACAGCATTGTTCTGGAAATCATTGATCCATTCCCAACTCACAAGGGGCTCCACCAACGTCCTTAGCTCATCTCCACGAGGTAATCCAGATCAGATAATGGTCAAATAAAAGATATTTCTTATGTAATAGGAGTCTTGGGCTCCCAATCAGGCCGATTTGGCGTGTCAACACATAGAAAAAATCACCGTTTTAATCTCTTCAGAAGAAGGAGGAGCCATCAACATTAGACTTTGATCTTGGGTGATAGAAGGCATCTGTAGAGAAGCAAACACCTTATTATCCCAAGAGTGCTCATCATCATGGAAAAGATTATGAAAGTATGTTACAAACACATGCTGAATATCATCAAAATTTGCAGACCAAGAACCATCATGTTTATATACCCCCAGGATTCTATTCCATCTCCTACGATTAAGAACTTTTGTATGAAAGTATTTAATGCATCGATCACCCAACGAATGCCAATAAGCCTTAGCTCTTTGTCTCCAATACAAGCTTTCCAAAGAAGTCATTGCAACTGCTTCTCCAACCCAGCTTCTTCTGCCAACACTTGGGAAGTATTGGCTGATTTCTATAGAAATTGTAGATGTTGTTTAGTATTCAATATTTGAATTTTAAGGCTACCAAACACAGTCCTCCTCCAAGAAGACATATCATGCCCCAATTTCTTCATTTTGGCTGCATAATTGTAAATCAAACTGGGGGATGTCTTCTAAGAAATACCCACCTGTTTATGAAATGAAGGAAATTTCAACCAAGTAACTTCTAACCGGAACCAGTTACTTTTTTGTCTTAAAGGAGGGTTCGTATTAAGATAAAGAGGATTTTGGTCACTATAACAACAGGAAAGAATATGAAGTTGAACATTTGGATAGCTGGAGAATCAGGACCCTGATGCCAAGCATCTATCTAATTTCTCTCTTACATTAAAGTTTAAAGACCTCCTATTATTCCAAGTGTAGACAAAACCCTCATTTTGAATCTCTAACAAATTATTAAGCTGTATAAAATTCTCAAAATGCTCCATATCAGATTTCAACGGTTTAGCACCCCCTTTTTTCTCCGCGGGGGACTGAATACAATTCCAGTCTCCTATTAAACAAACCGGCAAGAACAATTCCCGAATACTTTTAGACATCATGTTCCACATGCGTTATCTATCCGTATCCAAATTTGGGGCGTAAGTCGCAATCAAAAACCAAGGTCGAGGTAAATCTGGATCTGAAACAATTGCTCCAATCCAAGAAGGGTAAGAAAAAAGAATCTGGATATTAATGGAGTCCTCCCATGAGAGCCATAATCCGCCTTTCCAATTAAGAGAAGGCACAATACAGAAATTAATGATGTCTCGTTTGTGAAAAAATTCTTGGCTAACCGATAATGAACACTTAGTTTTAGACCGAAAGAAAATATGTGGATTAATGGAATGGGTTAAATGATCCACATGATGACAATTCCATGCCACCATTCTCTCGGACTGTCGCTTTTTACTAGAAAACAAACGGACCCTTCTGGAAGTTCTTCCTAGTTGGTCTCAGAAGAAATTTGCTCCTGAATATTCTTTTTAAACGACTCGGGCAACCATCCAGAGAGATCAGCTGGCCGTCGACGCAGGAGACCATCGGCTGGGCGGCCCTTGGCTTCCCGTTCTCCGGCGCCAACGATCTCTCCATTCTCAGGTTCTCTCTCTCTCTCTCTCTCTCTCTCTCTCTCTCTCTCTCTCTCTCTCTCTCTCCGTTGCGGGACTGGAGCCGGGAGGTCCGATGGAGGCGTGCTCTGGAATCTTACAGCAGAGGGGATTGGTGGGGTTGGTGTGGTGTACGGTGGCGTGGGATGCCAAGGTCGCCTTGGTAGGTGCAGCCGGCGGGTGAAAGCGTGCCATTTGCTCTGCTCTTCGATGGCTCGCAATGTTTGATCTTGCGGGACCGTCGTACACCTCCGTCACGCAGCTCTCTTTCGAATCTGAAAGAGCTCCAGCATCTGCCGCGTCTCTCCGACCCAGAAAGTCGATTAGGCATACGCGGTCACAGCCAACGTCTTCTCCCCTGCTCGCTTTCGTTTTTCAGAAGTAGAGCGTCCTTGCAGACGTGGCTTTCCTCTTAAAATGTTAGATTGGCTCACCCAACGATGGTTAACCTGCAATGCAGGAGGGCAATTTTGAGGATGGAGTGTGTTAGAAGTGGTTGATAAAGAGATCATTAGGATGGCCCGGTTTTCTGAATAGGTCAATGACAAGGAAAAAATATGATCTTTACGGCATTTTATACTGTTCTATTAGGTGCCAAGAAGTTCACGTTGTAGTTATGCATAATTGTAATGTGCTTTTATTTATTACCAAATTCTTTCTTTACTTTTACTCTAGTCTAGTACCTTTTCATGAAATTCGAAATATTGATTTCTTTCTATGTATACCAGTTTCATGGTCCCACTCTTTACATAACCTGTATCACAAAGAACACGTCTCAAACGAGACTTACAAACATAACTCACACAAGAGAGACAGATAATGATTAGATTCTTTGGCAAATCAAATATTTAGACAATATATCTTTTATTTAAAAATAAATATTGTTTATTTATAATTGACTTTTCATATGAAATAATTTTTTATTAGAGAAGTACTTATTTTGTATGAAAAAATAATACCAAACAGCTTCAAATCCAATAATATGGAAGTACTTTTATGTTAAGTACCATACTCTAGAATGTACTTCATAGAGAAGTACTTCTCTCAGATTACCACCCTATGACTATCAGATTCTTACTTCCTATTTTGTTCCCACATCATTAAAACCTATTTGTTAGTCTATTTCTATATGTATGGTTCTTGAGAGGGACCTGATGATATAATGATAATTTCAGGAAAGCATCAACCAAAAAAATATCGTTTCAGGAAAGCACCTCTTCTAATTGAGAGGCATGCTTTTTAGAATTTTGAATGTCTTCAAGGAAATTTGAGGCATAATTCTGTGAAAAAAAGACTATGATAAATGTCTTTGTTTGAAATTAATTCAAGCTAAACTCAACTTAGGGCCTGTTTGTTTGAAGGGAAAACATCATGCATGCGTCACTTTTCCCGAAAATGCATTGCAACAACTCATTTGGTTGCATGTAAAAAGTGAAACACGTAAAATGTTTTACGTTCGCCTCGTGGTAATCCCGATTTTGGCATCTGTTGCGATGCTGCGGATGCCATTTTCGGTGAAAAGTATATATTATGTTTATTATTTGAAATTAAAATTTTAAATATGTAGATAAAAATTATTTTATTCTTATGTGTTAAAAAATAAAATATATATTTTTGAAAAGCAATTTTATCATACGAACTACTTATTCAATAAATTTATTAATAAAATTTTAACTGAATCTTAAGTTTGCAAAATGTTTGAACTACTTTATTAATTAAATTATTTTATATAGAAAACACTAGAACACTATGGCGTACTATTATGTAGTATATATTTTATTTAGTTGCCAGATTGTAAGTTTACAAAATATGAATTCGAGTAAAGTAATTTTTTATGAAAATTTTTAGTGTTAAAATTTTTTTATCATATACTTAATTTGATAAATATTAACTTGATATTTAGTAATTATATCTAAAAACTTCAATAAATGAAATGAGTATGCTGTAGTAAAATTTTACTTGAAATTTAGGAATATAATTTATAGATATTCAAATGACTGGAAATAATTTAGGAAAATGATTTTAAATTAAAATTAATATATTTTATTTTTAATACAATTATTTTACTGATATATAAATAATAAGCTACATTTTTTATTTGATTGAAAAATAATTTCATGTAAATAATTTACTTAATTTATTTTTGCATCAAAATTTTATTATAAATAAATAATTTTATTACAAATATAGATAAAATTATTTTGGTTGTTACAATGTTGGAAGTACTTGATAAACTTTTCCAGAAAAGTCAACCAAATAACCATCATTGTTCTCAATTTCCTGGAAAAGTTCATTCCACGAAAGACTTTTTCTTGGATTTTGATTTTACATGTTACCAAATGGACCCTTATTGAAGTCTTAATTCTAAATTGTTTGTTTACCGTATAGATTTTCTCTCCTTATGGCAGTTCTGAACCACTTGTTCAGAAAGATCTGGATCATTCAGATTCATATTGAATTAACTTGCTCTAAATTAATCTATGCTTATTCTTTCTCTTTTCTTTCCCACTATCAATTATTCTTTACTTTTCTAATCAGAACTTCTTTGGCTCTATGTCTAATATGTCCAAAGTTTGAAATTTTGGATCAGGATCATTGATTCCAATTCTAATTCAGATTGGCTCAGCCATATTGGTTGATTCAAGGGAAGAAAAACCGATTTGGGATCAGCCCTGATTGACTCTTCCAAAAAAAAAGGATAAAAACATAAGAAAATTATGAAGAATGGAAGAATGGAAGACTGGCTGGTTCCAGTCTGACCCTACCCTGATCTGGGTTGGATTGGTGCTAGAAATGGCTGCTGTCATGGTGGTGCACCATCCTTGTGACTCTGCATCTTTCCCAAATCCCACTCTAATGGGTGGATCAGACAGGTCGTATGTGGTCTATTTGGACCCCTTATATTCTAGATCTGGTTACCTTCTTGGATCCTCTCAATCCTATATTATCGAGTCCAACATGTCCCCTGTTCTCCACTTGTTTGGGTGGGTAAGATGGGGAGCGGGTGCACTGCCCAGCAACCATAAGGATCAATTATTTAAACTATCTTTTAATTTATTGTCAATTAACACTACTACTTATTCATGTGGTTAACATTGACTAAAATGAAGAATCTAGTTGTACTTAAGTACTGATGCACTTGCTCTATTTGTTTGTAAATCCTATCAGATAAAGAACTCATAGCAAAGTATTCCAGTTTACTCTATTGGAAGTTTTCTCAAAGTCTAATTTAATAACAATGCACTACTTTCTTCTCACTTCCTTTGTAGTCATGTAGTTGTTGAAAATGTATCTCCCAGATATGAAAGCTGATTGATTGGGACTAATTATATTGTACATGACCTTTTCAGCATGTTTGCCAGCACTATCATGAATATTTTTGTAATTAGAATTTAGTTGGCTGATAGGTATGAAATATTCAATGTTTGATACCCACTTCTTCCTTCAAAATGAGATAAATAGAATTTAATTTTCATATGGAGCTCGGATCAGCCTCAAAGTCCTTCATCATGCTCATACATTTGTCCTGGATCACATTACAACATGATTGATAAAAGCCTATAGAGAAGTCATTCGGTCTAGGAGCTTTGAGTGGGTCCATAGTTTCAATTGTTGCCTTAACATCTTTCCTTGTGATCTCCCTGAACCGCTATTTTATCTCTTTGGTTGCTAGCCAGTTGAAATTATTGCAATTCAGAAACGAGCTTTAAGTCTCTTCTTCTAGAATTAATTTCCTGTAACACTGTATTGCCGTTGCTTTTATCTGCTCTTCTGTCCATGTCGTGCCATCTATCTCTATAGAATGTATTATGTTCCTTTTCTTTCTCAAACTAGGTTGTGTGCAAAAATATTTTAAGTTTTTATTTTCTTTCCTAGGTCATGTTTTCTTTGATCTCTGCTTATATTCTAACTCATCTTTTAAGCACCAATCCATGTACTCTTTTTGCTCTTTCCTATTCAATTCTTTTATCCTCCGACATATTTCCCTCACCATTTAGGACGTCAAAGCTAGTCTTTTTTGATAAGTTCTGCCTTGTTCTAGCTGCTGCTCCGAAAGTATGTGCACTCCAGCACCTCAATTCTTTTATCAATCATTCAAGTTTACTGGTGAATGTTTGCATAGCTGAATTCCTCCTGGTTTGCCCTCACTGACCCTTCTTCATCACATCAATAAAACTATCGCGTTTCTCCCATGCCAGTTCACACCTGAAAATCCTCTTCCCTTTCTTATTTTCCTGGTTTCATATGGTGCCTATATAAAAATGACTGGAGCAGGTATGAGGAAGAAAAAAAAGTTGAAGTGTGTCCATAGACCCCAAACACTCTGAAGATATAGACAATCTGTCCAACACTCCAACCTTGATTTAGAGACTGCATTTGACCATGTGAATGCTGGACCATATAAGTCCAACTCAATTAGGCCACAATGTTCAGTAGAATTCTCAAACAGATTCATCTCTTTCAACCAAGTATACTGGTTGCATCTCTACCCTGGTAACCTTACTGCATTAAAATCTGCACAAATACAACAAGGTGTCAAGGGGTCTTCTGCCACCGGTTGTTTGAGTAGGTTAAAGAAACCTTTATTTTTTCATTGCCTTCATTAGGTCCATAAACTACAGCAGGGTTCCATAAATGACCATCATTTTTGTTTCTCATCATGTTGCATAAAATGTTCCTGCGACACATCTCAGTGTTGAGCATAGACTTCTCCTTATTCTACAGCGTAAAGATGCCTAATCTGCTGATCGCTGATGAAAAGGATGGATGAAACCTCAAATATTTTAAAATTTAGAATTTTGGAACATTTATTTTTTATTTGATTTGACCTAATCTTCACTACTGGGAAAATATGTGATATTCTATAAGAATACTAGCTAGGTCAGTGATATATATAAAAATATGAATTGAGGTTGTTAGGTTCTTCGAAAATTTATTTTGATCTCTCCCCACGAAGTACCGATGTTAATTACATCGAACAATCATTCGAATACCCTTGATTATCTGTTATAGTAATCTATGAAGTAGAAGACATGCATCCACGAAAATAAACACATAGGAACAATGGCCCCATGAACTTTATGAAATTCAAACACTTGATGTGTTTTAAATTTGGTTTGATTTAAATTGATTTGAGTTTGGAGAATTGAATTTAATTGTGGGTTTCTTATTTTGGTTATGGGTTGTGACTTAATGTCCATCATTGGGATTGTTTAAGGTTTAATTTGAGTTTGTTAAGGTTTATTCTATGGAGTAGATTTCATCTTTGACATTATTTTGGATTTGATGTAAGTGGATTAAGCTTCATTTGGGATTTGATCTGGTTTGTTTTTTTTACTTTAGTTGGTTTGAGTTTATTTTTAAGAGCTGTCTTGTTTTGGTGTGAACCTAATCTGGTTTATGATTTGATTTAGAAATTTAGTTTGATTAAGATTTGGTTATGACCTGATGCCTTTTTGGTTTGAATATTTGCCTTATATTTTGAGTTTGCTTTGATGCTATAATCCTTTTTGTTTTGGTTTAAGTGCGTTTTAATTTGAAGTTACAGATGGGATTTGAAATTCTGGTGGTTTCAGTTGAAGACTTTGAGGTTTAAATTTGGATTTGCTATGTCCTGATTTAAAATCTGTTGGAATTGAAATTTGAACATGATCTTGTTTTAGATTTTGATTAAGATTTTGCTTTAAATGTGTTTGAAGGAATTTGATTTTTGGTGTCTTTTGGTTTTGAATTTGTTTAGAAGATTTGATCTGAGTTTATTCCAGTTTGAAATGTTAGAGAATTTTTGGTTTGAATATTGTTTGAAATTTGGCTTGAGATTTTTCAGATTTTAATTTAAATTGGCATGTTCCATTGGGAATGGGTTTCTTTGGATTGATCATTAAGACTTGATATGTTAAGAATTTGTCTTGGTTTCGGCCAAGAATTTCGGAATCGGAATCGGTCAGTACCGATCCGATTTGAATCAGATCGGATCGGTCCGATTCTGGCCGATTCTCAAGAAGAGAAATTGATCCAGAATCAAGATTTTTTAAACAAATTAAAAATTTCCGATTTAGAATCGGACCGATTTCGACCGATTTAGTCTGATTCGGTCCGATTTTGACCGATTCGACCTGAATCTTTTTAAAGAAAATCTAAAAAAATAGGATTCCAATTCCAACTCCATTTCTGATCCGATTCGACTGATTCAACCGATTCCGACCGATTCTTGTAGAATTCAGGTTAAAATCGGCCCTTCAAACAGGAATCGGATAGAAATTGGCCGATCCGATTTTGGAATCGGCCGATTCTGATCCGATTTGACTGATTCCACGATCTATGATTTCGGCTAATATGTTTATTATGTTATACACCCCCTTTTGTCAAAAGTTGTCTTCCATTCATGATGTGTTTATTGAATGGGAAGATCTTTGATGAATCTCAAATTTGAATTGGGCCTCCATGATTTGATTGGATATTTTGTTCTGGTTACAATTTTTTTGAGTTCGATTCCTTCAAGAGTCCCGTGAGGACCTAGCTCCCAAGATATGAGGCCATGAGTTTGAGATCCACTTGATTTGTTATATATATATCTTACTGTGTCTTCTCTCAACTTTGATGGGAGATGTCTATGCAGAAGTTTGATCATCGGTTTAAGGTGTCCTTGGGGTTGAGACTCCCTTTCAGACCTTTACACCTCTCTTTCAGAATTTGATACTGGTCAGGGTCTTCAGGTTAGAAAGTTGATTGGTTGTGATCTTAATTTAGTTTGCTTGAGACTTGAGAACCTGGTTCCTGTGACCCAGGCAAGGGCTCCAATTGTTTTCTGTTGTCTGGGGCCAGACCTTGTCTATCTGAATTTCTTTCAGTCTCTACCTGTTTTCACTTCTTTAGATGTTTCAGTTTGCATAAATTTCAGATCTCCGGTTGTTGGCATTTTTCAGGTCTCAGTTAGCTTGGATTTTGGCATTCTGTATTCCCAGCTTCTCTTTAAAATTGCAGAAATTTTATGTATTAGAACTTTCTGATTGCAGAGTTTCAAATTCCCCTTTTTACTTGTTTGCATTCCATTAAGCCCATAGGGCTATTCATGTCCCTCACAGGATCAATCATGGCATTGTATTACTTGAATCAAATTACAAATATGGATGGGAAAGTAAGAAGGCCATAATTCCTATGAGTTCGTGTTTCATCCATTTGGCTTTTGACAGGCATTATGGAGTTTACCCCATCAATTTGAGATTGAGCATGCCCCAGCCTTTGATAGGCATACGGGAAAATAGCTCATAAATTAGTATATGGGCATGTTGATCTTCCATTACTTCTTTATCATTTGGTGAATAAATTACCCACCGGCGTGGAGTGGTAAGTTAGTGTGATCTCCTTAATGGACCTTTTTATGTCTACCTTAAAAAGGGTCAATGGTCATACTTAAAGCTGAATAAATATGGGTATGTTGATCTTCCATTGCTTCTTCATCATTTGATGAATAAATTAGCCACTGTCATGGAATGGTAAGATATTGGGGTCTCCTTAATGGATCTTTTTATGTTTACCTTAAAAAAGGTCAAGGGACATACTTAAAGCTGACCCATTGGTTGCCTATATGTTTCAAATTTCTTTTATGTTATGCCAAGACCATGGAGCGAGCTTGAGGTTGCCCCAATGCTAATCTTGGTTTGTGGATTTAAATGGTTGAATTTTTATTTGTTGTTTGTTTGTCTTTTAATTGAAGGTCAAGGGGTGTGCTTAAAGTCGGCCCATTGGTTACCTATTATTTTAAAATTCTTTTAAGTTATACTGAGACCATATAGTTGACTTGAAGTCGGGCCAATGCTCGTCTCAACTTGTTTAAATTAATTTAATAGATTTTTTATTTAATTTTCAATTGATTATTTGATTTTAAAAGGTTTTTTTGGGTTCCTTGTCGAGCATCACTTCAAACTCAATGGCTTGTTAACGACCCAATAGAGTGGCCTGCTAAGCCCTCCTATCAACTGGCTATCCCAGTGAGGGCTTTTCTCTTTTCTCTTTTTTTTTTTCAACATCTTACCCATAGTGGCCCCACATCATTTTATTCCACGGGTAAATATACCTCGAGGTTGTTTGTCGTGAGGCCAGCTTGGGATACACTTACAGAAGCTGCTGTACGTTTGAGCTAAGGACCGAAGCCTGCTTGGCCTTCTCCGACGGCGATGTAGGGCAGCCTTCCTTGGCGGGGCTTGACAGCTCGAAGGACCGGCGGGCTTCAATAAGGCTGACCGATAGAAGCTTCTTTGGGAGATTGCGACCATACATTTAAGAACTCCGACGGTAACAGTGGCTTTGAAGGCCCATGATAGGGGATCCCACACGGCAACACGGGGCTTCAACAGCTTCGAAAGGGCTCCGAACAGGATCCTCGACAACTTCTGAAGGGTCTTCAACAGCTCTAGAGACTGACGACGACTACTAAGGCAACCATTGGGCTTGATGGCGGAAGCTAATCGAGCGGGGGACATTGATGGTAGTGGAAGAGGCTTCGGATGGCCTCCTCAGTAGCGTCAGTGGAAGAGGGGCTCGATGATGGAAGCTCCAGACGGATGCGGCGAGTGGACCTGGATGGAATAGGGGAATCCCCGTTGTTGATGGTCACCGTGGGAGTTGGGGATGTTGACGACGGCTAGTGTAAAGGCGATCAACAAAGTCAGTGCTCCTACTTGTCTCCTCTCTGCCTTCTCTACAGCTCTCTCTCTCTCTCTCTCATCCACAATGCTCTGCATTGTCTGATCGTTATATAGGCCTCAGAAACCTCCCGTCGATGGAAACCTTCCGAATGGAAATCCGGCTTCAAGATGGACTCAGAGGGGTATGCGATAGTCGGGATTGGCTTCTCTCTTTCTCACAAGTCTCCTCTTTCTCCTTTTTACAACTTTCTTTCTCTTTACAGGTCTCCCGCCCCTCCGCTGATAGAAGACCTGTGAAAACAACAACCCTTGTTCGAGCCAAACTCGGAGTGCCCCCACAACAGTTGGGACCTTCCACAAATGTCATTGTTGCCTCTTTAGGAGTTGTTGAGGAGGGTGTTTGCTACAGGATGAGCCTGGTTCAGGATTGGACGCTCCCTACCTCAGCCTGGTCTTGATCGTGGTAAGCTCTCTGATCTTCTTGGTGCTTTTTTCATTCCTGACCAAGGTCCAGCTCAAATGAACCAGATTTCTGGGATTAGAATAAAGCCCAATTAATACATGGATACTGGGCTGTGAAGATGGCCTAAGAGGTGGTGGGCTAATTTCCTATTGAGTTAGGATCAAAGTGGGCCTATCTTGAAGTTAACATATAGCCCATTAATCACATATATTGTGGACTGCAATTGGTGACTTATGGATGGGTTAACACCAATGCCGGCCCATTTAATCCCTCCATTATTTACTATGGATATAGCAGGCAGTTGTCATGAATAAACCCATGATGGCCACTGCATGGAACTCAATTGAGATATCCATGCCACACTCATCCCTCCTCCATGTAACATGCATATCTAGATATATATTTTTGGAAAATTTGGGTTTCAACAAGGATAAACTCCCAAGGTTATTAGATGTGAGTGGATTTGTTACGCCTTGGGCAAACACTTCAACTTTGTCTCCTGGAAAGCCATAACATCGAACTTTTTAACACCTCATAGATTTCTGACCTCCCTCAACTTTATCGTAGCATCCTGATTGTCCTCTTTCTAGTCTTTGACCTTGTTTTGCTAGTTTTCACATGACCGTTAGACAACACAAATTTCAGCTCCCTTGTCCCTATCTTTGTTGAACCCTTTTTTGAGTATCTTCTGAACGGCTGAACCTCAACTCCTTGTTAAATTGAATCAAGAATTTTTTAACGACCTCTTTTCTTCCTGCGAAGGAGATTCTCATCTTTTCTCCAAACTCCAATATTGCATTATCTGAGAGGAGCCCTCAGCCCATCAGCATAGTTCATCTCTCTTATTATTATTTTTAGAATGTGACAAAGGGTCACAATTCTTTGATTCGAAGTAAGAGTACAAGCAAAAGAAAAAAAAAGGAAAGAAAACAACCAAAGTAAATAGAGAGGGAGGAGGGAAAAACACTTATGAACTACCTGGATGGTAGAGAAAATGGTGCTCCCCTGTACAACAAGAGATACTAAAAACAAGATAGTCTTCCAGCAAAGGATCTCATCTGAAAATAGGAATCACTGGGAGCCTTTCCAGCATGCGCAAAAAACCAGCCCTTAACATAAGCTTCCGCAAAATGAAAGATAGCAGATGGATTATCAAGGTGATTGTCAAAAGTCCTATTGCGAGTTCTCCAGCTGGACTAGAGCATTAATGGCAAAGTAAGGTTTCACATCAGAGGCTCATGACCAAGCATTCTCTCTTTTCCATTGCTGTAGCATTGTCAAAACATCTACCGGTTCAACCTATTCAATATCCCAACTATGAAACAAGACTTGTCATAGATATGAAACAAGACTGATAAATGTCTTTTGGGAAGGAGTCACAAGAAATGCAACGATTGGTACCCATAGGAAAGAGCTTATGTAAGTAAAACTTAGTAGTCTTTGCAATGTTTCTAAAGGACTAGACTGATTTTTAAAGGTGCCAAATAAGACCATACCGCTTTTCACTATAGATGTAACCTCAGAAAATATGACACTTTTTCATCTTTATGGAAAAGGACATTGGTTTCTGTTTATCTTTAACAATTAGGAAAGATTTGGTATTCCATAGGAGTATTAGTTAATTCACGATATGTATAATGTATGTAATGAGGTTATTGGATTCTTTAATAATTTTTTATTTTAACTCCTCCCTATCGTACTTGTGAAGTTTTGATGTTAATTACATCGACTAACTATTCGAACACCCTTGATTAACTGCTATAGCTATATGTGTGTATAAGATAGCCACAAAATAAACAATTGGGAGCAACGGCCCCATGAACTTGATGGAATGCAAAACTTAGTGTTTTGGATTTGGTTTGATTTTATTTGGGTATATTTGGGAATTTGATTTGTTTTAGGTTAAGATTTGATATCTTTTATCTTTGAGATTGTCTTTTAATTTAATTTAAGTTGATTAAAGTTCATTGGGAGATTTGGTTTGATTTATTTTTATTAAGACTTGACGTCTTTTAATCTAAGGATTTATTTTGGATTTGTTTTGAAATGTGTTCTGATGCGGGACGGGATCGGGGGTCCCATGAATATCAATGTTTTAGGAAAATAACCAGAAAATAACCAAGAACCAAAATTCGAAAATATAATCCAGCAGATAAACAGACCAAATAAGAGCAGAATTCCAACAGTAATAAACTCAGGAGATATTCCAACGGTATAACAAGCAGTTCAAGGACCAAAGATGCTAAGAATCCAACATTTTAACTTGCAATAAACCAGTATGCTGACATCCAACAGAATATGCAATTTATCATTAAGACCATGTCAATAGGAACATGGAGGATATCTCAATGTCGTTGGCTAAGAAAATGATCATCACAGCCATAATGGAATCAGTGAAACCAATTATATCAACATATATAATTCAGGAGTTCACTCAATTAACAATACCGGCAACTAATTAAAGCTACCAAGGTATGTTTACCTGGTTCCATCATCATTTTCCCATTCATAAATGTACGCAGCCCCAGAAGAAACCTGCCATTATTGTGGCTCCATTTGCACATGAGGTGGGTATAAAATCAGATCACAACTCAGATTTCGAAAAATGAAACAGTTCACTGTCGAGTCTGACTAGAGAGAGGACCAGTCTGAAATCAAATGCCCTCAACGAAAATGTAAACAACCACGATTCAACTCAACAGAACCAGGAACAAGCAGAAAAAACAATATCCAGACTGTCAGATCCAGAGGACGTATGAAATGGAGCTTTGATGCTTGCAATGGCACAACCAATTCCCGATTTCAGGACAGCGGGAGGAACCGCACAGGGAGGGACGTAGCAGTGGGCAAGTCACGGAGGAAACCTTCAGGCCTTGGAGGATAAGGCAAATCACAACCCCTTTGGAGAGGAAGGAGGCAGATCTTACTCAAATCAGATCCATTAATGGAAACCACAGTCTCAAAGGAACCGAGACTGACCTTCATTGAAGACCGGACAGAGCCATACAGACTACACAAGGGGGAGGTCGGTGATCTCATCTTCATCGGCCTGAAGCCTCTATCATATTTTCTTCATCTTCTTCCGGATCGGGTTACGGAAGTAATACTGAAGTGATCTCAGCACAACGAGGGAAGGAGCAACCACGAAGAAGCTTACTAGGAACAACTTCCGGAAGAAAGAGATCCAACTGACCTCAAGAGAGGAAGAGAAAACCGTTGCCGAGTGGAGTAAGGATCCACAGGAGATCGCCGGATTCGACCGGGGAGGACTCGATCACCAATGGGATTGAAGAAGGACCTGTAGAGGAGAACGAGGGAAGGAGATTCTTCCACGGGAGCTCGCCGAGATTACCATGGGAGGAGGAGATCGAAGAAGAGGACGCCCGCTAGGGTTTTCGCCATCGCGAGGGGAAGAAGAGGTGCAACGCCGAATCGCCATTGTTGGGGAGAGAGAAAGCCCAACGATACTCAATCGCTCGGAGGGGGGGGAGGGCAAAACGGGAAAGACAAAATTCACATTTCATTATCTTTTCAACATCATCTCTATCGTTTACATGGGTCCCTATTTATAGGGTTAAAATTCATAAAAAGACTGAAAATGTTAACAAATTGGAAAATACTCAAAAAAATCAACTAAAAATCCTAAAAAATAGGAAATTACCTAAATGGACCCATTATTAAACTAAAAATAAAAAATTACATGAAATTTGAAAATCAATAATCGGTTCTTGCATCCCGATTCGGTACTCATCTTGAATCGGTTCTTGAACCCCGATTCGGTTCCCATCAGTTTTATTTGGATTTGACTTGATTAAGGCATATCTTTTATCTTTGGGGTTTGTTTTGAGTTTGCTTAAGGTTCCTTTTTTCTTAGATTTTTGGTTTGTTTTTGAATTGGTTATTTATTTCTGTCAAAACATGGAGTTTTATGTAATTGTTTTGAATTTAATTGACCTTATATTTTGAGTTTGGTTTGAATGCATTTTTTTTTACTTTGGGGTTTTAATTTTGGGTTGGAGATTTAGTGAATTTTCAAAATTTGAAGCTTTCAGATTTCAGATTTTAATTTGAGAATTTGAGGTTTGCCAAGATTTGAATTGCATGGATTTTAGGTTGGTTGTCTGAGAGGCTTTGGATCCGAGGTTTGGGTTTTAGCGTTTCTTGTCTTAGATTTCAGGTTTGGCTCCTCATTCAAAACTTCAATTTGTAGATTTATGATTTTTGTTGAATTGGGGTGTTATTTCCAAAGGGTCTTTGAGACTGGAATCTCCAGCTAATTCTTTTTCAGACTTGACTTTCTTATCAGATTCTTAAACTCAAGAACCCCTTAATTGAGTTCAAGCTTCTGATTTGTGAGCCATTTGAGATTAAAAGTTTTTTAACTTATGTTTCAGATTTAAGACCTGGAGTTCTAGGTTTCTTGTTTTGAAAATTGGGGAGCTTGGGTTGCAATTTCAGAATTTGAAATATGAGCTTTCAATCTTTTGAGTTCTGGGGTGGTGATTTTTAGGATTTAGGATCATTTTGGTTTACGTTCTGGGTATTATTTTTTCTGTTTGAGTTTTGGGATTTTGGAAGACACCTTTTGAGTTAGGAATTTATTTATAGGGTGTTTGGAAGCTATTTTAATTTTGAGATAACTTTTTTTTCGAAATTAAGAACATCTAATTTTTCAGTTTTAAATTTAAAACCAGAAAATGACAACTCTTTTATGTTTGGTAAAATTGTCACCAATTTTAAAATTGATAAAGCAGTGTTTGGCTATGTTTTAAAATCAAAATTTCTAACAATGCACGTTAAAACAAATCTTTGTTTCCGTCCTCCTCAGGACGCAATGAATCCCCACTAGCGGACAAGTTCCCCCTCCTGGGCGCTCCCCTCTGCCTCTACTGGGACGTGGATGCTCGATGCCCCCTCCGCCCTGGTCGGGACGCTCCCCCCCTTTTTGTTTCCGCCGCCCCCCGCGCCTGCTTCCGCCTTTTGCCCCCCCTCCCCCCCGGTTGGCAAGCGCTGCCCCC
This sequence comes from Cryptocoryne crispatula var. balansae, assembly GCA_036172225.1. Classification (NCBI taxonomy): domain Eukaryota; kingdom Viridiplantae; phylum Streptophyta; class Magnoliopsida; order Alismatales; family Araceae; genus Cryptocoryne; species Cryptocoryne crispatula. The sequence continues at coordinate 25,490,139 of CM069932.1, forward strand.
CTCCCCGGCCTGCTTCGGCCTTCTCGTCCCCCCCTCTTTCACCTTCCGCCCCTCTGCCCCTCGCTACCTGCTTCCACCTTCCGACCGGGGGTGTGGTGTCCCCCGCTTCTTCCCCCCACTCTCCCCCGGTCGGGAAGCGCCACCCCCTGCCCCCCGCGTCCAGTCGGCTCTCTTTGGGGACGTCGCGAGAGAGCTGGCTCACTCTTGGAAATAAAATAGCCCCGATGTTGTTTTGTTTCCGAAACAGAAGAAGTAAAGAAGTGAGATCAATTTTAAAAAAGAAAGAGTACTAAAACAAATCAACCAAACACCCTATCTTCCTTATTTTTAAAAATAAGATAAAAAGAAGGTAAAAAACTAGAACCAAACACCCTATTATTCTTTTTTTTAATTGGATCTCAAGGGTTGGATGTTTCAAAGATTCCAATCCTGGTTTCTGATTAGTTTTTTTTTTCAGATTGGGATTAAGAACTCATGATTTTTTTTTGCTTTGCTTTCAAGTTTCAGATTTTTTTTTGTTGAAGTTAGATCTTCTTTAAGACTTTTGGCTCTAAATTTGGGAATTTAAAATTCTAAGTTTTAGTTTTCAAACCTCAGATGTCAGGTTCATTTACTGTGTCAGTGGTTTCATTCCTTCATCTTTACTGCATTTTGAATCTTTGGACTTGAGCATCTTAAGGATTTCAAATCTGAAATTTTTAGGGCTTTGTTTTTATGCCTTAGGTCTGAGTTTAGTAATTTGACTCTTTTGATCTAAGATTTGAGATGATGATTCTTAGATTTTAGGCTTGGAATTTGGAAATCTAAGTCTCAGTTCTGGAGTCTCAGGTCTCTTAATGCTCAGGTTTCACATTTGAGAATTCTGTGATATGGGATTCTTGTTTTAAGTTCAAATTCTCAAACCTGTTAATTTCACTTTGATATTTTGAATCCTCATTCTGTTGGTTCCATTTCTTTATCTCTGGCTCTCTGAATCACCTGAACATTCTATTCTCTTCATACTTGTGTTTCAGGTTTGATTTCTTCACTCTCAATTCATGATTGTTTTTTAATTATTCTGGACTTCTGGATCCCAGTGCGTTTCCGAATTTCCTTGCATATTAATTAACTTGTAGGTGTGGGATTCCAGACCCCATAGGTTCTGATTTGGTGATACACTTGCTGTGTCATATTTTTACTGGCTGTTATTTATTGGTTTTATTTTTTGTTTAGTTTTTTCTTGTGTTGACGTTCCATCATGTCCATAGGGCTGTTTATGCCCTTATGCCATCAAATGTACATCATAAAGTCCTGCATTGTTTGAAATACGAAATACATGTTTGCGAGGGGAGGGCATGGAAGCCATAATTCTCATAGATTTGAATTAAACTTCCCATGGCCTTTAATAGACATCCTTTCAATTGATTTGGGACTGTCATTTTTAGCCTTTAATAAGCGTTAGAGACTATCCCTGTTAATGTAGGAGAGAGTAACTGGGCCTTTGATAGGCACGTGGGGACTCTTCCCAATGATAGGCATGTGGTTTCATTTCTTTATCTTTGGCTCTCTTGAAATTGAGACTCTTTGGCAATTTGGGTGTCGCGGGGCATGGAATATGAGTTGGGGTCATGATCCCGCTGACTTGGAGGAGAGATTCCGATCAAAGGTAGGTGTCATCAGGGGATTGTTTCCGGTCCTCGAAATAGACGAGGGCATTTAGATGAGGGGTCGAAGCATGGAACGTCATCTCGCAAGAATCTTGCAACTCTCGGTCTCGCGGGCATGACGAGAAACGAGACGGCCGAAAATTAGACATCTGGTCTTGCGGGCATAAGGGGCACAAGTGTGGTCTCTCAATAGGAATAGATGAGGTAGGGTAGAGAAGGGCCGAGCAAGTGGGCACAAAGGGATAAAGCGAAAGATGATTACCTCCTCGTCGGTCGGCCACATCGTTGATCACACTACACGCGGCAAACAGAAGCCATCGGCTGGTCAACTACGCAAGCTCACGTAGGGTGGTTTAAACCCCTTGGCAGACCCCCCCCCAAACGGAAGACAGAGGAGGAAGCAACCTGCGGTGATCTCTCTGGCTCTCACGGCAGCTTCTGAGTGTGGCAGCATCGTCCGGCTCTCATGGCGGCGGCGACCAACGGCGGCAGCAACCTCCAGCTCTCATGGCAGTCTGACTCTCACGGTGGTGGCAACCTTTTGGCGGACAAGTGCTCGCGGCGAGGCTCTCTGCAGCAACATTGGTAGCTTCGCGTGATCCCGATTTGGGCGCTCAACGACGTCAGACTATTTAAGGGACATTTATTGTACGACTCCTCCAGAGGATGTTAAAAGACATCCCACGGTTTAACAAAATCGATTATTACATTACATTATTCAAACTTTAAATATGTTATATTACTCTATTTTTAATATTTTATAATTTGTATATTGTAGTTTAAATATAAAAATAAATAAATATAAAAAAGTACACAAATAACATTATATAAATTTTGTATGTGATAAAAATTATTAAATATTAATCTATTTTTTTTGTTTTGTTGTAGTCTATCAATATAATAAAATTATATAAAGTTTATTTGTAATATAAAGTGTTAAATATTAATATATTTTTTAAATTTTTTAAGTTTGTAACTTAAATATGATAAGATTAATTATAATAACATTATATAAAATTTATATGTAATAAAAATTATTGAATATTAATAGATTTTTTAGTAGATCAGTTATATTAACATTATACGATTATAAAAAGTATATATGTAATACAAATTTATTGAATATTAATCTATTTTTGGTCTTATTGATTGTTTACTTTATAGCTGAAGTGGTTGTCTTGAACCTTTTATATGCTTGCCTGATTGTTTTTTGCGAGTTACTTTATTGCTTGAATATATGAGTATCCTTAGTGGTAGTGGGTCGTGTCAAAGTAGAAGGACGAAATACCTCTTCTCTTGCTCTCACATTCTCAGTGGGTATGGGTCGGGTGGATTGTGACCGATGATAAATTGATTTTCTGTCTCCTGAGCTTCTTACTCTTCTCTCTCTTCATCTTCTTTTTGTGGTTGTTTTTTACTTGCTAATATGTCAAGTTTTCATCAACTTCTTCAGTATCTGTGGATGACTTTGTTTTAGCTCTTTCTTTACCTTTGTCTTTTTTAGTCGCCCTCATATCTATTCTTCTTAAAAATTTCTCATGCAACTCTTCTTTCTGTTCAATGTGAATTTCTCTTTATGAGCTTTCAGTCAAGTATGCCCTTATAGCTTCATTGCTCTTGTTGGTTATCTTGTCATCTTTCTTCACATTACCACCCACCCCACCTATATACTACTTTAATTGGAATGTTTCTCTTTTCATCTGTTTGTCACACTACTTACACTGTATCATCTTCTTGTCGACATTCACCAAGGTGGAACGATATCACGAGCTTGAGGTGCATCATTGCCTCTTTGGTATGCCATTGCTTCAAAGCCTGCAATATTAACACATTAAAATTTAAAAGAAATTAGAATATCAACCACTTAGGGGGGGGGGAGAAGGGGGAGGTAGGAGGTCTGCGGGAGAAGAGTAGGGGTTGTTCTTCCTTCAAATAGTCACCCAAATGGTGACTGTTTAAGTTAGGGGGGACGGGAAGATAAGGAGTTGTTCTTCCTCAAACAGTCACCTGAAGGTGATTGTTTCGGTCGCGGGAGGGGAGGGGGGGGGTAAAACCTCTTCCAAAGGGGGTTTCAAGGGGGAGACAATTACTGGAGGTCCGAAGGGGGGAGATCGGCATTGGGATCGACCTGAATTGCCCTCTACAAGGTTGGATTGCCGGTGGAGTTGTTGGAATCGACATTGAATCAACTTGAATCACCCTTTCCTGCTCGAGATTGAGATTTGAATTGTCGAATTGAAGCTGGGTTGAGCAGATCGCCATTGGAATTGCCAGAGTCATCGAGCTCGAGGGGTGAACTGACGATTTGTGGCCAATATTGCTTTTATAGAGGTGATATCAGATCAATATCGGGCCCGATATCAATTTCAAATTGGGACTTAAGTTGTCTCAATGGAATTTGAGGAATTGCCCGATTAAGATTTGATTCACAGGAACCTGCCGATTCTCGATTAATTCCACTGATCTAGACCAATTATGCCAGGAGTCGAGTCTAGATCAGTGCTCCAGGTGATAATCAGATCCAGCCTGACTGATCCATCCAAGAATAGACCAATCATGATATGTTCCAGCTGATTCTATAATCAATGCTTTTAGACCTGTAACCGCCCATTACAAATCTAATAGAATTCAATTCTCAACTTGATACATTTGTCACAGGAAGAGGAATAAAATGACAAAGTATCATCTGCAATGTTAGATGGATTATCTGCACTCTATTAGCCCCTATCTCAATTCCCTCGACAAGGTCTCCTGCCTAATCTTTCTTTCACATAGTACTAAGGAGTTGCCTCCACCAATGGAAAAAAGGAGGGGTGTAATATAGTAACCTTGCTTTAGTTCTCTGGTACTCCCAAAGAAACCAAAAGGAGCTCCATTCATTTTCACAAAAAATCTTACCCTACTCACACACTAGTAAATCCAAACGATCCATTTCTGATTGAATTCCAACAACTGCATAACCTGCATAACCCTGTTAAGACATTTTAATTCACCCTGTTATAGGTTTTTTCAAAGTCAAGTTTCAGCATCACACCTTTCTTGTTACTAATTTCTGATCATGAATGCACTCAAGTCCATCTCTCTTATATTAGTGAACATCTCCCCCTCGTTTAGTTCCAGAGTCTTTTAACACTTCAATTCTGCATTTGTTTGATTGTCTTTATTTTTTCCATGGAAAATGACCATATGCACGTTGCCTCTCTGCTTCTCCTATGTTCCCTTCATATTATTTCACTGCTGAACCTGATCATCGCATTGAGTTGGGTGCCTGAAATAATGCAAATTTGACCTCTGATTCTCTAAACCCTGACAACAGCAAAAACAAATCACATTCTATCAAACTGGTGTAGGATAATCCCCCAACCGTGCCAGTTTGACCCTTAGCCACACAAGCCCCCCTCTAATTTTCTTGGCGGGACCCATTTGCTCAACGAATTGAACTGGTTCCATCATGTTAAAGCAATCAAAACAGATCCAGCCCCATCTGGCTCATCCCATGAAACCAGTTCAGGTGCCATTAGTTCTGGATTGTGTGCTATTGGTTCTGAGTGCTGGGCATATGATTCTAACTTGGGTCCTAATGAACCACCTTCATCTGACATTCCCACTTCATTGCCTTCTCCATTGCCGTTCCTCCTACCCATCCACCGATGGTTCGAAAATCCCCTTCTATTAGGGGGAGAACCACCAGAAATCAGTACATCAGAACTGGTGAAATTAAGGCTGCATTTTTGCCCATGCCAAACGTTACACTTGCTGTTGTCTTCTCCTTCTCCGACCAGGCTGTCCCCACCTACTCCATCTGCTGGTATGACTGATTTACTAATCTCCTCTTCCAGCAAGATCCAGAAGTTTGAAGTTTGAAGACCCTCAGAGCTCCTTATCTTCACAGGCAGGAAATTTATTGCCCTGCCAGCAATTTGAAGCCTTAGCAGTTAGCACAAAGGATTTCGATGAGTCCTGGTCCATATGAATCATTCTCCCAACCTAACTCACAATTGCCCCAATAGCATTCAATTATCTCAGATTGCAAAGGAGGCTGGAAAGCAGGCACTATTTTGGCTTATACTCTCTAACCACTTCTAGCACTGAGTCGACCTCCATTGCAAGAAGGAATTGACACCACCCCTTTCTTATAGCACAAATGAATGGTTTAACCCCACGTTGTGCTGATGGTAGAAGTCCAAATTTCTGATTAATAAATTGTCTTCTGCGTACCCACCACCTTCTCCCCTCCAGTCCATTTGCTCAAGTGCCCACGGACCACCAGACCCTTCCTGCCACCTTATTGTCATGTAACTTTTCCTGGTTCTTGGTAAGACCACTACGTTTGGTAGCACCAACTCTGGAGCAACTTTCTAGGAGCTTCCAATTCTTAACATTGGAACATCCACCATCCTCCCTCCATTGTTCTCAAACACCTCTCGACAGTACCATCGTCTATTGCCAGCTCCATCACATATCATATGCTGACCCCTAATTTTCTTATTAATAATGTTCATTTATGAAAATTTTAAGTTAAATGTAACATGGTGTCAATCCGGCATTTAATATGCCTGGGCTGGTTCTATTTGTAGTGTAGCAGACTTGGATTCCAAATCATGTTTGGGTCCATTGAAATCCATTTATTTGTCAGTCAATCAATTATGATAGTGCATTAGAAATTCAATTTAAGACATTATAGTTGTCTTCATCGATTCATCTCAGCAAGACAGTTAAGGCTGTATGGACTGGAAGTCCATATTCAAATTTCTGTCAGAAAGTTGGATTTCGTTTGATGACTTTATTCCATAGTTGTCATGGCGGCAAAGTGCTCAAGGCATTGCCTCCTAAGTAGTGAAAACTTATATGTTACTATTACTTAAATATACATATAATATACATACACATACACAATATATTTTTTTGACAATGTGCAAGGGGTCATATTTCTATTAATGCATGGAAAAATATACAAGCAAGTAAAAGAGAAGGAAAATGTGGCTCAAAATACTGAGCAGATGAGTGGAGACTAATAAAAGAAAGGAAAGACTGCAGTCTGCTTTTAAAAGAAGCTTCAGCCAAAATGATGCCTAAGTGTGCAAAAAACCAGTTCTTCACCCTACAAGCCACGGAGTGGAGAATAAATCTTGGTTTCCCAAAATGTTCCTAAAAATTCTTCTGTTATGCTAGCACCAAATTGGCTAGAGCGCCAAATTACACATAATATATATATATATATAGAGAGAGAGAGAGAGAGAGAGAACTAGGGAAAATAGAGTATACTTCAAAAGATTTAGGTTTACATATTTGGATACTATAATAGAATGTGTATTATGTTTGCATGCAGTGCAACTAAATGTGTTTTATGTATGTAATTATGTATGTGTGGGCATATATGTTTTGGAAAAGTGAATCTTCATAACCGAGTGAGAGGGTGGAAAGAGGCTTGAGAGAGAATTTTATAAAACTCAAAGTATATATTTATAATTAAAATATTAAATATAATAATATAAATGAAGGTGAAAGATTTTAATATGATTTCACTATCATTAAATGGACAACTATGATTTAAAAATTGAATGGCTAAGGCACCTAGCCAAGTTCCTTGGACACCAAGTTTGGCGTCTTTTGGCCCTTTAGGCACCCAGGTACCTAAGCTCTAGAAAAGTGCCATGGTGCCTAGGTGAGTGTCTTGACAACTATTGAAACCTCACATTTTTTTATCTTATGGAAAATAAAATAATAATTTGTGAGATAGTGTGGTATGGGGTATTGGCATGGGCGTTGGTGTATATGTATTTATAGGGCATAGTTTGCGGTCACCTACTGTAACATTTCTCTTTTAGCCATGCTTAGATCCGCTAAAGCACAAGTAAACCTGTTGTCAGGTGGAGTTATTTGAACTTTAATAAATTTTAGAAAATTGAAGAGACAATAATAAGTTGATGATGCAAAAGACATTGCAAGCATGTGACCATTTATTTGTTACACACACAAGGACACTTAAGTATATAATTCTATCCAAATGTCCTTAAACGACAAAAGGTGTATACAAGCATGCAATTATGCATCATGTACAATTAATTAGTGTATTCATGCCCTTTCCATTTTCATTTCATTTTCCACTGGCCATTTGTTGCAAACTATACCATTTCTTTCTTCATTTCTGAAGTATCTAATTTTGAATTTGATTATGTAAAAACTGTCCTTTTCCAGTTTCATGGTCGGGCAATATTGTCTTTTTCCTTTTACTTTTTTCTATTCAGCTTAGTAGCCATTGAGTAGTGTTCGACGATCAAACTTTTGACTTTTTGCCAGCTCCATTATTCAAATGCTTTGAAGATCCTATTGTATCATTTGTTCGTCATTCTTGTGAGTTCACTCAGATGATATCTCTGTTCCTCTGTAAAGGTTAGCAGCTAAGGATAGATCTCCCAGATCATATCAAGGGTCATCAGGCTGTTGGCATGAATATTGATCATAGCAATGTGCCCATGGGACCTGAAAAGCTGAAGAAACTAGGAAATACAGATGAAAGGAGAGCTGCTGTCCGTGCTGAAATGGAAAGGGTGAATCAGCTTCCTTCCAACAGCAGCTATGCAGTACACCGCATGAAGGTGCTAAATAAGCTTCAACGTCTTATGTCAATGCAGGTAATTGACTATTTATCTGCTCATCCATCCAAAAGCTTGGTAGCTGTTATTTCCTAAGTGAAGATAGACAGTATCATATCTCAGTGAGAGATAAGAAACATGCATAAATTAGTCCACATCTATCAATATCATTTCTGTTTGTAGAAAGGTGTCTTGTAACCCACATTGGATTTGTTATGTTTGTCCAATTCCTGCCTGTTTAGCTGGTAGCAGTCTGGACTGTCATCTCTGATTACCGTGTTAGGCTTCTAGACAGTGATAATGTGACTTTTCCTTGTGGTATCTGATTAAATAAAGGTCATTGATCTCTTATTAGGTGTCACAAGAGGTTGGAAAGTGTCGTGGTTAATTTTTATGGAATCTTACATGCTACCGAATACTAGAAACATCACATTGGTTTGTAGTTTGTTTTGTGTGCCTACTGAATGGTAAACATTTTTCCAGTCAAAATATACTGGTAATTGTTTTGGAAGACAAATGCCATTCTGATCATTCTCTTGGATTCTGGCTAACAGGAAAAGTCAAGGATGAAAAAGATGCTCATACTTAAATCAATTTGGCACTAAACGTGATGGTAAAACTCAATTATATAGCTGAATAGCCAGAAAAGGCATTTAAATTCACAATAGGAAGAATTAATCCAATGGAAAGCTATGTGGTTGGATTAACCTTTTTTTGTTTGCAATGATTGGACAACAATTAATGAGATTTATGTTGCATGCTCTGAAGTTTTTGAGTTGAGTGGCATTGCATGGTATCTATGAACACATTATGTATGAAAATTTAAGATGCATTCATTCAGCAGGTTTGAGTGGTTGAGTAAAGAGTCTCAGGTTGTCATGCATGAAGTTCAGAAAGGGGAAAACACAGTATTGAGTAAGCATGGTCATGGTGTGAGGTTAACCTTGCAGATTGATTGAGTGTCCTGTTGAATCTTATTTTTTCCCCCTCTTAAACTCGGTCTTGTTTGGACCACCTGATGTTTTCTCAGTGACACATTCTTCCATTGATGAAGTTGAGCCACATCGTACATGATATGGATGCTGGTTTTCTAAGAAGAGAAGGCTGGATTGGACAGGGTTGATCTTGATCCTGATCTCATCGGGGATTGGCCTAGATCAACACTTCCAAACATAGCATGAAATAAAAAATTCAATTTTTTTTTTCTGTGGGACGAAATATCGCCAGTTGATTTTGATCTTGACAGGTACCCCCTTTGTCTTCACTACTGTAACCTTTGTTATCAAAGATGGAGATGATGCGAAGTGGGCTCTCATCACCTCGCTTTGGCCTAGATGACCTAGGTGATTGCCACTACTGCTGTGGCAGACAAGGCAAGTATTTCAGTAGGGGTTTCATTGGGCTAGGCCAGGTCAAGGGCTGGTCTAACAAAATTTGGGTGACCCATAAACTTCAACTTGGTCCTGTTGGGTGGGGAGACAAGACCCATCGCTGCTCCCAAGATCCACTGGACTAATTGGTTCGATACTGGTTAGGAAAGATCCAATTACCTAACCTGGTTAATGAACCGGTTTGACCATTGTGGGAACCTCGATTAGAAAATCTTTTGTTTTAAAAAAATGTTTAAAAGATTTATTTTTGAAATGTTTGAAATATCATACTTAAATTTTCTAGTAAAATATGTGATAGACTATAAAAATACTAGATAGTTTAGGTGATATTAAAAGAGTATAGAACCGAGGTTTGGGTTCTGTGAAATATTTTAGATCTCTCTCCATCGAATGGTGCGAATATCCGATGCCATAGCGATCTTGTTTGACGAGAGTGCGCACATCTACAACATGTAAATAACACAAAGGGTCCCGGCCTTTCGGGCCCAATGAGATGCGAACAAGAACAAGTTTGTTATTTAATTCGTTGAAAAACTGTTTTATTTGGTTTGAATTTGATTTCATTTGATTTGAAATGAAAATTTCAAGTTTGATTTGAATTTGAATGTTGATTCGTTTTAATTTGGTTTGTTTCGGTTGTTTTTATTTTAATTGGTTGAATTTTGTTTTATTTTGTTTTGAGTTTGGAATTTTAGATGTGTTGATCAATTTGACTTGTTGAAGTTTAGTTAACATGTGTTGAGTCATTTTTATGAGGTATTCTCATATTGGTTGATATTTTAATACCAATTCAGGTGTGTTCGGTATGTTTAAAACATTTTCAAACTTGGTTCAAATTGATTAAGCTTAGGTTTTATATTGTTAACGATCTGAATTTATATGTTTTTATATAAATGTTATATATTTTGAAGTGTCTTTAATGTATTTTATTCAATTGGTTGTAACTTACTTGATTTCCACTTGTTTAAGGAAAAATTAAGTTTCAATGGTTTAAGTGTTTTGAATTTGAATGTTAAGACTATATTAAACATGATTTTTATTACACTTTCAGATTTAATAAGACATTTTAAGGTGTATTTTAAGGTTTATTTAAGTGAGAGTTCAAATTTGAATTGTTCTTATTTTGTTCGGTTTGGTTCACATCACATCCGGTCCGTTGGGCTAGCGTCGATGCGTGGACACATGTCAAGTCGAGATGTCACTTGAGCCTTCATTGAATTGCAATATTCATGCTGATGTACATCTGATATGTGGTAGTTCATATGCCATCAATAATGTTGTCAAAGTGTAAATGTGTCAATGCCCTTCCCTTGGTGTAAAATCCCACTTGATCGGGAAAATTTTGGCAACATGTCGCTTTATTTTTCGATCGGTGTGGAATTTTTACCCGTCCTACATTGCATAGTCTTTTGACTTTCCAAATAGTGGGAAGGATCATCTGCAACGGGAGCCAACCTGCGCCTACATCCGGGTTAGCGTTTCAATGCAAGCCGGATGAGCTGCCCAAGGTGGAGCGCCCACATGGTGATGCTAACCCCTTATTTAATTTTGGTATTTCGCCTTCAGATTTAGTTAATGTGTTTTTTAAATGTCCAAAGCCCAATGGGCCAGCTTCATGTCTCATGGCCTGAGCAGGCCTGCTTCATGTCATGTCGGCCCGGTTGGCCCAATTCAAGCTTCATGGGCCTTGATAGCCTGTTTTGATCTCCAAGGGCCAAAATGACCTATTTTTACAATCAGTAGATTCTGATTTTTGACATTTCCCTTCTTACTGTAGCAGTAGGCAAAGGAAGCCTCAGAGGGGCTGGAATGGATCTGTGGAGGTGTTGCTTGAAGAGTTGGAAAGGGGACTGCACAAGGGACATGTTTAAGACTAGTTTGGAAGGGTTGATTAGGTGCTGCACAAAGGGTATGTAGATAAGAATTTCAACGTCCCAAAGGGGTTGTTTGGTATGAAATGGAGAAGGCCACACAAAGGGGGCTGTTTTGGTTAAAGTTGAGAATCCGCCTGGGAGAGACTTGGCCCGTCGTACGGATTTCAAGAATTCCCAGGACATAACCCTCTCCTCCAGTTAAAACAAGGGATCAAGAGCCCGCCCGGGGGAGACTTGGCCTATCTTGTGGATCCAAGAATGCCCATGACATCACTCCATCCTCCTCAATGGGTAAGGGGGATGTGTATAGAATGAAATAGGGCTAATTGGGTGTGGACTGATGGGGCTATGCAAGGACCTGTTTGGGTGGCTAATAAAGGGGTTGTTTAAATTACCTGATTAGGGACAAGTTCATGGGCACTCGGGGGGCCTGATTGCTAAGGGTTTTAAGGCACACAAGGGGCCTAATTGTAGATGTGTTTAGAGGCACTTAAGGGGCCTGGTTATGGATGAGTTTTAAGGGGGCACATAGGGGCTAATTGAAAAGGCAGCAAGGCTGATTTTCTAGAGCACATTCAAGTGGCCAGCAAGGGCTAATTGAGGGGATGCTCATGGGCTTTTAAAGGGCCCATAATGATTGGGTTTTGAGGCATTTTGAATGGCAAAATGGGAGGCCAAAGGGTAGAGAAAGAAGAGGGGAGGAAGAGAAATGAAGTGCTACGTCTTTTATTTCTTTACTCACATTGTTTCATTTCTCTTTTTCTCTTGTGCTGCAGGTGGTTCTAAAGATGGAAGGACTGTATGCCTTTTTCTTCTTCTTTTTCTTCTCCTCGTGCAGATGATGCTGGAGGAGGAAGATGAAGGTCCTGTTGGTGTTGAAGGCCTCACCAATGATGAAGAAGCCTGCTGCTCTTGCTGGAGTTGACGCACCAACTAGGTGGGCTGGTTGCACCTGTTGTTGGCGCACCTGCTGAAGGAAGTCTTTTTCTTCTTCTTCTTCTTCTTAACTTGGCACACCCAAAATGGGTAGGAGAGCTTGCTGACTTGATGTTGAAAACGTCTAAGCAAGATGAGGAAGGGCTGGAGCAAGGTTGATGGCACATTAAGAAGCTAAGGGAGAGCTGGAGCAGGGCTTCTGCAGGGTCAGCTTGTGTTTTTTTCGACCAAGGCCAGATGGGGGGGTTTAAATAGAGGCTGGGGGGTGCCATCTCCAGGAGGAGATAACTCATGGGCTGTTGAGGGTGGATAAGGATAAGTTAAAGGATAGGTTGAGAAAGATAAGGATAGACCATGGGGGTTGTTGGGCTGGTGGTTGTGCGCCAACTAGAAAGAGAGGGAGAGAAGGGTGCGCACCTTCTCCTTTCAAGGAGGTGTGCGTACATGATAAGTGGCAAGGAGGCTGGTTCGGCCAAGGCTTGGATGGGGATATGCTTGGTTAGTTGTAGGATTGGTTAGGATGAAGATAAACTAAGGGAGAGATAGGGATAAGCCATGGGAGGTGGTTGAGGATGAGATAGGGTTGAAAGTGGTTGAGTGGGTCCACCAGCCAAGGAAGGAGGAGGTGGGCACCCGCCCTCCCCTATTTTCTAGGGCTTCTTGCGTACAAGGAAGGAGAGAGAAAGCTGGTAGGTTCGACAAAGGCAGATGGAGGGAAGAGAGAGAGATCCAATCTAGTTCATTGGTCTAAAAGCCTCCGATCCAACGGCTACCGCTAATTCTGGCCGGAAATTAATTAAACAACTCCCAAATTGACTCTGAAAAATATGGAATATCTCATAATGGTCGTTGATCTCATGCTCTATCATGATGTGTGGCTGAGATTGCTTGTTTTGCATCAGATCCCTGATTTTACCAATTTCTCTGATCAGTGTGATCTCGCTATCGATAACCCCAGAAAATGTAATTGAATGCAATTATATTATCCAATTGGCCAAATTTTATTTTTCATGTATCAATATTTTCGAGACTATGGCCATGGACTAGGACATTAAAATATTTATCCCGTGGGATGATCGGGGAGTTGATTGGACCATTATACCTCTGGAGTGAAGGCATATGGCTTTCCGTCCAGATTTGATCTTTCTTGCATATCTCTTCAACCGGTGGTCAGATTTTTGATTCATCTTGAGGATTGTGTAGCTCTACCTTAGACCGACATTGTAGTGAAGTTGATTTTTTCTGAAGGTGTTCTGATTTGTCTCGAAGTGTCGGGGGCAAAACGGTCATTTTGGCTCTTCCAGTGTCCATTTTATGCGTTTTGGACACCGTTGCGAAGCTCTCGACCAAGGCTTTGTAATGAGCACATTCTCTTGACCATTTGGGGTCTATCAAGCCATGTCGGGGCATTTCAAAGCCTTTTTTGTATCATCTGCACTTGAATTTACCGAATCCGGGTCAGATTTCGAAACCGGCTTCGGTACCGTTCAAATTTGTATTGGGTGAGGTGTATGGAGCTGTTTCAACTTTTCTCGGGGCATCAATTGACTTTCTAAGTCCATTAAGCCTTATTGGACTTGGCTGGTCCATTAGGCCACTGAAGTGGGCCCCATCCCCATTTTGTAGCTTTTGAAAATTTTGGTGCTAACAACCATCTATACTGGTTCGATACCGTTTGGCCGTCTTTCTCGTCTAGTAAGGGGATGATGGCAAGTGCGAGGCATCCAGCAGTTTCTTTGCCATCCAATAGCTTTTTCAGTCTTTGACGAGTCCTTCCATCTTTACTAAGACCCTATCATATTCAAGTAATAGTGATAATGATGATTGTGAGAATAAGGGCCTATGAGTTGCCAAGTACAAGGGCAGATAGAAACATATAGATGGCTAAAGTCGTGGACAAGTCTCCCCATCAAGTATCTTGGTCTACCTTTGTCTGATAAGAATACCAAGTGCAGTGAGTGGAAAGATGTGATTTAGAAGATTGAGAGTAAACTACAAGGATGGAAAAGCAGATTGCTCAACTTTGGTGGCAGATGGATCCTAGTGATAATGATGATTGTGAGAATAAGGGCCTATGAGTTGCGAAGTACAAGGGCAGATAGAAACATACAGATGGCTAAAGTCGTGGACAAGTCTCTCCGGTCAAGTATCTAGGTTTGCCTTTGTCTGATAAGAATACCAAGTGCAGTGATTTGAAGGGTGTGATTCAAAAGATTGAGAGTATACTAATACTACAAGGATGGAAAAGCAGATTGCTCAACTTTGGTGCATAGTTGTCAAGGCGACAAGGCGACAAGGCGCTCAAGGCGTTGAAGAGTACCGATTCCGCTTAGGCGACAAGGCGGCCGCTTAGGCGTCACCTAGGCGGTCAAGGCGGTATTCAAGGAAAGCTGAGTCTGGAGGTTGTTGTATATAAAATTAAGTATAAATATAATTATATTTTTTATGTTATAATTGAATATGGGTGTTTTATCAATGCACATAAGTAAATATGATGTGTGTGAAAGAGAAGAAAGTTAAACAAATTTTTATAAAATTTAAGTATATAACTCATTTATGATTATAAAATTTATATATGTGCAATAGTATAAGCGATGGTAAAATATTGTTATAATATTATTAAATGGGGGGAGACCGAGAGAGAGTGAAGAAAGAGCTGAAAAGAAACTTAATTAAGTATATAATATATGTTTATAATCATAAATCTTAAATATGTATGATAGTATAAGTGATAATGCAATATATTAATATATTCAAACTATCATTAAATAAGTGTCCCTTGTGAGGGGTATCAAGGGGGAAAAACTCCTCAAACATATTTTTTTAATGATGTAAAAATACCCAAGGCGCCTTGCCTGAGCGCCTAGGCGGGCGCCTTGGGCGCCTTTTTGGCCCCAGACAAGGCGCCCTGGCAAGCCGCCCTTGGAAAAGCGTCTTGCCGCCTAGGCAGGCGCCTTGACAACTATGCTTTGGTGGCAGATGGATCCTTTCCAAAATTGTTTTGCAAAGCATTCTTTTATATTACTTTTCTATTTTCAAAGTATCTAGAGGGATTTGTAACAACCTTATGGGTCAAATTTTTTTGGCAGGGCACTCACGAGAAAAAAAGGCTTACACCTTGTCAGGTGGGTTCGTGTATGCAGACCAGAGAGGGTGGTGTGGGGCTGGTACCTTTGGAGGTAATCAATAATGTTCTAATATCCAAGTGGCTACGGAAGTTGAACAATAATAAGTTAATAACAATGCTCTGCGGACCAGAATTGTATGCTCCAAGTATGGCGTAGGGAACAATGGATCTTGGATCAATGATTTTAGGGGTAGAGGTAGAGCCTGTAGTTTATGAAGGGGAATCCTCCATAATGGGATTTCTTCAGCTCTTCCTTCACTATTTTTCTAGGCGATGGTAAGAGAACATTATTTTGGGATGATCATTGGATGTTGGATAGACAATGCACTGTTGGCCAACTTTTACACCATCCTATGCAGGATCAATAGTGATCCATTGACGAAGGTAGGATGCTGCTGGGATGCTGCAATTAAATGGACTTTTGCTTTTAGAAGGAATCTGAAGGAAAATGAGAGCACTGACCTTGCAAGCATGTTGTACCTCATGGAAGAGAGTACATGTGTTGAAGAAGCAAAGGATAGACTTCTTTGGTTGCCATAAAGGAAAGGGAAATTCATGGTGAATTGGCAATTCAGAAGTGGCATCACATTGTTTGAATACCTTTTCTCAATTTCAAAGTCATCTTTAGAAGATCGGGACAAGGAGATTACCTGCTAGTGGTGTGCTGCATAAAATTATGCTTAATAGAGGTCCAATCTTGTGTTTTCTTGAGTGTCAATGAGGAGAACATTGATCACTACTCATTCACTGTGGGATTATGCACTCTATTTGGCAAATTTGCTCAAGAGTTGGGGTTTAAACTGGTGTTGAAACCTCAAAAATGCTTTAAAAATTATGAAAAAGTTTTTTTTGGAGAAGTTCACTGATTTGATTTTGATTTTAACATTAACGACCATGAAATATATAGTATTCATAAATGTATTAGCTAGTTTAGTGTGGTATTCATACATAAAAGCACAGTTTGTTCGGTTCTGTAGATATCCCAAGTGTTGATTTAGAAATTATTATCATTTAGACAATTTGAATGACTTTTTTATATTGAAGTTGAAAATAATTTTTGACCTCTTCTCACCGGACTTGCATTATTCTAGTGTTAATTATATCGAGCAAATACGCAAACACTTTTGATTAACTATCACTACAATACATTGATTGAAAACCATTCATCTACACAAAACTAAGCCATACCTATGGCCTTATGAGATTGTATTTTGTTTGATTTTTCTTGTTTTAAATTTTAAATATTATCTTAATTAAGTTATCAAGATATCCTTTGTGTTTTTATTAAGTGTTTGGATATGGAGATTGTTTGGCTTGCTTATTTGATTTATTTTTTTAGTGAGTGTCATTTGTCATTCATTGACTTAGACAATTTGAATTGATTTGATTTTTTTTGGTTTGAAGTTTTGTTATTTTTTATACGATGATTTTTTTTTTCATGTGTTTTGTTTGTTATTTTGTTATGATATCTTTTGGTTAAGTTTGATCTAACTTAACATGTC
Organism: Cryptocoryne crispatula var. balansae; assembly: GCA_036172225.1. Classification (NCBI taxonomy): domain Eukaryota; kingdom Viridiplantae; phylum Streptophyta; class Magnoliopsida; order Alismatales; family Araceae; genus Cryptocoryne; species Cryptocoryne crispatula. The sequence continues at coordinate 25,507,211 of CM069932.1, forward strand.
TTGTAGCTTTCAATCGACATTTCTTATGTATTATTTTATGAAATAATTTCAAATTTAATCCTTTAAGTTGGTTTGATTATCTTAACATTTTATCAATGTTTAAGTTGTTATTTGATTTGAACTTTATTATTAATTAAGTAGCATTACCTACTTAATTTCATGGTTAAATTAGGTTTAACTTAACATGTTTTCTAACGTTTGGTGGTTATTTGTTATGTATTATTTTATGAGGTGGAGTTGGTTTGATTATCTTAAGATTTTATTAATGATTAAGTTATTATTTATGGTGAGGACACCCGGGGCAAAGAATATTTTGGCAAAGTCTACCAGCATAGATAGCTGGGATCCATTTGGCTGGGAGAATAATTTTCTAAGGCTAAATGATGTTCATAATAATTTTCAGATGCATTTAATGAATTTTATGGAATTTAGGGAGGCTTTAGTAGTTTTTTGAGACCTTTGTTGATATCCTGGTATTTGCTTTTAATTTTTTGAACCGTAACCTGTATTTTGGCATTTTTCGGTAATTGTCAGGTGCCTTTTCTCATTTTCTGAGCATTTACAGCAATTTTGCAATTTTCTCTTATAAATAGGAGCACCCACGTGTAACATGATATGAGATGATGAAATGAAAATTTGAATTATTGCCTAATTTTATCTTTACCTTCGGTTCACTGCTGTTGCTTCCCCCGAGCAAACCTCTTTTTCCGGTTCCCCCCCCCCCCCGTCCATCGACTTAAGATGGTCGAGCCGTCTCTCTCATCATTTCCCCTGATGGTTGCTGCATTCTGTCTTCCTCCCCTTGCGATGGCGAAACCCTAACTCCTCTTCCCCTATCCCGATCTCTTTCTCCGGTGCTCATCTCCGGTGTTCCCTTTTGAGAAAAATATTCCCCATCCCTAGATCTGCATTTCCTCTATCTTTACGAGTTCTGTTGAGGCATTTTGGCTACTCCTAAGGCAACTGAGGTTGCTGTTGAGGTGATCTACCTCCACGTTCCTGCTATCTTTTTTCTCCTACAACTTCTGGTGGCTAGTTTCATGGCGGAAATCCTTGTTTCTATGGTTTTTCCACGTCGAAGCTGACCATTCGAAGTTGGATCTGAAGGAGGAGTTCTCCTATAAAGTTTTTGGTGCTAGATCTGCTCATTAACAGTCTGTTCAGCTCCTGTGAGGATTTCTTTTTAACGGTTTGACCATTTTCTGACATCCAAATGATAAACCCTAAATTTCCAATGACGTCTCTGAAGTTCTTTCTCATAGATCTGATGATGTGGAGATTATTTGAGAATTTGTATGCTATTTTCTAAGTGATTTCTTGGTTCATCGAAGCTCCTTGAAAGATAAGCGTAGCTTCTATTGAGTGTTGTCCGGATCTACTGGTTCCGACGATAGCCTCATCAGATCTGAGCTATTTCTGAGTTTGTGCTTATTGATATTGAAGCTTACATTAAATCATGTCAAGTTGTGTTCTAAAATTGTTTCTCCTCTACTAGACTGGTCCATCTCCAGTCCACGAACTGATTCTGCTCAGTCCGGTTGTTCTTTGGTTCCTGGTTGAGGCTGTTCAGTTTTTGCAATTTGAAATTTCTTGAGATGTTGACTGGTCCGTCTTCCAGTCCAGCTTGACACATGAGTCCAGGTAACTGATTCGATAGGTTAATGTTTTTAGTGCATACTTTGAGACTTGAACTGTTGTTGTTCTAACGGTTTTGTCTTTACTTTTGATGTAACCTCAAAAATCAATTCTTAAGATTTTTTGGAAATTCATTTTTCTGTTTGGATTTGAATTAGACCTTAGCATCGACTTTTTAGGAAAATAGATGATATCCCGTAAAAGTACTAACTAGGGTCTATGATATGTATAAAATTATAAATTGAGGTTGTTAGGTTCTTTGAAAATTTGTTTTGACCTCTTCCCATCGGACTTGCGAAGTACCGATGTTAATTACATCGAACAACCATTCGAATACCCTTGATTATCCGCCATAGTAATTTGTGTGCAGAAGACATACACCCATAATGTAAACAATCGGAGGCAATAGCCCCGTGAACTTTATGGTATGCCAAAAAAAAAAAACTTAATACTTTGGATTTAACCTGACCTGATTGAGTTTATTTAGAGGATTGATTAGTTTTTGATTTCTGGTAACGTGTCTTTTATTATTGGGACTTATTTTTTTAAATTTTTATTTATTTATAAGTTTGGGACTTGATACATTTTTAAGTTAGGGTGTTATGATGTATCTTGAGACATCTTCATTCTCTTCTTTTTTTTTTATTCTTGATTGAGAATGTTGTTGTTTGAGAATTTGAATTCCTTTTAGTTGAATATTTGAGGGTTGTTGTTGGAGCTTCCTATCACGTTACAGTCATGGAACATGAAAGTTTTTCATTGATCAATATAAATTACACATTTTTGCAAAAACATATGCCCTGATGGGCCGTATAGACACTTGGGCCTAGCCAACGATTTGGAGCTTGTGGCATGGGAATCCATACTTGGTTCTTCCTCAACCCAGTAGGATGATTGTTGAGTTTAATTAAATCAGTCAAGGGTTTGTTGGCACGGTCAACATACATCATCTTCTACTAACCCAGTTAGAGTTGTTTTTTGTGATTTTTTTTTGTTACTAGGCCGTTCAAAGGCCGGTTATGGGGCCTCAAGGGCCTGCTGAAATTGGCTTGGTTCTGTCAGCATGTTGAGATGTCCTTGGGCCCATCGACTTGTTGTCTTAGGGGGCAAATGGCCTAGTGAAGTTATCCGGGCCTCAATGGGCCTGTTGTCCTCCTCCATCTTGAGACCAAAATGGGTCAATCGGAGCTTCATTTGGCCTGTTGGTGGGCCCACAGTCTTCTTTTGGTTCTTGACCACGTACTAGGCTTGGTATGGGCCCCCACTTGATCCTTTATTATAGCTTGTCTGAGCCCTGTCTTTCTTTTGGGCCTGCCATGGGCCTGTGTATGGGGCCTGATATGGGTCTGTGCCTGGGCCAACTGTTGACCGTGATCTGGGCACAGCACCTGCGGGTGTTGTGTTTGCATTTTTTTTCTATCTTCATTCTCTACTCCTTATCTTCTCTTCTTCTACTCTTGCTCTGGTGTGGCATAGCAATTGCCAGTTGATGAGTTTTGGTGTGTATTTGACCATGCGATTTTTGCTTTCCTGCTTCTTTTCTTTATCTGGTTCTCCTCTTCAACTGATCTTGGACATAACACCTGTCGGTGCTAAGTCTTGTTGATGTAGAAGGCAATGAAGTAATAAAATGGGCTCTTTAATCATCTCCCCCTTCAAGTTTGATGGGGCACAATTGCATGTTTTCTTTTCTCCTTTTTTTTTTCACTTGACCGTAGCAGCAGCAGGGAGCAACAGTTGTTCCTTTCCCCTTCTTATTCTTCTTCTTCTTCTCTTTCTTTCTTTCTGCTGTATGTATGGCAACAGTAACAGTTGTATGAGCCGCCACTGAGGTTGCTTCTTCCTCGGTCTCTTTTTTTTTGGCGCAAGAGGCAGACGGGGGTAGGAGATGGTGCAAGGTGCAAATAAGGAAATGATAGCACCAGTATGTTTGGCACAAATGGGGGAACGCAATCAGCCTCTGGACACAACCATCTGTAGCACTGCAATTCCTCTCCCTTGCTGCTAACAGTGTGGGGGGCTCAGCATTGGGGTAGGCAGACAGCAACAACAAAAAAAAAGGGGGAACCAAGGGGTTTTTTTTTTGGGGTCCTGCTGGGGAAGAAAAAAAAAGAAATAGCAACCTACCTAGCGGGGAAGAGCTCTCTTTCTCCCTTCTTACCTTGATGCAGTAACAGCAGGTGGCAGCAGATGGGAAGGAGGAGACCTAGACAGCAGACGGGGAAACTGGCTGAAAGGGCTCCGGTTCTCCTCCTCTTGGAGGAGCAAGCAACAGCAGGACAGGAAGAGCTCCTGTTCTCCCCCTGTTCTTGGCACAGCAAGCAGCAGCAGGAGCAGGGAGAGCTCCTGTCCTTTTTACTCTTGGCACAGCAGGCAGCAGAAACCCCCGGACCCCCCTCCAAATGGCTGGCCCTCCTCCTTTATAGAAAAACAGTCAGCCTTCATGCTGGAAAATCCACCTATATTTTTTTTAATAGGAGCTGGTAGACGATCTCATAAATAGCAGGGAAATCTGGCAGACAATCTGGTCTGACAAACCTTCTGGCGTAGGCAGGAAATCTGGACTGTCAAACCAGAAAATCTGGGGGGAATTAATGGGTGCAGGCAGAAAATCTAGGGGCAGATTGACCCTGCAGCTTTTTCATAAATGCAAGTGAGGTGTGCAGCTTTATCTATAGAGGGAAATTGATTGGCGGACAGGTGAGCCATCTAGGGTTGCCAGAGCAGAAAGATCTGGGGCAGATTGCCTCTCACCTTTTCCATAAATGCAGGTTGACCTGCATCCGCCACCAGCAGATGACTCTTGTCTTCTCTCCCTGGCTGAGGTGGCATCTCAAGGAGGCCACGTATGGGCCAGAATTGACAAAGTATTGGGCCTATTTTGAGACAAGAGCGTAGCCCACTAACCATATGAAGAATGGGCTATATATAAAAAAAATGGGCCTTAATTAAAGTCAATTTTCAATGAATAAGAATGGAAATGGCTTCACTTAATGGGCTCAATATGAGAATTGATTACTCCCTGACCAATCAAAGATTGGATTTGAATTAAATCTAAATCTTAACTTTCTAAAAATTTCCAATGCCAACAACTTTCAATTCTATTTGTGGGATAAACAGCTAGTTGTTATGAACATTTTAAGCAACTGAGATTTGAAACTGATGAGATAGTATTCTTTTACCATCAATGATAGGACCATGGTTCGCTAGGTCGCGACCCGGGCCCGACCCGGTCGCTTTTGGGGCCGACTGACCCGGTCCCAACCCAAGACCCCAACCCCAAAATTAATATTTTATTATCATTTTTGGCGACCCCGGTCGACCCGGGTTGGTTTTGGGCCCAACCAACCCGGTCCCGACTCCCAAACCCCACCTTCCTTGGATAGGACAGTGTCCTGAATTATCTGGCTAAGTCGTATTCTTGGAGATGTATGAAAATGATGGCTAAACACCTTTGGCAACCTTGGTGACTTGTTTCTTGCATTCAAGATGTCGATGCTGTTCTGTTAGTTCTCAATTGTCATGATTACTTCTGACTTATTATGAAGAGAACAACGGAGTTCACTGATTCATGGCTATGATGGTTACTGAGCCAACCCTCATATACACTACTCTTACTTGAATGGGCCTGTTGGTTGAAGTTTACATTCTGATTGTTTCAATTCCCGTTTGAATTGTTTTGTTGGAACTTGCTACATCTGAAGTTGGAAACAATTGGAAATATATTTGTCCTTAAAGTGCTAAGGTACTCCTGAATTCCTTCCTTTGAAGAAGACTTCCTGTTTGCTTATTATGCATTTCATAATGCCATGCTCAATGTGGATTAGGACCTAGCTACTATTTTAATGTTGTTGGTATTTACTTTCATCTTGAGTTGTCATATTCTTGTTACTTTCAAATCTGATCTGGTTAATTGTTTACTAATTCCGATTATGTGGTTAGTCAAGCTTAGTACATTAGCATAGTTTTAAAATTGTTTTGTTCATCTACTTGAAAAGGCAATTCGGACTGATTTCTAGTGATAACAATCTAATTCCCATGATGGTAATTTCAACTTATTTTAAGTGTTGATGACATAATTCTATGATTGCATGTGGTTTTTCATTAAAATCAATAATTTTTTAAGTCTAGATCCCTTGTCCCCATCAATTTAGTTTGAGTTTAATTATGTTTTTTTGTTAAGTAAGTCATTTATGCTACTTATTTGTCTTCATCCATCTTATTAAACTCTACGGGGATTTGGTGTCATTTTTGTAACAACACATCATGTCAAGTGAACTTGAATTTATTCATTTCAACTTGAATATATAGTACATTGGAGTACATACTAAATGAGGGGGCATAAAAGTTGTGTTGCTCAATAAGTGGAATTGATTTCCATCACTGAAATGTCAGTGTTTATATACATATTTGTTTTGCATTACTTGTTTGCATACTAGAACAATATTTAGTATATTTAATATGCAGACATGTATTTTTTGAAATTTCAACAACATTCCGGCTGGATTGAATTGGATTAGTTGTTTATATCCAAGGTAGGTTTGTTTACATATGATATGCAACCATTTTGGTCTCATCAAATTTCAATAGTATTTCAGCTGAATCAAATTGGATTGATTATATATATGCCAAAATAGAATTGTTTGCATATGGAATGTATTTATTTTAGTCCATTCTTTTTTTTTGTTGGAAAGGGGGAATAAAATAGAAATTTTGGCAGCACTTTAGCTGGACCAAAGGAGATTAACTCTTTGTATTTGAAATAAACTAATTTGCATGTATCTGCAAGCTATTTGATCCCCTTATGTGAAAAAAGGTAGAGAAAAGCCATAAGCCAACTTCACCACCTTTTTCTAACATGCTAAATAGCCTCTCGAGAATTGTAGTTTCGGAACTTCTCTCTACTACTCTCTTCTTCTTCAAATGAGCCAACCTATCATGCATAAGAGGCCTTCAAGGACTATTTATAGAGGTTTTAAAGGGCATTTTCATTCTTGAAAATCACCCCCACTTCTTTTTTATGTAAGTGGGGGTGGAGGAGCCGATCCGCGACAACTCTGCGCCCCCACTTATGATAGTGTAAACATATTAATATATCTCACTATCACTTATGCTATCACATAAAAAATATGTTACAAGTTTAATGTCATATTAGTATTTAAATAAGATTGTATACAAGTTTTAATCTTTTAGAAATACAAAGATCATCTTTTTGATATTGAGAGTGCTTTGTAATTGTTCATTCATACAGTTGATATATAAATATGTTATATATTTTCATATAAATTCATTGATGTACTTCTATCTTTATAAGATATTGTGTTATATTTTATACATATATACATTTTGATTCGAGAATCCAAGATCCGATCTCTAGAGATTTTTTCTAGATCTCTTCGAGAACTCCTCTCTTTCACCCCCCCCCCCGAGACGAAGTCGAGATCTGAGATGACAATCCTTGGTGTGGGCGCACATGCCCAACCTCTTATGGGTGGTTCCGTGCCTAGTTTGACCATATTTTGACAAAGCCTTGTCATTTCTCTCCTCAACATCTGAGCGAGGGGAGTCCTTGGAGACTCCTTTGACGGCATTTGAGTGGTTTTCTGGCATCATCCTTCTCTCCCCTTGGTGACGGTGGCAGCTATCGGCATGGGGCATGGAATGCGATCTCTCGAGATATCTCGAGAATCTCTTTCTCTCCTTGCATCTTAGAAACAAGATCGCCGAAACGAGAAAATCTACGTGGTATCTCAGGTACCTTGATCTCCTCAGCCTATTACTATCCTTAACTTGTTAGATGACCTTGTTAAGTTTGCTTTATATTTTATCATGGAATCTAAATATTCATTTAAATATTATTGTTTGATAAAATTTTATAACATAATATTTTTATGACTATATATATACAATTGACCCAAGATGTCATCAATCTCTTATCTATATTGTTCAAGATGAAGCTTAAGTTTAACATAAGTTCCCTTATATGTCTCGTGTTAACAATATTTTACCTTCTCTATATTTACGCTTTTAATTTTCTCACAACTTATCACAACTTAGTTTGATGTTTAATATAAGTTTCTTTGTTCTTTTTGAAGAGATTATATAGCATTTTACACTTAAACATACACATTTCCAAGATTCAATCTCTCGAGATGTTTCTAAGATCTTTTCTTTTCAGTCTCCATGAGATAACATCTTGAATCCTTGAGTAAGGTATATCCTATATAAATGAAATCTGAGATTTAATCTTTTAAGATTTTTTCGAGAATCTTACGAGATCTCCTCTTTCATGCTTTTGAGACGAAGTCATTATTCGAGATGGCAATCCTTGGCTATCGGCAAGGTTCACCATCTCGGATCTCGGCTTCGTCTCGGGAGGGTGAAAGAGAAGAGATCTCGGAAAAATCTCGGGAGATCGGATCTCGGATTCTCGGATCAAAATGTATATATGTATGAAACACAACATAATATCTTATAAAGATAAGAGTATATCAATGAATTTTCATGAAAATATATAACATATTTATACATCAATTGTGTGAATGAACAATTACAAAGTACTCTTAATACCAAAAAAATGATCTTTGTGTTTCTAAAAGATTTAATTTTGTATACAATTTTATTTAAATACTAATATGGTATTAAACTTGTAGCACATTTTTATCCGCGATAGTATAAGTGATAGTGATATATATTAATATGTTTACACTATCCCAAAAGGCGCTAGTCCAGTAGTGCCTTGTCGCCTAGGCGCCTGCCTTGACAACTATGGTATCAGGGGGGCAAAGCCCTCCGAAGAAATTTTTTTTTCGGACTAGGCTACTTGGGGCAAGATCTCGGCAATCTCGTTTCTCGGCCCCCTTGGCGAGACCGAGATCTCCCGAGATCTCGGCGAGATCTCGCGAGATGGCATTCCATGGCTATCGGTGGCATCTTTCTCTTTGCCTTTCACTGGTGATAGCAAGCTCGGCTTTTTTCAATGATAGGGGTAGTGGTGGCCATAATTAGGGTTCCCTTCCTTGATGGTGGTAACACCGGCGACGTTTTCTCCAGGCATTGGTGCCAGCTAGAAGCGAAGACAATGGTAGCTTCTTCTCCTGGTGTTGGTGTCATTGGCATCACCTTTCAATGACGGTGGTCCTTGATTTCCTTGACAGTGACTTCAAGCTTGGGAGGAAAGAATGGCTGCGTCACTTCCTAGTGTAGAGTGGCGGCGACGACGACTACGATCATTGTTTTCAAGGCATCCTAGGCGACAAGGTGCCTTATCACCTATCAAGGCAAGGGACATCTAGGTGGCCAGTACATTATCATCCCATCTTGTCTAATTTGGAATAAATAATACTAATTAAGTATCATTATTGCTTAATTTAGTGGGTTTGAAGTAAAAATAACTAATTATAATAGTTAATTTGATTGTTAATAGATATTTTGATGAAATAATAATTAGAATTAAATATTTTCATAGGTATTTATCGATAATTAATACAAATTAGGTATTAAAATTGACTTAATTTTGTAGTTCTAATTAAGTATTCTTGTTATTCAACGTTGTTCTTACATATTATCATTGTTATTTATTAATTTTTATGTATTATTTGTCACTCATATATGTTTTTTATCAATTTTATCATAAAAGGTATCACCTGACGTCTCACCTTATCACCTAGGTGACAAGGCATATGTCCCTATGAAATTATGCCTACGATGGAGAAAGAAGCAACATGGTTACCTTTGAGTGAGGGAGTCATGTTCTGGTGACTTTTTTGTGGTCTTCTTCTCTCTTCTCCAACCTTGTGCAAATACTTCTTCTCTCCTCTCCAACCTTGTGCGAATAAAGTCTCGCTGGGGATTCCTCTTCCGACAATCCCTCTCCGTCACCTTTTGGTAGAGGCAACATCGGTAGCATCCGCTCTCAGCGACGGTGCTGGCTAGAGGTGAAGACAATGATGGCTATCACGACAATTTCTCTTCCTCGATAGTTCTTGTATGGGAAATTGCACATCGGGGATTTCTGGCTCCCCTTCGAATGGCGTTGACGGCCATGGCTTTGTGCGACGGTCTCGAGGTGATCCCCCTCCTTCCTCTTCACGTCTAGCGACTGTAGGAAATTGGTGGCTTTTCTTTCCTGCAATGACTGAAGGACGTCTTTATCTCTATTTTTTTCATCTGCGACAACATAGCCCAGTGACAAGACAATGTTGGCCTTATAAGGGGTAGGTAGTGGTGAAAAACATCAAGTATCGCCTTCAAGCATTCTCCTTTCTCGTGGTGGCAGGAAACTTCGTATCATACATTTTTTGTCTCAATCCAACTACAATAGTGACGATGCTTCAAGGTCATCTATTCCTTCTTGTTTGGTGTTGATTAAGGAGAACAACAGTCATGAGAGGCCAAGGATTCCGGAATCGGAATCGGAATCGGAATCGGTTGGGACCGATTCCGATTCCGATTCCCAGAATCGGCCGGAATCGGCCGATTCCTGGGAAGGGAATCGATTCCGGATCGGTCCGGAATCGGTTTTTTTTTTGATTTTTTTTTTCGTCAAAAAAATTTAAAAAATTCAGAAAAAATTCTAAAAAAATAGGAAATGAGTTAGAAACATTTTAAAAAATAACCAATGCATGATATCCACAAGAACACATCATACAAATACTAATGAACACCAATTGAAGACTTGAAGACTTGAAGTTAAGTACATATTCCAATTCCATTTATTCAAATATCAAAGAGTTGATACATCATCAAAAAAATTACATCATATCAATCTACTTCTACTACCAATATCTAGGATAAAGATATGGGTTTTCCTCCTCTCCTCGTCGCGCTTCACGCTCCTCCTCGCGCTCAATCTTGTATACCGTCCGGGACCATATCCATATGAAAATAATGCCGATGCCATGCCATCAAGGTCGAATGGATCGGACGCGGGACGACCGGGACGTAAGCGAGAGGATGGTGGAGCCGGTGGTGTAATCCACCGTGGTCAACCCGGCCAAATGTTGGATACCGTGGCCTCTCGTATATAAGAATCACGTGTATCCAAATCCGGCGTGTAATACGGCTTTAAGCCGCGAATCGGGAGACTCACCGCCGTTGATGGCCGCGTCGGCCGGTATGCACTCCTCGTCATCATCACCCGAGGAGCGAGAAGGAGCCCGCGCGTCGTCATCCGGGCCGACAGACGCCTGACCTCTTACTTCCTTCTCTTTACCTCTTTAGCCATCTCTGAACTACCCAAAAGTCCGGAGCCCAAAGTTTTTTTCTACATTGCAAATCCTCCCATTTTCCGTGCGCTCACCTTTGTTTTCGTTCTCCCGACCGCGAATGGGCCGGGTAGCGGCCGCCGGGACCCGAGCAGAGCCGAGCCGGGGCCAAAGCTGCAGTGGTCGCTCCATAGCCGCCGGGGCGAGAAGAAGGCCCCCGCTCGAGCTCGAGAAGTAGATGGAGGTGGAGCCGAGCATCCTCCTCGCTTCAACACCATCCAACTCTCCTTCTCGCCTACGCACGGTCATCGGGATCAAACTCGGTGCACGATCCCCGGCTTTCCTCTCCTCTATCCAGAGGCAAGTGCATGCTCCTCCTGGAAAATCTGGTCCATGTCCACCTCCTCGGGTGGTGGTGTGGCGGAGGAATGCCTCTGCTCGTACGGGCCACCTGCGAACCGTGCAAATCGCTCATCGTCAGCCTCATGTTATAATGACAGAAGACCAGCTTCTCCAGCCGGTCTGAGGTCAACCTGTTCCTCCTTTTGGTATGTATCAGGTTGAATGTACTCCAGTTCCTCTCACAGTGGGAGGAACTGGTGCTCTGGCTCAGTATCCTGATACCAATGGCCGCAAGTGGATTCCATCCACTCCTGGTGTTCACCTGAACCCACCACTCAGCTGCAAGAAAAACACAAAACGAGAAAAGGAAAACAATTAGCCCATCATCACCATAACTTATATGAAAAGAAAAGAAATTCCTCATCAAACTATTACTATACCAGGTGACACTTTGTCAACTGAATATTTCAGGTCAGCATCTGAGTATACGCCGACCCTCAACTTGTTTAAAAAAAAAATAGTTGCCTAGTAATGCTAGTCCAAGGTATTTAATGAACTCTAACTTACTTCTATCTCAGCCTCTATCCTGTCCTGCTGAGATCGGCACAGCCGCTGGATAACTGCAAGTGTACCCCGCATCACCTCGTTGTCGTTCACCACCTGTCCTCCATATTGGATGCGGGGGTTCAAAAAGTATCCTGCAAGATTTTATTAGTTAACACTGTGCCCTTTAAGACAATTATACAGCAAAAATAATTTTTTAACCAAGTTACCTGCAGCATGGACATCGTGGTGCAAGGTCTTGTCCCATCGGTCATCAATGATCTTCCACCACTTTTTGTAACCTCTGGGATTTTTTTCTTTAATTTTCAGCTTTGCCCGGTCCATAGCATCATACAATGTGCCCATCTGGTCCCTGTCATCTGAGTCTACCAACCTCAAGACAACTACCAGTGGCTCAATGATTGCCAAGTAGTAGGCAATCCTCTCCCAAAACCTCTTGTCAGTGATCTGCTTCTCAGACCTGACAAGAATCTCCAACTGCTCTTTCTTGTCATGCAGGTTGTCCACCATATAGTTGTAATACTCCTCGGACCGCGCGAACCTAACCAATGCATGCCGTGCCGGTGTAAACTCTCCGCAGCAATGAAGTTCGTCGCAAATCGTGTCGGACCGGGCCTAACAAGATCGTGCCCTCCCGCGCGCGATCTCATGATATGTAGCAGGCGGGGATGCGAATAAATAAAAGATGTGATCGTCTGCGCCTGCCTGACAAGTGTGGATACACCCTTCTCCTTGCCTATATCCTATAATATGAGATCTATGGAATGTGCTGCACAGGGCACCCAGAAGATGTGCTTTCTCTTCTCCATCAACTTCCTCCCAGCCGCCTTATATGATGGTTCGTTGTCAGTGACAACATGAACCACATTCTCCTCCCCCATCTCCTCTACCACTCCATCCATCAGAGAAAAAATGAAGTCGGCATTTTTTATCTTCCCAGAAGCATCTACCGACTTCAAGAATGCAGTCCCCTCAGAACAGTACACCAAGAAGTTTATCATACTCCTCTTGGTGATACATGTCCACCCATCGCACATGATTGTGCAACCCCTCTCCTTCCACACCAACTTGAACCCATCCATCCACTCTCTCAACTCCTCGACCTCCTCATCCAGGCCAGCGCCGTATATGTGTCTGCTGCCCGGGGCTTGCAAACCCGGTCCAGCCTCACCCACGGCATCCACCATTGTCTGGAAGTAGGGGCTGGTGGCTGCATGTGCTGGGATGCCTACATCAAAAAAATTTGGATTAGGCTAAAATTAAGTTTAACTGAAACAAAACACACATAATGTCAATTTTAATTTAAAAAGTGATACCTGCATGTAAAAACCACTTCACAATGTGGCGAACGACTCTCTTTGCAGCCGTTCCTGTTGCCTTCACCCCTTTCATTGCCTGCTTAATCCCCATCTGACCAGCACTCTGTTTCCTAAATAAATACTCGTCACTCGGTGTAAATCGAGTGCTGGTAGAAGTAGAACGGCGGTATGGCTCTTGTCTCCTGGGGTCAGGCTCTCGGTCCCGAGTAGGACGAGCCGATGCTGATCGGCACAAAGCTGGGTCAACTCTGGACCCAGACCCTCCTGCTCCCCTCCTCCTGTCCTCCTCCTCAACAAAGGCACGCTTGCTATCGTGCCTAGCACGTCTAAGCTCGGAGTCCGAGGACTCGTCCTCGCTCTGTGGCTCCGGCTCGGTGGTGCCTTCCTCTTGCCTTTCCCTTTCGAGGTAGGCAAATCGCCGTCCCTCCTTCTCTCGAGTAGCTCGTCGCGCAACTCCTCCCTCTCGCTCGATCCTAACGGCCCGTTGAGAGGCTCTACTCGTCATGTATCCTCTCGTCTCCTCACTCTTCTCCCCGGGCACTTTGTCACATTTTTTTACATTCCCACCGTTCGGCAATATGTTGTTTCGGCCCGGAACACCCCCCGTTCATCTCCTTCCCACACCACTTGCACCGTACCCTCTTCCCGACTAGGTCTACCATATGCCCGTGCTCCCAACCCACGTCGGAAGCACGTCTTTGGTCTTGCGTCACCTTGATCGGCCATTGCTTAAATCTGCAAAAATTGTAAACAATGCACTAAAAATGATTAGATAACATAAAAATTATTTTAGACGCTGTTCGGGAAGCAGACAACCCAAGAAACACACCATTCGGTATGTTTAAAGGGTTACATATTTGCCGGAAATGGTCGTAAATTAATGTACGGGGTATCCGAAAATTTTCCCGTATAAAGAACATCCAATCGATGTTCAAACAACTTGAGCGGAGTTATTCGATCACAAATCATCGAGTTTAACTCTACTCGGAGTCGTCGGAAACGTGTAAAAATAGGCGTACGGGATATCCGGAATTTTTCCCGTGCAAAATGGACATATCCGGATAGTTCAAAACTTAAACGGACTTGTTCGGACAGAAAACTTAAAGTTTAACGACACTCAAACTCGTCGGAAACGCGTAAGAATGGACGTACGGAGTTTTTGGCGAAGAAATCTTACCAAAAACCTTACAAAGATCGAAGAAGAGGTTGATTCGATGCCGATCCGAGCTTGAATCGGCGGAATCCTTTGAAGAACAAGCTTGGAATCGCCGGAATCGCCTGAATCGCCCCTGGAATCGCCGGAATCGGTGGAATCGGTCCGGAATCGACCCTGGATCGACGGAATCGGCCGGAATCGACGGTGGATCGACGGAATCGAGGCCGGAATCGACGGAATCGCGCCGGAATCACGCCGGAATTGCCTGCGCCCTCTCCTTCCGCCGCGGGATCGACCGAGGGCAGCTCTGCGGGTCGATTCCGGCCCTAAAAGGGCCGGAATCGGTTCGATTCCCGGTCCAGAGTCAAACCGGGAATCGAACCGGGCCGGGTTAACCCGGCCTTCCGAAGAATCGGTCGGATCGACCGATTCCACATGGAATCGGTCGGAATCGGATCGATTCCGACCGATTCCAGGCAATTCAGACCGATTCCGCGGAATTCTTCCCGGAATCGGTCCTTCTTCTCAACAATCGGTCCTTTCGGTCCGATTCCACCGATTCCGTAATCAATGTGAGAGGCAGAATGTGAATTTGTTGGTGCTTCCATTGTAACATTGTTATGGATCCCTCTCTCTATTATTTTTTATGTCTACCTCTCAGCGATGATTTGTACGAGTTTTTCTCTTCATATCTCTACATGGTATGATTGACAGAGGCCATTAAGGCCTCAAACATTCTTGTACCTATGGCAGCAAGGTGTTCACTTGCGCATATCTATATATATTTATTGATTGCGATGATTCTTTTTTTTTGTATATTTGCATATCCCAATTTCTCTTTCGTGTAGATTGTTGAGACCTCCTTTGAAAATACAATAGGGACTTTGTCCCATTTGGATAAGGTCTCTTAAAAGGTTATTGTCATCTCTTGAGGAACTCAACATGGTATTAGATCTCTAGAAGGTCATTTGTCATCCTTGAGGTGCTATACAAGGGGTTTATACTCTCGAAATCAAGTCTTTAGAAGGTCATTATCATTTCTTGAGTGGCTCAACATGAGGTTTATCTCTTCAGGATCAGGTTTCGCTTGGTTGCGTAGAACATAGGTGTATAAGTATATATACATATATATGTATATGCGTACATTTCTATATATACACATATTTGACTCCATTGGAATGATGATCATCTTTTTTGACAATATGTTCGAAGAATGAACTTGCAATACTCTTCCTGGTTGGCTAAGTAAACATCTGTTAAACAGATTGGAATAGGGCTCCAAATTGTCTATGAATGAAGCTCTAAAATGGATAGGACATTGACCTGACTGAACTCCATGATGGTCTTAAAATAGAATGTAAAAGAATCTTGGGATTAACTCCCATGTGTGCTGTTTGTAGCTCTTTGATATTAACTTCTATATAGGCCATTTTTTGTGAGGGTTTTTTTTTAGATTTTTTTAATTTCAGAGTTTTAGTGATGCAGGACTGATTGGGCGTCAAGATCTTAACTAGCTATGAATATCTAACAACTCATTAACTATACAACTGACAAGCTAAGAATATACTGGTAGACTATCATATCATGTCTAACAAGTATGAGAAGCAGTCCCATTCAACGAGAGGGCCAGGTACATAGATCTACCAAGATAGAACATCACCAACGATCAACATAACCGATCTAAATAGTTGAAATGGTAAACTCTACTCACATCGGCAATGACAAATCAAACTAAGTAGGTAACCTACTCACTATTGACATGGCAATTGGCGTATAATAACAAGCAAGTAATATTCAGTTAAGAAACCATAATTCCACGCCTTGGTGTGGGAGTCGACCACTGTCGGAGTCCTTGGTTCGGCTAACAACGATGTGCATGGCTACCAATGCTTGTGCCACCACTTGTCCTTCGCAATCCATTTTGCAGAGTCATCCAAGTTTCTATGTTGTGCGCCGCGTGGTAGAGGGCTTGTCGAAATAGGGACTGCAACCCTAAGAGTGGATGTTGGAGGGAATGATGGGGACCGGTACAGATCGGATCGACTATCTGTTTGGAGACAGCATTATTTGGATCTGAAGGAGACCGTACCTCTATTTCTTGTATTTAGTAGTTTTAATTTTATTTTTTATGTATTTTTATTTTGGTATTTAGAGTTCTTTAAGTCTTTTTTATTTTAGTCCTTTAGAGGGCATATATGTAATTAGTCTTTTAAGGTTTCTATTTTTTAATGACCAACTCTATTGAAAGAGCCAAAGTGATGAGATGAATGTTTGAAGAATCAAGAAAGGGGTTTTCCTCCCCCCCTCTCGTTCCCTCCTCCCTCCCTCGCACTCGGCCTGCTGACCCCTCTCGTCGATGTCTTCTCATATCTGGGTGCTCCCGATTCTCCCCTTCCCCTTCCAGTGTTCTTCCCCGCCCCCGAAGTTAGGTTTGGCGTTGCCTCCCTATCCCTGTTTGGTTTGCCGACACTCATCAACATCCCTGTCAACCCTTCCCCAGGTCCGTCAAGACCCTCTACCTCACCCCTCACCCTCCTCACACCCCTACGACACCACTCCCGGCTGGAAGCCCCACACGACCCCCTCCCTCTTTTCTTCCGGTACCCTCCCATTGCCACACACACATCCTGACCCTAAAGAACCCCTTCCCCACCTTGACGGCTCCCCCCTTTACGTCACGAACCCCTCCCCTTAACCTAGTCAACTCCTCTTGGAACCCCCTAGAGCCCATCAGGTTGTTGACCCCCGTCCCTTTGTTTCGTCGAGTAACCCCTTCCAGTAGACTGACAATGACGAAGGAAGAAGAGGAAGAAGAGGAAGGAGGAGGGCGAGGTGGAGGATGTCAGAGATGATTAGAAGGACTTTTGGTCACTTCCCCTCCCCAGCACAAGGGCGTTTGCACCGTCGGCGAGCACCGCTGCCCCCATGTCCGACTCCCTTGGTTGTCCCTTTTATTGGGTCGACCTTTACAAGCGGGACGGAGCCACCAGCCACTTATGCGATGTTGGGGGCATCGGGGAGCAGCCACGAGATCCCCATGAGCTCCCTCTCTCTCGACCGGGGACACCACCAGGCGCCATGGCCCTGCATTTGACTGGTTGCATTGCGCCATCCCACGTGGCCACGACTCCCCCAAGTTAGTCACGACCAGCCACGCAACCGGCTTATGCCGGTTCACCCTGTCACTCGGGCTGGCCGGTCAAGGATTCCGGAATCGGAATTGGTTGGGACCAATTCGATAACTTGGAATCGGAATCGGCCAGGCCGATTCTTGGGAAGGAAACTGATTCTGGAATCGGCCGGAATTATTTTTAATTTTTTTCTTCAAAAAAATCAAAAAGATCAGGAAAAATTTTTAAAAATCAGAAATAGCCTAGAGAAATTTCTAAAAAAAAGGTTAGCATGCATCTACATGCATTTAAGCACGGAATCGGCCGAATTGGATCGGAATCGGCCAGTTCCGAAAAGATGAAGTTTTCTTGTTTGTTTCTTATTACTTAAATATGTACCATTACAATTTACAACAATAAGATGGTAATGAATCTAATGAATCTAATGATTGTAACATTATAAAAAGAGAACATGCTAATAATTGCTAATAAACATGAGAAGATGTTAACTGTATCGTGAGATGTAAAAAGTATAATGAGATATAACTGTATCATATGAAAATATGAAAGTAAAAATATACATTTTATCACATTTTATTGATATTGGCCTTCATCCTCTTTCTGTTACTTTCGAAAGTCCTTAGTTGTGCCTAGTCTTCTATATAGC
Source organism: Cryptocoryne crispatula var. balansae (assembly GCA_036172225.1). NCBI lineage: Eukaryota > Viridiplantae > Streptophyta > Magnoliopsida > Alismatales > Araceae > Cryptocoryne > Cryptocoryne crispatula. The sequence goes on from CM069932.1 coordinate 25,525,210, forward strand.
GTGAGGACATATCTATAAGAAAACAATGACGATGCTATGTCATCAAAGTCGTAGGCATCAGACTGTGGCACATAGGTAGGCTTAGGTGGAGGAATCCACGGCTGCTGAAGATCATGAAATGATGGATATTCTGACTCCATAAAATGATACTGCGGTGTCTGCTCATCTGGGGTGAAATATGGCTTCTGCCGCCATCAATCAGGTGACTCTAGAGCTGTTGTACCTACACCTGGTCCATGCACCTCTCCCCCTCCTACTGGCTACGTGGCTAGTATTAGGGGTGAGCACAGGTCGGTTTGGTCCGGGTTGAAGTCAAAAATTTTCAACCCAAACCAGACCGAGAACACCTCCCAACCCGAACCAAACCAATCCAATGTATTTCCGGTTGGTTCGGGTTAAACCGATTAAACCTATTAATTAATAATTTATATTAATAAACAATTCTCAAAACATTGTTAACAACTAAAATTTTAATTTGCTAACTTTAATGAAGTATTCAACCTACTTTTGACAGGTTAGCGTGCATTGCCTCTCCTTTTAAAGACTTCTTTGAAGGTAGAAACATGTGAACCGATATAGGACAAAAGGAGGAGTGTGGTTAGAGTTTGAAAAAGTTATCTTTTCACTTTTGTCCCACATCGGACCATGCAAGGGTCTTTTGCTTTTTATATATCCTATTTTTTACCCTCTCACAACGTGTTACATGCCTGCATGACTGCTGGCCCATGACCGCTTGCCCACTTAGAGTGGCAGTTATTCGGTTTTTGGTTTGAGTCGGGTTTAGTCGATTTAAAATTTTTTGAAATTGATTAAACCAAATCCCAATGCCAACCCGGCCCAACTTGACATTTTCGGTTTGGATTTGTTCAGGTTCTTGGGTTGAACCGAATAATGCTCACCCCTAGCTAGTATGCACTCTTCATCGTCATCAACTGAGGATTGAGAAGGAGCCTATATGCTGTCATCTGGGCTCACAGGACATTACCTGATCTCTAACTTCCTTCTCTTCACTTCTTCAGCTGTCTCTGATGTCCCACAATAACCCAAAGATTTTTTCAACTTTGAAAATTTGCCTATTTTTCGTGCTGTCATTTTTATTTTAGTCTTGCCTAGACTACGAATGGGCTGGGTAGCTATGGTTGAAGGTGGTTGCTGTACAACTGTTGGGGTAGAAGATGGGCCTGCTTAAGCCTGAGAAGTAGGTAGAACATCCTCAGTCTCTACACCATCCAACTCTTCTTCTGCCCATACATGGTTATCGGGATCAAACTCAGTTGGATAATCCCTGGCTGCCCTCTCCTCTATCCAGGAAGCAATTGCATGCTCCTAGAATAAGTGATCCATGTTTATCTTCTCAGGTGGTGGTGTGGCTGATCTATGTCTCTGCTCATAAGGACCACCTGTGAACTGTGCAAATCTCTCTGTTGATCTTTAATATTCTTGATTTGTAGTCTCGTGTTATAATGACAGAAGATCAGCTTCTCCAACCTATCTGAGGTCAACCTGTTTCTTCTTTTTGTATATATTAGGTTAAATGTGCTCCAGATCCTCTCACAATGTGAGGAACTAGTGCTTTGGCTAAGTATCCTGATATCAATAGCAGTAAGTGGATCCCATCCACTCCTAGTGTTTACCTAAACTCACCACTCAGCTGCAAAAAAAAGAGTAAACAATTAGTCTTATTTGACATGAATTAGTAGACTTATAACTTGTAAGATAAGGAAATAAAAACATTATCTTAAATAACTATACCAGGAGATGCTTTGTTGTAAGAATATCTCAAATCAGTATCTGAGTATACCTCAACTCTCATCTTATACCTCTGTATCTGAAAAATGATAAATAAAAATTGATTAGTTGTCAAATAATTATTAACTCAAAATTCTCAATACAACTCTAACTTGCTTCTATCTCAACTTCTACTCTATCCTACTGAGATCGATAGAGACACTGAATAACTGAGTGTATCCTACATCACCTCATTGTTGTTCACCATTTGTCCTCCATATTGGATGAGGGGTTCAAATAATATCATGCAGTCATTTATCAATGTTAGTATCACATTATGAACAAGGTAATTATTAACTAAGTAGAAAATAGATAAGCACAAAGAATTTATTCACTAACTAACCTGTAGCATGTACATCATGATGTAAAGTCTTATCCCATCGATCATTTATGATCTTCCACCATTTCTTGAAATCTCTAAGATTCTTCTCTTTTAATTTTAATTTGGCCTGGTCTATTGTATCATAAAGCGTGTCCATCTGGTTCTTGTCATCGGAGTCTACCAACCTCAGTACAACTACTAGTGGCTCTATGATTGTCAAGTAGTAGACTATCCTTTCTCAAAATCTTTTGTTAGTGATCTACTTCTCAGACTTGACAAGAATATCCAACTGGTCTTTCTTGTTATGCAGGTGGCCCACCATATAATTATAATACTCTTCGAATTGGGTGAATGTGACAAGTGTATGTATGTGCCAATGTAAGCTCTCCAGTGCAATGAAGTTGGTGGCAAAACAAGTAGGATCGGGCCCGACAAAATTGTGTCTTCTAGTGTATAACCTCATAATATGTTGCAGATAGGGATATGAATAAATTAACGAAGTGATGTTTTGTGCCTGCCTGAAAAGTGTGAAAACTATCTTCTTCTTGCCTATATCCTTCAATATGAGATCAATGGAATGTGCCGCGCTAGGCACCCAGAATAGATGTTGCCTCTTCAGAAGAGGCTCTTCTCCATCAACTTCGTTCCAACCACCTTTTATAAGGGTTCATTATCAATGAAAAATTAAACCACATTCTTCTTCTCAATCTCCTCCACCGCAGCATCCATCAAGTAAAAAATGTAGTCGGCATTTTTTATTTTATTAGAAGCATCTACTTACTTCAAAAATGTGATGCCCTTTAAACAACACACCAATTGCATTGTACCCTCATCTTTCATATGTCTACTATGTGGCCGTGTTCTCAACCGACGTCAGAAGAACATGCCGACGTTATATCATCGTGAGGCCATTGCTATACCTGCAAAGTATGTAAACAATTCTTAATAACCTGTTAGACATGCATACAATTATTTTAAGAGTTGTTTGGGAAGAGAACCCATTAGTCAGGTTTTTTGGTATGTTAAAACCACTTCGGAGTCGTCGGAATGTTCTAAAAATTTACTCATAGCCATTCCGACGGTTGAATGTTATTAATAAGATGTTAACGACGCATAAAAATTTTGAGCGGACCAATTCGGGAAGTGAACCCTGTTTGGTACGTTTAGAGGGTTACATCTACGTCAGAAAGGGTCGTAAATCAGCGTATGGGGATTCTGAAATTTTTTCTTTACCAAGAACATTCATTCGTTGTTCTTACAGGTTGAACGGAGCTGTTTGGAAAGAAATCAACTAGTTTATTAACCATGGCCGGAGTCGTCGAAAACACGTAGAAATGGGCGTACGGGATTTCCGGCGAAGAAATCTTACCAACAACTTTCAAACAATATAAGAACACATTGAACAGAGGTGGAACGGAGTTTGGACCGCTAGAATCCCTTGAAGCGATCACCAAAATCGCTCGGAGGATTGCCGGAATTGGTCCGATCCTGCTGCAGAACGGTGGAATCGAGCGATTTTAGGCTGGATCGAGTGATTACGGGCTGGAAGGACCTTACCGAAGGGGGATTGACGTGGGGCTGTGTAAGACCCTTCGAAGGTGTCGATTTCAGCCCTAAAAGGGCCAGAATTGATTTGATTCTGGGTCCAGTTTGGACCCAAAATTGATTTGGATCCGGAAGTTAAGTCTTTCGGTAAAATCGGTCGGACCAAAGTGGATCGATTCTGACCGATTCAAGCGATTCAGACCGATTTCTCCGGGTGGAATCAGTCCTTGAGCCATGGATCGGATCAAAATTGACCAATTCCGATCCGATCCGATCCAACCGATTTTGCAATCAATGGTCGGTAGACCACCGGTTTGATCGGTTCGACCCAGTTCAGGGCCCGGACTGCTCGGTTCAGGGTCTAGACTGCTGGTTCAAGGCTGATTCAGGGGTCTAGGGGCTGGTTCAAGCTGGTTTGACCCCGGTTCAGGGGTTTTAATCCCAATTCACAATTGTTAGGGGCTGGTTCAGCACTTGTGGGCCTAATTCAACGACTTGTGGGCCCGTTTCGGTGAATTTCCAGCATGGTTCAGCAGTTTTCACTCTGGTTCAGCTTGGCTCTGGTTAGGTTCAGCACCGTTTAGGTCATTTCAGGTCCATTCAGCTATGTTTGGACAGTTTTCGGCTCAATACTTGCCCGATCAGCCCATTTCGGGCCTATTTTGACTATGGTGGCCTATTTGGACCCGCCGACATGCGCGGATGGCAGCACCTCTGTCCATGTCCCGCATCAGAGGGAGGAGTTGCTGGGAGGAGGAGGGTAGGCAGGGAACCTGGGCTAACCAGTGGGAGGGGTGAGGGAGGTGCTGTTGTCAAGGGCAGAGGGTGGAGCGCACAGGCCAAGTGAGGGGTGGAAGAGAGGAGAAAGGGGCCCCAAGGAATGGAGGTGCTGCAGCTGGAGTGGGAGTTCAGGTCCGGACAGACTTGTTAGGAGGGTTGGAAGCGGGTGGGAAAGGGACCGGAAGAGGGGGAGGGGATTGGCCGGCTGTTCTGGTTGGTCCGCTGGAGGGGAAGGTGCAGGAAAGGGGAAGGGTGGGGGGCTACCGGAGGTGCTGGAAGGGGCTGAGGGAGCCATCTCTGCTAGAGGAAGGAGGGGAGACCGCCAGGAGAGACTACTACTGTCGTCGGAGGGGGTGGAGGATGGCTGCCGGAGCCCTAGTGGGAGGACTTGTCTGCCGTGAGAAGAGGGGGGGGGGGGAGAGAGAGAGAGAGAGAGAGGAGCAAATTACAAGTATGCCATTGACTTCATTCATTCCATTCCATCTATTCAATGTTGTACATATGCGGGTATATATATAAATCAAGCTCATTACAAACATACCTTTAAAAGACACCTATTTTTTATACACCCTAACTCAAGTGTAAGGTGTGTGTATATCCTAAAACATGTGTAGATCCCAAAATACATACGAAATGTGAGTCCCAAATCAACCCAAAATGAGGTGTATACTACACAAAATGGACAAAATAACACCTAATCATTGATCCAAAGAGACAAAATCGGTTTTCGACACTGTCAGTAAATGAGGGCGGGGTCGAACCGGTCTCATGCGCAGGTGTCCTCACCATTTAGGATTTTAAGATTTAAATTTTCGGACTTGAGGAATTTTCATCTGAGTTTGGACTGCATGTGGTCTGACTTGATGTTGACGAGTTTGATCTTAGCTTCATATTTTGACATTTTTTTCTATTTTTTAAGTTACAGGTTTGGATTCAGATTTTTAATTTTTTAGCTGTTTCTGAATTATTTTATATATTTTTTGATATTTAGTTCCAATTTCAACTTTTAGTTCTCCCAGCTTTGATTGTTAGATTTAGGGTAGTTTCATTTGAGACTCGATTTCAAACTTTGGGGTTTAGAGCCTTAGCTCAAGATTTGGAATTGACATCTTAAATTTTAGACTGGACTAACCATGAGTTCTGAGCTTCCAATTTTTTACTCTGATTTAATAGTTCTATACTTAGATCTTTGGTTCGAGCCCCCTCTGCTATCTGAATTCCAGGACTGAGGATTTAAGAATTTTAAGTTACAATTTTATTGTTTGGGTTTTTTTTTTGTTTAAGTCTGGGATTTAGCTCTTGCATTTCGGATTTGATGGTTTTTGGATTTTTTTCATGTCAGATTTTGACATGTGAAATTCTGAAGTTACATGGGTTTAGGTTTCTTGTTTGAGGGGGGGCGTTAGATCTTGGATCCGGTTGTCAACACATTTTGGATTTCCCTAAGTTAGGAATGCTAATGATGATCTAAGGTCAACTTGAACATTTGCAGACTTGTCTTTTAACTTCTATTGGTGTCTAGTACTTTAGAGGTGGGAGTTGTGAGTTTAGATTTGAATTAAGTTTTAAAATATGCTGATTTGGATCTGGTTGTGATTTTCTTCCACTAATCTTTTTTTTTCTTTAGGATTTAAAAGTTCTGAGGACTTAAAACCTCGAACTTAAGCTTTAGTTTCAGATCTCAGATTTGGTGGCTTCTAGGTTGTGGTGTTTGTTTTATTTGAATGGCATTTTTTATATTATCAGCAACTTCCTGTTGAGAACTGGACGTGTCTTTATTTGAATGTCATTCCAGTACTGAGAGTTCTGTGAACTTGAATTGTTATTTCAGTTTTGACCTTTATCTCCACTGTGGATGCTCTGACTCAAAGTTCCATGATCGAGGGCCCCTTCATTGATGATTTCAGATTTTGTTTTCTTCGATTCCAAAATTGAATTTTGACAGCTTTGAATTTTAAGATTTGGAGCTTTGCCTTAATGGATTTTTGGGTTTTGTGACATACATGTTGTGAATTATGAACCTTTGGTTTCATTCTCTCTTAATGTTGTTGAAATTCATGGCTTTACTGACCCTGGTTAAAATCATGTTCTGCCAAAGCTTGGATCCAATAGTGGATTTGTCAGTTCCCAGGTTTCTGTGATTCCTAGCTTTTATAATTTTTAGTTCTTGGTCCTGATCTTCCTGATATTTAGATTTCTGGCCTCTCTTACTGTCCATCAATCAGGCAGTTTGCTGCATTCTTTGGCTCCAAAAATTTCCGAAGTTTTTAGACTTCGTAAGCTTCAGATTTTAGATTTTACTAAGCTTTGTAATTTTTGGATTCTTCTTTTTATTCTTTGCATTCCGTTTAGATTTTACTAAGCTTTGAAATTTTTGGATTCCTCTTCCTTTTATTCTTTGCATTCCGCTGAGCCCATGAGGCTGTTTATGCTCCATATGCCATCAAATGTGCATCAAACGTAAAGTTCTTCATTGCTTGAACATGGAATACTTATATGTGAGGGAAGACATGGAAGCCGTAATTCTCATGAATTTGGATTAAATTTCTATGGCCTTTAATAGGCATTAGGAAACTTATCCTTAAAATTGACTTGGGACTTGAGTCATCATTGGCCCTAGATAGGCATTAGAGACTACCTTTATAAATGTCGGATGGAGTAACCTGGCCGGCCTTTGATAGGCACGTGGAGACTTCCTAATGATTAGGGGTGTAAATGGGTTAGATTAGGTAGCGGAATCACCAGGATCCGATTTTGAGAAGGCTTAGGTTCTGATTCTGATAATTTCGGAACCACTACATTTCGATTTCGATCTGATTCCAATTCTGATTGTGTTATCATAATTGGAATCAAATCCGATAATTTCTAATTTTGATACTAAATATTAATTTCTATTCAAAAATAAGTTAATAATTCACATATAATTACTAAAATTTGATATAATATTTTTAAAAGCTTATTTTTATTATTGTATCAATTTGTATATCATATTTTATGATTTATTTGTCTTTATATTAATTATTTTTACAACATAGGTGTTGTCAAATATTATCATATTTCACTTTATTTTAATTTCATCAAGTCCCTAATTATTCCACGATGCACTATTTGTTGAAATTAAAGAAAACCACTTTCATTAATGAGACGAGGGAGTCGACACATCTATGAGGCCTTACATTTTCAGGTATACCAAAGGATTCAATACAAGTAAGTCTAAGAAGCAAGAAAAACATAAGCTAAAAAAGTTGACCAGTCTCTCTGTCTCAAACACACACAAACACAACCCAGAATCCAGATGAAGGTTAAAAACTTAAAATTGAATGGGAATGAAGAAAATCTAGAAGACTCTATTTTGATATTATTACCAAATGATAATACCAACTTGTCATTAAAATATAAGCGATAAAAACAACAATTAGGTGTTCGATTCAAACTTAAAATCTTTTTTTGACACTAGAAAAGGTAGGTTGGCTTGTTGACTACCCAGGTGTCATAGAAAGAGTGGAGTCAGAGAGGATCTCTTCAGCTTCGAGCAGCTGCAATTGTCCTTTGAATCAAGAACTCCAGATCGTGGTTCCCTTCCGGATTGAGGTTTATCCGACTGTAGATCAAGACTTGTGCTCACGTACTGTAGATAGAGTGGAGAGGAGATGCTGGAGGCCGAGGTGCCGCCTGGGGCTTCACCCTCTTGGCGACCAAATGTCTATTTAGAGATGTAGGTACTTGCAACTGATGCGGGTTTGCAACTATTGCGAAGGCAGGGGAAAGAGGAGCTGTCCGTTTGAGAAGCTACAGCGGCTGTTGCGATGCGACATTGTATGAGGCTTTGAGCATCTGAGTCGTCGATGGAGAGGAGATGCAGGTGCTTACCTAGAGCTGGAGGAGGAGCTGCGAGCCTACGGCTACTGCGAAGGTAGGAGGAGGAGTCTGTCCTAGGCTCTGACTATGAACATTTGCTATCTGAGGAGTCAATGGAGATGGAAAGGAGATGCAAGCGCTTCCCTGGTGGTGGAGGGTGTGCTCGTACTATGGCTTGCAGCTACTACGACGTGCTAAGGTAGGGCAGGGGAAGGATTCGTCCACGTCGCGAGGCGGCGACGGCGCTACGTTGTGCATGTGTGCGTCTGGGACAGTGGGATTTGTCTGGCGCTTCGAGGATGTAGATTTAGGTTTAGCTTTTGATCTTGACAATTGATCATCTTTTAGATCTAACGATGTATATTTATCTTTTTTGGATTTATCGGAATGTGATATAACCAAATCTGGTTTTAGGTGGTTCTGATCATGGATTGTCGTCTCAGATCTCGGTTTCATCTCAGAGGGGGGGTGAAAGAGAAGTGATCTCGGAGAGATCTCGAAAAAAATCTCGAGAAATTGGATCTTGGATTCTCGGATCAAAATGTATATATGTATGAAACATAACATAATATCTCAGCGAGACCGAGATCTCACGAGATCTCGGCGAGATGGCATTCCATGGTTCTAATTCCGATAATATATCGGATAATTCAATTCCAAATTTGATAATCTTTCGGACATTTTATCAAACCTGCATTTAGTGTTAAGCTAAATCGAAATCGGGTTGAACTATCAGATTATTGGATATTGATGATATTAATCTCACTAGCCTATGGTTTGGCATATATGGGCATCACACATGCATGGCCTCCTATAACTTAATGAGTAAAATCCTCCATTTGACCTATAGAGTTGAAGCTCTATGGCATTGGGGGGGTAGAGTGGTATTAGAGCTTTCCTCTTACTTCAGGATTTTGTCCCTTGTATACCGCCGTTAAAATTAAAATTTATAGGTATGGCACTAATGCTCTCCCCCTAATTCAAGATTTCGACCATTGTGTACTATCTTTTAAATTAAAATTCTTTTTGTTAATTATAGGTTGATTGTGGCTAAAAGCCAGTTTGATGTTCATTTAGGCCCATCGACCTTCATCAAATTCTGCCACCTGCTGACTGGATGACTTTCCATCGATGCTTGTTGCATAGTCTTCTCTTTTTTGTTGCCTTAAGCACTTTTAGACAGTGCCTCTGGTCTTTGTTCTTCCCATCCTTTGGAATCGTCATTGGGGCAAGTTGAGGAATACATTGTTTGATGACCTGTTGGCTGTTTGTCATTGGAGAGTAGTCTGCAAAGAATGATATCGGAATCCAATATAGTGAACTTGGCAGTGTGGGGTGAGGGGTAGCAACCTTTTGTTACTCACAATTTCTAGGTCCTAATGGAATTGTGGATACGTGGAAGCATGCAGATGGGCTTGCGGATTTAGGAGTTGGCTTCAAGTAAGGATGGATGTCGTAAGGCATCTATGCAAGGTCTAAGAGGGCCGACAAGGATCATACGGGATATAAGAGATGCCTAGATGAAGATGAGGGGAACTAGATACATGTATATAGTTTTCTCGGTACCTTCTAACCTCTTTCTTCTTTTCTCCTTCATCTGGCAATAATGAGAGCTTAGTAAGTTGATGACCTCGGCTTTGTTTCTTCACAATGACGTTGGAAGAAGCCTTGGCAGGTGGAACCGGATGCTCCAACGACAGCAAAGAACCTTGCAAGTGGCCTCAGAAGCCGCCTACGCTTGCAACGATGGCTGAAGTTCCTCTGAAAGGGGGCCTCGTGGTCGATCCTTGGCCCTGCTCCTGGGCTTGTGTGATTTGGCCGACTATTGGGGCCCCTCCAAGATGTTGTGAAGCTCCCGACAGGCTCCTCTATTCGTGGCAACTATGACCAATGGCTTCTCAAGACTCCACAAGCTGCTACCTCAATGTCTTTCTTCTCTCCCTTCTTTGCCCAACCTCACGCACTGACTCGACAATGGGGGGCTTATATATGATGTGGGGCTTATCTTTATCGAGAAAGAGCCCCAATGTTGCGGGCCTCTTCTTGCATGAACCACGGAAGTTTTGACCAGCTCCCAGCCTTACATGCTGCTCCTTTCTATTTCACAAGATCTTAGGTCCTCTGTAGGCTTGATAGTGGATTTTCCTTGATCAGAAAGGTCCCAGAGGGAGTTGGGCCTTGACTTGGGAGAGTTGTGATCTTTCTCAATTCTATTTGATGCCATCTGAGTCTCTTACCATTGGGAGAGCCTTGGAGGGAGTCATCTTTTGAAATGGCAACCATAAATGTGGATGGAAGCTGCGGAGTATTCCAATCCTTTTCGGAAGGGTGCGATGCCATGCATAGTAAGGATTTGGTTTCTTTGCGATCGGACATCATACTAGTTGAAGTCGGGCTCCATCGGAAGTAAGCTCCCTTATCGTGAAAGGCTTTTGACTTATCTCGATTGTTGCTATTCCGGGAAGTTTCTGGCCCTGTTTTGATATGGATTCGGATATCCCGACTTCAAAAGAAAGCCTCATAGGCTACTTGGCTTTCTACGATTGTTCTTTGCCATCTTTGGGTGTTATTGGAGCCAAAAAACACTCAGGGCGGGCCTCTTTCTCCAAAAGGTGCTTGTGATATGCCTTGCTTTGTCGCAACCATACCAGCCTACTATTTTAATGTGCGGGCCTTCCATTCTTGTCACATAAGCCTGCACAACCGTCGCGGAGTGCCATCTAGCTATGCAATGCTGTGCGGAGCTCCTAATCAATTAGGGATCATTCTAGGTGAGTTTTTAATGGCCTGGTGGTGCTGTTGCCTCCTATGGTACCAAAATTCTTTTCAAATTGTCGCAGGTGGATATCTTCTCTTAACATGTGCGTGGATAGCAAGACCTGGTGCTTGAGATAAGCATGAGAGGGGCTAGGCTTGCTGGGGAAGGTCCAAGGTATGGTGCTGAGGTGCTTGGCCCTAAGGTAGATGCATGCGGGAGGTCATTGACCTATGTTGATGCCCGGCTAGGCCTTGGGTCCAGATGAGGTACGGCCCATTAATCTCCAAAGGGTGAACTGAATTTTAATCAAAGTAGGTGATGGGGAACATACTAGACTTAACCAAAATTGTGGCTAACACGCAATCTAAAAATTTGACTCCCAAAATCAGGCTCTAGGTTTCTGAATTTTAGAGTTTCTAGTTAAGAAATTTTCAGCTAAAGTTGCTTTCTCTTTCAATGAATTAGAATTGAGATAGAAGAGTAAGAGAGAGCGCTGGTTTTGAAAAATCTGATTAGATTTCGAAAATCAGTTCTAACTATTAACGAATCAGATTTTAATTATCTGGAGGTTGTTCTCTCTAATATCCTCGCCAAGACCAACAACAGTGAAATTCAGGTAGCTAGGACCTACTACACACCAGGCTTGGCATCACAATATGGATAATAGGCAAACAAAATTATAACCATACAAGGAAAAAGTGAGTAAAAAATTTTTCCACACCTAGGTGTGGGGAAGATATTCTTTGACTGAGAGATAGGTGTCCCCTTTAGTTATAATTAATTTATCAAATAAGTACAATATCAAAGTGACCCACACCTCACAAGGTGGTAAAAGGTCTACAATCGAATTTTAGGGGATGCCTATCTTCAGATTGACAGAACCCCAACCATAGAATAAGAGTTGACGCTTTCGCTATTCAAATCACCATGATCTGGTCATCAACAATCAATAACTGCCTCAAGGAAGAGCTGCTCTCGAATCCCAACTAGGCTCAAAACTGTTCATCATAGCCGAGGAAATCAAGAAACCTATAAACTTCAACAATTTTCAGAAGTTCTCTCAAGTGGACAGTAACCGGCAACTAGTAAAGCTACCACGGCACTGGACTGTCGGGTTTCATCATCATATTTCTAGCTTTGGATATTGGCAGAGTTCGATGATTGCCGTTGATGTAGCTCCAACTTCTCAGGGAAAACTATGTCCTGACCGAATCAATATCCAAAACAGAGTACAACTAGTGCTGTCGTGATATCCAAGAACCAAATCAATAGAATCGAAGTTGACTGGAAGAAGACCAGTCCCTTTACCAAGATGTCTTCAATATGAATTAACAGTCGGAAATATTGAATATCAAATCCAGGAGAGATCGGAACTGCAATGACCTTTGACTGGAGTGAGGACCAGTCCCAATATTAAAGTTTTCAATATGGTCAAACAGTGAACCAACTTAGCAGATCTGGGAAAGAATAAACAGACTGGAAGTGGACCAGTCTTGTAAGGACATCTCAATGCAATCTGACAACAGTCAATAGCAGGCTCAGTAGTGCATAAACAGAAGAAAACCAAACCCCAATCGGACTTAGAAGAGGAACCTCAGTAGACCATGGGATAAATGGTAGAAACACTGTCATCTAACCTCGACGGATGAATCATTGAGAAGCAGAATCAATCTGAAAAATCACCCGGTTGATTTGGACCTAGCAGGGGTCCAGTTCCTCATACGATGGAGCCTCTTTTCTGAGCCAAGGGACGTGGCCAATCACAGTCGAAAACACCATATGCGGAATCAATGACCAACAGGCTACCTCCAGATCCGAAGACCTAGGGCAACAATCGGCTAGATCTCTTGTTCCAGACCAGCATAGAGGCCAGTAGCTACCCTCAGAAGAGCAGATCAAAAGAACGAGATGCTATGTCATTCTTACCAACTGTCAGAGTAGAGCGACATAGGGGAACGAATCGTCTAACCAGAGGAGAGGATGGAGATCCCTTCGTCATTGGCACTTGGCCTTGGAATGGTGGTTTTCGTTCAGCTTATTAAGGTTGGACCACGATCGTCCTCCAGCAACAATATCGGCAACAGCAAGGAGGATAGCTGCCAATAAAGGAGACTACCTCTCCGGCTACTTGACATCGTCACCGTTAGAGAAGCAGCATGAGCTCAACACCAGGACGGGAGGACGATCCTAGGCGAGTGAAGAAAGTTCTTCACAGGAGCTCACCAGGAACAGTTCCGAATGAAGAGGTCGATCTGGCCTCAAGAGAGTAGGAGAAACGTTGCCGACGAGTGGAGAAGAAACGCCACGAGCTCACCGGAGACGTGGAATGGTCCGATATTGATCAAACCGAAGGAAAATAGGTAGATCAGAACGAGGGGAGAAGGGCTCTCCAAAGAAGCTCGCCGAGGTCTCCATTGGAGGAGGGAGATCGGAGGAAGACAATGCCGCCGCTAGGGTTCGCCATTGAGAGGAGAAGGATGAGAGTCGCAGACGAAAAAACTATCTGCCTGGGAAGAAGAGAAACCCCGTGGGTTAAAGCCAACTTGGAGTAGAAGAGAGGGGCAGAATCGGGAAGAGCATTCAACGGGTTTTCTATTCACTTGTAGCATGTGCAACATCGGGGGGGGGGGGTCTGGCCCTTTAAATAGGGTCGACACAAATTACATCAAAAAGTACAGGAAAATATCATGAAAATGAAAAACAGAGTAAAATAAATTCTAAAATGCCTAAAAAATCAAGAAAAATGATACAGACATCCTAGAATATTTAAAAAAAAATGAAATGTGACATCTGACTGATCTAAGTCTCTAAAGAAAATATTAACCAATGTCCTCTAGTCAGATGGAATCAAGCCGTCTCTTGTGTCACCCATAAACACGTCTGAACCGGGGCCAATGTCCTCACTAATAGGCCCACCACATGCACTATTTCCCTCTTCAAAATGCAAGCATCTAGTTCAACTCATTGATTGCAAAATCGCCGGAATCGGATCGGAATCGGCCGATTCCGGAATCAGATCAGTTCCATACGGAAGGACCGATTCCAGCCGGAATTCCGTGGAATCGGTCCGAATCGATCCGATTCCGGCGATTCTGTCTGGAATCGGTCGATCCTGACCGATTCCATAGAAGACCGGTCTGGCCGGTCTGGTTCGATTCCTGGTTCGATTCTGGACCAGGAATCGAACCGATTCTGGCCCTTTTAGGGCCGGAATCGACCGCCGCGGTCGATTCCGGCGATCCAGCAGGCGATTTCGGGCGATTTCCAACTCGAAATCGAGGATTCCGGTGATTCCAGCGTCGATCCCAGCTTTGTGTGCTGATTTTGGTGCGATTCCAGTAGCGATTCTGGCGATTCCGGCGGCAATTCCAGCGGTTCCGGCAATAATTCTTCAAGGGATTCCACCGATCCAAGCTCCGATCGGCCTCGATTCAACCTCTTCTTCGATCCTTAGAAGGTTATTGGTAAGATTTCTTCGCCGAAAACTTCGTACGTCCATTCTTACGCGTTTCCGACGACTCTGAGCGTGGTTAAACTCGGTGATTTTCGACCGAACAAGTCCGTTTAAGTTCTAAACTATTCGATTGGATGTTCTTTGCACGGGAAAAATTCCGGATATCCCGTACGCCTATTTTTACGCGTTTCCGACGACTCCGAGCATGGTTAAACTCGGTGATTTTTGATCGAACAACTCCGTTCAAGTTGTAAGAACATCGATTGGATGTTCTTTGTACGGGAAAAATTCCGGATACCCCGTACGTTGATTTACGACCATTTCCGGCAAATACGTAACCCTTTAAACATACTGAATAGTGTGTTTGATGGGTTATCTGCTTCCCGAACAGTGCCTAAAGCAATTTTTATGTTACCTAATAATTTTTTATGCATTCTTTACAATTTTTACAGGTCTAAGCAATGGCCGATCAAGGTGATGCAGCACCAGCACGTCCTTCTGACATGGGTTGGGAACACGGACATATGGTAGACCTGGTCAGATTGGGAGTGCAATGCAAATGGTGTAGGAAGTAGATGAACGGGGGAGTGTTCCGGCTGAAACAACATATTGCCGGAACAGGTGGAAATGTAAAAAAATGTGATAAGGTGCTGAGGGAGAAGAGTGAGGAGATGAGAGGCTACATGACAGGTAGAGCCTCTAACGGACTGTTAGGATTGAGCAGAGAGAGGAGTTGCACGACGAGCTACTCCAGAGGAGAAGGGACCGAGATTTGCCTACCTGAAAAGGGAAAGGCAAGGGGAAGGCACCAGTCGAGCCGGAGCCAGAGAGCTAGGAGGAGTACACGGACTTCGAGCTTAGACATACTAGGCACGCTAGCAAGCGTGCATTTGCCGAGGACGAGGACAGGAGGAGAGGAGTAGGAGGGTCAGAGTCCAGAGCTGACCCAACTCTTGGTCGATCAGCATCAGCTTGCCCTACCCGGGACCTGGAGACAGAGGGATGGAGACAGGAGCCACACCGTCATTCTGCCAGTACTTAGTTTACGCCGAGTGATGAGTACTTATTTAGGAAACAGAGTGCTGGGCAGATGGGGATTAAACAAGCTATGAAAGGGGTGAAGGCAACATGAACGGCTGCAAAGAGAGCCGTTCGCCACATTGTGAAGTGATTTTTGCATGTAGGTATCACTTTTAAAAAGCCATATATGTTAACTTTATTTACTTAAGCTTAATTTTTGTCTTATTCAAAATTTTTTTAACTTGATGTAGGCATCCCAACATATGCAGCCACCAGCCCCTACTTCCAGATGATGGTGGATGCTGTGGGTGAGGCTGGAACGGATCTGCAAGCCCCGGGCAGCAAGTATATATACGTCGCTGGGCTGAATGAGGAGGTCCGGGAGTTGAAGGAGTGGATGGATGGATTCAAATTGGTGTGGAAGGAGAGGGGTTGCACAATTATGTGCAACGGGTGGATAGGTATCATCAAGAGGAGTATGATAAACTTTTTAGTGTATTATTCTGAGGGGACCACGTTCTTGAAGTCGGTGGACGCTTCTGGGAAGATTAAAAATGCTGACTTTATTTTTTTCTTTGATGCATACGGTGGTGGAGGAGATCGGGGAGGATAATATGGTTCAGGTTGTCACTGACAATGAACCTTCATATAAGGCGACTGGGAAAAAACTGATGGAGAAGAGGAAGTACATGTTCTGGGTGCCCTGTGCGGCATATTTTATTGATCTCATATTAGAGGATATAGGTAAGGAGGAGAGTGTATTCACTCTTGTCAGACAGGCGTAGACGATCACGTCATTTATTTATTCGCATCCCCGTTTGCTACATATTATGAGATCACACACAGGAGGGCATGATCTGGTTAGGCCTGGTCCGACTTGTTTCGCCACGAATTTCATTGCATTGGAGAGTTTACACCAGCACATACATGCATTGGTTAGGTTCATGCAGTCCGAGGAATATTATAATTATATGGTGGACCACCTACACGACAAGAAAGATCAGTTAGAAATTCTTGTCAGGTCTAAAAAGCAGATCACTGACAAGAGATTTTGGGAGAGGATTGCCTACTACTTAGCAATCATTGAGCCACTGGTAGTTGTCTTGAGGTTGGTTGACTCAGATGACAGAAACCAGATGGGCACGCTCTACGATGCCATAGACCGGGCAAAGTTGAAAATAAAAGAGAAAAATCCTAGAGGTTACAAAAAGTGGTGGAAGATCATAGATGACCGATGGGACAAGACTTTGCACCACGATGTCTATGCTGCAAGTTAGTAGGTTAAAAAAATATTTGTGCTTACCTACTTTAAGTTTATTCAATGATTGTCTTATTTATAATGTTAACTATTAAATTCTTACAGGATATTTTTTTAACCCCCGCATCCAATATGGAGGACAGGTGATGAACGACAACGAGGTGATGCGGGGTACACTAGCTGTTATTCAGCGTCTCTGCTGATCTCAGTAGTACATGATAGAGGTTGAGATAGAAGTAAGTTAGAGTTTATTCAATACTTAGGAGTAGCTAATTATTAGACAACTAATGATTATTTTTTAAAAATTTTTCAGATGCAAAAATATAAGATGAGGGTCGGCGTATACTCAGATGCTGATCTGAGATATTCGTGCGACAAAGTGTCACCTAATATATTAATTTATGATGAAGATTTTATTTTATTTTCATATAAGTTATTGAAGATGATGGGTTAATTGTTTACCTTTTCTGTTCTTTTTTTTGCAGCTGAGTGGTGGGTTCAGGTGAATACCAGGAATAGATGGAATCCACTTGTTGCCATCGGTATCAGGATATTCAGCCAGAGCACCAGTTCCTCTCATTGTGAGAGGAACTGGAGTACATTCAACCTGATATATACAAAAAGGAGGAACAAGTTGACCTCAGACCAGCTGGAGAAGCTAGTCTTCTGTCATTACAATATGAGGCTGTGCATCAAGAATATCAAGGATCGACAGAAGATCAGTGATGAGCGATTTGCATGGTTCGCAGGTGATCCATACGAGCAGAGACATACCTCTGCCACGCCACCACCTGAGGAGGTGGACATGGATCAGATATTCCAGGAGGAGCATGCACTTGCCTCTTGGATAGAGGAGAGGGCAGTCAGGGATCATCCAGTTGAGTTTGATCCCGATGACCGTGCATGGGCTGAAGGAGAGTTGAATGGTGTTGAAGCCGAGGAGGATGCTCCAGCTCCAGCTCCACCTACTTCTCAGGCTCAGGCAGGGCCTTTTTCTGCCTCAACAGCTATGAAGCAGCCACTTCCAGCTTTAGCCCCAGCTCCAGTCCCAGCCGCCGCTACTTAGCCCATTCGTAGTCCAGGCAAAACGAAAACAAAAGTGACTGCACGAAAAATGGGCGGATTTGCAAAGCTAAAAAAATCTTTGGGTTCTGGTACTTCAGAGATGGATGAAGAGGTGAAGAGAAGGAAGCTGGATGTCAGGCGTCCTATGAGCCCAGATGACAGCACGCAAGCTCCTTCTCACTCCTCAGTTGATGATGACGAGGAGTGCATACCAGCGACGCAGTCATCAGCAGCAGCCCAATCACCTGATTCACGGCATCCAAAGCCGTATTAAATGCTGGATGAGCAGACACCACAGCATCATTTTATAGAACCACAGTACCCAGCATTTGGCGAGGCTCACCAGTAGTGGATTCCTCCACCACCACCACTAGCTCCACTAGAGTCTGCTTACGTTCCGGTTGTCCACCACCACTAGCTCCACTAGAGTCTGCTTACGTTCCGGTTGTCCCGCAGTCCGATCCCTATGACCTTGATAGCATGGCATCGGCATTATTTTCATATGGATATGGTCCCGGACAATATACAAGACTGAGCACAACTCAGGAGTGTCGACAGCAGCAGGAAGAGGAGGAAGACTAATATCTGTATCCTAGATATTAGTATTACATTGATATCATGTAAATTTCTATTTTTTTTATTTTCATGATGTATCAATTAATTGATTTTTGAATCAATAGAATATGTACTTAACTTCATTTCATGTTCATTAGTAATTATTCGATATGGTCATGTGGATGAATGTTAGTCTTATTTTTAGAATTTTTTCTAACTTATTTTTTATTTTTAGGAATTTTTTCTGATTTTTTTTGAATTTTTTGATGTTAGGAGGTCAAGTGTTTGCCTCAAGTTATATATACCTGATCCTGATTTACGTGCTCGGCCATCTAACTAAAAGATTTACATGCCTAAGGAATAAGTCAATTCCTAGATCGATTCTCTTCCTAGGAATCGGCCGATCGGCCGATTCCTGGAATCTTTCGATTCCGATTCCGCGATCCTTGGTTCAACTTGATTTGATCTTGCTGGTAAGATCCCGGTAGCAGTAAGATTGGAGAAGCAGGGGTTTTAATTTTGACTAGGATCCAAGTTTGAATCTGATTCAAACTATATCCCATGCCCTTCTACATATCAAACTGATCTTTTCTTTGCAAATGTACCACGTAGAAAGCTTCCCTGCCTAGCTCCTTTTTTTTATCTTCTTGCTGGCCTGATTTTGCTAACTCCTATCATTGCCTGGAAGTGGGTGTTTCAGTGGCTTGGTCAAGGCACATCCATGCCCTCACTGTCTTGCTGCTTGATGTAATTGTCGATTAACTAACTTCCGCACCTGAGAAGGGTTGGGCCTTCGGTGTTCTGGCCATCAGCCGGTGGTAGGTGTGGCCTAATTCCTTTTCAATCAATTGATTCCTTCTGAGTGCTTAGCAACTTCGGAGGTATTAGAACTTGAATTGCTCATTCAGCGTTCATATTTCTCTTCTTCATTATGCTGTGGTGGTGCTTCCAAGTATATCGTTTTGAATTATGGATTACCTAATTCTTGGTCCGTGCAAGCTTTTAGTTTAATTCATCCTTCAACTCCATCTTCAGCTGTAGGGAAGTGGTATTTATTATTTTCTTGTCTCTTCTATCGCCCTTGCCTTATCTCCATACCATCTTTCACAGAATCCACATCTATCTGATTTCTTGAGTGCTTGGTGCCTGGCTAAACTGCTGTCTATTTCAAGCTTAAGTGCTCTGGGAGTTCACTCTCGCAGTTGGTTCTCATAGGTTATCGGGAGCCCGTATCTTCAAATTGATTGACTTTACTGTCAGCCCAACCTCCAGAGTAGGTAATTCAGAGGCTAATTTGCATGATACTTTCTTTTTTTGGCGTCTAGAACATGCTGACTGTCAGGGGAATTGGTTGGTGATGTATATATCTCTGCCCTCATTTGCCTTGGTCCAAAAAGGGGGGGGGCACTGGTTTTCTTTTTGCTTGTTTATGGCATTCATCTCTATCTGTATCCATGAGGCTCTCTGGAAGTATTGTTGCATTTTTGGCTAGGTCCGGCCTTCCCTTATATGCATAAATCTTATATCTATGCCCGGTCTGTGTGCCTGTTGGTTAAGACCCCACAGGTGGCGATTTCTTGTCTATCATTGACACTTTCTGAATTGACTTATTCCTTAGGCATGTAAATCTTTTAGTTAGATGGCCGAGCACGTAAATCAGGATCAGGTATATATAACTTGAGGCAAACACTTGACCTCCTAACTCAGCTTGACACTTGAAGTCTTATTCAAGACTTACTATTTATTTTAGGACTTAATTTGACATGGTAATTTCAGATCCTCCAAAAATCTCAAGTCTAATGCACTTAATGCTAAGATGTAAATGAATGCATAATGAATCTTAAGTTTAATGTTAAGCCTTAGAACATGCAATCAAATATGAATAAACTCACTTCGATTGGATACCATTAAAATCTGATTTTCATTAAGTCTAGGATGCTAGACTTCAATTGAAGAAAGATGAATCCAAATGCTAGACTTCAATTGAAGAAAGATAAATCCAAATGATAATGAGATAACCATGAACTTGCTTCAATCCGATATCATAACAATTAGATTTTAGCAAATCTCACTAAGTCCAAGATATCAAGACTTAGGTAAAATAGATGATGAATTGAAATAAAGATCACATGATCAAAATACATAATTTCTTAATGAAATTTGTTCCGAATCATGCCTTTCTAGGCCTCGAATCTCTTTTCTAAATGAATGAAAATCAAATGATTTTTCAAACCATGCCATGCTAATATATATCCTCTCATATCTCTTATATTTTTGAGGTTTTTACAATATGTTTATGAAATGCAAAAATCATAGGTCTCACAACTAATTAGGAACTTAGAACCTATCAACACAAACAAGCTTTTTCTGGATTGAATGAATTGGAACCTTGGCCTTCTGAGACAACATTGTGGAAAATTACCTTATCTGTAGGGCAGGTTACAAACGGAGTAGATATGGATATGGCATTTGCATGTCCACTTTGTTTAGCTAAACAGATAATATGTATTCAGTCCAAGTCGGATATGGATTGGATAATCTTCGTATTTAGAGCGGATACAAATAATATCCCTTTCAAAATTTTAATTATGTTTTATTTGATTAATATTTGTAATAATATATAAATATATAGAAATAAATTTTAAAATGCAAATTTTATTATATATTTATTAATGTTAACCAAATATATTGATGTATAATAGAGATTATTGAATTATACTGTTAAATAAAATAATTTTAGATACATAATTATATATTATGTATTGATTTGGAGAGGATCTCAAATAGAGTAGAGTAGGCATTCTTGTGCCCACTCCAATTAACATTCGGATAATATCCGTATCTAGATATTTGCTCTGATGGATATCTCTCTATCAAATATTATTCGCATAAACATGTACGAATCCAGAGCGGATCCAGAATTTATCCAGATCTGTTTACAACCTTACTTACCGGCAATGTTGTGGGAAATTTGGCGGTTCAAGAACATAAGTTTTGAAGATTACTTTGAGAGGCCTTCATCAATTCTCCTCCTTATGGGAAACTTGTAAAAGCTGGGTATTTTGCTTGGTCGGGTACTCGTTTGGAGTCTACCTTCATGAATATACTCCTACAAATTGTTTTTTCTTTAATTTATTGGTTTTCCATTTTCTTACATTCCCTACCCTACTGCCTTAGTAGAGGTCTTGTAATTTTTTGCCTATTAAATGAAATGTGACCTTTGGGTCATCTTCGAAAAAAAGCTAGGGAGGATATGTGATTTCTTAATTTGCTCAACATTTTTTTCATATAATCGTGTATCTTTTTTCATAGGATCCGAACACTGAATTATAATTGCTGAATCTCTCTCATGGTGGAGTGGACGACAATATCCTATAAACAATTTATTTACATGTTAAAAAATTATAAAAGTCTTCAAAAACATGTAAAACTTATCAAAACTTGTAACTATATGACATCTGTCACTTACGGAAATACCTGTAAAAACATGCTAAAAACTATAAAAAAGACCTTACAAACTTGTAAAAATATGTAAAACTGTAAAAATCAGAAGATACATTAAGTCCTAAAAACTCTGCAGAAAGGCTGGTGGATTCCCGTTGCAAATTTGCAATTGCCAGAGTAGAGCAGTTCCGGCCTTGCTACGGATGCCGTGGTAACAGATAAAGCTGCTTTTTGCTGTGGAAGGAGAGCTCACTTTGAGCCACTATTGCCAGGTGGGTATTTTGGGAAGATCGTGCTGACCAATTCTTGCTAGAGAATCTACTGTGCTTGCAGTGACTCGTGTAGAAGGTCATGAGGATGGTTACAGACAGCTACATGAGGTTGGCAATCTTTGACAGATATGATGGCAAAGTCCTTGCACATCTGGATGCTTCTAAGTTTCGATCATAAATGCAGCTGTAACAGGATTTTCATATGATGGACTTGCAGGTGTGGAGAGCCCATGCAATGCGTGCCCTTGACATTGGGAGTTAGGGATAAAAGCTTTGGAGAGGAGAGGGCATTGGCTGCCCTCCTAGGAACAGGGCTTTTGGTCTTCTAGCTGCACTTCATGAGGAGGACATCAACCTGCCCCTGTAGACTGATCTGACCAGCATTCATGGACACTCTGAAGGTGAAAGAGGGAGAGGGCTGCCGCCATCTGTGCATGCAGTGACTCATGTAGAAGGTCATGAGGATGGTTACAGACAGCTACATGAGGTCAGCAATCTTTGACAGATGATGGCAAAGTCCTTGAACATCTGGATGCTTCTGAGTTTCGATCATAAATGCAGCTGTAACAGGATTTTCATATGATGGACTTGCAGGTGTGGAGAGCCCATGCAATGCGTGCCCTTGACATTGGGAGTTAGGGATAAAAGCTTTGGAGAGGAGAGGGCATTGGCTGCCCTCCTAGGAACAGGGCTTTTGGTCTTCTAGCCGCACTTCATGAGGACATCAACCTGCCCCTGTTGACTGATCTGACCAGCATTCATGAACACTGTGATGGTGAAAGAGGGAGAGGGCTGCCGCCATCAGAGGAAGAGGGCTCTTGCTGCCATGCTTCATGAAAGAAGAGATCTTGGGACCGGGGATGATGGACACTTTTACATCTCATTTCTTAGTGTTTTATTTTTTTAGGTTGTTTGATAACCACCTTTAGATCCAATGGTACCATCAGAGTGGAGGTTAAACAATGTGGATCCTATCATTCCAGAGTCTGCTCCATTTTACGATTGGATTTATTAGTAGCCATTTTTATCATCTATGGATCTAGTTTATTAGATAGTATCTAATCAAACAGATTTGATATGGATCAGATCAGGATTTTATCCGGATCATTTACAACCCTAGCTAGCTCTCATTATTCATTTGTGGGAAGTCTACCGTGACACCCACAATGACAGCTCAATTTTGTGCCACCTACGCTCTTAGTGCATTTAGTGTTCTACTCCATTTATAGGATGTGGTGATAAATTATATGATTTATATGTTTTGTGGTCTGATAGATCATTGTGTTCACAGAAGATTAATTGAAAGCAACGAAAAATCAAGCAATAAATGTAAACAAGGTGGACACAGCAAAAACCAGTGAGCTAGGGTATGAAGAACATTGCTAAGTGGTTATTGCAAACAAATCTACCAACTAATGTAGCAAATGCAGTTGTAGTAACATCTGTATGTAGAGGAAAACCTGCTTTTCTACGGGAAAAGAAATAACTAGGAAATTGGGTGCTATAAGATCAGATGAGCTTATTGTACATTCAGTGCCTCTAATAATGAAGTTGTGTTTAGTATTAACCCTATTTGAGATTTATAGTTTGCTACATTACTCATCAACACAACCTAAGATTTTCAAAATTGGTTGTGTAATTTTTAGTTATAGATAGTTAGATACTATACAAGACAGAACTTGGCTTGAGCAAAGGGCGAATGACTGATAATAATCAATAAGCTGTTGAGTGTTGATTATTATACTCAAAGGTATGCATCATTTTCTGACGATATTCTCTCTGTATAACCGACAATTATTTCCATCTCTTGAAATACGGTGCATGATTCAGCATTAATGTTTACGATGACTGCTTGTAGAGTCGGTTCCTCGGAACACGGGCAAAGCTGATTCTTCTACTGTATGTTCTATGTTTTCATTTTTAACTGCTAGATGCCATGAAAGTAAACTGTGTTCCTCTTGGTTCCAATGGTCACATCCAAGAGGGCATGCAATTAATTAAGTACGTTATTAAGGGTTTGATACCCCTGTAAATGGGGAGATTGCATATACATCACTTATGTATGTCTCAATATGCTTTCAAAGGCTAAACGCTGATCCCATCTCAAAAATTTGACGTGAATTTTCATACTGTTTAGCATGGGAAGTCATCTTGCAAAAATCTCATGAGATCGGTTTCGCCAAGGTGCCGAAATGAGATCATCGAGATCTAGCTGCGTCGCGGATTGTTCAACATGGAATTGTGCCCTCGCGGGCACATGTGGACTGATCCATTAAAAAAAAATTTGGTTGGTTTTGTCCCCCAAATACCCCCCCCCCCGCCATAAGGGGTGTTGCCCCCTTGACCTAGCCACGTCGCGGCGACTGTTCACCATGGAATCGTGCCCTCATAGTCACGTGGACTGGTCCATAATTTTTTTTTCAAAGGGCTTTGCCCCCTAAATCTTGATATCCCCCACAAGCGTCACTGCTCCCTTGACCCTTGCAACTTGACCGCACATCATGTTTGTCAAGATTAATTATTTTTCAAAATAAATATATACTTATCCATACATAATTACATAAATGAAATCACATTTAAACGTATGAACACATAAACATACACATTCAATTATAACTTAAGTCAAACAATGCTATTAATCAATTCAAATTTTAGATTTAGATATTAATCATCAATTTATTGTACAAAGATTATATCTTATATAATAAACATATTATATCAATTCAATTTCACAAATACTTAATCATTAATTTGTCATAAACAATCAAGAACAAGAACATAAAAAAATACTCTTAATGTCACATTAGTATTTAAATAAGATTATATAAAAGTTTAAATCTTTTAGAAACACAAAGATCATCTTTTTGATGTACAAATGTGTTATATATTTTCATGTAAATCCATTGATGTACTCTCATCTTTATAAGATATTATGTTATATTTTATACATGTATACATTTTGATATGAGAATCTGAGATCGATCTCCCCCCACCCTCCAAAACAAAGCTGAGATCCGAGATGACAATCCTTGTTTAGCATTCTAATACTGGTAACTCTATATACCCATCATCTATTGTTCTGTATGCATGGTCTGACCTACGATGTTTCCTTTTCCAATTGTAAAATTCTTCTTCTATTTTTCCTTTTTCTTTCACTTGTCTTATATACATTCATCTCCCTTCTTGTAGAGGACCACCTCACAGGACGAGGAGCTGGAGCTTCTCTTTGCAGGACTATCACTTTGAAGGGTGAGATTTTGCAAGACTTGGCTCAGACGACAGCTTTGCCTTCACCTCCTTGTAAGTGGAAATGGAGATGCTGAAAGAAACTATAGAAAGTGTTCTGTAAGATAGCGTGTGCCAATGCAGTCTTGTTAGTTCCTACTTTCTTGGGTAGTGAACCTTTGTATGTGATACATGGCCAGCTTAGTGTTTCTGGTCTGGTTGCCTGTGTTCAGTCCTTGTAGCAACAAATTTTACTCAAGTATGGATATCTTTGGGCTGTTTGTTTAGAACCTGCTTTTAACTTGGCATTGCTAGGTTGAGCTGAGCCAGATTTGGTAGTTTGTACCCCAGGCCATCTCGGGGTAGTCTGCACTCTGCAGCATTGAGTTCCCATCCTATGTATTGGTCTGAACTCCTCCATAATTCCCTGTTTGGGTGTAGTATTGAGTACCCATATCAATATTACTAATATTTTATGGTCTGTTCGCGTGGTTGTGCCTAGACTATCTGTAAGATTGTTACTGTATTGAGTTTAATATTGCTGACAAAACAGGCTAAACTGGGAGAACTAAATGTTAGTGTACAACTATAGACCATCACGTGAAGACAGGAGGGATAACTTCGAAATCTGGCTCAACTCAAGCCTCAGCTATAGATTTGTCTGTCTCATTTGATGTGTCTAAATATTTATGAAAATTTTCACCCGCCTACTAACTTTTATGCCGCGAAGTGCAGTTTTTAGGCCATTTGCTTTTTCCAGATGAGATGTTCGCTTCTCTTTAAATGGTCATGTCTCATATTAAATGCTTTTTATGGGGTGTTTGGTTTATTGGTTGTACAATAATTTTTTATACACTTATGATAAAAATTATATTAAAATAAAAACTTAGATAACTAAAGACCTGAATGCTGGGATAAGGCAACAAAAAAAAAGAGTGGGGAACATGTATAATTATAAAGGGGAGGGACGTTCAGATAGAAAAAGGTCTCTTCTCTCTTTGTCCAAGAACGAATTTTCTTTCTATAAAAATATATTTTTGTAGTGATTGTCAGAATATGTTTTTAACATTTTTGTGGCAGCATATATGTTGATGTAAAAGTTAATGGGGTGTTTGGTTGCACGATAATTTTTTTGTACATTTTCATGATAAAAAATTATATTAAAATAAAAAGTGAATCAACTCATGACATAAAATTATCATATTTGGAGGGATGTGATAACAAAAAAGAGTTACTATCATTCATGATCAAACAAAGTGGGGGACCACAAGAAAAAAGAAAGAGGTGAGACCCTCTTTTTTTGTTTAAGAAGAAAATCACTTTCAAAACATAAAATTGTCAAGGTTGTCAAACACCTCTTTTAACGAGTTTTCTTACAATTTTTAAAAATTAATATAAAAATTTCCATTATCATGCAACCAAACACCCTATAATAAACGTGCAACTATTGAGATGAAGATAGATTGTCAAAACATAGAGAGGAAAAGGATATAATGGAATTAATGGATATTAAATTTTATTACAGATGGTACATGGGTGATAGGTGGAGTTGATGGCCTCAAGGTTCCTTTATCCTTGAGCCAAAGCCATTTTCCTGTACAACCTCAGCTAAGCTGGGTTAATTCATCTATAAAAGTACTCCAAATGATGTAAAAATATAGTTTCTTGAATATATATTATTAAGTCTCAACATAAAAATTATAGAGGTTGTTTTCATTATTTAAAAAGATTATTCGAACATTATAACAAAATATGATTGATTGATTTAATTAAATAAAATAAATCTGAATAAATTTAATTATGTTGGTTTGTGCAAGAACTACATAATCATATCAAAGTTATTTAGGATGATATAGCAGGAGATATTCTAAGCAAATGAAAAAAAATGTCGACATGAGCTAAGTTTATTTAAAGAAATTTATTTTAAATAATGTCAAATGAAAATCAATTCACTCGAAGTTTTTATCTTGGATAGAAGAAAGTATCTTATATAAAATTGAAAGTAGAGGTGTAACTAAAATATTTTGGTAGAAGATTTTTGTGCAATTAAATATGTAATAATGTTTTTGTAAAAAAGAATAGATAGCCAAATAAGATAAGATATTTCTGACTTTTCATAAAAGTCACTTCGTAGATAAGTATTTTATTATGCCCCGCTTTGGTTAGAATATTAAAAATAATATTTTACTTGTTTTGATATTGACATTTGTATATGATATTATATCAATATCAAAGTTGATATAAACGGACATTTGTATTATATATCATATTTTATTTATATTAGAAGTTTCAAAATTAATATTTATAACCAAACACCTAGGTGATTTTTATTACTATCATTTTGAAATTGATATTGATAAATATATTTAATATACACTACAAGACGAAAGGTCAATAACAACGGTCCGAAGCTATTGCCAATAGACAGAAAACTGTCGCAAACAAGTTTTTAGTGGAGACAACTTCAAAGCCATCGTCAACTCATTCCAAAAAGGCTTGTTACTAATGTTATTAGTGATGACTAAAGTATGCTGTTGAAAAAAGGTATATTGGCGATGGCTCAAAAGTCATCTCCAATATGTTTTTAGTGGTGACGAATGGAAAACTATCACAAACGGTTCTAGGATTTAGAAAGAATATTGGCGAAGCTTGCAAGTCGTTGTTAATACAGTTTATAGTCACGACTTGTAGTCATCACCAATAATTTACATATAAAAATAATTTTTAATTTAAAAGATAAATACATGAATACATGGATTATGCAACACCACCCGTAAAAGTTTGTATACATTCCACAAACTATAATCCATACTCACAATTCACAAACACAGATCACATAAAGTGGTACAATCCACACAACCATATAATAAGAATTGACATAATTTACATAACTACAAGGTAAATTCTTATTCATACTACAAACAAAGTCATATATAGATAAAAGAACTTTATAATACCAATAAGTGTTCATCTATAATGAACTACAATAAAAAAACATAACAAATCAATCATCTTAAAAAAAATCCCTCCTTGTTGTCCTTCTCCTCATCGTCCTCGCCATCATCCTCTTTCAGTATTAGAGGTGGTCTCGAGTTCGATGGATCATCTGTTGAGGAGACTCTGGCTAACAATTGTTGAGTTAGTCATTCTAAAAAATTTTGTTGATCAGTCATCTACTGTTTGAGAGAATTAATGACTAAATTTTGTTGCTCAGTATGCGCAGATTGTTTATCTACCTTACTCAATAACTCCTGGACTAGTGGAGTAATGGAAGAAGTAGGGCCTCCACTACTTTTAACATATCAAGTGTTGTGAGTCTATCCTCACCCCCCACATCTGATCCGTCCTAGCCCATCTTTGTCAAAGACAAAAACAAATGCCTCCTCAGCACTAAATATATGATGGCCATTCGATTCCTTCGACGTTGGGAAATTCATCAATTGTGTCATATTATTCTTAAAACATTTTATTTATCAACACATATAAATAAATATATGCCTATTTAGATAAACAAACAAAATAAATTTACCATCATTTAATGACTTTGCTAAAGAGTCGGTCTGTGAACCCTAAACCCTAGGGTTGGCCAGTCGAGACAAGCATCTATGCCTTGTCTCCTTCGGTCAGTGTCAGGCATCTTACTGTTCAAGATGCCATGTCACTTTATTGTCAGAGTCAGTCAGGCATCTTACTGTTGAAGATGCCCTATCATCTTCCTGTCAGTCCATGTCAGGCTTCTTACTATTAAAGATGCCGTGTCACCTTCAGGCGTCAAGTCGGGCATCTTACTATTCAAGATGCCCAAGTCGTTGTCTGTAAGTGTCTCTCCCCTCCTATAAAAGGAGAGGCACCCACTTCATTGTAAACACACCTCCTAGCACCTTATCATCCCCGCATCACCAAGGCTTCCAAGTGTCTCCATCTCCTTCAGAGAGCTAGGCCACCTCCTTCATGAGTTGTCTAGCTCCCAGTCCTTAGGTCTCGAAGTCTCCTGACTCCCCGAGTCCCCTTGGTATCAGAGCTGAGTTTGGTGAGAACCTTACATATCCTTGGTGAGATTTTTATGTTAGGAGTGTCAATAGTGTGTCGTTTCTAAGTTTGGTATATGAAAAACTGTTGATCCGTCCTTCAGGTTCAGCCTGTTGCAAAGGTCTTCACCTTGTAAGAGGATTTCCTCCGCCAAGTACCACTTAGAATCGTGAGTGTGTGAAGCGTCCAGCATCCAGTATTTTATAAAGCTTTCAGCATATAGTGGAATTTTCTGTGCAACCGTAAAGAATCGCAAACTTCGGCTTGCGGAATTCTTTATTTACGGAAAGTTCATCTCGTATCTGGCTAAGTACGACTGCAATCGAGGTATTTTAACTTAAGTTTTTGGTAAGTCTTATCATCTTTAGTCAATTGGGACAAGTCTTTCTTCATAGCTATTCTTAGGGATTACTAGTTTCGGGCCCAAAGCAAAAGAATCGGTGCTAGTTAGTAATGCGTAGGACCCCGGGGGCAGCAAAGAACCTCCGACTCAGTGTGAGCAGAGGGCGTAGTAAATAGTAAGCCCCTAAGGTAGTCATTGATAGAGAGATTTGAACAATTAATTAAGGAAAGATAGGATAAATCAAGAATTTAAGCTTGAAATTTCTTGATTTAGCAGAAGTATCTGAAAATAGTACAGTGAGCTCTAGCATAAATATTTCTGCAAGATTATTTAGCACAATTTTACCATGAATCACTTGGTCAATGCTGGCGTAAGAGCATTTCCCAGATATGAAACACGGGATAGTGATCTGAGATGGGACATGGAAGAAGAATATGAACATGAATCAGAGTGGTTGAGTGAATCAGATGATGAGTTAAGTTGGATGCCATATGAGGACCAGATAAAAGCAAAAGAATGGATAAAGAGTAAACAACCGGTTATTCCCAAACAACCAGTTGGTACTATGTGGGAAACAAATATAGATAATGAAATTGCTAAGGAAGTCTCAACAGAAGACAAATATGAAAGTATCTCTCCTTCTGAGGAAACATTGTCCCTAAGTCAGAAACCGGATCTATCAAGAAAAATAGGGATATTAAATTTTGCAAAGACACTTCTGTGGAAAAAGATATGGAAAGATGCGTGGGAACAAAAGTTTCGAGATTAGGCTAGACAATTGTTAATATTACTTCTTTTAAAGGAGGCATGGAAAATAGCCTATAAAAGAAAATTTCAGGGCCCATATGAAACCATTTTTATGATGGGAACAGAAAATTCGGAATGGAGACAGAAGATCAAGATTCCTGATGAACAGCTAAATTGTACACATATCTGGCAGGAAAACCAGGAGATACTTCCGAGCATAAAAAGTGTACACTTTGTAAGCTGATTACAGTAAAGAGAGCCAGACTACATTGTACGCAATGTAGAATCACCACTTGTTTAACATGCTCTCGTGTTTATTTGAACAAAGAAATCAGAATTGATCCTCCTCTGCCAGTAGTTTTTCAGGAACAAACACTGGTAAGAGAACTATTTCTCTATATAGACAATCTACATAGAAAAAATGATAGGTTAAAACAAGAGAATACAAAGTTGATGGAAGAATTACTGTAGAAAGAAGCAACAGAATTAGAACTTGAAGACCTAGAGTTGGAATATAAAACAAGAAAGTATGAGAAAGGGAAAGAAGTCATGGACGAAATGGCTATGATGTTAAATGAAGAATGTGTCCTAAGTTAGAAAGAAAATAGCCAACCTAGAAAAATGATAAATAGACTTTTCACCATGACTGTAATACCTAATGTTGAAGGCTTCAAAGTAAGGGCTATTTTGGACACTGGGGCAACTACTTGTTGCATTGATTCAAATTCAATACCACAAGAGGTAGTAGAAGAAAACTCGTATACAGTTTTCTTCAATGGGATCAACTCTAGACAAGCTGCAAACAAGAGATTGAAAAGTGGGACTATGATGATAGGAGAAAATAAATTTAGAATCCCATTTACATACAGTTTTCATATGACCTTGGGATACGGCATCCAGATGATAATCGAATGCAACTTCATAAGAACCATGCAAGGTGGCGTGAGGATAGAAGGAAATACTGTAGTATTCTATAAAAACCTCACAGTAATTAACACCAGTCCAGAGGCAGAGATAAAGGCCATCGTTGGAGAGGAATTAGACTAAAATGAATACTTGAACCTCCAAGAATCAGTCTATTACAACTTGGGCAAAACAAGCATCACTTTTCAAGAAAGGTTTAGCCTGATTTTCAAAAGGCTAGAAGAGGCAGGATACATTGGAGAAGACCCACTGAAACATTGGTCTAAGAACGGAGTCATCTGTAAACTGGACATAATAAACCCAAATATATCCATCTAGGATAAACCACTGAAACAAATAACCCCGGCAATGGAAACATCGTTTGAAAAACACATATAGGCTTTATTAAAAATTAGAGTAACCAGGCAAAGCAAAAGCAGGCACAGAACAATGGCTATGATAGTCAACTCTGGGACAACAATTAACCCTATCACAGGAAAGGAACAGAAAGGAAAGGAAAGATTGATCTTTAATTACAAAACTCTAAATGACAACACATACAAAGACTAGTACTCCTTGCCAGGAATCAATACAATTATGAAAAAGGTCGGAAACAACAAGATTTACTCCAAATTCGACCTCAAAAGCGGATTCCACCAAGTCACAATGGATCCGGAAAGTATTGAATGGACAACTTTCATAATTCCTCGAGGACTATATTAATGGCTAGTAATGCCATTAGGACTCAAAAATGCCCCGTCTATTTTTCAAAGAAAGATGGATAATTGCTTCAAAGGGACAGAGGAGTTTATAGCTTTGTACATTGATGATATTTTGGTCTTTTCAGAATCAGAAAAAGAACATGCTTAGCACCTGGAAAAACTTTTACAAATTTGTGAGCAAAATGGGTTGTTACTATCACCAAGCAAAATGAAAATTGCAGTGCCTGAGATAGAATTTCTCGGAGTGGTATTGGGCAATAGAAAGATCAAACTCCGACCACACATTATGAAAAAGATTGTGGAGGTAAAAGAAGAACAGTTGAAAAACAAAACAGGACTGAGGTCTGTAAGGAATCGTCCATAAAAGTTTGGAACAGCGGAAGCGACGATTCCTATGGGTTCCTTAAGAATCCGTCTCAATCAGAACCGAACGACGAAAATCGAAAACCGATCAAATCGGGTTCGAATATACCTGATAGGGATTCATATAATCCCATGGAGAGAAAGGAGATGAGCTTCTTAAGCTCTACAAACCGTTCAAGCGTCCGGTCTCCAGCAGTATCCACACAAACTTCATCCACATCAGGTTCTCCCTTCGCACCGGCATCGAGAACTCTTCCCGAACGGAGCTCCATCGACCATGGATACCTTCTTGAGAGAGGAGGAGATAGGGAGGAGGCTTGGGACGTGGTTTTCACCCTTGGCTTGATTGGGTTTGGCTGAAACCATTAGTATTTATAGAGAATTATGGAATTTTTCATAAAAACCCAAAATCTCTATAAATTATGCCCTTGCCCCTGTACTTGTGGATAAGTCCTTTTGTGTGTGAACCACTAGGCCCAATAACCTATTTGGTTGAGGCCTAAATAAAATAGAACAATTCTATTTAATTTAATTAAATCCGTTATCCGATAACAGATTAATCGGCCTACCGATCATGAAGGGTACAAGCCACATCCCATGATCCCAAATGGCTATGGGGATAATCACATCTCCATTGAGCCTTTCCATCATCAGTTACCACATAGATATAAACCCTCATCCATCCAATGTCCCGGTCGGAAAGGAGTACGGCATCGACTGTCAACTCCTTAGTGTACCGACTCTATAGAATCATGTACTCGGAATTGGATCAATTGGAAAACTCATTTTCCAATTATCCTATCTACCCTGGCCAGGGATTTAGAGTACTATCCCATAGGACATTCACTCTCACTTACCGAGAGTGGACGATCTCTTGTTGTCCGCTCAATTGCCTCCATCAGATTTTCCTTGTACCCGATCCATCGCTATATAAAACCATCTAAATTGTGATCCATAAGTCAATGGTCAAAGCACAAGTTCCACCCAACAAGGCATCTTTGGCGACTCAGGTCAAAGGTCCAACCATGCAACCGTGATGATAGAAAGCCTTGATAGACAGTTCGGTAAGATACCATTCAGGGTTTCTAATTCGGTCATTTCAATGAACTCATTCAACTAATGAGCACCTGTATGTGTATCTCAGTGTCTCCACACTAATGACCAATGAGATCGATCGTCCTCATCAAATGAGAAGACATCACATACACTAGTCTATCTGGATCCTTGATGTCCCGTCTCAAGTATCCTATGACTAGGAACATTTAGATCAAATACCTCTAGATAATCAATCTCATTATCATGATCTCATCATGATTTAATCATCATTGTATTTGATCAAGGACTTCATTATGATATTTGCATCTAATAATAGCTTATAATGAAGATTTGCCTAATTAATTGAATAAGATATATCTAGAAAGGTAAAATCATATCATATATGATTGGCTTGTAGGGCATACATTTCTATCAAGGTCATGGCTGGGATTACTCAATTACACAAGGTCCTACATTCCAAAACTTGGTGTTTTATTGGGACCTTTGTACGTGAAAACAAGCCCCCGTGGGGATAAAAGGATGAAGCCCAAAGATTAAAAGACAATCCAGCAAATCAAAAATTTGATATAAAAGCTACCAAACCTCGAAATTTCACCCGAGGGTAGCTACATCATCCTAGAAACATATGGTTGTATGGAAGAATGGGGAGGAGTCTGCAAATAGAAGAACAGAAAATATGATTCAAGGAACACTGAAAGAATATGTGCATATGCTAGCGGAAAATTCCCCACAATAAAATCAACCATTGATGCAGAAATATATGCATGTACAAAAACTCTAAAGGCAATGAAAATACATTATCTAGATAGGAAAGAGATTAATCTTAGAACGGACTGTCAAGCAATTATCTCTTTTGTTAACAAATCAAGTTAGAACAACCATCAAGAGTCAGATGGATTGAGTATACAGACTATATAACTGGCACAGAAGTTTAAATTAATTTTGAACATATTAATGGTAAACATAATCAACTGGCTGATGCGTTATCTAGACTTGTGTGTTTTTGTTCAAAATGGAAGGAGCATGATCTGCCCAATCTTCAATCCCTGGAGGAGATGCTGCTGAAGAACAATCAAGAGCAAGCAGTGACACTAATCACGATACTCAGCTCCCAGTAGAGGAGTATAACAAGTTCCTCCAGTGGGCCAAACAGAATAACATTTTCATTGATCAACAATGGGAATACAAAGCCAAGGCTCGAAAAATTCATGACAAAGTCGCCTCAGATCTGGAAGCCACCATGGAACAATTCACACGCATAATGGAACACAAGGCTGCCTACTGTCAAAGTCTCTCTGCATATTCAAGATCCGACAATCTTTGGTCAGAAGCACTTCCGTGGGTAGATTACTGGGGAGTCGGGGAGTCGGGAGACTTCGAGACCTAAGGACTCAGGGAGTCGGGAGACTTTGAGACCTAAGGACTGGGAGCTGGACGACTCACGAAGGAGGTGGCCTAGCTCTGTGAAGGAGGTGGAGACACTTGGAAGCCTTGGTGATGTGGGGATGATAAGGTGCTAGGAGGTGTGTTTACAATGAAGAGAGTGCCTTTCCTTTTATACGTGGGGGGAGACACTTACAGACAATGACTTGGGCATCTTGAATAGTAAGATGCCCGACTTGATGCCTGAAGGTGACACGGCATCTTTGATAGTAAGATGCCTGACATAGACTGACAGAAAGATGATGGGGCATCTTCAATAGTAAGATGCCTGACTGACTCTGACATAAAAGTGACATGGCATCTTGAACAGTAAGATGCCTGACACTGACTGAAGGAGACAAGGCATAGTAAGATGCTTGTCTCGACTGGCCAACCCTAGGGTTTAGGCTTCATGGACCAACTCTTTAGGGTTTTACTTTTCCACCACACTTTCGCGGAAAATGTATGCTCGTGACTAAACAGTACCACACATGGACGACAGCTTTTGGGTGCTTTTCTAGCACACTGTTCGAGGTGCATCATTTTTCAACCCGGTGTGATGGCTGACCTGACACAAAGAGGGCATCTTTGACAGTAAGATGCCCGACTATGACTAGGACCTAGGACTGGCATCTTTGGAACAATAAGATGCCTTTGTCTTTATTACAGATTCGATGGACTCTTGTAAAGACTTTATAAACTCTATGGTCTTTAGATGTGGATGCTCTTGGAATGATGGATGAGGTCTGCCATCATCTCCTTTATTTGCGCTGCTAGCCTAGTACAGTAATCTGCCCACGGAAGTGCTTCTGACCAAGGATTGTCGGATCTTGAATATGCAGAGAGACGTTGAGAGTAGGCAGCCTTGTGTTCCATTATGCGTGTAAATTGGTCCATGGCAGCTTCCAGATCTGAGGCGACTTTGTCATGAATTTTTCGAGCCTTGGCTCTGTATTCTCATTTGCTGATCAATGAGAATGTTGTTCTGTTTGGCCCACTGGAGGAACTTGTTATACTCCTCTACTGGGAGTTGAGCATCGTGATTAGTGTCGCTGCTTGCTCTTGATTGTTCTTCAGCAGCATCTCCTCCAGGGATTGAAGATTGGGCAGATCCCGCTCCTTCCATTCTGTACAAAAACACACAAGTCTAGATAACGCATCAGCCAGTTGATTCTTTTTACTATTAATATGTTCAAAATTAATTTGAACTCCTATGCCAGTTATATAGTCTGTAAACTCAATCCATCTGACTCTTGATGGTTTGTTCTGACTTGATTTGTTAAAGAAAGAGATAATTGCTTGACAGTCCATTCTAAGAGTAATCTCTTTCCTATCCAGATAATGTATTTTCATTGCCTTTAGAGTTTTTGTACATGCATAAATTTCTGCATCAATGGTTGATTTTATTGTGGGGAATTTTCCGCTAGCATATGCACATATTCTTTCAGTGTTCCTAGAATCATATTTTCTGTTCTTCCATTTGCACACTCCTCCCCATCCTTTCATACAACCATCTGTTTCTAGGATGATGTAGCTACCCTCGGGTGCAATTTCGAGGTCTGGTAGCTTTTGTACCAAATTTTTGATTTACTGGTCTATCTTCCAATCAACGGGCTTCATCTTTTTATCCCCATGGGGGCTTGTTTTCTCATACAAAGGTCCCAATAAAACACCAAGTTTTGGAATGTAAGACCTTGCGTAATTGAGTAATCCCAGCCATGACCTCAATCCTATTTTTTTTCAATTGTTCTTCTTTTACCTCAACAATCTTTTTCATAATGTGTGGTTGGAATTTGATCTTTCTGTTGCCCAGTACTGCTCTGAGAAATTCTATCTCAGGCACTGCAATTTTCATTTTGCTTGGTGATAGTAACAACCCATTTTGCTCACAAATTTGTAACAGTTTTTTCCAGGTGCTGAGCATGTTCTTTTTCTGACGTTGAAAAGACCAAAATATCATCAATGTACAAAGCTATAAACTCCTCCGTCCCTTTGAAGCAATTATCCATCTTTCTTTGAAAAATGGACGGGGCATTTTTGAGTCCGAATGGCATTACTAGCCATTCATATAGTCCTCGACGAATTATGAAGGTTGTCCATTCAATGCTTTCTGGATCCATTGTGACTTGGTGGAATCCACTTTTGAGGTCGAATTTGGAGTAAATCTTGTTGTTTTCGACCTTTTTAGAATTGTATTGATTCCTGGCAAGGAGTACTGGTCTTTGTATGTGTTGTCATTTGGAGTTTTTTAATTAAAGACCAATCTTTTTTTTTCCTTTCTGTTCCTTTCCTGCGATAGGGTCAATTGTTGTCCCAGAGTTGACTATCATGGCCATTGTTCTGTGTCTGCTTTTGCTTTGCCTGATTACTCCAATTTTTAATAAAGCCTATATGTGTTTTTCAAACAATGTTTCCATTGTCGGGGTTATTTGTTTCAGTGGTTTATCCTAGATGGATATATTTGGGTTTATTATGTCCAGTTTACAGATGACTCCGTTCTTAGACCAATGTTTCAGTGGGTCTTCTCCAATGTATCCTGCCTCTTCTAGCCTTTTGAAAATCAGGCTAAACCTTTCTTGAAAAGTGATGCTTGTTTTGCCTAACTTGTAATAGACTGATTCTTGGAGGTTCAAGTATTCATTTTCTTCTAATTCCTCTCCAACAATGGCCTTTATCTCTGCCTCTGGACTGGTGTTAATTACTGTGACATTTTTATAGAATACTATAGTATTTCCTTCTATCCTCACGCCACCTTGCATGGATCTTATGAAGTTGCATCCAATTATCATCTGGTTGCGGTCTCCCAAGGTCAAATGGAAACCGTATGTAAATGGGATTCTAAATTTATTTTCTCCTATCATCATAGTCCCACTTTTCAATCTCTTGTTTGCAACTTGTCTAGAGTTGATCCCATTGAAGAAAACTGTATACAAGTTTTCTTCTACTGCCTCTTGCGATATTGAATTTGAATGAATGCAACAGGTAGTTTCCCCAGTGTCCAAAATAGCCCTTACTTTGAAGACTTCAACATTAGGTATTATAGCCATATTGAAAAGTCTATTTATCATTTTT
Organism: Cryptocoryne crispatula var. balansae; assembly: GCA_036172225.1. Taxonomy (NCBI): domain Eukaryota; kingdom Viridiplantae; phylum Streptophyta; class Magnoliopsida; order Alismatales; family Araceae; genus Cryptocoryne; species Cryptocoryne crispatula. Next base: position 25,563,211 of record CM069932.1, read on the forward strand.
CTGGGTTGGCTATTTTCTTTCTAACTTAGGACACATTCTTCATTTAACATCATAGCCATTTCGTCCATGACTTCTTTCCCTTTCTCATGCTTTCTTGTTTTATATTCCAACTCTAGGTCTTCAAGTTCTAATTCTGTTGCTTCTTTCTACAGTAATTCTTCCATCAACTTTGTATTCTCTTGTTTTAACCTATCATTTTTTCTATGTAGATTGTCTATATAGAGAAATAGTTCTCTTACCAGTGTTTGTTCCGAAAAACTACCGAGAGGAGGATCAATTCTGATTTCTTTGTTCAAATAAACACGAGAGCATGTTAAACAAGTGGTGATTCTACATTGCGTACAATGTAGTCTGGCTCTCTTTACTGTAATCAGCTTACAAAGTGTACACTTTTTATGCTTGGGAAGTATCTCCTAGTTTTCCTGCCAAATATGTGTACAATTTAGCTGTTCATCAGGAATCTTGATCTTCTATCTCCATTCCGAATTTTCTGTTCCCATCATAAAAATGGTTTCATATGGGCCCTGAATTTTTCTTTTTTAGGCTATTTTCCATGCCTCCTTTAAAAGAAGTTTTATTAACAATTGCCTAGTCCAATCTCGGAACTTTTGTTCCCACGCATCTTTCCACATCTTTTTCCCCAGAAGTGTCTTTGCAAAATTTAATATCCCTATTTTTCTAGATAGATCTGGTTTCTGACTTAGGGACAATGTTTCCTCAAAAGGAGAGATACTTTCATCTTTGTCTTCTGTTGAGACTTCCTTAGCAATTTCATTATCTATATTTGTTTCCCACATAGTAACAACTGGTTGTTAGGGAATAACTGATAGTTTACTCTTTATTCATTCTTTTGCTTTTATTTGGTCTTCATATGGCATCCAACTTAATTCGTCATCTGGCTCATTTAACCATTCTGATTCGGATTCATATTCCTCTTCTATATCCTATGCCTCATATCTAGGGAATGCCCTTACGCCACCATTAACTAAACGATCCATGGTAAATTTGTGCTAAATAATCTTGTAGAAATATTTATGCTAGAGCTTACTCGTACTAGTTTCAGATATTTTTGCTAACTCAAGAGATTTTAAGCTTAATAGGGTGTTTGGTTACAATTTTTTACCTTCTTTTTATCTTATTTTTTAAAAAAAGGAAGATACTATGTTTGGTTAGATTTTTTTTAATGCTCCCTCTCTTTTAAAATCGGTTTCACTCCTTTGTAATTTCTATTTTGAAAACAAAACAACCGCAACGTTGTTTTATTTCTGAAAGAGAACGCTCGAGACGTCGCGCTTGACTTTGTCTCTTGCGGTGGACGACCACGCCTCTCCGGTGGGAGGGGGCGATGCGGCAGCGTCCGGGGGAGGGTGATGCGGTGGCAGCGGCGGCCGGCCATCCGCAGCGGGGCGGGGCGATGCGGCAGCATCAGCGGGGTGTGGCGATGCAGCAACGTCCAGGGGAGGGCGATGCGGCGGTAGCGTTGGCGGGGCAGGGCGATGCGGCAGCGTCCGGCTGTCCGGGGGGGGGGGGGCGATACGGCAGCGTCCGGTCGGCCATCCATGGTGGGGAGGGGCGATGCGGCAGCATCGGCGGCCGGCCGGTCACGGCGGGGCGGGGCGATGTGGCGCATCCACCGTCCCGGGGGGGATACGGCAGCATCCAGCCTTCCGTCCACGGCGGGGAGGGGCGATGTGGCAGCGTCGGCGGGGTGGGACGATGCGGTAGCTTCCGGCTGTCCGGGGAGGGCGATGCGCGGCCGTCCGCCATGGCGGGGGGGATGCATCACCATCTGGCCATCCGCGGTGGGGTGGGGAGATGCGGCAGTGTCTGGCCGTCAGCAGGGCGATGCGACACCGTCCAGGGGACGGGGGCGAGGGCAGAGAGGAGAGTAGTCGGTCGGGTGATTGGCCCGGCAGGGGGAGTTTGGCTCCACTACCGCTGGTGGGGGGGGTCCATCAGGAAGGAGGGTGATGAAACCAGTTTCAACAGAGAGAACGTCGGCCCAGGGAGATGAAACCAGTTTCAGCAGAGAGGAGAGGACTGAACGCTGGTTAGAGAGATGAAACCAAACATTACTCTATAAATTTTAAAAACTGTGACAGTTTGCCAAATACACAATGATTGAACTTCATTGATTTTAAATTTAAAATTAATAAGTCAAGTAATTTTATTTTCAAAAATAAAGTTATCTTAAAATTAAAAATGTTACCAAACACCCTATAAATCTTTGATTTATCCTATGCTTCCCTAATTGATTGTTTAAATCTTTCTATCAATGACTACTTTAGAGGCTTACTATTTATTAGGCCTTCTGCTCACACCAAGTCGGAGGTTCTTTGCTGCCCCCGGGGTCTTACACATTACTGACCGGCACCGATTCTTTTGCTTTGGGCCCAAAACTAGTAATCCCTAAGAATAGCTATGAAGAAAGACTTGTCCCAATCGACTAAAGACGATAAGACTTACCAAAAACTTAAGTTAAAATACCTCGATTGCAGCCGTACTTAGCCAGATACGAGATGAACTTTTTGCAAATAAAGAATTCCGCAAGCCGAAGTTTGTGATTCTTTGCGGTTTTACAGAAAATTCCACTATATGCTGAAAGCTTTACTAAATACTGGATGCTAGACGCTTGACACACTCACGATTCTAAGTGGTACTTGGCAGAGGAAATCCTTTCGCAAAGTGAAGACCTTTGCAACAGGCTGAACCTGAAGCTCGGATCAACAGCTTTTCATATACCAAACTTAGAAATGACACACTATTGACACTCCTAACATAAAAATCACACCAAGGATATATAAGGTTCTCACCAAACTCAGCTCTGACACCAGGGGGACTCGGGGAGTCGGGAGACTTCGAGACCTAAGGACCGGGAGCTGGATGACTCACGAAGGAGGTGGCCTAGCTCTCTAAAGAAGGTGGAGACACTTGGAAGCCTTGGTGATGTGGGGATGATAAGGTGCTAGGAGGTGTGTTTACAATGAAGAGGGTGCCTCTCCTTTTATAGGAGGGGGGAGACACTTACAGACAACAACTTGGGCATCTTGAATAGTAAGATGCCCGACTTGACGCCTGAAGGTGACACGGCATCTTTAATAGTAAGATGCCTGACATGGACTGACAGAAAGATGATGGGGCATCTTCAATAGTAAGATGCCTGACTGACTCTGACATAAAAGTGACATGGCATCTTGAACAGTAAGATGTCTGACACTGAATGAAGGAGACAAGGCATAGTAAGATGCTTGTCTCGACTGGCCAACCCTAGGGTTTAGTGTTCACAGACCGACTCTTTAGGGTTTTACTTCTCCACCACCTTCAGAGAGCTAGGCCACCTCCTTCGTGAGTTGTCTAGCTCCCGGTCCTTAGGTCTCGAAGTCTCCCGACTCCTCGAGTCCCCCCTTGGTATCAGAGCAGAGTTTGGTGAGAACCTTACATATCCTTGGTGAGATTTTTATGTTAGGAGTGTCAATAGTGTGTCGTTTCTAAGTTTGGTATATAAAAAGATGTTGATCCGAACTTCAGGTTCAGCCTATTGCAAAGGGCTTCACCTTGCGAGAGGATTTCCTCCGCCAAGTACCACCTAGAATCGTGAGTGTGTCAAGCATCCAACATCCAGTATTTTGTAAAGCTTTCAGCATATAGTGGAATTTTCTGTGCAACCGCAAAGAATCACAAATTTGGCTTGCGGAATTCTTTATTTGCGAAAATTTCATCTCATATCTGGCTAAGTCGGCTGCAATCGTGGTATTTTAACTTAAGTTTTTGGTAAGTCTTATCGTCTTTAGTCGATTGCGACAAGTCTTTCTTCATAGCTATTCTTAGGGATTACTAGTTTCGTGCCCAAAGTAAAAGAATTGGTGCCGGTCAGTAATGCGTAAGACCTCAGGGGCAGCAAAGAACCTCCGACTCGGTGTGAGTAGAGGGCCTAGTAAATAGTAAGCCCCTAAGGTAGTCATTGATAGAGAGATTTGAACAATTAATTAAGGAAAGATAGGATAAATCAAGAATTTAAGCTTGAAATTTCTTGATTTAGCAGAAGTATCTGAAAATAGTACAGTGAGCTCTAGCATAAATATTTCTGCAAGATTATTTAGCACAATTTTACCATGAATCACTTGGTCAATGCTGGCGTAAGAGCATTTCCCAGATATGAAACACGGGATAGTGATCTGAGATGGGACATGGAAGAAGAATATGAACATGAATCAGAGTGGTTGAGTGAATCAGATGATGAGTTAAGTTGGATGCCATATGAGGACCAGATAAAAGCAAAAGAATGGATAAAGAGTAAACAACCGGTTATTCCCAAACAACCAGTTGGTACTATGTGGGAAACAAATATAGATAATGAAATTGCTAAGGAAGTCTCAACAGAAGACAAATATGAAAGTATCTCTCCTTCTGAGGAAACATTGTCCCTAAGTCAGAAACCGGATCTATCAAGAAAAATAGGGATATTAAATTTTGCAAAGACACTTCTGTGGAAAAAGATATGGAAAGATGCGTGGGAACAAAAGTTTCGAGATTAGGCTAGACAATTGTTAATATTACTTCTTTTAAAGGAGGCATGGAAAATAGCCTATAAAAGAAAACAATCGACTATGATGATAGGAGAAAATAAATTTAGAATCCCATTTACATACAGTTTCCATATGACCTTGGGAGACGGCATCCAGATGATAATCGGATGCAACTTCATAAGATCCATGCAAGGTGGCGTGAGGATAGAAGGAAATACTATAGTATTCTATAAAAAACCTCACAGTAATTAACACCAATCCAGAGGCAGAGATAAAGGCCATCGTTGGAGAGGAATTAAAATAAAATGAATACTTGAACCTCCAAGAATCAGTCTATTACAACTTGGGCAAAACAAGCATCACCTTTCAAGAAAGGTTTAGCCCGATTTTCAAAAGGCTGGAAGAGGCAGGATACATTGGAGAAGACCCACTGAAACATTGGTCTAAGAACGGAGTCATCTGTAAACTTGACATAATAAACCCAAATATATCAATCTAGTATAAACCACTGAAACAAATAACCCCGGCAATGGAAACATCGTTTGAAAAACACATACAGGCTTTATTAAAAATTGGAGTAATCAGGCCAAGCAAAAGCAGGCACAGAACAATGGCCATGATAGTCAACTCTGGGACAACAATTGACCCTATCACAGAAAAGGAACAGAAAGGAAAGGAAAGATTGGTCTTTAATTACAAAACTGTAAATGACAACACATACAGAGACCAGTACTCCTTGCCAGGAATCAATACAATTCTAAAAAGGTCAAAAACAACAAGATTTACTCCAAATTCGACCTCAAAAGTGGATTCCACCAAGTCACAATGGATCCAGAAAGCATTGAATGGACAGCCTTCATAATTCCTCGAGGACTATATGAATGGCTAGTAATGCCATTCGGACTCAAAAATGCCCCGTCCATTTTTCAAAGAAAAATGGATAATTGCTTCAAAGGGACGGAGGAGTTTATAGCTTTGTACATTGATGATATTTTGGTCTTTTCAGCGTCAGAAAAAGAACATGCTCAGCACCTGAAAAAACTGTTGGTACTATCACCAAGCAAAATGAAAATTGCAGTGCCTGTGATAGAATTTCTCGGAGCAGTACTGGGCAACAGAAAGATAAAACTCCAACCACACATCATGAGAAAGATTGTGGAGGTAAAAGAGGAACAGTTGAAAAACAAAACAGGATTAAGGTCATGGCTGGGATTACTTAATTATGCACGATCCTACATCCCAAGCCCCCATGGAGATAAAAGAATGAAGCCCAAAGATTAAAAAATAGTCTAGCAAATTAAGAATCTGGTACAAAAGCTACCAGACGTCGAAATTGCACCTGAGGGTAGCTACATCATCCTAGAAATAGATGGTTGTATGGAAGGATGAGGAGAAGTTTGCAAATAAAAAAATAAAAAATATGATTCTAGAAATACCAAAAAGATATGTGCATATGCCAGTGGAAAATTCCCCACAATAAAATCAACAATTGATGCTGAAATATATGCATATACAGAAACTCTAACGGCAATGAAGATACATTATCTGGATAGGAAGGAGATTACCCTAAGAATAGACTATTAAGAAATTATCTCTTTCTTCAACAAATCAAGCCAAAATAAGCCATCAAGAGTCAGATGGATCGAGTTTATAGACTATATAACCGAAACAAGAGTACAAATTAATTTTGAGCATATTAATGGTAAACAGAATCAACTAGCTGATGCGTTATCTAGACTTGTTTGTTTCTGTACAGAATGGAAGGAGCAGGATCTGCCCAGTCTTCATTCCCTAGAGGAAATACTGAAGGAGGAATGTCACGAGCAAGCAACAACACTAATAATTGCGCTCAACTCCCAGTAGAGGAGTATAACAAGTTCCTCCAGAAAACCAAGCAATACCCTATCCACATTGATCAGGTATGGGAATACAAAAATGAAGCCAGAAGAATCCATGACAATGTCGCTGCAAAACTTGAAGCCATCATGGAACAGTACACAAGGATACTGCAATACAAAGTCGCCAACTACCAAAGCCTATCAACATGTGGACGAGACGGCAACTTCTGGACAGATTGGTTCCCTTTCGCACTCTACTGCAAAAAGCTGGTAGAACAGATAAATGACATGATATCAGACCTCATCCATCAGTCCAAGATTGTCCACACCTAAAGGGACTCCAATATAAGAAAGCGTAAATAAGAAGCAACTGCATTACACCAGGGAGTCTGTATCGAGTTTGTAAAGTCTGTACAGAGTCCATCGAGTCTATAATAAAAATAAGAGCATCTTATTGTTCCCAGATGCTAGTCTTAGGTCCTAGCCAACTTTAGGTCACAGTCGGGCATCTTACTATCAGAGATGCCCTCTTTATGTCCAGTCGACCATCGCGTCAGATTGGAAAAATGATGCACCATGAACAGTGTGCTGGGAAAGCACCCAAAGGCCGTCGTCCATGTGCGGTATTGTTCAGTCACGGGCATACATTTTTCGCGAAAGTGTGGTGGGAAAGTAAAACCCTAAAGAGTCAGTCCATGAACCCTAAACCCTAGGGTTGGCCAGTTGAGACAGGCATCTTACTATGCCATGTCTCCTTCAGTCAGAGTCGGCATCTTACTGTTCAAGATGCCATGTCACTTTATGTCAGAGTCTGTCAGGCATCTTACTATTGAAGATGCCCCATCACCTTTCTATCAGTCCATGTCAGGCATCTTACTATTCAAGATGTCACCTTCAAGTGTCAAGTCGGGCATCTTACTATTCAAGATGCCCAAGTCGTTGTCTGTAAGTGCCTCCTCCCTCCTATAAAAAGGGAGGCACCCTCTTCGTTGGAACACACCTCCTAGCACCTTATCATCCCGCATCACCAAGGCTTCCAAGTGTCTCCACCTCCTTCAGAGAGCTAGGCCACCTCCTTCGTGAGTTGTCCAGCTCCGCGTCCTTAAGTCTCGAAGTCTCCCGACACCCCAAGTCCCCCCCTTACTCTAAACAATAGATCCGTCACTTTATTCACGTGTTTGGGTCATACAGAACATCTCCATACGTGTAGGTGGACATCCTTCTTTTTGTACTTATTTACAATATTTGATAATATCATGATACATATTAATAATAAAATAATATGTATTAACTAAGCTTAATGATAAATTAACACATGCAATAATACTTACAAAATCTCTTTTGATTCGTGAATATTCGTCATCCTCTTTTATACAACATCGATAGCTTATTTCTATTTGATTTATTTTTTGAGCTAAGTTACTACAAATAATATGACAACATTTTAACATATAATAAACAAAATACTTTAATAATGACTTTGATTTTTTACCTTATTGTTGTCTCTTGACCATATATCACACATGGAACATCACTTTTCAACATGACATTGTGGAGGTGTATTATGAAATGTTTCCTCTATCGATCGTCCTATAAAATATTGAACATGACAAATACCATTAGTTTATAGACAATATAAATCATTATAAATAACTAAATATGCCATTTACATTTTTTTCAAGTGATTTATCTAATTTTTATGCATCTCCCCCATGTGTCTTTAAGATGTCTATATCTATGAATGTATATCACTCAAATCTAAAATATTGCTACATAACATCCATGTTGATATTCATTAGCATTAATCTTTTAACTATCATTAATAAATTGTAATTAGTAAAAACTAGCTAGTATGTTTACAATAAAATCCTTGAAAATATATTCTTTTTTTCGGGTGGAAGAGTGATGTATTTTTATTGCCATAAATTATAATGTACTCTATTCATCACCCCAAGATATGTGGTAAATTGTTGAGTATATGGCCCAACAACCGATCCCCCTACCAACTCAATGGGGGAGGGTATTTCCTCGTGGTAGAGTACTCACGAAATGTGATCTGATAGGACCTCTCAAACATCTGATAGATATAACTAATTGTAGAAAAAAATACTATATGCCAATATCATTAGAAGCCAATATATTTATAATGATTTTAAAATATTTAAAAAAATATAACTTGAGGCAACAAAAGCTGAACTGTCAACATTGCATGGTGTCAATGGAGGAGGTTGAGAATCAACAACAGGCTGAGGTGGTAGGGAATGTTGATGAGACTATACACCTGATAGACACTATGATGCATTCAAATGCGATGCACTCAACCAAGAAGCACCAGACTGCGATGCACTTGACCGAGATGCACCTAACTAAAATGTTCATCGACTCTTACTAAACCGATTTAAATATCATATTAAACAACCAACCATTATTAACCCATTAAATCACCTTCAATTGAATGCCCAACTAATTTCCAAATAGCCACTATAATAGTCTCCAAACCATAATTTGGTTTTAGAACCAATTCTAAACCGATCGTGGACTAGTCCACAAACTATTAGATTCAAAAGAAGAAGAAATCTTTGAACTAAAAAAAGGAAACTTGTAGGCAGTAAAATACGTAGGAACCTGGAGGCTAGAAACTTAAAAATTCTGACAATCTCATGAATCTTGGAATGATCAATAAGATCTACAAAAATCAAAATGCCAAACCCACTGTTAACCCCACCCAAGGAAAAAAAATAAGACATAGGACGATGGTCATGCCATGTCATGAACCCAACAAATCAGTGGGAGCACCAAATTTGATCAAAGTACTCTCCTTTTATAATGTAGGAAATCACAATGGATGCTAAGTGAAGCCAATCCAATCAACACAAATATGCATGGTAATACAAAAAAAGAAAAGTGGGGAATTCATGCACAGGAGGACTGAAGGGCTGATTACAAACAATGTGATTATCATTAAAAAAGTGGGGAAAGAAAAAATGTCAGCAAGAAAACAATTAGGAAGGGGATCCGATAATTATTGGTGATTTATTAAACCGGTAGACCATGCCCCCCAGAAGAGGTGGCCGCCGGTATATGTCATCTTCATTCAGGCCGAACGCCAACGGTCCTCCAATGGAGGGGTTGACGATTGCCTTTTTTCAATAATTATCCTTTTTAAGTCAACCGGCCATGGTTCCCCGGAAGGGTGGTCGGTGACAAATGTCATCTTACTTGAGGTCGAACGTCAACGGTCCCCCAACGGAGGAGTCGACGACGACCTTGTCTATTCATTAAATCCCGTCATGTGCCAATTAGTCCAGTCTATCCAAGAGCGCAGTCAACTGGTTTCAGCCCCACGCTAGACACACCAATACCATGCCATATCTTAATAAAACAAGAGTGAATTCAAAGCACCACGAAGTCGCACAACAGTCTAATGTCAAAAGAAAAAGTGGAACAAAACGAAGCATGAGCATAAGAGGCTACAATCAGGATCCGAAAAAAAAATGATGAATGAATGATGACAGATGGGCAAAGAGTTTTGCCAAACATCCAAACATGAGCCCGACAGGTCATCGGAAGGCTCTCAAAAAAAGGGGTGCAAAGTAAGGCAGAAATGTACCGGTCTCCGGATATGAAGCTACCAAGTATGCTTGCGGGTTCGAAGCCTGTGGGGGTCGTGACTCGAAGGCAGAATGAGGAGAAGGGCGTGCGGGCCACCTCCAACCACCCCGCCCGAGAGCCGGCGGAAACCAGAAGAGGCCTGTTCAGAGGAGAAAGGGAAGGGCACAAGTAGGTGCGCACAATGGTGTCAACGACGAGCACATGATAGGAACTAGCAATAAAAAAAAAAGAAGAGAGGAGAGAAAGGCGCAGGGCCAAGAATACCTCAGGGAGGCACCGCCACAGTCCCGTGGAAAGGGGGTCGAATGCGCTGGTGTTATTGCTAAAAAAAGAGAAAACGAGAAACCAGGTTCTGTGAGGATGAGTTCACGCTAAGTAGGAGAAGAGGAGGGAAAAAAAAACCTCACCCGGAAAGATGCTTGACCGACGGGGGCTCGCGATGCCAAGCAGAGGCAAGACTCTGCGCCACCCTTATCGACAGAGCCCTTAAGCACCCTCCAGAAGGGGAACGTTGCTAAGGGCTGTCGCCTTCCCGTGCCTTCACGGCCTCACGGAACTCCGAGCGAGCCAATCAACGACCAGGGTCGCTGAACGACAAAGGGGAAGAGATGGTGAGGAAAGAACTTCGCCGCGACCCAACACAGAAAGACGCTCGGAACTGAAGGTACTGCGAGAAGAAGAGAGCCCGATCGGGAGTACCGGGTGAAGAAGGGAGGAACACCCCACCCGACGAGCTTTTCGGAGGAGCCAGAGGTTGGAAACGCCAACAAGGAAGAGCTCTCCTCCACGGTCAACAACTGGGAGACCTGGCAGCACGCCGGGAAGAGGAACTCGCCAAGAGGGTGCCCACGGAACCGTCGGAGGATTTGCGGAAGCCCGACAACAACGAAGAAGCTCTCGCGTCTGCCCCGTCGCTTGCTCCAGTCGGCGTTGTAGTGCCTGGACAAAGCCCCGCACGACCCAAGCGAAGGCAGCAGTGCCGTAGGAGGAGAGAGCTTCACCGCTGGAAGCGAGATGCCAGAGCCCAGAGCTCGCAAGATGGCAGCCCACTCTCCCCGGCGCTGCACGTTGTGGCCATCACCGCCGTCCTTGCCTGGTGGCACCTGCAAGCCGCCCAGGGGGGCCAGCGTCAGACAAAGAGAATGGCTGAAATGCCCCCTTCTGGAAGTTTCTTCGTTTGGCTGTGTCCGGTGCCCTCGGTCTGCCAGAATAATGTTGGCCCGGGCAAAATTAAATAAAAGTGAGTCCAAGAGAAAGATCCAGCGCGTTAGCATGTCAAGAATACAAAGTACTTTTATACTCAGGCATTGCTCAGAAGCAATAGGAATTCCCTTGGTAGGGTGAGTTTTAAAGGCAACAATTGATTTCTCTGAGGCTTCGTTTAGAGGGGAGAATTGTGCCAAGAATGATGTACCAGCTCATGAAATGACGGACATTTAAGTCAGGCAGCTTCCATCTTAAACCAGAAGTGTTTAGGCCGAGGCGGAGGTGAAGTATTCAAATAGAGGGGACAATGATCACTAGCATAACTAGGGAGAACATGAAGTTGGACTGATGGGTATAAGTGAAACCACGAATCTGACCCCAAACACCGGTCGAGTTTCTCTCGAATATTAAACATAGAAGAATGCCTATTGGACCACGTAAACACAGAGCCATCATTCTGAACATCCAACAAGCTATTGGTCTGGATGAACGACTCAAAATGATCCAGAAAAGATCTAATAGGTTGCTGCCCCCCCTGCTTTTCTGAAGAATACCTTACACAATTCCAGTCACCAATAAGGCAAACTAGAAGGGACAACTCTTGAAGCAGATGGGACATTTTGGACCACATAAGAGCTCTATCCCGATCCAAAACTGGGGCATAAACAGCAATCAATAACCAACAAGTGTTAGGTACAGGATAAAAAAGAATCGCACCAATCCAAGATGCATCGGAGTACATTACTTGGAGCTGGATGCTATCATCCCACCATAACCACAATCCACCTCTTCTATTAACAGCAGGCACAATGAAGTAATTTGATAAGTCTCGAGTGCTAAAGAAGTGTTCACTGACAGATAAGGAGCATTTAGTCTCGGACATGAAAAACACATTGGGTTTTACAGAATGGGCTAGACGATCTACATGACGAATTGTCGGGGGCCCATTACAACCCTGACAATTCCAAGCAATGAGCTTCATTATGGCCCCGGCAGCTGTGTGGGGCCAGCTGCCTCAACCCTATGTTCCGGTAAAACTTCTACCTTTAGAGGAAATCCCACCATACCAAATTGAGTACAAGGTTGTTTAACCACATGGGAGAACATTTTCCACTTATGTTTATCTCGAATGCTTGACTTCTTCATAGATCTCTTGAGAGGAGGAATTGAAATTAAAGCTTTAGAACTAGATGGGTTCAAAGCCATAGTCTCCCGAGACTGTGTAAGAGTAGAGTCCTTATCATATATTCCATGCATGGATATAGGGTAAGGAATAGCAGGAGAACCAAAATCTCCCAACATAACACCCTCAGACTTATCAATCTTCAGAGAAAAGGTATTTAAAGTTGACGTATTATGTACCTTAGCTAATAGAGTACCCTGAGTAGCCAGAGAATTGTGGTGCTGATACTTTTTATCCGCCGGGATATACTCCTGTAAAGCAGAAGAGCATACCTCTTTGATGCCTGTAGAAACCGTAGAAAGAGGAAAAGAGAGCATAGGCCGAACACCACCATTTGCTTCTCTTCCTGCTGTAGAAAGCCAGTCTCCATACCTGAAATGTAGCTTACCTTTTAACTCATTCTGCAGGTCAGCCGTTAAGGAAGGTGAGATGAGAGAATGAAGTTGTGTTAGGTGAGAACAATCTCCATGATTATGTCCCAATCTACCATAGAAATAACATAGATGAACTATTCTTTCATACGCCAGTTCAAACAGCTTTAAAGACCCATCTGGAAGGATGACTGAAACATCCGTAGGTAAAGGATCACTAGTATCAATGCGGACCTTAATACGAGCATAGAGACTCCAGACAGCAACAATATCAGAAGGAGGATCCCATGGGATTCCAATCTGAGAGGCTAAACGCATGACAATGTCTTTAGTTAACAATTCTTGAGGTAAGTCATAAATACGTACCCACAAATCACCATGACTTAACTGATATTCAGAGGGTGCAGTATATGGACGAGCTTGCTCATGAAGAACCAGATCATTGTTGAAAAACCAAGGCGCACGCCTGCAAATCTTATCAACTTCTTCTTCTGAGTGAAAATGAATAATATACGCGTTATTAGGAAAATCTAACAAAGACCATGGCAAAGAAGGATTCCACATCCGTTTAATCCATTCCTTCAGCCCCACAGGTCGAGGCTTATTAGAGGAACAAATTTTCAAGACCAAACTCTTTCGCCAGAGCTGGTTATCGGAATCTTGTAGCTCCTCAAGATTCAACGGACTAGGAGCTTTGGGAGGAGACAATAGCTTTTGAAACTGAGCAAGGACTGTATCTTCTTTGAAGGAGGGCACTTGCTCCATAAATACCAGAAGACTGACAAAAAAACGAGGACCAAAGATACCCAGAACTAGAGGTGAAGACCAGAGGTATCGCTAAACCAGCACTGAAGCTAACACCAGCCCCTGCGACTACAGGGAGCAGAGAGGAGAAAAGAAAAGAAACAGAGGCGAAGTAGAGCAAACTGGAAAATCGCTAGCCAAAATAGACACAAGGTACCGGAGAAAAAAGGAGAGGTAGATGAAAGATAGAACACTCTAGAATAACCCAGTAAAACTAAGGTAAAGTAGAGAGAACATGAAACTCAAAAAATAATAGGCTACCGCAGAAATATGATCTAGAATATTCCTGAAGAAAATAGACGCAAACAGCAAAAAAACCAAAGAAAGAACACCAGATCAGGTACGCGTCGAAGGAACACTAGAGAGCATTTAGCCAACAAAAACCCCACCCTAGAACACCAGATCTGGAGCAGAGACGTAAAAGATAGCCAAAGAGGAAAAAATCGGAAGAAATAAAACCGACGATGTTGAACAATACCCAAAAATACCAAACAAGGAACAAGATCGAAAAGCCGTGACAGAGCAGGCAAATCTCAAAGACACACCAGAGAGCATCGACCAACAGAGAGACCCCAACCCTAAAACACCAGATCGAGAATGAACAAAGGGGACGAAAGAGAGACACAGCAGAGAATGAAAGAAAACAAAGGGAAAAACAAAGAACCCAAAGACCAAACGAGGAACAAAAGATGAAAGTAGAATCGATCGTTAAAGCTCCAGAAGACGAAAAAGTGGAAAGAACTAACAAGAAACGGAGGAAAAGAAAACCAAGACATGAAAATGGAGGTACCCCCAGACCAGAGTATCCCCCCCGAAGACGGAAAAGAGGAAAAACTTAACACAGATGCGCTTCACCAGCGAAGGAAGCCGGGGGAGCAACCCCCCGCACCAAGAGGAAGAAGAAGGTTTCCGGGAAGGACCCCCGATCGCTCTCCTCCACCGCCAGCTAGGCCTCACTCACCTCTGATGTGTCTTCCTCTCCTCTCAACCCATTTCTCAAGAACAGCTTCAACAAGAAAAGGTTTTATTTTCTCATCTTGCTTGGTTAGAAGAATTAGAGGATATTTACTGGCGTCAGCGTGCTAAGGTGTTTTGGCATAAGGAAGGAGACCGGTGTACTAAATTTTTTCATACCAAAGTTCAAAATAGAAGACGTTGGAACAGAATTGTTGGTGTCTTTACTCCTGAGGGCTTATGGTCATCCAATCTTCATGATATTAAGCATGTGTTTACTTCTTATTTCACTCACTTATTCCTGGATGAATCTCAATATGATGACTTTCAGGTCTTTCAGAATCTGCATTTACCATCCCTTTCTCTGGAACAACAAAATACTCTTATCGCAGTTCCATCTCTGGAAGAAGTGAAGAATGTGGTTTTTTCTATGAAGCCGGTTAAATCTCCAAGTATTGATGGTTTTCCCCCTCTATTTTTCCAACATTACTGGCCTCTGCTTCAGAAGGATCTTCATTCTTTCATTTGTCAAATGTTTCAGTCGGCCTCAGTTCCTCAGAAACTAAATCATACGATCATTACTCTTATTCCCAAACGGGAGCATGCTACTCTTCCAGAACATTACAGACCTATAAGTCTGTGTAATGTGCTGTTAAAAATCTTAACCAAGGTGATTGCAAACAGATTAAAACCTATGCTTTCCGGCTTGATATCTGAGCTTCAAAGTGCTTTTGTTCCAGGTAGGAAAAGTTCGGATAATATTATTCTTATTCATGAGATTCAAAATGTATTTCGAAGGACCAAGGGTAAAAAGGGGTTTTTTATGGTAAAGCTGGACATTCACAAAGCTTATGATAAATTAAGGTGGAATTTTCTCACATCTGTCTTGCTAGTCATGGGTTTTCCTACTCAACTTATTCAGCTCATCATGCATTGCACTCAATCAGTATCATATACTTTAAATTTGAATGGTCTTTTTTCAGATATTATTTTGCCTACTCGAGGTATTCGACAACGGTGCCCCTTGTCCCCTTATCTGTATATCCTTTTCTCTGAAGTGCTATATGGTTTGCTATCTATGGCTGTCACTAATAGGACCCTTTCAGGTGTCAAGTTATCCAGAGGTGGCCCGCTCATTACTCACCTCATGTTTGTAGATGATTTGATAGTATGTGGTAAAGCTACAGTTGAAGAAATCCAATCCCTCTCTCATTTGCTCAAAGATTATGAAATGCTTTCAGGTCAGGCTATTAATGTTCATAAATCTAAAATATGCTTCAGTACAAATGTTCCTGAGCATCTTGTTTCAAGCATCTGTACCTTAACAGGGTTTCAACTAGCTTCTCCGAATGATTTCTATTTAGGGGTCCCTTGGGATCCCTCTGCGGGCAAAGTGTTTCAATCAGAACATCTTCTTCAGATCTGTCAAAATAAGATGGCTGGGTGGAAAGCAAATTTGCTTTCCACAGGAGGTAGAACTACTCTTATCAATTCTACTATTAGTCATCTGCCTCTTCATGCTATGTCTGTATCCATGCTGCCTAGCCGATTGTTAAACAGATTAGAATATCTTCAGCGGAACTTCTAGTGGGCACATAAATCTCCTCATCATAGGCGTATTCACTTTTCTTGTTGGAAGGCTATTACTCAACCTAAACTATTGGGAGGACTGGGTATTAAAGACTTACGGTTGTTAAATATAGCTTCTGGTATGCGCTTGCTTTGGAACTTCCTTCACAACCATCATAGTCTTTGGGTAAAAGCCCTTACTTCCAAGTATTTAAGCAGAACATCCATTTGGCAAGTTACTCCCAAAGCAACAGATTCTAAGGTATGGCGGTTCTTACTTTCCTCTCGATCATATTTGGCTAAGGTAGGTGTATGGAAAGTTAAAGATGGTTCATCTATTTTACCTTGGTTTCATACATGGCTTTTGGATGAGAAAGGGCCTTTGTTGCCCAAGATCCCGGGTGTATTTTTTCCAGGCCTTGTAAGGGATCTCATATCGGAGGGGGCTTGGGATAGACAGGTTTTAATGCAGTGGTTTCATGAGACCTCTATTCAACGTATACTTGATACTCCAATCCATTCTTCTCTGGATTGTGATAAGTTAGTTTGGCCATTCACTGCTGAGGGGAACTTCACCTTAAAGTCAGCATATAGATTCTTATCTGAGCAGCATGTTCCACCGGGTCCCTCTAATCATCAAATTTGGAAGAAGTTGTGGCACCCTACTGTGGCAAAATTTTTATCTTCCAAAATGCTTTATTGTCTTTGGAAAATCTTGTCTGGTAATTTACCTACAAATTCGGCTATTCATAGGAGATGTTCTAACATTAGTCCTTTATGCCCTGTTTGTATGTTAGCACCGGAATCTGAAGATCATCTTTTTCTCACTTGCCCTAGGAGTAGGGCAGTATGGATGTTATCCCCCTTTGGGAATAATAGAGAATGGAGTGGTCGGTCCCTGGATAACCTTATCTCTCTATGGTTGACTTGGTTGATTGCTAAAGACTCTGTTTTATCCAGGTTAGGTGTTATTGCTTGTGCTATATTATGGCATCTCTGGAAGGCAAGGTGTCAGGCTTCTCTTGATTTCAAATTTCAGGGACCTCATACTATTTTCAATGCTGCCATGGATATCGTAGCCTTATGTTTGGAGCATGCCCCTTAGTTTGTTTCTGGTTCCACTTCTTCTTGGTCCCCTCCACCTTTTAATTCTCTTAAGATAAATGTTGATTGTGCTACATCAGCTCTTGCAGGAGCGATTGCTTTTGTGGTCAGAAATGAAGCTGGTAGTGTGGTTTATTGGCAATCAAAGCTCCTTAATTCGAATCGAGTTGAGGTTCTGGAAGCAGAAGCTATATATGCAGCTTGTATGTGGGCTTCTTCTTCTTCCAAGAAAATCCTTCTTGAGAGCGATGCCAAGGGGATTGTTGACGCCATCCTGGGAACTGGACCACTGTTGTGGAGAGCTCAACATGTCATTTCTCGTTGTTCTTCTATGTTATCCTCTTATCAGCATATATCCCTCTCTTATGTTTCTAGATCATGTAATAGTCTGGCTCACCTCTTAGCAAGGTGGGCTTTACGTTGTAACTCTGAAAACTCTTTTCCTACGCCCCTTCCTCAGAATATCTCCTATTATCTGTGTAAAGACATGGTTGGTTAGTTATATATTTTGGTTTGTGTGTTTCTGTTCAAAAAAAAAAAAAGCATGTCAAGAGGAATGTAATTTTGACCGAAGTCAAAATTGAATGGAGATACCTCAAACGCATCACCCCGCCCGAACAAGCTGCTGCAGTCTCCATGCGATGGCTGATTTTGACCAAAGTCAAAATTGGAGGAAAAAAGGGGGGGCTTATATCCTGCCGTAGTCCCTCTCGAAAGAGATAGAAGGGTGTTTAAAAAAATGAAAATGAAATGATAATGAGAAAGGGGTGTGCACCCGGTCGCCAAAAGCATGGTCAAGTCAAAATTGAAGGATGTCCACCCATGCCCCCTTTGATCTTTTAATCAATATTTACCTAAAAAAAGGGGGGGAAGAAGGGAAAGAAAATAGAGAAAAGAAAGAAGAGAAAAAATAAATGAGGTCGACAAGGAAAATGTGCAATGAAGGATGACAATGAACCAAATAATTAAATAATTTTATTTCTTTTCTATTCTTTTTATTGTAACTCTTCTGTTATGCACCCAAAAAAATAAGAGAAAGAAGGCAAACGAATGGAAGAAAAAAATCAAAAATAAATGAAAAAAAAGAGAGGAGATAAGAAGAAAAAAAATGATGTCCGTTGGCAGCAAAAAAAAAGAGAAGAAAAAAAGAAGGAAGAGAAAAGAAGATGAAGAAAAAAAGAGAGGATGGTTTCTGTGAAAAAAAAGAGATGGAGAATAAAAAGAAGAAGAAGAAGAGCAAAGAAAAAAAGGGGGGAGAAGAAAAAGAGGAAAGAAAAGGAAGTGAGAGATTCCTCTCATTGAATTATAACATTAAACTATTCATTATTAAATTTAAATTTGTTTAAATTTGTAAGGAGGAAATAGAACCCCCCTAATGGTCCCCAAATGGGCCCAATTGGTGCTGATTTGTTCATTAGACCCATGCACATACGTATGGGCCTTTATTTCAGCCATTTGGGCCTCAAATTTTCAAAAGGGGAAGGCCCAAAATCTATCCCAAATGTGACATCTGAAAATCCTCTTGTAAAATGATTTGAGGGACATTTTGTGTAATTGGCCACCCCAACCTTCCATAAAGGTGACCAAAGCCCAAAATACCCTCACATTTTTCCCTCACACCCACCATAAAGCAAAAAACATGGTGAAGTATTTCCAAAGTTACCCTCCCGTCACCTCACACCATCAAAAACAAGGAAAAGTTGGGGCATTTTGTGGACCAAAATGCCCCTCTCTTTTGGCATATAAAAAACCAAGAAATCCTCTTGGAGAGGAGAGAGGCAACATTCCCTAGGCATTCTCCATACGTAAAGCATCAAAGGTTCAAGAACTCCCCCCTTTCCCCATCGTCCAAGAGAGTGCAAGGAGGGAAGAGAAGTCCAAATTCCATTTTTTATGGAATTGGATAAGTCCCAAGGTATACCATGGGTTCAATTACATTATCTTACACCATGATAGCATGTTGAAGCATCAAGCAATCAATGGCCTATTAGGCAAGGAAAAATATCACTCATCTCATCAAAGCCCATTAAGGCTCTCAAAGCCCAATTGGCCATCATCAATGGGGATCAAGACCATGTGACCTTACCTCAAGTGAATCAAGTTCAATCAACTAAGGCCCTAAGGAGAAATATCACCCATCAAAGCCCATTAAAGCTCTCAAAACCCAATTGGCCATCTTCAAATGAAGTTTAGGACCATGAGCCCCCATTTCAAATGAACCAAGTTCAATCAATTAAGGCCCAATTAGGCCTTAACCAACATGAACAAGATACCGATCCAAGGCCCATTAAGGTGGGACTTAGGCCTATTAAGGCTCTCAAAGCCCAATTGGCCATCATCAAAGGAAGATCAAGACCATGTGACTCTGTTCCAAGTGCATCAAACTCGGTCAATTACGGACCAGTCCGGTTTCAACCAAGATGAGCATGAGACCGACTCAAGGCCCATTAACATGGAAAGTGGGCCCATTAAGTCCATGATGACTAAACTCCAATTAAGCCCACATGAACAAAAATCCAACTCCACTATGAAAGAGAAAACCTCCCAACGGTTGAAGAAAGACCACCCAACGGTTGGTGGAGGAAAGAGAAAACCTCACAACGGTTCAGGAAAGACCACCCAACGGTTGGTGGAGGAAAGAGAAAACCCCTAACGGTTGGCGAAGGAAAGAGAAAACCCCCAACGGACCATCAAGGCCCGTCAATTCGGTCAATCCCCAATCGGGAAATACGGACTGGCGGATGAGAGAGAAACCCCCAACAGTTGGCGAAGGAAAGAGAAAACACCCAACGAACCATGAAGACCCACCGATTCGGTCAATCCCCGATCGGGAAGTACCAGTTAGTGGATGAGAGAGAAAGCCCCCAACGGCTCACCCAAAAAAATCTCAAATTTCATCAACTCGGCTTGCTCCCAAACGGGCAATGCCAATGAAAATTTCAAGACCCATTAATCCGGTTAATCCACGATCGGGAAATACCGGGTAATGGATGAAAATACCAAACATCATCAATTCGGATCGCTCCTAAACGGGCAATGCCGAGAAACAAAAAGTCCAAGACCCATTAATCCGGTTAATCCCCGATCGGGAAATACCGGGTGATGGGTGAAAATTCCAAACACCATCAACTCGGCTCACCCCCAAAACGGGCAATGCCGATGAACAAGATTCCAAGGCCCATTAATCCGGTTAATCCCCGATCGGGAAATACCAGGTAATGGATGAAAATCTCAAGGCCCATTAATCTGGTTAATCCCCGATCGGGAAATACCGGGTAATGGATGAAAATCTCAAGCCCCATTAATCTGGTTGATCCCCGATCGGGAAATACCGGGTAATGGATGAAAAAATCCCAAATTCTATCAACTCGGCTCGCTCCCAAACGAGCAATGCCGACGAACAAATTTCAAGGCCCATTAGTCCGGTTAATCCCCGATCGGGAAATACCGGGTAATGGATGAAAATTTCAAGGCCCATTAATCCGGTTAATCTCCGATCGTGAAATACCGGGTAATGGATGAAAATTTCAAGGCCCATGAATCCGGTTAGTCCCCGATCGGGAAATACCGGATAATGGATGAAAATCCCCAACGCCCGTCGATCCGGCCAATCCCTAAAAGGAAATGCCGGGTCGTGGGTATCAATGTCCAAGACCTAGCAAGTCGGTTAATCCCCGATTGGGAAACTACCACTTGTTGGATGTGGAATTAAAAAAGCATTGGATCAAAAAAAAGAGGAGACCTTGAGGCTAGATTCAAGGCAGATGCCGCCTTCTAACCCCCCAGATCTAGTCCCCCCCAAAAAAAAGAGAGGGAAGCAGAAAGGAGACATGAAAAAGAGATAATGGGAGAGGGGAGGCAGTGCCGATACTCCTGCTTGTTATTTCATTATTTATATTCAAAAAAATAAACACATATTTTTTCCTTGCATTTGTCCCATCTTGAATGTGTTACCATGGCAGTTAATCAGGGGTTACTGAGCCGCTGCTCAGTGTAATTAACATCGAATCCATTCGTGGATTGATGGAGAGAGGTCAAACCATAATTCAAAGAACCCACACCGTAACCTCGCTATGTTATTTATAATAACTCTAATAATCATCAAATTATTTTTTAATATCGAAAGAGGTAGAATGAGAATCTGGTCGTCATCGTTGTTGAGGATTTTCGCGCCAAAATGATAAACGAGGGAAAGGTTGTCGCACGGTATCAATATAATATTTTATTTTATCCCTCAAATAATTTTCACCAAAGATTAACCACAATTTTCGCCGCAAAAGAGTTTAAAAGACGAAGCGGTGTAAATCGCAAGGTTCGTACACCCACCTAAGCCCAAATCCCAAGCAAAAGTACTCTCAAAACAGAAACTCTTAACTCAAAATCCTAAGCAAACTAAACTTGAAAGCCCAAAACTCAAACTAAAAAGAAACCAAAATAAATGCTTCAAAATCTGGGACTAAAATCAGGGACCTTAAATCTAAAACTAGAAATTAAAAGGCTCAAGCGTCATGAATTCAATCCATGTAATGGTAGATTTTAAGAGCTAGAATCTAGAAGCCACCAAACCTGAAAATTAACTTGGAGGATTGAAACCCCAAGCCAAAGTCCTCCAAATCTGAAACCCCATGGTCGGCGTAGGTCAACAAGAAGGTAGTGATTTAAAAAGGTAAAGCTTATTTTAGAGCATTATAAGTAATTTTCCAATCACCTCTGAAAAACAAAAGAGGTAAAGCTTATTTTACCTTTTTCACTTCTCACTTTTTTCCTTAATTTTATTTTTGCTTTCCAAGTTATTAAAACTCTGAAATTTAGGTTTGAGCTTCTTTTACTGGTTTTCTAACTATTTCACCTATAGTTTCTTATATTAATTAGTAACCATATATCATGCGAAGCGAGAAATATAATGAAAGAGCTGAGATCTAGTTAGCACTCAAAGGGGATACTTTGAATGATTAGCATTATATATAAAGAAGGAAAAAGTCTCCAACATCACAATCTCAATATTAATAACTTAGAATTCAATATAAATGATGAAATTCATTCAAACTTTTAAACAAGAACTCATGCTATTAGATTAACAAGGGTCACTATAAGGATTTTAATCCCCTCTCTTTTCTCCATCGAATCAGCAGCTATGCATGATAAGAAGAGGAAAACCCTACCTTTTGGAGGCATTCTCACAAGGGAGATAGAAAAGGAGAGTAGACAGTGGCAATGGTGATAACAGTGGTTGGCAACGGCGACGGTGATAAGTGTTAAGAGATGAGGAGAGAGAGAGAGACAAGGAATCGAGGAGGGAGAAAGGGGGCTCAAGTAGGGTAATAAAAGTAAACCATTAGTGACAATTGAGAAGCCGTCGCTAGTATATTATAATGGCGACGACTTGGGTAACTATCATCAGTAACCCTACATATTTGTCCAAACAAAAATATTTGGGCATTTTTATACTACTCTGGTGACAATTGAAGCTGTCGCTAGTACATTTTCTACCGATGGCTATGTCTCACCATCATGAGTATAACAGTGGCGACAGTTGGTAGCCATCGCTACTACATTATTTGTGATAGTTCCTTTTTGTTGTTGTCGGTGTCAACTTATTTGCAGCAGCTTGCTCATAGCCATGACGACTCTTTGAAACCGTCGTCAACAACTCATTGCCAATGGCTACGTTCTTGGTAATAATAGTTACCAAACAATGTCTTAGATCTTATTTTCACCATAAGATAGAACATTTAAAAATAAAGGGTTGTGACCAAGTTGGCAAGGTATCGATGTGAATTAATACAACCCTTCATGCCTTCCTTGATCCAAGTCAAGTGGTTGAAATTAATGGCTATCAAATGCTCATTTAGCTTGCTTCTTAATTACTACAGGTGGTTTGATTTGATTTAATATTTTAAGTTTTGTTCTCGAACCAATACCAATTAAAAGATATCGCCAGACCAAAATCATGTTAAACTGAACTAATTCATTTAGTTCAAACGATTTTGTTCGTTCTAAATCATATTTCATTAAAGTACACTCTTTTATCTTTGGAACTCCAAAATATTTAATTTTTTATGAGAAAGATACACAACTGCTAATATGCCTGGCTACGTTAAAACAAATATTCTATATATAATGAACAAGGGTTATTTAATTTATCCAGTTGATTCGATCTAAAAGACCCGTGTGAGATCAAACCAAGCCATATATTATTCCCTAATTCAACTCAAATTAAATCAAATTACTAATTTAGTTTGGCATTTAGGATTGAACTTAGCCGTGAGAAAAAAAATAGCCCCCTATAAAAATAAAAAAAAACTCGCCCACAACAAGTGAAGGAATAAAAGAAAGGAAGAAGCTAGCCTAGCTTTACTGCCTGCGGAGGTAATCGCAGCTCCCAGGTAAGGCATCACCGGCAATGCACGACGACGTGAAGAGGGAGGGGGAGGAGGACGAGGGACGACGTCAGATAGAACAGCCGAAAGCATGCATGCAGATGCCTCCGCTTTCCTGCGCGCACACGAGAAGGCAGGATTATTAATTAGCCGACCAGATCGATCTACCCCCGTGTCCATGTATAAATCTATACGCCAGTACACACGCCTATACATACCGGCGGCCGAGGATCTCACTCGCCGCCGCCGCCGCCGCCGCCGGGTAGAGCCTCCTGTGAGCGACCTTCACTACCGTAAGCTTACTCTTCGCACCCGTCTCTGATCTTCACAGGACTGTTTTTGCTCCGCCGTAAACGAGCGTTTGCTCCTCCGCAACTTCAACAAGATGTCATTAGATGGCGTTTATAGGATACTTTTTAATGTGATTTTATTTATCCTAATCAAAGACGATTTACTTAATTTGGCGATGCATTGAATATTTTATTGATGGCTTACCCGATACATATATATACACTTGTGCATGCTTTAATTATATATATTGTTGTTAGGGTAGGCTAGATTGGGCAGAGTGCTGAAGAGAAGAAAATGCAAGGACGAAGAAATATGATGGCCATTAATAATAATGGTGGTCAACAGAGTCATCGGTGAGAACTCGTAGCCATACAGAAACTTGCACCTTTTCTCAAATTTCATGAGCAAAATATATTTCTCAAAATTCAGCTTCTGTATGTGTTTCAAAATAGCTAATATACTATTACCCTTTAGATTAATGTTTGCTTTAAGAGTAGCTTCTTGTTTGAGTATATTGTTCCAAACACGTTTAAGCACATGCAAGTATATATATATGTACATGGAGACGATGAAGTTGAAGGGTTGCCACCCATACAAAACGTTTTGTTGCAACTATGATGAAGGTCAAAGGTAACTGCCACATATACCATGGGGGTAAGTACAAATATAGGGATGATGGCACAGTGATCTAATAAGCAAAAGAGGGAAAAAACGACAACATTTACGTTTGGATACCCTGATTTTAACTATGGAATCCAATCCTTTGCGGAAATCTTCACTTTATATGCTTTAGGAAACACACCAGATCATGCATGGTTAGGGAAGGAAAAACAAGTTAAGAAGTATACTGTTCAAGTTTGACTCATCATTTTATTCGAGCTTAAGTTTTAACTTCAAACTTTAACTGATTAGCTAGTCTGAGTCAACTTTGAGCTTGAGCTTGAGTAGGCACTCGTCTCAAGTTTGGTCCAAACTCGATATATGATCTAGTAGAGAAAGCTTGAGTTCAATTTGAACTCGTTTGGAAAACTAAAATTTGAGTCTAGTTATGAAACTTGATTTACTTTTGAAATCAAATTAATTAAATTCTATTTTAGTTTGTTTAATAGATTTAATCGGTATTATATAACTATAAACACTTATAATTTAATTTTATAAGAAAAATTAATTGAGTAGTTACGAAGTTGATCGCAAGTGTTATCGAGTTGAGAAGGAATCAAATGAATTGAGTTTTTTTTTTGTTCAAACTTCTTTATTTAACAATAGTTATGCCTTTATCGAGCTTAGTTTTAAGTTACTCGTGGAGTGCACTGACTCGCTTGCGCCGCTAATGATGGTGAAACAATGTAATTAATTGCATGTGAAAAAGGTATCGGATATTTATGTTGTTAGATACTTTGGCAATGCATATGAATGGATTGAAATCAGAGGTTGAGCAGTTAACTATATATATATGTATATTACACCTCATTTTTTCTCTAATTTGATTGCAGCAGAACTTGCCTAGGCTGCAAGACTGATATTGGGCAAGCGCATTTTCGCGGTTATAAGAATGCTTCTTGGCATTCCGAATGCTTTTGTTGCTATGTCTGTGACCAACCGATATGCAACTCTGAGGTAGGCATGTGGCACCCCCTTGGAGTGACATCTTTTATTAGTTTTATGGGGTCTTTGGTTGCACAATATTTTTTTATATATATACTTGTAATAAAAATTTAACTAAAATAAGATTTAAAATAGCTGAAGGCATATAAAAGTATCAGTTTTGGTGAGATTTGATAACAAAAGAGTGGGAACAATATATGGCAATAATAGATGGAGGACCATAAGAATAAAGAAAGAATGCAAATTAGTCCTTAATTATATTAATTTATTTGTTGCCGCAAAGGAGTCTCACCTTTTTTTTTGGTCTAAGAAAAAAAATCCTATTAAAGTATACTTTTGTAATGATTGTGGGACAAATTTTTAACAAGCTTTGTTATAAAAACATATATATTTTTATAACAAAAATCAATTTGTCATGCCACCAAGCACTCCCAACTTTTATCAAGATAGACTAACCAGATCTAATACTTTTCTTTTCAGTTTTTCATGCTTCAGAGTTATCCTTATCATAAATCATGTCAGAAGGAACTTTATGACCTGAAATGTGATGTCTGCAGGCAACGAGTAAGTCCATTATTCTTTCATTTATTGTTGTTTGTTTTCTGCCAAGTAACTCCATATATAATATAAATTTTGAAATGGATATCGATACAAAACTTTGAGTATTTATGCCATTTTTTAATTAAGCTGCCCAAACAAGATCTCTGCCGTGTAATACAAGTGTCCATCCGTTTCAATGCCCTGTCATCTAGAAATACCAATTTTTGTATTAACCAAACGGCCGTTAGGCATTGCTTTGTAGCTAGCTCTTGATGTTCAAACGTATAAATATTGTCAACGAACGTGTGCAAGCTGACTTATATGCCCCTACAGTACCAACAATGGTACTATATCAATTTTGATTTCTGTATTTCAGAAGATCGGGTATCAGTATTGAAATCCCATAAGGGTGAGTAGTTGTATTGCATAACACATTTTGTTTGAACGTATCCCAAGTTTCAAAATTTATACTATTATGGCCCGTTTGGTTAGAGTTTTAAATTTGATATTATATCAATATTGATATTGATAATTTTAGAATTTGGAGTATCAATATCAAAATTGATACAAGTTGACACTTGTATTATATAATGTGCTTTGTTTTCACTATCAATTTCAAAATTAATATTACTAACCAAACATTTCTTAGTGATTACTAAGAATATCAATTTTAAAATTGATAGCGATAGAGGTGTCAAATAATGTTACCAAACATGGCATTAGCTAACGTCCTGTTTGTTTTGAGTATCAAAATTGATACAATATCAATTTTGATATTGATATTCTAAGAAGATGTAATATCAATATCAAAAGTGATAGTATCAAGTTTCTTTAAGCGTTTGGTAATGTTATATCAATATTAAAATTGATATTAGGTGTTTGGTAATACAATATCAATATAAAAATCACTATTAAATATTTTGATTAATTAGCATCAAAATTATATTTTAATACCAAAATTATTGTTAAAATGTAAAAATATCTATATTGTTTACAAAATTAAATTATTATTTAAATATTTTAATTTAAATAATAAATTTAAAACAAAAACTAAGAAAAAATGATATAAAGTTGCACTGACGAAATATTCTATATTATTTTTTTTTATCTACTGGATGTGATTTTGTCATAGTTTTGTTAAGTGTATTTTTGCTTGATTCCTCAACTCATTTCCATCATCCAGTAGATAAAAAAATGTAATTTATTCACTTACAAAAGTACTTAGAGGTGAACGTGATGACAGAGAATAGACATTCCCCTCGTCAACACCAAAAATATTGATAAAAAAGAAAATGGATTACCCATGATTTGTCAAAAAGAATTCTGCTTTTCACAAACAACAACGGCCTTCTGGAACACAACCCCAATCTAGTAGATTGTGCGGTGTAGACTTTCTCACATCTTCCATCATGTAGCTTGGACAGGAACACCCTCGATCACCGGGGCAGTGACCGGAGCCGGAGCAGCAACTACATCCCAATCATCGCCTCCTGGCACTGTCAACACAGGTATAGCAAGATCGTTTTGCAAATGGAAAGATGATGCCATTAATCTACCTTGTGCCAATGTCCACTCAATTGCACCGGTTCGATAGGAGGCAATCTTGTAGGTGCTTCATGCACCCAATATCAACATAGCGTGCAAAGCCACCTGTTTCCCAGTCCCCTGTGAAGCCTGCTTGGCAAAAGCTCCACCCAATCCCAGCCCCATCAATCTCCTTCTCGTTGCCATTTAGGCGCCGCCCAGAACCTGGAAACCACCTAGTCCATGGCCCATTCTATATCCTTGATGCCTCTGCACGGAATCCCCATCGCCCCAATGCTTCCAATAACTGCATTGAGCACCTAGGCCATTTCTACAAGCACCTGGTAGGCACCGCAAACACACTCCCAAGGGGGTAGGTCAAGGACGTCCAGACATGGAGCAATGCCACCCTGCTCTACCAGTACGACTGCTTCAATGCCCTTACGTACATGAACAGGATGAAGCAAGTGGACAAGGCCAAGAGGTTCCTCGTCTTCCTCAGCCAACTCACTAGCAATGAGCTCTTGATGCTCGCTGCGTATGAGCACTTTGGCAGCACCACTTCCTTGTGGGTGCCACCACAGATGGAGCACGATGGATATTGGAGAGACGGTGTGGTGGCTGGCGGATTCAATCAAGGGGAAACCTTGGAAGCGGCTTCCCTTCAGATCTCCCGACCCCAAAAGCAAAGGTCATGGGGACAGATTCACGGCAAGAGATCTGACCTTCGAGAATGCAGTCGGGCCAAACGTGATCGGGAGCTTTGGCTGGAATCGGAGATTCAGCCACGAGATGAGGTGGAGAAGAGATGTGATTACGGACACTATCCGAACTTCGGCCACAGGGCAAGGTGGAGGAGAGACATGATCGTCGACAGGAGCCTCACTGGGAGGCGCGATCGAGAGCTTCGCTGGAACCGTTAGAGCATTGAATAGCATCAATTTTAATACAGGTGTGTACCTGTATTAATTTTGATACAACTTTCTGTTATTAATTTTAAAACTAATACTGTTACCCAAACACTAATTAAACACATGTATCAATATCAATTTTAAAATTAATACTGATACAGTTAATTAATATTGTTACCAAACAGGCCATAAGGCAGCAAACATGTTAGATTCGATCACAAAATCACTTGTATTTGATTTTGATTCCGATAAAGATCATAGAATTTTGATCCTGATAATTTTGAAATCATTGTCTTTCGATTTCGATCTAATTCTATTATTGAAATTAAAATTAAAATTAATAATTTTTATAATACATATTGTATAATAATTTTTATCAAAAAATAAAATAATAATTTACATATAATTACTAAAATTTAATATAATATTTTTAAAATTTTATTTTTATTAATTTTTTATTTTATAAATTGGATTTTATGATTAATTTAATTTAATTTTAATTATTTTTACTTATATATACCCATTTTTTTGAATCAGTTTATAGAATGTAAAAACAAGTTCTGAATATGTTAATTTTTATTGGAATCAAATCAAAGTTTTGGAATATCTAATTCCATTTACACTAGTACTATTAGCCACTTTCATACTATTTAGCCAAATATTTCTTGATGATTTATATCAATATGCTGCTGCTACCAAATAGGGTCTTTGGGCATGTTTGGTTAGAGTATAAAAATAATGTGGTATTAATTTTTTAAATTGATAATATTGATATTTCCAAAGGATATATCAATATCAAAATTATGAAGAGTTGTATTATATATAATATGCTTTGCTTGTGCTATTAGTTTCAAAATTGATCTTAATAACTAAACACTTTTGATGATTGATTTTAATATCAATTTCATATATTCTAATAATGATAGAGGTTTTTAATACTATTACAAGATAGTTCATTAAATATTGATTTCAAAGATTTCATATGTGCAATAAAACAATAAGTTTGTATTATTATATCATCTGGTGAGTTCAAAATAAGCAATAAGCAACAATTAATATACGTCAGTTTATGACATCCTGGACAAATGTTCTTACCATATTAATGTGGTATTGTTGAACTAATCTTAGTGCAACAAGAGTATAATAGCACCATTGGTAACATTGGTACTAGAAAATGTTAAGCATTTGAAGTAAATTATATATTATTCAAAGTGATAATTAAAATGAATACGTAACAAGCTAAAATCAGTATTCACTCCCTAAAGCATGGCTTGCGGTTAGTCCAAATAAGACTATCATTTTGTATATTTTGTCGCTGATGAAATCATTTCTATACCTCGTTTGAAATGAATATGTTTCTTCTGGTGAAAATTTCATGGAGTGTAAACATGGCTACTTAATACTGATTTTTATATGGTTCTTGTTTAGAAAGATCTTCTTTTTAAGAATAATCCTGAGTTGTGTATAATCAACAGGTAAAAAAAGAAAACTCTGTATAATCATAGTTAATTACGTAAGACTGAGTAAGTTGGATAATTAGGTACCTAATGAGTTGACTAGCTTTTTTTTTCACACAAGGCTTCTTATTATATATAGGTAGTAAGTCTGAAAACATAATTCCTTTCTCTGTGTTCCATTTATCCTTCATATCCTGATCTCCTCATATTTCATTTCCTTTCTTTGCCAATTCTCTAGTACTTTTCTCTTGTTCACAGGTGACTGGGAACTATACAAAACATATATTCTATAATCAAAAACTTTGTGCTGCTCACTGGTCAGATGGAACTCCATATTGTAGTAGCTGCCAACGACTAAAGGTTAGTCTCTATTGGCTTCTTTATTAAATTGTGATGATTCAGACATATTTGCATTTTTGTATTGTGGCAAAATATTTATATTAATACTAATTAATCATCTGCTTTTTATAGCCAAGAGATGCAAAATATTTTACTCTGGGTGATGGCAGAATCCTTTGCTTTGAGTGCCAAGACATGATAATCATGGATGACACCGGATGCCAACTTCTTTACCTTGAGATGCAAGAATTCTTTGATGGTCTCCACCTGAATGCAATGCAAGGGATTCCGTTGCTTGTGGTTGAAAGACAGGCTCTGAATGGAGCAGAAGAACTTTCAAAGACTGTAAGACACAACCCTATCCGGTTCAAGTTAATTAATCAACAAATTACCCACACAAGGATGGGTGTGATTAATGCAGTTCTAATTTATTCTGGTTTTATGTAGGAATCCTGGCATCTTCCAACAATTCGAGGCCTATGTGTTGTCGAGGTGCTATCTATTCAAGCAATTCCCATGAACCCATATACTGTTTGGTTGCATCACAAATTGGGTGTTTATTAAAAATATATATTTTTGCTATAAAACTTGTTAAAAAAAGTGTTTGACAATTATTATAAAAATATATTGTATACAGAAATCGTTATGTAAAAAAGAGATAAAGACATTTTTTGGTGGTTCCCTATCTTTTAGGTACACATGATCTCTACTCTTTTTGTTATCATATCTTAGCAAACATGATACTTTTATATCTTTAGTCATTTTATATTTTGTTTTAATATAATTTTTATCGCAAAAGTATATAAAGTTTATTGTGCGACTAAACTCCCTTTGAAGATTAAGATTTTCAGCATTTTAGCATATCCCGCGAATCCTTTTTTTTTTCAATATCCAAACATATCTACAACACTTCTTCTCATGAACCTTTTCTTTTATATGCATTATGTCTTAGAGAGCAAAAAATAGTCATGAGAATCATAGAGTGGGTGAGGTGGGCAAGCGACCAGCTAGATTTACATACAAATGTGATGTGACAGCCATTCTTCTTTTGTATGGCCTCCCCAGGTACTTTTCTTTCAAAATATTCTTGTTCCTTAGTTTTTTTTTTTTTGGTAACAAGTCATGTTTATTAATTCTAAGGCACTCTTTTCTTGATATTTTTGCCAGCTTTATTTATATTTAAGATGAATATGCTAGTTAATTTCTCACCGCATACGTCCTTATTACTAGAGCCTAAATTTAAGATAACAGAGATGTTCTTTTGTTTGTAGAGATCATGCATTAAGATTCACAAACTGTTAGTTATTGTTGACAAAATTATTAATGATTGTGAGGAATTATTTTATTTTGAAACATAATTAAAAGTACCTGCACATAAGAACTCAAATGGTTTATGAGGATTTATGCTGCAGGTTGATGATGGGTTCGCTTCTTGCTCATGAAATGATGCACGCTTGGTTGGCTATAAATGGTGATTACCAAATATTATTTTTTTCTTTACTGTCTATAGTTAATGTGCATACCTGATGCCATAAGCTCAAGATGGAAATTCAAAAAAAGCTTGATCAATAGGCATATTTCATCCTATGTGTTATTATTTTTTTTATGTTGGTATAAGCATACTGCCTTAAACTGTGATTGATGGTATTAGGGTTAGCATGTATCAACCACTACTTTTTGTTCAGTGTTGTGAATGGTTATACTTATTTTACCATTATCCTTAAACCAATTATGCACACTTCTATTCGATTGTGTTATTATTTTAGGTTATTAGGTCAGCATCAAATAAAGTTTATGGAGTGTTTGGTTGCACGACAAATTAAGTTTTTGTTATACTTTTATGTTTTTATAACAAAACTTATTAAAAGATGCATTTCGCAACACTGCATATTTATGTTTTCAAGGATACTTTTTTCTTAAGAAAAAAAAAAGAGATGAGATCCTCTTTTTTATCTTGTGATCCCCACTCCTTTTTGTTCTCCAACACTTTTTTGTTATCACACATCTTTCAAAATATGACAATTTTATGTCATCAGTTGCTTATAACTTATTTTAATATATTTTTTATTGTGAAAATGTATAAAAAATTATCGTCCAACTAAATACCCTATTAATTTGAATAGATATTAGTTGACAAATTTAACCTTCTTTTGATCATTGTAAATTTTAAAGAATAGAATATATATTGACAGTCAGCTCCTAACTTTTATAACCAGTTGTTTCGAATTTGAATTTGCTTTAAAAAACTCTTTTGACATCAACCATTTTCACCCTACATCTTTTCTTCCAATTCTATATGCAAATTCATCCCTACTCTTACTCTTTGAATGCCACTTTTTATGAGAAAGGGATCACATGTGTGGGCAAATATATATTTTTACATATTAAAGTGACCGTGCTGCACAATATTTTAGTGAGAAGTGACTCCAGAAACTTAACTTATGTTATTTTAATTATTTTAAAGTTTTTAAGGAGTAATTATGAAGATATCAAGGTTGTGGATTATATTTAGTTTGGTAAGCTTATAAGGAAGGCTATAATCAAATAACCCTATTGTTTAGATGTAGTTTCTATGTTAAATGGCTGTCAAATTCAAGCACCCAAAAGAACTATTGTTTGAAATGTCTACAAGTTAAAGTCATAGATCATTTCATAGTATCAAAATATGATTATACGTTATGAAGTATTTAGTTGCACCTGGAATTGAGTTTTTGTTACAAAAATTGTTAAAATAGTTGTTTGACCATCAATACAAAAGATGTTCTTATAGATTATTCCTTCTTAGTAAAAAAGAAAGGATATATTCTTGCTTTTCTTTGTGGTCTCCCACCTTTATGGTTATACATTGTTCCCACTACTCTTTTCGTTATCATATATCACCAAACATGGTACTTTTTTTAGTTATTTTAAATTGTGTTTTAATATAAAATTTTATCATGAAAATGTATAAGAATTTATTTTTCAATCATATTCCACATTAATATCTTTGCAAAAGATGATTTCCTTTCTATTCTTGTAGGTTATTATCCATTGTCGCCACATATTGAAGAAGGCCTATGCCAAGTAGTGGCTCGCATGTGGCTGGACAAGGAGATTTCATCACTTTCATGGTCCTTGGCACCTCAAAATAGGGCAATGTCTCATTTTGAGAGAAGATTAGGTTATTATTTTAAAGGACACATTGAGCTTCATACATCATCCATCTATGGAGATGGGTATAGAGCTTGCAATCAGATGGTCCTTCAGCTTGGCTTGTTACACACGCTTGAACATGTTAAATTGACAGGAAAACTCCCAAATTGATGCATGTTTTTATACTGTAACCATACTTCTCCATATTTATTATTCTCTGCAACATTTGACTTTGTATGATATAACTATTGAAATGAATAAAATGGTCTGCCTTTATATTTTTCTATTAAGCTTGAAATATTATTAAATTATGAAATTAGAAATTTGACACTCTTAACTTTGACATCATAGTTCCATGATAAGAACGCAACAATCCAACTAAACATGTTCAAATTTATGATCATACAAAATAAAATGAATAGCAAAAAATAGTGAAAACACCTTGTTGGACCAAAAATCAATTTATAAAAGACTTGGGGATTTAAAATGAACTAACCACAATGCTTTGGATGTGTCAAAATTAACTTGGAGGCTAAGTGTTTTAAAGGGATGCCTAAAAATGTTTATGTATAAGGATGTAGTAAAAATTATGTAGTTTTGTAGTTAGTACCACATTATCCAATTTTCAACACAACTATCTATAATTTACAAACTGACCAGACATGAACACAAGGGTCCTATTTGTTGTGCTCTAAATGTGACCCTAAATATTGTTGCATTAAGTATAAATATGTATTAAATATACTTTTACCATCTCTTCAACTCTTCCCCACCCACCCCTATAAATAAAGTGATAAAAGGGCAAGTCATTTATGGTCCCTCTTTGCCCATTTCTATATATAGAGAAAGAGGTGGACATGCAAAATGATAAACATGTAACCTTTCTTCATGTTCATTCCTCGAAGAAAGTTTTGTCCAAGTGTCTAGTTTTCATCGTTAGGATTAGGGTGAGATTCTGTCTCTAGTTCCTGATTACTTCACCTATCTATAAGATACATATAGTTTTCTTATAAATTCTCACTATCCATGAAATACATGCATATTCTCATGTACTCCCACTATCCGTGAGATACAATGATATTTCTATCTCACTGTTCATAAGATTTATAATATTCCTATGCATATCCATTGTCCATGAGATGTGTATATATATATATATATTTTTATGTACTCCCACAATTTATAGGATACATATATATTCATATACATTCTTATTATCCGTGGGATGCATAATCATTTTCTTTGACTCATATATTCTTGAGTCCCATCAAGCCTACATGCTTAATAAAATTTTTTGCCGACATTCCTTTTGTCAAGGGATCGGCAATCAAATCACTGGTGGGGATATAAGTTACCTTTACTTCCCCTTTCTGTACAATATCCCGAATAAAATGATATTGTATTTCTATATATTTTCTTTTTGAGCTATTTGCTCTACTATTAATCAAGTTGATGGAGGCTTGATTATCATAATAGATCTCAATTGGCCCATCAACAAAATTGAGATCTAAATCTATCAAAAATCGTCTAATCCAGACGGCATGAGTAGTAGCCACACTACAGGCAATATACTGAACTTCTTGTGTGTATCGTGCCACACATCCTTGTTTCTTGCTTCCCCAAGAAACAACTGCACCACCAAAGATGAACAAGTGTCTCGAAGTGGACTTTCCATCATCTTTATCCTCTCCGAAATCTGCATTGGAGTAACCAAGCACATCAAGTGTTTCCACTTGGTAAACTAATTTGTGGTGTACCGTACCCTTTAGGTACTTCATTATTCTTTTAACAGCTTCCCAATGTGCTGGACCAGGATTAGCTTGGTACCTACTAACCAAGCTC